>OU612060.1:177152644-178352644 GCA_914767635.1 Melanostoma mellinum
AACCCCAAAAAAATCGTTATTTTGCGCGTATCTCGCTTCGTTCTCGAGATATGGGACTTTTTACATTTTGGTCACTGGGATCGTATGTAGCGTCTAAAATGATGTTCCCCCATCGTACAACCCCAAAAAAATCGTTATTTTTCGCGTATCTCGCTTCGTTCTCGAGATATGGGACTTTTTACATTTTGGTCACTGGGATCGTATGCAGCGTCTTAAATGATGTTCCCCCATCGTACAACCCCAAAAAAAATCGTTATTTTTCGCGTATCTCGCTTCGTTCTCGAGATATGGGACTTTTTACATTTTGGGCACTGGGATCGTATGCAGCGTCTTAAATGATGTTCCCCCATCGTACAACCCAAAAAAATCGTTATTTTTCGCGTATCTCGCTTCGTTCTCGAGATATGGGACTTTTACATTTTGGTCACTGGGATCGTATGCAGCGTCTTAAATGATGTTCCCCCATCGTACAACCGCAAAAAAATCGTTATTTTTCGCGTATCTCGCTTCGTTCTCGAGATATGGGACTTTTTACATTTTGGTCACTGGGATCGTATGCAGCGTCTTAAATGATGTTCCCCATCGCGCAACCGCAAAAAAATCGTTATTTTTCGCGTATCTCGCTTCGTTCTCGAGATATGGGACTTTTTACATTTTGGTCACTGGGATCGTATGCAGCGTCTTAAATGATATTCCCCCATTCTACAACCCCAAAAAAATCGTTATTTTTCGTCTATCTCGCTTCGTTCTCGAGATATGGGACTTTTTACATTTTGGTCACTGGGATCGTATGCAGCGTCTTAAATGATATTCCCCCATTCTACAACCCCAAAAAAATCGTTATTTTTCGTCTATCTCGCTTCGTTCTCGAGATATGGGACTTTTTACATTTTGGTCACTGGGATCGTATGCAGCGTCTTAAATGATGTTCCCCCATCGTACAACCCCAAAAAAATCGTTATTTTTCGCGTATCTCGCTTCGTTCTCGAGATATGGGACTTTTACATTTTGGTCACTGGGATCGTATGCAGCTCTTAAATGATGTTCCCCCATCGTACAACCGCAAAAAAATCGTTATTTTTCGCGTATCTCGCTTCGTTCTCGAGATATGGGACATTTTACATTTTGGTCACTGGGATCGTATGCAGCGTCTTAAATGATGTTCCCCCATCGTACAACCGCAAAAAAATCGTTATTTTTCGCGTATCTCGCTTCGTTCTCGAGATATGGGACTTTTTACATTTTGGTCACTGGGATCGTATGCAGCGTCTTAAATGATGTTCCCCCATCGTACAACCGCAAAAAAATAGTTATTTTTCGCGTATCTCGCTTCGTTCTCGAGATATGGGACATTTTACATTTTGGTCACTGGGATCGTATGCAGCGTCTTAAATGATGTTCCCCCATCGTATAACCCCAAAAAAATCGTTATTTTTCGCGTATCTCGCTTCGTTCTCGAGATATGGGACTTTTTACATTTTGGTCACTGGGATCGTATGCAGCTTCTTAAATGATGTTCCCCCATCGTACAACCCCAAAAAAATCGTTATTTTTCGCGTATCTCGCTTCGTTCTCGAGATATGGGACTTTTTACATTTTGGTCACTGGGATCGTATGCAGCGTCTTAAATGATGTTCCCCCATCGTACAACCCAAAAAAATCGTTATTTTTCGTCTATCTCGCTTCGTTCTCGAGATATGGGACTTTTTACATTTTGGTCACTGGGATCGTATGCAGCGTCTTAAATGATGTTCCCCCATCGTACAACCCCAAAAAATCGTTATTTTTCGCGTATCTCGCTTCGTTCTCGAGATATGGGACTTTTTACATTTTGGTCACTGGGATCGTATGCAGCGTCTTAAATGATGTTCCCCCATCGTACAACCCCAAAAAAATCGTTATTTTTCGTCTATCTCGCTTCGTTCTCGAGATATGGGACTTTTTACATTTTGGTCACTGGGATCGTATGCAGCGTCTTAAATGATGTTCCCCCATCATACAACCGCAAAAAAATCGTTATTTTTCGCGTATCTCGCTTCGTTCTCGAGATATGGGACTTTTTACATTTTGGTCACTGGGATCGTATGCAGCAGCGTCTTAAATGATGTTCCTCCATCGTACAACCCAAAAAAATCGTTATTTTTCGCGTATCTCGCTTCGTTCTCGAGATATGGGACTTTTTACATTTTGGTCACTGGGATCGTATGCAGCGTCTTAAATGATGTTCCCCCATCGTACAACCCCAAAAAAATCGTTATTTTTCGTCTATCTCGCTTCGTTCTCGAGATATGGGACTTTTTACATTTTGGTCACTGGGATCGTATGCAGCGTCTTAAATGATGTTCCCCCATCGTACAACCCCAAAAAATCGTTATTTTTCGCGTATCTCGCTTCGTTCTCGAGATATGGGACTTTTTACATTTTGGTCACTGGGATCGTATGCAGCGTCTTAAATGATGTTCCCCCATCATACAACCGCAAAAAAATCGTTATTTTTCGCGTATCTCGCTTCGTTCTCGAGATATGGGACTTTTTACATTTTGGTCACTGGGATCGTATGTAGCGTCTAAAATGATGTTCCCCCATCGTACAACCCCAAAAAAATCGCTGTTTTTCGTCTATCTCGCTTCGTTAGCGAGATATGGGACTTTTTACATTTTGGTCACTGGGATCGTATGCAGCGTCTTAAATGATGTTCCCCCATCGTTCAACCCAAAAAAAAAAAATCATTATTTTTCGTCTATCTCGCTTCGTTCGCGAGATATGGGACTTTTTACATTTTGGTCACTGGGATCGTATGCAGCGTCTTAAATGATGTTCCCCCTTCGTACAACCCCAAAAATATCGTTATTTTTCGTCTATCTCGCTTCGTTCGCGAGATATGGGACTTTTTACATTTTGGTCACTGGGATCGTATGCAGCTTCTTAAGTGATGTTCCCCCATCGTACAACCCCAAAAAAATCGTTATTTTTCGCGTATCTCGCTTCGTTCTCGAGATATGGGACTTTTTACATTTTGGTCACTGGGATCGTATGCAGCTTTTTAAATGATGTTCCCCCATCGTACAACCCCAAAAAAATCGTTATTTTTCGTCTATCTCGCTTCGTTCTCGAGATATGGGACTTTTTACATTTTGGTCACTGGGATCGTATGCAGCTTCTTAAGTGATGTTCCCCCATCGTACAACCCCAAAAATATCGTTATTTTTCGTCTATCTCGCTTCGTTCGCGAGATATGGGACTTTTTACATTTTGGTCACTGGGATCGTATGCAGCTTCTTAAGTGATGTTCCCCCATCGTACAACCCCAAAAAATCGTTATTTTTCGTCTATCTCGCTTCGTTCTCGAGATATGGGACTTTTTACATTTTGGTCACTGGGATCGTATGTAGCGTCTAAAATGATGTTCCCCCATCGTACAACCCCAAAAAAATCGCTGTTTTTCGTCTATCTCGCTTCGTTAGCGAGATATGGGACTTTTTACATTTTGGTCACTGGGATCGTATGCAGCGTCTTAAATGATGTTCCCCCATCGTTCAACCCAAAAAAAAAAAATCATTATTTTTCGTCTATCTCGCTTCGTTCTCGAGATATGGGACTTTTTACATTTTGGTCACTGGGATCGTATGCAGCGTCTTAAATGATATTCCCCCTTCGTACAACCCCAAAAATATCGTTATTTTTCGTCTATCTCGCTTCGTTCGCGAGATATGGGACTTTTTACATTTTGGTCACTGGGATCGTATGCAGCTTCTTAAATGATGTTCCCCCATCGTACAACCCCAAAAAATCGTTATTTTTCGCGTATCTCGCTTCGTTCTCGAGATATGGGACTTTTTACATTTTGGTCACTGGGATCGTATGCAGCGTCTTAAATGATGTTTCCCCATCGTAGAACCCCAAAAAAATCGTTATTTTTCGCGTATCTCGCTTCGTTCTCGAGATATGGGACTTTTTACATTTTGGTCACTGGGATCGTATGCAGCGTCTTAAATGATGTTCCCCCATCGTACAACCCCAAAAAAATCGTTATTTTTCGCGTATCTCGCTTCGTTCTCGAGATATGGGACTTTTTACATTTTGGTCACTGGGATCGTATGCAGCGTCTTAAATGATGTTCCCCCATCGTACAACCCCAAAAAAATCGTTATTTTTCGCGTATCTCGCTTCGTTCTCGAGATATGGGACTTTTTACATTTTGGTCACTGGGATCGTATGCAGCGTCTTAAATGATGTTCCCCCATCGTACAACCCCAAAAAAATCGTTATTTTTCGCGTATCTCGCTTCGTTCTCGAGATATGGGACTTTTTACATTTTGGTCACTGGGATCGTATGCAGCGTCTTAAATGATGTTCCCCCATCGTACAACCCCAAAAAAATCGTCATTTTTCGCGTATCTCGCTTCGTTCTCGAGATATGGGACTTTTTACATTTTGGTCACTGAGATCGTATGCAGCTTTTTAAATGATGTTCCCCCATCGTACAACCCCAAAAAAATCGTTATTTTTCGCGTATCTCGCTTCGTTCTCGAGATATGGGACTTTTTACATTTTGGTCACTGGGATCGTATGCAGCGTCTTAAATGATGTTCCCCCATCGTACAACCCCAAAAAAATCGTTATTTTTCGCGTATCTCGCTTCGTTCTCGAGATATGGGACTTTTTACATTTTGGTCACTGAGATCGTATGCAGCTTTTTAAATGATGTTCCCCCATCGTACAACCCCAAAAAAATCGTTATTTTTCGCGTATCTCGCTTCGTTCTCGAGATATGGGACTTTTTACATTTTGGTCACTGGGATCGTATGCAGCGTCTTAAATGATGTTCCCCCATCGTACAACCCCAAAAAAATCGTTATTTTTCGCGTATCTCGCTTCGTTCTCGAGATATGGGACTTTTTACATTTTGGTCACTGGGATCGTATGCAGCGTCTTAAATGATGTTCCCCCATCGTACAAACCCAAAAAAATCGTTATTTTTCGCGTATCTCGCTTCGTTCTCGAGATATGGGACTTTTTACATTTTGGTCACTGGGATCGTATGCAGCGTCTTAAATGATGTTCCCCCATCGTACAACCCCAAAAAAATCGTTATTTTTCGTCTATCTCGCTTCGTTCTCGAGATATGAGACTTTTTACATTTTGGTTAATCGTACAACCCCAAAAAATCGTTATTTTTCGCGTATCTCGCTTCGTTCTCGAGATATGGGACTTTTTACATTTTGGTCACTGGGATCGTATGCAGCGTCTTAGATGATGTTCCCCCATCGTACAACCCAAAAAAATCGTTATTTTTCGTCTATCTCGCTTCGTTCTCGAGATATGAGACTTTTTACATTTTGGTTAATCGTACAACCCCAAAAAATCGTTATTTTTCGCGTATCTCGCTTCGTTCTCGAGATATGGGACTTTTTACATTTTGGTCACTGGGATCGTATGCAGCGTCTTAAATGATGTTCCCCCATCGTACAACCCCAAAAAAATCGTTATTTTTCGCGTATCTCGCTTCGTTCTCGAGATATGGGACTTTTTACATTTTGGTCACTGGGATCGTATGCAGCGTCTTAAATGATGTTCCCCCATCGTACAACCCCAAAAAAATCGTTATTTTTCGCGTATCTCGCTTCGTTCTCGAGATATGGGACTTTTTACATTTTGGTCACTGGGATCGTATGCAGCGTCTTAAATGATGTTCCCCCATCGTACAACCCCAAAAAATCGTTATTTTTCGCGTATCTCGCTTCGTTCTCGAGATATGGGACTTTTTACATTTTGGTCACTGGGATCGTATGCAGCGTCTTAAATGATGTTTCCCCATCGTACAACCCCAAAAAAATCGTTATTTTTCGCGTATCTCGCTTCGTTCTCGAGATATGATGTTCCCCCATCGTACAACCCCAAAAAAATCGTTATTTTGCGCGTATCTTGCTTCGTTCTCGAGATATGGGACTTTTTACATTTTGGTCACTGGGATCGTATGCAGCGTCTTAAATGATGTTCCCCCATCGTTCAACCCAAAAAAAAAATCATTATTTTTCGTCTATCTCGCTTCGTTCGCGAGATATGGGACTTTTTACATTTTGGTCACTGGGATCGTATGCAGCGTCTTAAATGATGTTCCCCCACCGTACAACCCAAAAAAAAATCGTTATTTTTCGCGTATCTCGCTTCGTTCTCGAGATATGGGACTTTTTACATTTTGGTCACTGGGATCGTATGCAGCGTCTGAAATGATGTTCCCCCATCGTACAACTCCAAAAAAATCGTTATTTTTCGCGTATCTCGCTTCGTTCGCGAGATATGGGACTTTTTACATTTTGGTCACTGGGATCGTATGCAGCGTCTTAAATGATGTTCCCCCATCGTACAACCCAAAAAAAATCGTTATTTTGCGCGTATCTCGCTTCGTTCTCGAGATATGGGACTTTTTACATTTTGGTCACTGGGATCGTATGCAGCGTCTTAAATGATGTTCCCCCATCGTACAACCCCAAAAAAATCGCTGTTTTTCGTCTATCTCGCTTCGTTCGCGAGATATGGGACTTTTTACATTTTGGTCACTGGGATCGTATGCAGCGTCTTAAATGATGTTCCCCCATCGTACAACCCCAAAAAAATCGTTATTTTTCGCGTATCTCGCTTCGTTCGCGAGATATGGGACTTTTTACATTTTGGTCACTGGGATCGTATGCAGCGTCTTAAATGATGTTCCCCCATCGTACAACCCAAAAAAAATCGTTATTTTGGGCGTATCTCGCTTCGTTCTCGAGATATGGGACTTTTTACATTTTGGTCACTGGGATCGTATGCAGCGTCTTAAATGATGTTCCCCCATCGTTCAACCCAAAAAAAAAATCATTATTTTTCGTCTATCTCGCTTCGTTCGCGAGATATGGGACTTTTTACATTTTGGTCACTGGGATCGTATGCAGCGTCTTAAATGATGTTCCCCCATCGTTCAACCCAAAAAAAAAATCATTATTTTTCGTCTATCTCGCTTCGTTCGCGAGATATGGGACTTTTTACATTTTGGTCACTGGGATCGTATGCAGCGTCTGAAATGATGTTCCCCCATCGTACAACTCCAAAAAAATCGTTATTTTTCGCGTATCTCGCTTCGTTCGCGAGATATGGGACTTTTTACATTTTGGTCACTGGGATCGTATGCAGCGTCTTAAATGATGTTACCCCATCGTACAACCCAAAAAAAAATCTTTATTTTGCGCGTATCTCGCTTCGTTCTCGAGATATGGGACTTTTTACATTTTGGTCACTGGGATCGTATGCAGCTTCTTAAATGATGTTCCCCCATCGTACAACCCCAAAAAATCGTTATTTTTCGCGTATCTCGCTTCGTTCTTTAGATATGGGACTTTTTACATTTTGGTCACTGGGATCGTATGCAGCGTCTTAAATGATGTTCCCCCTTCGTACAACCCCAAAAAAATCGTTATTTTTCGCGTATCTCGCTTCGTTCGCGAGATATGGGACTTTTTACATTTTGGTCACTGGGATCGTATGCAGCGTCTGAAATGATGTTCCCCCATCGTACAACCCCAAAAAATCGTTATTTTTCGTCTATCTCGCTTCGTTCTCGAGATATGGGACTTTTTACATTTTGGTCACTGGGATCGTATGCAGCGTCTTAAATGATGTTCCCCCATCGTACAACCCCAAAAAAATCGTTATTTTTCGTCTATCTCGCTTCGTTCTCGAGATATGGGACTTTTTACATTTTGGTCACTGGGATCGTATGCAGCGTCTTAAATGATGTCCCCCATCGTACAACCCCAAAAAAATCGTTATTTTTCGTCTATCTCGATTCGTTCTCGAGATATGGGACTTTTTACGTACGCATCAATCAACATGCCTAAGGATCAGTAAAGCCCTTCTAGGGACACCTCTTACTTTGTATTCAGTCACAACGCCACAACCTTGCATCGCAACAATACTTATTGCATAATAACGGTAAATTATTAGCCCCCAAAAACACAAAAGGAAAGGGAAATGTTTAGATTCGAATAAAGTAAAAACCACTTTAGACTTAAAAGCTTCACCCATTGGAATAGAGCTCCAAACTAAAATACAATATCCCCTTCTGCTATAAATGAATTGTTAAGCATCATCATCATCATCGTCATCATACCTGATGCCTGCATAACTCGTTTACTCAGTTAAAATGCAAAATTGATGCCCTCCATTATATACAGCTTGCATTTTAATTCCACGCCACATCCGGAGGTCCTGGCACAATTATTCATCTCGCGAGACATAATGGACCACTAAACGTTTTCCATTAACGCTGTAATTATGCTAATCCCAGGATAATTATCCTGTTGAAAGTATGTATAGTATATACAATTTTATGAAAGGGCTTTTTCTATCTCTGTGACTGTTTTTCTTTTTTTTCCTTTTCATCTTTTTTTTTTCCTTTCACATAAAAGTAGAGCAATCCCTTAGGCTTAAGTCTCCAGTCGAACTGTGAGAACAATCATTATGTGAGAGCACCTTCCTTCTATTCGTGCCTTCTATGAAACTGTGAAAACCACCTTCATGCCTGGCTAACCTATTCACTGTCTGATTCTATTCTTTGTCTAAATGAAATGGAAATTACTTAAGCATGGTATAGCTTTATTGCGAGATCACACTCATAGTCAACGACGACCATGGGCCGACCGACCACTCTTATCCGAAAGACTGTTTCAAAAGCGAAGGTCCTTGTGGACTGTGCGGAGTCATCTAAAGTGACTTTGTAGGATTTTCCTTCTTTTTTTCACTCGCTCTCCCTGTTAATTAGGTTCATATCATGGAACTGACTGGAGAAAGAGGCTTAAAAATAAGGCAGAACCAATCGAATGGATCCTTGAACTTACAACCCTTTTTCGGGGCTCCGAAACAGGAAGTTTTCTTTTCTCTCCCGCCTCTGTGTTCTGTGTTCATATTGAATTGGAAATGGAAAATTCACGCCTGCTTAACTTTAAGTCATTTTGAATTTGTTTCCATATGTGTGTGTGTGTGGGTTTACTGTGAGGTCAGGCGAGAATTATATTTTCATCTCAAGGAAATTACCCTGATGAAAGATGGACGGCAGTTGTGCTGGAGAATTCAAGCACTGGGGTTGGTCTTGAAAGTTCTGAACTTCAGAAATGATTAATTTTAAATTAATGACCCTTGACAGGGTTTCGTTGGTCGTCTTTGTTTCTGACCAAGCAAATAGTCAAACACATTTACCAACTTTAAGAATTGAGACTTGTGTGTGTGTGTGTGTGGACATTTAAAGCGAGTATATGCGGTCAAGCATCGTTAATGGCTTTGTTCAAAGGGTTTTGCTAAGGAGATGTGAACATTATTATACTTGGGATCATATACCTACCGACCATTTTGTGGTGGTAGTAGTGGCTTTGGCTAAAATCAATGCTTTCCACACGAGCGTATGTTACCTTCGGACCGGACATTAGCTCAGAAGAGAGCTTTGAAACCACCATTGATTATGGGTATTCCACCACTAAATGGTCGGTGAAGTTCAATTACTTAGAATTTAAACAATGAATTTGAGTTTATTGAAGCAATGAACGTGTGGTTGGTCTTCGTTGATCATCGTCTTTAATTGCGATGTTAAAAAATTGTATTTTGTTGGATCGGGAAAGGAATTGTATTCATCATATTGCTTAGGTTCACTGAAATTTTTAAGTCCAAGCTGCTGTCATGTGATTTTGTCAATATCAATCTCGTTGCATTGCGGAAAAATTTGGTCTGACACGTTTCTAACTTATTCCTTATACTGTGAACTACCAAATGTGTTAGGCCCGATGCCACCCCAGCTTTGTTGTGCGACCCCATTTGCTTCTATTGATTCTACTACCAGATTCCGAATTCGACAACCGTGATGAAAATGAGGTTCAGGCAGAAAACAAGATAGGGCCAGGCTAAGAACCTTCGGGGATACCAGTCACATTCGAGAGGGAATAAAACAAAATATCGTTGCAATGTAAAGTAAAAGGATCCGAATAGAAAAACATCCTGATTCCTTAGAGGACTTGCACGTTGTTCTTGTTGATTTTGGAACAGCATTTGATCGACAATCGCGAGATTATGGGTGGCTCTAAGACTACGAGGAGTTCCAGAGGCCTATGCGCTGATGATTGAGGATATGTATGGAGGAGCGGGAGTCACTGAAGCAATCCAAGTCACAGTAGGTGTAGGTCATGGAAGCGTCTTGAGAACTCTGCTCTTTGTATCACTTCTTGAACAAATGCTGGAAGATAAAGTACAGAATACCAAAGGACATCAAATTATCCTTGTTGTCGAAGAAGCCATCATGAGTGAAGAATCTTTATCTTTACATGAAGCACTTGATAAATAAAAAGGGTGGCCCAACGTGTCTTGTGGGGTGAAAAGAGGGATCCTACCGCCAAAGTAACAATCTATCTGACTTCAGTGCCAGTTGAATTTATTATCTTACTTCCATAAAAACTCTGAAATGCTGGATGGGTGGATGGGCGTATACTATTCGGGAAGGCTCTGACTGATGCCAACTTGGTGGCGCCCAGATGCTGCAACTTATAGTACAAGTCAATCGAGCTTGCTATACCTCCACACGGTATTCACTGGGACCTGGGATGCTCCGTCCAGAGCTGACCTGCTAAACTAGTAAGTGCGAGTGTTGACGAAGGAATCCGGAATAAAAGATTTGTGATCAACACTATAATGCTTTGCGAATAATGACTGACTGCCCGAATCTTAGTGGTCTACGAGAGCTTTCGTGTAAATATCCCAGCGGATGAATTCGAAGGACAGAATCGACGGTGGACTTCAGCAGACAAAAAAGCAGAAACCCCTGAAGGAGCTTCCCCAACATATTTGGCTTAAAGGTCTTTCAGGGTCTTTCAATACTAGAACAGGGTATTAAAGTAGAGATGGTGGTGGATAAGCTCCTGGTGAGCCAACGGCAACACTCACACCCCTGCATCAGCAGGGTACTGACACTGGTATTTTTTCAGCCCTTTATGCCCGAAGGGATCCAAAAGGACCTGGCTCTCCAGGTTGGGGGTTGGGCGTAGGGTTAACTACCCAACCACGTAAAGAAGCATTAGTTCCGAAACAACCAACAGGATAACGATAATGATTTCAAAGTTGACCACCCAAGCAAACGTAAAAAGGACAATGACCTCCGGATCTGTTGAACGTAAGATCACTTAATGGATTACGTGCAGCTGAAGAATTAGCGGACGCACTGGACCGCTGCATTGCGGACATAACCGCCATCCAAGAAGTGCTGTGGAGGGTAGGCCGGGCATAAAGAAGATGAAAAACTGTAACATCTACTATGGCGACTGCTACAGACAACAGAAACAGCGCTTGTTTGGTTGTGGATTTGTCGTAAGAGGAAGGCTCAAGGATAAAGTGATTAGTCAAAAACTCACTTATTAATCTTCCATTACGGGACTAGCCGGTTAATCACCCGCTAGTCGAACCACGCGGAACTTTTAATGTATTTCGAAAGACTCCTTGAAGCGTCTTGTCTAAGTAGGAGTTTACATGTAGCGATAGGTACGCCTATGTTGTTCCATTCTGAGCGTAGGGAAGTGGTGGTGCCCTTTTTGGCTAGTTCGTCTGCCATACAGTTGCCTGGTATGTCCCTGTGGCCTGGCACCGTGATGGATTTTGTAGAGACAGAGGCAAGTGATTTAAGGGTAGCTAAGCTGTCCGAGAAGATTCAAATATCCGTGGAGGATATGACGTTTTCTTTGAGCCAAGACAGCACCTCCTTAATCGCCAGCGTTTCCGCTTGGAACACATTAGAATGATCGGGGAGGCGGAAGAAAAGACTGAGATTCTGTTTTTCTGAGTAGATTCCACTTCCTATACCTTCGCTGGTTTTAACCATCGCATCGGTGTAGAAATGTATTGCTTCATTTTTCAAGACAGCACTATTTTCCCAAGCTTCTCTTCTTTATGACGCAAAATGCATATTTTAGATACTTTTCCAGGCCATGGTGCCAGTAGGATCCATTATTGCCCATTTTTGATATACCAAAGATTTCTGTTGGGATTCTTAAAAGTGTTCGAGGATCTGCATGCAACACTTCTCGGATGTTAAGGTTAATGATTTTTAATGCTGTGTGTGCAACTTGATGCTGAATCGCCCACTGTTATTCATTTTGTTGTAAGTCGTTGCTTTTCTGCTATCAGCTCCAACTTGGATGCTAAGATTCACAAAGTCCTTAAAGAAATTTTATTCAATCGGAATTAAATGACAGAAAGAAAATATTTACTGTAGTGTACGTAAGAACGAGCAAAAAAAAAATTACCTCTGCACTTTGAAGTCTTTATTATGCTCTTATCTCGAAAAAAAATATCCTTGTTGCTATAATCGACCAAATTAAGTACAGTGGTAGGTGAAGCTACGAGGTTAACAGCAGCTCTTATAATCCCTCTTTACTAGATCTTGATTTCTAACTACTTTCCAATATTTACACATATTTCCTTATCTCAAAACTAATAGTGTAATCAAATTACTCTTCTTAAACACATAAACTTAATTAATATCAAGCAACCGTCAATCGCAAACTATCAACTTCCCACCGTTTGTCTTGTATTCATTCGATTTACAAGCTTTAGACAAAATATTTTAAGTTATGTACTTCGAACAACAAGTTTCATGAGATCTTTTAGTTTTAACTGTCTACTAACATAAACAGGCAGGCATTTTTAACCAAGACAAACTATTATATTACATCGATTAAAAAGTTCTATAAGAAAGCTTGTTAATAACTTCGAATACTAAGCTTTATAGAAGACTTTATTGAAAAGACTACTTCTCACTTACTTTCATGGGTTTTTCAACAAAAACGCTACAAAAGTAGAGCAACAGGAACAGCAAACGACGCCATATTTCTTACCGCTTTTTTGACATTTCTCTTCAATAAGATTTTCCATTTTATGATGAAAGATATACACGAGCCAACAACGAGTAGAAATTATTAAAATTAACTACCGAAACTCGGAGTCAGTGGCCTCAACGCCAAGAGCGCTACGTCCAATTTATGGTCGCCATAATCGTCCTAGCCAATCAACAATTGAGCGTCTAGTGGAAAATTTTCAATCCACAGTAACAGAACAAAATGTTCCCGTGCCAGTGAGAGAAAGAAACGCCCGTAGTATCGAGAATATTGTTGCCTAGTATAGTAGATAACAAAGTATTTACTGGTTTCGGATGAATTAAACTAGTAAATACTTTAATCGGTATGCATAAAAACTATTTTGTTCAAGTATATACTGCAATATTTTCAAGCTTTTAAAAACCAACTTGAACATCTGCTAGTAAATACTTTTTGGTGTTAAATGTCCATTTAAGTCCGCAGTTTTATATCCAAGCATTCGGTTGGCGGTTATTTATTTTAAATGGCCGCTTTTTTAGGTGTAATCGTAGAAAAAAATTATAAGGAGCGAGCAACAGTTTCAAAATGCTTTACTGTTTTGAAAAGGAAAACGTTAAATGGCTAGACCAGTACTTTATAAGATAAGAATATTTATTTAAAATTTAATAGAACCAAATAACAACTAATTTATTTGTAGTAAAAAAAATAGTAATATTAATTGTAATAATAATAATACAAACATTTAGGTAATCAAACTGAAAAAAAAATTAAACTTTTGCGCTAGATTGTTAATGTTTAAGTTATCTCTAGGCCGAAAGGCATTAGCATTAAGATATTGATGAATTAAGAGTACTTGATAAGGGTCAATAAGATGGTTAAGTTATTTTATAAGCTTGTCTTATACATTTTTGTAGGCAGGTAAGTAGATATAAGGTAATAAAAAAAATGGGCACGACTGGGTCGCACGAACTTGCGATGGTGTGCTAAGTATAATACCAAATTTTAAGGCTGATTAAAAGGTTTAAGTAATCGCTCTTAACATATTTGGTGGTACTGGGTTGCCAATTAAACATTAATTATGAAAATTAAATTAAATTACGCAAAATAATGAAAAAAAAATTTTATATTCCAAAGGTTTCAAGCGAAAATCTAAAAACGCCATTTCTTGCAATTGCTAATACATGTAAGCCCTAAAAATTTAATCAAAATCGTTACAACCATTTTTTAAAAAATTGGTTTATTTTTTTTAAAAATGAAGTCTTGAAAATTTAAGTACAAAAATCTTAAGATTTTGCTGAAATTTGCATAGCAAAAGTTTGAAATAAATCAGAGATACCGTTTTGAAAATATTCGAAAAAACATTTTTTTTCAATTAATGATAATTCGAAAAAATTAGATTCTTCAAATTTCTAAAACAATCTAAAACTTCTAAAATATGAAATTTCGTTAAAATCGTGTTAGCCATTAATGAGAAAATTGGTTTTGAAAAAAACGGTACTATGGGAGTACCGTTTTTAGACTTTTCCAATACAAAAATAATTTTACATCATTAGAACAGCTATTCAAAAATAGTACCTCATGTAAAATTTTGTCCAAATCGTTAGAGCCGTTTTTGAGAAAAATAAGTATTATCATATCGGTTGTATGGCAAGTACCGTTATTTCAAGACCTAGAGACCCAATTATAAAAAAAATTGATTTAAAAATGAAAAAAACAAAAAAAGGATCTACTATACCCCTGATGAAAATATGCGAATATTTTTGAGATATGTTAGAGATCCAGGATTTCAAGCTGGGATTGGAGAAGACACAGGCTTCCTCAGGGTACTGTTTGCAGAACTTTGCATCATGTAGCAAATTTAATTCTCAATAAATCCACACGGCGGTACTCCATGAGTCATAATTACATCCCGAAAAAATTACGGTTTGGTGTGGTTTATGAGCCGGTGGCGTCTTTATAGGCCCTACTTCTTCCGCGATGATCAAGACCGGTGCGTTACTGTAAATGTTCAATGATAACCGAATATTTTTGTCCCCTATTGGATGATGTAAACTTGGAGGACATGTGGTTCTCACTCCTATTGAAAAACCCGAAGAAGAAGCAGAACAGAACTGTCTCTCCTAACAGCTGGTAAAATTAGTTACCAATTTTCTTTAAGGAAGCCTTATGACAGCAATATGGAAGCTTTAGCTTGTCAAAAATAGGAAACCTTTGGATCTTATACAAGTTAGTGTAGTTGGGCGGGTACCGTATTTGTCAAAAATTTTTCATCCGAGCGTGCCTATTTCTAGTGCTTAAATATTAAGAAAAAGGCCCTCAAAAATGAATTGGGTAGGCTTCTAGCACAAGTATACGGGCCAAAATATTTAACAACTGAGTATCTTAAACGCTTTGTTTGACAGCAGGAGTAAAAAAGCGTGATCGCATTAGAAGTACAAAGATTCGTGGATGTTTTCCCGTCAAAAGAACTGTTTTGGAAAAAATCTATCACGGCCGGCTCAGTTGGTGTTGTTTTTTATTTAAAAGAGAGAACCTGGGAACACCGTCAAAACGATTTAACCATACAATGTTTAGACACGATCGCGGAGCGCTGAAAGAAAAGGCTGTTTAAAAGCTCCTGATGGGACAGATAAATACAACGAAATCTGCATTTGGTTTGCTGTAGACTTGGAATAATCGCAGAAACCGGAAGGTTGACGCGTTCTGAGGTCAACGGGAGGAGACGTTCCCATAACGAGTGTGAAGCACGTAAATTTGATAGCTGTGATCCCTTCAATGCTCGGAAAGGAGGAAGAAAATTAAAAAGAAGAAGATAAAAGCATTTGCCGAGTTTCGTTCTGAAGACCACCCGTTAGCAGCTCGAGTTATCCTGTCTTAGCATTGTGAAATATTCACTACAATTCATCATTTCCTTTTAAAGAACAGTTCAAGAAACAAGTCGATGATACATAAGCCTTACATCCGTAAACTACCATTCTTCATAGAAGCTAAGTTAACCAAAGACTAGCTCTACAGTCATTCAATTTAAATTGAAATATTCATCTACAGTCATATTATTTAATTGAATGAACTTTAATCTTTGTCTTACCAAAATATCCAACGTCCTCCGTTCCATTCTCAGAACCCTGCCTAAACCACAGCTATACGATTGCAAAGTTTAAACACACACACGGCAGTTGACAAATTGCCGATTGTTGTAATATTGACTGTTGAATCAACCACAATGTCACTCCAACCACCTTCTCTATTTGCGCATATAGTTAATAATTTCAAATAGTGTATATTCGCCCAACCACATCCTGCCCATCACAATCAACTGGTCACAACCAAATCGATGTTGGACATTGTTGGTCTACCTATAGACTTCAAACAAGGCCATAAAAGACCCAAACGCCTACATCATCACTACTAATCGGAATCAATATCTTAGAACAAATATTTATGTTTCCATAGAAGCAAATTCATTGAAAACAGTTTATCTAAACTTACACACTCATCTCTGAATACATAATTCTCATGTACCTTAAGCAGTCAAAGAGTTTCCCAATGAAATGCTACAAATCTCCTTCCGAAATTTAGATTTTCGATCATAAAAGCATGACCGTAGTAAAAAAATAAAGGAAACCCAATTTGCATGGCAAAATTCTTGATCCATTGATTTGATGTATTCAGTCCATAACCAACCATGTTGGGGCCCAATCATCATTGTTATTGTTGTTGTTCCATTGGATTTACGGCTAAAATTGTATAATCTTGGTAATTAATGATGCTCAAACAGATACTCTGAATAAGGGTCCTTCCTTGGGTATATACACAAAAAATATGTCGGAAACAAAATCACAAAAAAAGCCGCAATAAAACATCAGAATGCGACCTTCTTGCCACTGAACAGTCATAAGCCATCATCCAAAAGCGATTCTCATCGGAATCTCGTTTTATATTCAAAGAACCATGGAGCTTCGGGGGAAATAAAATTGTATCTGCTGGTCTTGAAGAGCGCATATATAGCCACAGATAGCTGAAAAGCTTATGGAAAAACAATAAAATAATCTAAGTGACTTTTTATTGCCACTGCGAATAAAAGAATGTGCCGTGAATGCGTTTGATTTGTATATATTTGTCTGTGTCTGTGTGTGAGGTTGGGATGGGCATGATGTTACGACCGACATTGGCAGTAAAACTCCAGGAACGGAACTCAAATAAAAGGAATAAATAAACACGCAAAGCGCCCAGAGTCGAAATATGCAGAAATGCGTTGTAAGGATTCGCTCTTTTCTGGAGTTAACATGTTAACAGGGTGAGTGTAGGTAGTAACGGAGTTCTTCTAGAATCCAGAACATGTTCATATGAGAGTGTCAGGCAAATGAGCGGTTGAACGAATGTCGGTTTATTTTGAGGATTTTATTCACAGGAGTATACAAGAGTGTTTAACAATGAGCAAATGAATGAATATCTGTCTTTTTGGACTTGCAAGCGAGTGACCAACGACAAGAAATAGAGCAAATTTCTGTGAATTTTCACGTCTCATTCACACGAGAGATCATGGAGCGTCCAACGAATAAGTAAATAACCGTCCGTCCGAACATTCGATTCACGTCATCATCAAAAGAAAACGATTGAATGAATATCTGTTCACTTTGATGTCTTCTTCACTAGATAAGGCGGGAGTGACCAACTACTAGTTAATGAGCCAATAACTAATACTTGGACGTTCAATTCACGTGCCAGCACCAGCGAATGAGCGGATGAAAGAATATCGAAGATTTCTTTGAAGTTTTATTCACGAAAAGGTACGAAAATATCCCACAATCAACGAAGAAAGAACTAATACCCGTGCAAGACAAACGAATTAGGAATGAACTGCGTCCGTTTGGACGTTTAAAACGAATGAAAGTAGTTCCGCCATTTTGAGATCTCAACTTGCATGAGAGAGAGACCAATGGAAAACGATCGAATGAATATTCGTCGATTTCCATAATTCCATTCCATGTCTTTCCACGATACCGAACATGATTTAGCAAATAGGAGAGGGCTATTAGGACGTGCGATTTACGTGATAGTGACTAACGACTGATAAAATGCAAATGATAGAATGAAAGTGACCAACGAATATACCAAAAGCCCCTTTTTGAAATTTCAATTCGTGTGAGAACGGCGGCCAACAAGTGAAAAATTTCCCTTAATTTTGGACGTTACACTCGCAAAACATAGTCTTCAACGAAATATACACCCACTTTGGCCACTTTTAAGTCTCTTTCAAACGAGAAAACGGAAGGGACCAACGAATAGGCAAATATTCACCTGTTTAAATGTTTACCTCGCGTTAAGGCGTAAATTGATTGAAAAAACGCCCGTCCTTTAAATTTTCGAATCGAAAAATTCACCCACTTTGACGTTTTATTCACACGAGAGAGCGGAAGTGACCAACAACTAACGGCCAACGAATGAAGAAATCGCCCTTTGTTTTGAATTAGGGTTGAAGTCACGTGAAAGTGACCAACTAATCAAAGAATGTCTGTCTTTTGGAGCATTAAACTCGCAAAATAGAGTGACAAACGAAAGACGAATTAAAAAATATTTGTCCACTTTGATGTAGTCTTCACACAAGAGTGCTGAGTTCTTTACATCATTTCCACTGGAATGATTAAAAAAATTATAGTGATAGTGATAGTGTTATCACGACTGTGAAAGCCCCGAATTGTTTGCCTCATCCTTAACAAGTTAAAAATTATATTATCTGTGGAGTCATCGGTCTTTTAAAATCACTGATATAAAATGAGATATCATGAAGATCGTTTTTTTCAATCCTTTAGTGAACAAAACACGACTTTGTCTTATTTGACGAATATTCTTCCACTTCAATTTCTGACCTCTTTTCACAGACATACGTACGGAGTCATTACCGGACATTGCCTCATAGACAGCCAAATCACAAAACTCGGCGTTATGTCAAACAGCTTCTACAGAAGCTAATTAGATGAGGAAGAAGAGGAGACAATCTCACACTTCCTCTGCTCATTTCGTGCCCTCTCCTTGAAATGTCAAACGAAAACGACATCAGTTGGCTTCCTAACAGCCATTTAAATCTAACCGAGCCTTTAATAGACGTACAGCGAGTCCGCAACATGAGCATATCTAAAAGAGTACTCATCAGAAGACTACCAGGGTTGGAACATGTTAGGCGGATGAACCGCCAAAGGTTCTGATTGGTGCAAGCCCATTGCAGGAAAGCCACAGAAGGGAAATACCTCATCTTAGGTGACGCAATCAAGTGGAAGAGAACCTCGACCGACTTAAGGAGTGCAAAACTGAAGAGGGCTCGTTCGAAGTCGAATTTGGTGGCGAAGGATATTGGTTGAGGCTTGAGACATTGGTTCACCCCGAACTGTAATGTCCAAACTAAAGTAAGTAAGTTTCACAGACTTACTTTTTCTCAGCCACTTGAATCAGTCTATCTCGCAATAGAAGTTGCTGCTTGCTGGCTGTTTCTTTATTTTCTCTTCTTGTTTGAGAGGAATATATAACAAGCGGCATAGAGAGAATCTTACTGATACAGAATGTGGTAAATTATGTCTTCAAACAACAACACAATCAAAGAAGAATCCTAAAAATCGTTAAGTAAATAAATAAATAGGATGTCGCAACGGAGCGGGGAGCCTATCGCATTTTTCACAAGGGTGAGGAAATAAAAGGGACCAACAATTTTTTTGACGGTTTCGTCTAATCGAGAAAGCACTTTTTACGTTTTTACGTTTGGGTCCTAGCCTCGCGATGCGATGCCCATGTCGAGGTATAGCTCATAGAGCTCTTACAGTTGTATCTTCTTCTCTACACTTCGTATACGGGACCAAAGATCATTCGGAGAAGTCTTCTTTCGAAACGAGGGTTTCCTCATCCGCTTTCGATAAAGTTCATTCTTCCGCGCCGTAAAGCAGGACTGGGATGATCAAGGTCTTATACAAGGTCACCTTGGTTCTTCTAGAGAGGGTTTTGTTTCTCAGTTGCTTTCTTAACCCAAAGAAGCAACGCAACGGTTGGAAAGAGTTTTTCTCCGTTTGATCTCCGCACTGATGTTGTTGTCTGTGCCTATAGCGGATCCTAGGTAGACGAAGTCCTGTACTACCTCGAAGTTATGTCTGTCTATTGTGACGTTTTGTCCAATTCGTCGATGTTCTGTGTTCCTCAGTAGCGACTGCGTATCTATTACTATATTTCGCTGCTAGTCTTTATAGGCTTGAGATTGGCCTCTGCAATCCTGGCAAGGTCTTTTTAGCTTTTGTTAAAACTTCCGAATCTCGTTCCTGTCATGGCACCTCTCAATTTCCTCAAACGAGCGCTTCTCATAATCCTTCATTTTCTTTTCAAGAATTCGGTGTTATTTTCTGCTTGCAAATCTCGTTATTTTGTTCGGAAGCAGCCCTTGTTCGCGTTTGCATCAACATCTGTCGTGCATCGAACCATGGTTTCCTTTTTGGTGACCGAGTGAATCCCAGAACCTCATAGGCAGCGGTTCTGATGGCATGTTGGTACTGTTGCCATTGGTGCTTAATGCTGGCGGTATAGTATTCAAGGATAGTTGGAGGGACACGTGGTGGGAGAAGAGGCTGGCAATCTATTGCCGTCATATCTCTTCACAGCCTTAGTTAGAGTAGGTCGTGAACAAGATATCCTTTACTAGATATCTAAATATCTTCAAGGTAGTGGTCCGAATCAAAGTTGACCGCTTGGAAAGTTCTGACATCTATCACGCTGGAAGAGTGTCTTGCGGCGAGCGTTCGAGGAGCTCGTAGAAACAGTCCTTGTAATTGTCGTCTTTCTCTTCTGTGGGGCGTGCCTGCTAAGCTTATCCTTGAGTGTTCCTCGTACGACAGATCCGCGAAAGGTGGCTTCGAGGAGCTCGTCGAAACAGTCCTTGGAATTGTCGTCTTTCTCTTCTGTGGGGGCGTGGCTACTAGGCTTATCCTTGAGTGTTCCTCGTACGACAGATCCGCGAAAGGTGATGGAAATACATTTTTGCTTCTATTGGGATTCAAACCACGAACCTCTGGGTTAACAGCAGACATGCTAACTAACGGATCCTACATTAGACGTTACCTTCTTTTAAATTGGCTGTAATTTAATCCATTGTGAACCTATTCTTATTCAGCGAACCTATTCAGTCAGTTCAGCGTGGAGCAATAACGAATTCAACCTGCTTCTTGCAATGTCCTTCGGCAAAAGAGCAAATGTCAGCAGGGGCAATAGAGCGCCTACCAGTTTCAAAATGAAGGCCCTCATTTCAAAAGGATGAGCAAATCTAGGTCGACTTTCAAAAAGAGGAAAAAAGAACACCATAACCGATCTTTATGGTCCTTTCTGTGAGAAGGCAGTCGTTAAATTCATGAATCCAATAAAGTATCCCTCAAACAAATAAAACAAAACAAAAAAAAAAACCGGCGAGGGTCTCTGAGTGATTTCGGCCATAAAAATTCATCATGAAACCAAAATAGCTATTTTAACCTTCCCTCACCCAAGTATCCCTTAAACTGTTAAGCTAATTCGAATGCACGTCGTATCACCGACGACAGGCCGCTCCTGGCCAACACCTCTGTCCTTCGGAAAGGGCGAAATATAACACCAGTCTGCTGCCCTAACGATTAAATGACTGCGAGATTATTGAAAAAGGGTGTCGAATTCTAGTGTGCCTTCAAGTTGTTGTTGATAAAATGTCTTAATAGCCTCGAGATAGAGCACGCATTTGTGTGGCGCGGTTAAAGTCTTTATCATTTTTCGTTACGAACGACTAAAAATGACTTTACATAGACATAGGAGACATAGCACCGCACGCACTCCGTCCTAATTTAGACCAAAAGTTTTGGTTGGAGGTTATTCTTCATTGTCGTCATTATTATTTTCCATTATTGCCTTTTTGGTGTCGTGTCATGTCCTTTTAACGGATGTCACAGGATGTGTGTGTGGTTTTGGTTTATAAATCTTTTATAACCCAATTGATGTCCAGTCGTATCGTACGAAGAAGTGGGTGGGGTGGTGGATTTTTTTAATGTCACACCCCAGGACTAGATTGTTAACTCAGTTTGTGCAATGCAATTTGTATAAAATGTTTTTATGTTTATCCCAGTTTGTCTGTCTATATATGGGTGTGGATGTGGATGTGTATGATTTTATTTATATCCTTCAAGTGACCCATGTGCTGTAAAGCCATGCGTCTAATCCGCCTTCTCTGCAGCAGGCCTCATTCTGATGGTTCATTACTATTTGGCACTGCATGGGTCCACCCCATGGAGACCACCAGACTTGTGTGCATGTAAAAATGAAAATAAAATTAGTCAACATCGGGGGGCGAAGTGTACTGACCCAGATAAAAGGATTTCGATCAACTGATGCTGGTAAAAAAGAAACAATTGACAACATTACGAGGTGATTTTCAGAGAGAGAGAGAGACGAGTCTGTATCCTCTTCTTTTCCGTTTATGGTTTTTATTTTGTTTATGAAAAAATCAATGAGTTTATTTTGGGGGAGGAACGAGGCAGCGCATGCATAAAAATCATAGTTATTATATAGACGACAAGGCGGAATTGTAAAAATTTGCTTCTCCTGATAATCTTTGTTAATACTAAGAGGAAATTAGTTTTGCCATATCCATAAGAGCGATGTGATGTCCTTGTGTCCATTTTCATTAGAATCGTTGGACTCTTATCTTTATACTTCAGGCAGGCAGTCAGAAAGGCAGGCAGGCACGAAAAAGAAGAAGACGTTTCGTGTGTGTGTGTGTGGATGGATTTGAAAATCTTTGCACACACGTCACTAACTTTTCAAACTGTGCGTCATTCTGTATTTGATTTTGCAAAGAAGTGCTGATTCTTATCGAAAAGGTCATTGCTTGTGAGAGTACTTGAATGTGTAAGGCAAGGAAAAAGATATTCCTTTATGGATATTGGGCTCAATATTAAGGAGATGAAATAGATGAGTCTTATCACAACAAGAACATCTAAAAAGTAACAATGACAAGATTGTGAAAGCGAGGCAGGGGGTGGATTATTTTGTTTCTCTTACATCACAACCTTATCTGACCTTTATAGAGAAGTAGGGTGGTATAAATATAAATAAAATGATTTTGTCACAAAAAGAAAAAGAGATGAGCCATAGGAATCAGCAAAGACCGACAGGAGACGTCTTTCAAAAAACGTATTTGAATATTTAAACAGACAACAAATTTGTCACGTTTGCATGAAATGTCTTTAAACTTAAATTTACTGTTTCTCCCAGCGGGATTGGAGTATACCAGCTCCAATGGTTTTTGACTGGCTAAGAAGAAAAATATCAAAGCAATAGCTCCAAATCCTTTCAATTGGTGACTTTAATCTACCATAGGGTTAGTGGTCTGGTAACCCTCTGAAGATGGATCTTTCCAAAAAACCTGTCTAATTTCACCGTAGCGTGAGCTTTCTTGTTTAGATAATATTTTATCCATTGACTTACAGCAAGTTTGCTGTACTAGAAATTACCAAAATCGTATTGTAATGAACCAAGGAACAGCAGAATGTTCTCGAACGACGCATTTTGGAAGATCAGAAATGCAATCTAAAAAATAAATTGGGCAACATTGAGCAAAATGAATGTGCCTTAGAAAAACGCATTGAATGTGTTGAGAAACGATTTATCAGTCTCACGTGTGCCACAATTCGGCCCCAGATTGCACAGTTGAGTCCTTCGTTCGTGCCATTTCAGACATACATCTAGGTGTGTGGAAACTGCTAGCTAGAACACGAGTTCTTTCTGAAACTCTAGCATTCGCATTGATGTTGGAAGCATCTGTTCTAGAGTAAGACCGCAGATTTACAACTCACAAATTCGACATCGTGGAGAAGGCCCTCAATCGAATTGCTGGCGAAAGGAAGAGAAAGTGTTGACCAAGACTCAGCGGATGAGAATGGAACCCATATTTGGTTGGAATAAAGAATATTGAAGGTCTGCTAAAAAGAAAGATCAAGACATTGAACCGATTCTCACATGGAAAGAGAACAACATGAAACCTGACTGTAGCGACATTTCTGAAAAAAAAACCCTGTTGTCGAATCTTATCGGGCACAGTGGGACTCGCTTCGCGTGCAAGAAAGCGTAGGTACTTGAGAGCAAATAGGAATCTTTTGACGATAAGTCTTTTGTTATGTAACTTATTGGTCCTCTCGAAAATCAAGGAGCTCTACGAAAGATGAATAGTAGCCCTACAGGAAGCTATTTGCGAGTCAACGAGACGCTGGAGAACGTGCTAATCTGTGAGAAAGAATCGAAGTTAAAACGCGCCTAAATCCAAGCAAAAAGCCAGGAGGGCATGTATAGGGCTCTAGAAGAAATCTCTGCCCCGGTTTCTGATGCAGACCAAACAACTACAGAAAAACTTAACAGTTAGTTAGTTAGTTGAAGACTTTATTTAAGAAACTAGCTTTAAAAATTTTACAATTTTGATTAACTTAAGTTTAATATGGTTTACCAGATTGACATTATGATTGAACTTTTATGAACATAATAATTATTTGTTTATTTCAAAATTATCTTTCGAAGATGCGTTGCCTGTATTTGAGTGTGGTGGTAGTATAATTATACAAAATTTCCCAGCTTTCCATTTAGGACGTCTAACATACTGCTAAATTCCATTACAGCTACTCCAAAGCACCTTAACCGAAATTCCCTCAAAATGGGACATCTGGCGATGAAATGATGCACATCTTCTCTCTCCTTGAGGTTGCATAGATCACATAGAATCGGCAGATCAGGTCGGTGTGGAATGTAATTCAGTTTTATAAGTTCACATCGGAAGTTGAATATTACGTTTATATATTAATGTGATGGCGGTTTATTAAATATGTGCTATCTTTTAGATTTGTATTTAGTTTGCTGTAAATCTGCCTATATTGTGAGGAATGTGCTTCTTGTTTGAAACTTTCATGCATGTGGTGTGACTCAATTTCTCTAATATGGTGCTGAATTTTTGTCAACTGCGTTCATATCGGGAAAATTTAGAATGTTCTCCTACTCTCAAAGCTAGCTCCTTCCACTTTTCGACGAGATCTTACTTACTTAGGTGGGTATTACAGTTCGGGGTGAACCTGGGCCCCAACCAACGTCCTTCTACAACGGCTTCAATTGCGGGCGAGCTCTCTTCAGTTTCGCATTCTAGGTCGGTTGAAGTCTTCATCCACTTGATTGCGCCACCTAAGACGAGGTCTTCCCCTTCCGCGACTTCCCTGCAATGTGCTTTCGAAAACCCGACGAGCCGGTGCGTTTGGGTCAACCCACTCTCCATGACCCAACCATCGAAGCCTCGTGATGCGTACTCTTCTGGCTATGCCCATGTCGCAGTACAGTTGTTGTATCTTTTTCTCCACACATTGTCTTCGTATACAGGACCGAAGATCATTCGGGGAATTTTTCTTTCGAAACGACCAAGAGCTTCCTCATCCGCTTTCGATAAAGTCCATGCTTCCGCGCCGTAAAGCAGGACTGGGATGATCAAGGTCTTATACAAGGTCACCTTGGTTTTTCTAGAGAGGGTTTTGTTTCTCAGTTGCTTTCTCAACCCAAAGAAGCAACGGTTGGCAAGAGTTATTCTCCGTTTGATCTCCACACTGATGTTGTTGTCCGTGTCTATAGCGGATCCTTTGTCTGTCTATTGTGACGTTTTGTCCAATTCGTCGATAAATTAATCATTAGCTTCATCCGAGGCTGTTTGTTGTTTTGGAACAAGGTCTTTTTTATGTGGTTGGGTATATAACCCTACGCACAACCCCTAACCTGGAGGGCCAGGTCCTTTTGGATCCCTTCGGACATAAAGGGCTGGAATATCCAGTGTCAGTACCCTGGTGCAGGGGTTTGAGTGCTGCCATTCGCTCACCAGGAGCTCGTCCGCCACCATCTCTACTTCAATACCCTGTCCTAAAATTGAAAGACCCTGAAAGACCTTTAAACCAAATATGTTGGAGTAGCTCCTTCAAGCGTTTCTGCTTTTTTGGCTGATGAAGTCCAACATTGATTCTGTCATTTGAACTCATCCGCTGGGATATTTTCGCAAAAGCTCTCGTAGACCACTGAGATTCGTGCAGTCAGTCATTGTTCGTAGAGCAATTATAGTGTTGATCACAATTCTTTTATCCGCATTCCTTTGTCAACACTCGCACTTGCTGGTTTAGCATGTCAGCTCTGGACGGAGCATCCCAGGGCCCATCCGCGAGGAGGTTTAGTAAGCACAATTGACGTGTACTATAAGTTGCAACATCTGGGCGCCGACAAGTTGGCACCAGTCAGAGTCTACCCGAATAGAACCATACGACGAAATCTCCCCCAGATAATATCACCTCCTGAAGAACTTTTTTTTGGTAGCCTTTGCTCATCCATTTCCATCACTTTTAATATGTACTTGATATACTGTTTTAGAGTCCTAAGGATCAATGGTGGTTCTGTTGTTTCCAAGTGAAGCATATAGTTTCGGGTTCCAGCAGGTAACCGAAAAATTCGTTTTAAAAAGTAGGTACCTGAGGAACTTTTCTACTTCCTCGAACTGGGTGTAACACCTGACTTGGGCACCATCAAGAAGAATGAAGCTGAGGTCGAATGAAAATTTTTTAGCTTTGTACTATGTTCGATGTGCTTATTATATTATTATACAGCGAACGCACACTGAAGAAATTGCTCTATTAGCTTCCGCTAGTTTTAGCTCTAAATGCTTTTTCATATGTTTAGATTTGAAGTGACTAGTACACCTAAATATTTATATTTACGAACTATTTCGATATTTTCTCGTTAGTAAGTCCACTTTTCGTTATTAGCTTATCGACCGCCTCCATCTCTGAATATCGTAATTTTTAATTTTTGCAAATTGACAGACAGGTTCCAGTCTCCGCAATATTTCTCCAACCGTTTAATCATACGCTGCAATCCTTCGACCGAGTCCGAGAAAAAAACGACTTCATCCGCGAAAATAAGCCCTGGGATTCGCATATGTCTGATCGAGATTCCTCCTCCAATCTGCTCCAATATGTCGTTGATGAATAGAATGAAGAGATACAACCCTGCCTTACTCCCATTTCTGTTGAAAACTCTCCGGAAATAAACTATCATCCCACACGTATTGCAACGTTATTTTTGTACATCGCTCTTCGAAATCTAACAACTTTACCAGAAATTCCCAACTTATAAAGTTTAAAGTAAAGTGCTTCACGAGCAATTGAGTCAAAAACAGCACGAAAATCGACAAAAAAGGGGGAAAATTTCTGCTTTTTTCTTTTAAATCTTTCGCGATGTTCCGCAAGCAAAATACCTACTTGATCCACCGTCAAATAGGTTCTGAATCCGGCTTGAAATTCATTTAGAATTTTCTTATCTTCTATCTACCCACTGGGTAAGATAAGTGTACTAAAGAGTTTGACGGAAGTGTTCAACAACGAAATGCCTCTATAGTTTTCCGGCGCGTCATAGGACCCTTTTTTATGTAAGGGGAATATTATTGCTTTTTGAAAATTTTTCGGAACATCAGCGTATTCAAAAACTCTGTTATACTCCACCGAACCGTTGTCAGTGCGCTAAGGAATTCTGGTGTTTCATCACCAGGGGCTTTTCCTAACTTTGGCTACACAGTAAATTGAATAAGTACAAAATAAACGCTCAAAGAAGCAAGAATGCTTTGAAAATTCGTATGCGACTCTAATTTTACGATGCTCAGTAACAGCTTCTTGTAGATGCCGACAAAGTTCAACACATTTGGCAACTGTATTGTGATGGTCTTTTGAACGAACAGTTGTAAAATTTCATAAAAGATAATGGTCTGGACCAGACGGACGAGATAGAAGATATCGGAGTTTTATGGCTCTCTTCTCTAAACTCATTGAAGATAGTAGTCTACCTAAGCAATAGAGAGAAAGTTACCTTCTAGCAATATGCAAAGGAAAGGAGGGAGACACAAGACGCGACGTTGCGATAGATGCCCTATACTTTAAAGATCGTTGAGCGGGTTTTCGGTACTCAACTGCGAAAAATAATTAAGCTATGTGACACCCAACCCGGGCTTTTCGTGGCTGAGTCAAGAACACACGCAATCCAAAGTATAAGGATCGCTATGAAAAACTGCTTTTACTTACACGAAATTCTTACACAAACTTACACACAACAGGTACCGCTCTTTTTAAAATTATTCATTGTTTGGGTTACAAGAAACTCGCTTCAGAAGTAGACTTTCAATATTTTCCGAATTTGCTCAAACGTAAAGTGACTCATTTCGTTCCCCTGGGATTTGATTCTGTTTCTTTGGCCAGATTTTAAACGGGGAACAGCTGTTAGTATCAAAATAACTTATGCTTATTGAAGAAACCGCTAATGACTCAGCCTGCCTTTAGGGAAGCAATTAATACGACCATCATTACATTCCTCGCAGTTAGGTACATGATATACAAAAGTGCAATGAAGAGTCAAAGTTTAATTTGAAAAAATTCTCTTACACATCTCAACACATCAAACTCCAACTCAGCTACAAATGCAACCGGACCTGAACATCTTGACGACAATAACGACAATCTGCGCTCATTATCTTAAGATTTGAGTAACTTTGTCAAAAGCAATAGCGCAAATCTATAGTCCTACCGTGTATTGGCTCGAATCATATTTCCGCCACTGGACTGGTAGTGAGAGTTGGTTACTTAAGCACTTGGACATGGCAGCGTGTCCTGAAAACTTAGATTTTCTACGAAGTCCTCGACTGTTATAACAAAAAAGGATCGTGTCTAGTAGGTACTAGCTTAGTCTTTGTACCTATACTCCAACGAGTGCCTCAAAGCCTCCACCGGAAAAAATGTCTCCAAACTTCCCACAGCGCAACCATTGCAAGACAGAAATAAATCCAGTCGCTAAAAAAAAAAATTTTCTTAGGATTTCGAGTCCATAGAATTCTATCGCTCAAAATTGACAAAACAACAAATTTTTGATCCTAATGTAACTTCCTTTTCATAACCCAACACTCCAGTAGAAAGAATCTCACTAAACTAGAGGTTATTAAATTCCTTAAATGATAATTTTCAACCTCATCAACTATCCCTTACCCCGAAACTCTTTAAGTAACTGCAACTATTTTATTAAATAAATCAATTTGATTTGGTAAACTTTAACTTTGACTTAAAAAGCATTCGTTTGGGGCAGTGAGCATCAGTGACCGACCCTGCTTGAGAGTCAGCACTTAAATTCCATGTTAAACCACAAATCCAATTTACTATCTCGTCCTCGGATTATCTCAACCACTAACAGCCGACCGATACGATGGCCAAAATCTACCACTAAGCCAATTTGTATGAGTGTGTGTCTCTCACTTATACTCTTGGCAGTTTGGTGTTTCTGAACTTCACAAGCAGCCACATTTGCATATAGATCGTCCTTTCGTACTTTCGTACTTTCGTCGTCCTCCTCCTCGTCGACGTCGTCGTTGGTCGTCGTTGTCGTAGTCAACTAAAAAGGACACCTATGACATCTCCTGGCCACCGCATCTATCTGCCATTGAGAGGCACCTGGAGGTAAACGGATGAAGCGAAGATATGAAATGCATAATAATATTCTGTGGACGTGTGCCTAATGTCTAGAAGAGCTGCACATACAGTCAAAGTGATAAAATTCAGTCAAGTCTCCTCTTCTACGGTGAGATACTAGAATACATTTCACCTTGGCATCTGATACAATGAACAGATATATATGAGCCGCCCTTAAGCGGGATTAACCGTAAGTCCTTCGAAACCAAGTAGTTTCTTTTCAACGAAACCGTACATTTTGGGCCTCTGTTCACTTATGGATGACATACAGACGACTACCGATGTCGGCGTCGTCGGCCAACGACCAACGACCGACGATGAATCTGTAGCGATTAATATCTTGGCTTGCTTGCAAGAAGCGCTTTGTCCTTTTGCTACGTACAAGGGATGATATGGTTGGTCACATTACCCTTTAGCACATATTGGATTTAGTTGCCGAATTGCCGATGCCGTTTGCCAATTTGGCAATGTTCTTGTTGAGGATAGTCAAATCCGTGTATCCATATACAGGCGACACAGGACGTATGCAGAAAGCAGTGGTGACTTTGTGCAAACTCATTAGGCCGATATTATGCAGTCCACAAAATTTACATTGTCGAAGTTTTCCACAAAAGCAATCGTCCATATACCTACTCGTTGTTAATTAAGAGGACGTCCGTCCGTATGCTTTGCTGCTAAATGCCAGAACGAAGACACTTTATTGCAATTGATATTGCGGGTGGAAAACATAATCCTCGAGCTTATGAGCCAAAGCAGAAGGAGGTGGAGTTTATTGCTCTTGACATGCCACATCACTTTGTTGTATAGCAACACTCCGACAAGTCCAAACACTTGCTAAAGGGTCGCCGTCACAGATAACAACTTGTTTCTCATGCTTTGTGACCAGAACACTGATGCACAGGGGTAGAAAGGACAAAACAACTAAAAAGATGAAAACAAAAAAAAACTTGCCAAATTGCTACCATCAGCACTTCGACGTTGGCTTCTTTCATAGAAGCCCCTGGTGGTTAGTTTCAACTCAATCGCGTAGAAAATATTAAATTGTTATCGCCCACAACCCGGTTGACGTAGTTTCCCGAGTCCTTTTTTCTTTCTATTTTATCCTTTTTTTTGTAGTGATGTGGTCGCTGTTCTTCCTCACTCTATATGACCAACTGCATGTGGAAAGAAAAAAGCGAAATCGGTCGATGTGGATTTTCTAGAATTGAGAGAAAGGGAATAAAGGACACAAATTGGGACCGCACATATAAATATGCATCCAAGGCAGCTTTGCAATACTATGTGTATTCAGTTACTCTCTAATGGCTTCATCAGTAGCTAGGTAGAAAGCAGGAGCTTAACTCCAATCCATCAGCAAGTATTTAAGCTCAGAAACTTTTCAATGAAAGTGCAAGGAGTTAAGAAGTAAGTAAAAGAAATGCATAGCTCAAAAGAAAAGACATGGCTCATGGAGCTATCTATCGAACTTTTAGCTTAACTTTTGGATATCATGGTTAACAGAGTCGAAAGCCTTTGAGAAATCGAGCAGAACCAAGAACGTTATCTCATCTTTATCTATTGCATGTCGAATGTCATCAGTAACGTTAAGAAGCGCTGTAATACAACTGTGTTTTTTCCGAAAACCAGATTGCTTCGGCGTTAGCAACGAGTTAGTTGTAAGATGATTATTGATTTGTTTCTGAAGGATTCGTTCAAAGACTTTCGACAGAAATGGTAACACAGAGATAGGACGAAATTCCACACCTTTGGTATTTTTGGAGATTGGAATGACTTTGGCAATCTTCCACAGAATCCTGACATCAAGATAGTATTAAATACAAATGTTATATAAGGCAGTATTATTGGCAGAATAATACACAAAAACTTAAGGTGAACATCATCTAACCCGACAGCATTTGATTTAATTGAAAGCAAACTTTCAACTACGTCAGCACAATCTGCTGCACGAAAACCAAAACCAATACGGCCCAACTGATCTGGGAATGAAAAAGGATTCGAGGTATTCGAAGGCGGAGCAAGTGCTGATGGCAGAGATACAAAATTTTTATTCAGGCTGTTGGGATCAACGTCGGTTGCTGTCCTATTTCTTGACTTGACAATACCAACTCTACGTAAATTTTTCCACAATTGTGGTCCACTAAGGGAAGTATTAAGCTGAGGAGATAAAAGTTTCGATTTTTCTTTACGTACAAAGTTCATCAATCGTCGCTGGCTTGTTGGCATAGACCAAAGACTTGACGTATCCCCACAGGAAATAGTCTAACGGCGTCAAATCGCACGACTAAGGTGGCGAAGCGGCTGGACCACTTCGTGAGATATCACGTTCTCCAAACTTGGTTTCCAATAAATTGATTGTGACATTCGCTGGTGTGGCTTGTCCTGTTGAAACCACATGTATTACAAGTCTCATATCATCCAATTGGGGCTAAAAATATTCGGTTATCACTGAACGGTAGCGATCCCCAGTTACAGTAACGTGCCGGTCTTGATCATCACGGAAGAAGTACGACCCATAATGACGCCGCGTCGGCCACCGGCCCACACACCAACCCGTAATTTCTTGGGGATATAATGATGACTCATGGAGTACGTGTGGACTGCTGCCTGGCCAATATCGCACACTTTGTTTATTGACGAAGCAATTCAGCCAGAAATGAGACTCATCGCTGAAGATGATTTTTCGATGAAAATCCGAATCATTTTCAAGTTGTTGCTCAGCTAAATTCACGAACATACGACGCTTCTGGTGGTCAAGCGGCTTCAGTTCTTGCTTCAATTTAATCTTTTTAGGATGTAGGCCAAGATCTTTTCGCAAAATTCACCACAACGACGTCACAGGGATGCCCAACGCTTGATAACGACGGCGAAGTGTGAGAGACACATTTGGACTTTCTGCAACTGAAGCCTCAGTGGCAGCAATATTCTCGATACTACGGGCACTTCTTTACCTCACTGGCACGGGAACATTTTGTACTGTTCCTGAGGATTCAAAATTTTCCACTAGACGCTCAATTGTTGATTTGCTAGGACGATTATGATGACCATAAATTGGACGTAGTGCTCTTGGCGTTGAGGCCACTGACTCCGAATTCCAGTAGTAAATTTTAATAATTTCGACTCGTTGTTGGTTTGTTTATCTTTCTTATGAAATTGTAAGCTTTACTGAAGAGAAATGTCAAGAGAACGGCAAATAATAGGTATGGCGTTGTTTGCGTCCCTGTAGGGTGATTTCAAAACTACAGCGTGGCTACTTAAAAAATTTCTAAGATAAGGGGTAAACAATTCTGATGCAAGCGTTTTGTTTTAATTGGTGTACCTAAAAAAAATTTAAGTATTTAAGTATTTAAGTATTTATTTATTTCTTATAAAACTAACACACTAAACTTGCTCGTAATCGAGCAATTTTTCAATAGAAAGAACGCATTTGTGCGTATTAATGGACAAGTTGCAAAACTTCAAAACCTCCCTTTACTTGGTATATAAGAGTTTTGTTTGTACGTTAGGGAATTCGTCGGCTGGGAATTAGTTTGGCGTATATAAGCCAAAATGTACTTTTGAATGTGGTCTTATATTTTCGACTATGCTCTTTGAAAATATGTTATCTAGTTGGTCCTATCTATCCAATCCTCATAGATATCTTGTATTGTTTTGACGTATATCCACCCAAATAAATCAGTTTGAATATTAGTTTGATGCATACGACATTTTTTTTGGATATGTGTGCATACCTACATATGTACATAAGTCAGATTTTCCATTCAATTCCCAATATTTACTATACTCAAAAACAAGAAAACTTAAAGGTATTTTCAGAATTGTTTTGACGTACATCATACTACTGAATATATGATGATATGAAGTAAATCTCCCCTATCGTCGTATAGTCGCTTATCGATATTGAAAGCTGTCGATATCGTAGTCGTTTCGACGTTTATTTGGCATCATGATACTTAGTCGACCGACAGATAAAACGAAATCTATTACGAATAATCTGTCAGTTTCATTTTATTTTGTTTTATTTTCGTTTGTTAACGACGCCACCACCACCACGCACCGGTCTAAAATTAACTGTGACAATTTTTTGGAATTTGTAGAACTTTTTTAGAGTAGTGAAGCTAAAATGAAAGAAAAAAATCAGATTTGCAACAGAAACTTGTTAAAAATTCGTAGGAAAATAAGTGAAGAATTTGATCCATTCTCTTTACCAGACTAAAAGTAAGTTCAAGTTTAAAAAAAATCAGCTTACAAATACATATACATTTTATGTACATTTATTTGAAATCTTAAATTTTAAGGTTTGTGGTGCGGCTCTTTATACTAAAAATTGCATTTCGATATCTACATACCTACTGGACGAGATAGCAAGTGAACTGAAATGTTCTCCACGTTCAACGTCTGTATACCCTATTCTCAAACTCGCAGCCACATTAATGGCAGTGAAGACAACAAATCCGAAGGTAGGAAAAATGCCACATTCAACTTGGACGATGATCAAGAATGCGGTCCTCCCGACCTAGAAGAGGTTAAGTTTGCAATGTGCAAACTAAAATCAAATAAGAAATAAGACTTCAGGTGCAGATGTTTTTGATGTCGAACTTCCTAAGGCAGCTAGAGATCAGTTGAAAGAAATATACACCAGCTGATCTACGTAGTATGGTCGTATCGTTTGCGTTGATGATCCTAAAAATAGAGATCCTCGCAATTGCGCCAATTATCAAGGAATGAGGAATAAGCCTCCTTATTGTCGTATATCAGATCTTGTAAAGTTGTTAATAACTTGATATGTAGGTCCTTGTGAATGTACTGTAAGGGAAAATCTGTAGAAACGGCACCCAAAAAAAAATTTCGTGAAATCACTACGAAATACTTTCGTAAACTGTTTTTTCGTACATTGTACGAAATTTCGTAAATAGAACGAATATTTTGTAAATAATGTGTGATATAAAATACAAAATGTTACAAAAGATTTGTAAAATAAACGAAATAGCTTTCGTAAATTTTTTTTTACCAATGTTTTGTAAAATAAACGAAAATTTTTGTTTATTCTGCTAAATCTACGGTATATTTACCAGTACTATACGAAAGATTTTGTCAAATTACAAATATTTTGTAAAAACAAAATCAAATTGAAGGAAACAAATGTTGCTTCTTCTTTCATTTGTTTTTCAAACGTGAAAGTGCTTGGTACAGTTTTTGAACAAAACTTTGTGAGAAAAAAAAAGTTATTATAAGGAATTCTGCGTAGTGTGTATTTTCTAATAAAAACACTAGAATTGATTACTGGGGCAACGTTTTGAGGTAAGATAAGTCTTCATAAAAAATTGTAAATATCTACAATTTTTAACTTTTTATTTCTGATTTCAACTAGGTTTTCAATGCACACTCTTGTGCTGCTAATTGTGCAACACAAAGATAAAACAAAATCAGATGTGTACATCCTTCTACATGAATGAGACAAAGCGTAAGTTACTTCTTATAAAAGTCTAAAAGATTTACTATTACTTTTTTCCTTTATTTCTTTTCGTAGGCTTAGAAGGATTGTAAGCAGACAAGAATATAGGCTATTTATTTAGTTTTAAATATAAAAAAAAACCTGTAAAAATAACAGTTTACTAAGAATTATTTTTTCAATAAATTCACAAAGCTTTTAAAACGCATCATTTTCATTTATAGATAAACATGTTGATCCAAAATAAAAGGTAAGTTGGTACAAAGGACTAGCAACATGAATATAACATTTACAAATTCTTTCGTGCATTATACGAAAGGTTTTGCAATTTTTATATAATTACAAAATATTTTGTAACTATAGGATCTTATTTTAGTATTCTTACGAAAAATTTTGTACATTTTACAAAAGTTTTGCGAACTTAAAAGAATATTTCGTAAATTCTACGAAAGTTTTCCCTCTTTTGTTTGTAATGATATACAAAAGTTTCGTTATATTTACGAATGCTTTTGTAATTTTCAACCAGAGAAGATTCGTAGAATTACGAAAGCCAATTCGTAGAATAAACAAAAGTCATTCGTGGTTTTGCACCACGAAATTTTCGTAGAATATACGACAGTTTTAGTTATATGTACGAAATATTTTTTTGGGTGGGCCCTTCACACCCTGGTTCGTACTATAGAATATTCCCTCCATCACAAAGAATACACTCTGGCCGCGTTCCTCGACATAGAGGGTGCCTTCAATAACGTCAGCAACTCTGCAATTACAAAGGCGCTGACGAAGCTCAAAGTAGACAAATCCTTAGTGGAATTGATAAATCTTATGCTAAAAAGCAGAAGAATCAACTCAACACTGGGAGATTTCTCTGCAAAAAGATCTGTCAGCAGGGGTACACCACATGGTGGAGTTCTATCCCCTCTTCTATGCAATCTAGTCGTCAATGAACTTCTAGTTGACCTAGAAGCTGAGGGATTCAAAGTGATTGCATATGCAGATGACGTCCCCATTGCGGTATCTGGCAAACATGCTCACGTCCTTACGGATCTGATGCAGACCGCTCTAAATAAACTTGTAAAATGGGCGAGAAAATGTGATCTTGGGGTCAACCCTCAAAAAACTGAACTCATTCTCTTCACCAGGAAATATAAAATTCCTCAACTAGTAACTCAATCAATAAGTGGAACCTCGCTTCTACTTTCAAACGAAGCCAAATATCTAGGTATAATCCTAGACAAAAAGCTAAATTGGAAAGCTAATATACAGGAAAGAATCAGGAAATCCACCGTAGCCTTATTTTCCTGTAAAAAAACCATTGGTAATAAATGGGGTTTCTCCCCCCAAATCACCCACTGGCTCTACACTGCGGTCATCAGACCAATACTAACATACGGAGTAGTGGTATGGTGGACCGCTCTTGATAACAGGACCTACTGCGATAATCTGAGCAAAGTCCAACGAACAGCCTCTTTGTGTATAAGCGGAGCACTGACATCAACACCCTCAGCTGCCCTAAATATACTCCTTAATCTCATGCCACTAGATATCTTCAGCAAACAAATGGCCGCAAGTACGGCCACTCGTATCAGAGCTATCTCCCAATGGACCGATAACAACATCGGTCATGCCACAATCCTGAATCTATTCAGATCAATCCCTTGCCACTCTGACTACAACATCCCCCAATTGGTTTTTGATAATAAGTTCCATGTCTCAGTCCCAACGAGAACGACCTGGGAGGACGAAGAATTTTTGAGAGATGATTCAATTCATTTCTATACAGATGGGTCAAAAACCGAGGAAGGGGTTGGCTGCGGGGTGTACTCAAAACGACTTAACGTAAGTCTCTCATTCCGCCTCCCAAACCATTGTAGCGTGTTCCAAGCGGAAATTCTGGAGATCAAAGAGGTCCTATCATGGCTAAGAGAAAACGTGATATCCTCAACGAATATCCAGATTTTCTCAGATAGTCAAACAGCGCTCAAATCACTCGGCACTGTTTCTACGAACTCAGTAACCACCCTTAACTGTCGCCTATCTCTTAAGGAGATGGCTGAACAGTTCAATATTCACCTCATTTGGGTGCCGGGGCACAGACATATCGTGGGTAACTGCAAAGCCGATGAACTCGCCAGAAAAGGAACCGTTTTACCGATCTCAACCAGCAGGTTGAATATCGGTATACCAATCACTACATGTAAACTTATGCTAAAGCAAGAGGCAATGGATAGAACAAACTATTGGTGGAACAGTATGACCACGTGTGTGGCAACAAAACAGCTATGGCCAGGACTAGATCCAAAACGCACAAGACATTTGCTATCCATATTCCATAACCAGATTGCACTTTAGCTCCGTAATCAATGTCATTACCGGACATTGTCTGATAAGAAGACACGCCATAAGACTCGGCGTTCCCTCAAATGACTTCTGCAGAAGTTGCTAGATGAGGAGGAGGAAGAAACTATTTCACACCTACTCTACTCATGTCCTTCACTCTCTATTAAAAGAAAACGGCATCTTGGAAAATATTTCTTCGATGATCTAAACGATCTGGCGAACACAGATATCCTGCATCTCTTTCGCTTCATAGAAAGCTCCAAATGGTTTTAAGTGGGGTTCTTCCTCACTTAATTCTTATGGTATCACAATGGACCTAATATTGGTCTAAGTGTGTCAGTTGTTTTCCTGACAACCATTTCAACCTAACCTAACCTAACCTTGTGAATGTATTTTTAGATCAGAAAAGTCCACAATCGACCAAATTTTCACATTACGGCTGGTCTTGAAAAAGCCCGAAAATATAGAATCGATACCATCGATACACCATCTTTTTAATTATCTGAATGCGGAAAAGGTGCTTATGGGATGATTGAAACAGAAGCGGCAAAATTGGATATGATGGTTAAAGAGGGTTGAACGAACTATATTTTGTCATCAAACAAGGACAGCGAACATCGACGAATTGAACAAAATGTCAGAATCACAATAGACAGACAAAACTTCAACTACATTACAGGACTTCGTTTCTTCTAGGATCTGTTATAGGTACGGAAAACAACATCCGTGTGAAGATCAAACGCAAAATAGGTCTTCCCAATCGTAGCTTCTTTGGGTTAAATAGACGATTGAGAAACAAATCCCTTTGAAAATCCAAGGTGATCCTTTAAAATACCTTAATAATCCAAGTCCTGCTTTGCGGCCGCTGTAAAGTCAAAAAAAATCGGATGAGGAAACCCTTAGTCGTTTGGAAAAAAAGTGCTCCGAATGATCTTTGGTCCCGTATGCGAAGACAATGTGTGGAGAAACTGAGCTGTGTAAGCTGTATACCTACTGCGACATGAGCATAGCTAGAAAACCACGAATCGCGAGTTAACGATGGCGTAACCATGTAGATTGTAGACCGTATGAATATCAACTACCCGGCTCGACGGGTAGTTGACGCAAAAGCAAAATTGCAGGAAAGTCGCGAAGGGGAAGACCTCGTGTTAGGTGGCGCAATCAAGTGGAAGAAGGCCTCAACCGAACTGTTATGCTAACTTAAATAAGTATTTCGTCCCCTTTTTGCCTGAAACATTCTCAAATTATTTTTGTGTCGAAATCAATGATACAGCGAAAACACGCTCACTTCGTAAAATTGATTTTAAACAAAATGGCGACGAAAGTTCCCCGTCATGAGTTCCCTGTTGAATTCAGCTTGTGGACAGAATTACACTACCTTTCCGCTGTTGGCTCTCTGGTCTGGTCCGAAGTCTGTCCGTATTAAAATGGTACCAACAGTATACAGAGTGTCTCGTAATTCGTGTTTCATACTTTGGGATGTGATTCTTGGTCATATTCATAGAAAAAATTGTTTTACAGTAAAGTGTTTTACACTAGTGAAAAACTAAACTCATCGAGTGGTCTACATAAGGCAACGGTGAAAACAGAGACTTCTATAATGCTGCAAGAGATTGATGAAGTTCCTCGATGGTTTCACGGTTTTTGATTAGTCGTTCATAAATTAATGTCACCGGAAGAATTCCAATAGTAAAATTAGTGAAACATCTCGGACTAAGAATAGGAAATCACTTCCTATGGCGCGAGCATATCAACAACTTTAGGCCTAGTATGAATATTGCCTTATTTGTTCTTTTTTACTTGCAGTATATCCAACAAAGAAGTCCAAAACCTAGTTTGTTGCCGGTGGTTCAGTCCTATTCTATTTGTTTAAAACGGTGATAGGTACTGTTAATTCCATTGACTCTAGTTGAAGCGAACGTTCACACAAAAAACAACTTGCAGGTATACGCCTGATTTGTTAAAAGCTTGGTGGTATGCAATAGTCCATGTTTTTTTTCATTGAATCAGTCCTCTCCTCAAAGAAAAGCAATCAAGTTCAAATAAACTTAATTATTTTTACGAATACAGATATTCTTCGGACATCGGTTTCTACATACAGTCGCTCAAAGACAGCACTTCTCGTCTTTTCTTCTCTCTCGAAACTTCCGCTCCGTTAAAAAAAAACGAACCTTGAGGTCATTTATTTGAAGAAAAAAAAGTTCGCCTTTCTGCGGAATTCCATTCCACTTTAGTCTTTGTGAGAACTTCTTGCTTCTTTCGGTCACACCAAACACTCCTTTTCCGAACACTTCAGCAACCCAATTTTATTATTTTTATTTGAAATTTCCCGGATCTCCATGGAAATTGCACAAACCATAATTTAATTTGAAGAAATAAAAAGTAAAAATAAAAAAATCGTGTTCAAGACGAAAAAACTTTGGTCAAGAAATCAGCACTCAAATCACATCTCGTGTTCTAAGGAAATTTGTCTTTTGAATTCGACGACGAGGACGACAGCGAAACTTGTATTTGTCCTTTTTCAATGCTTATCGTTAGAACTGCCAACCGTAAAGCAACCAATCGTTTTTCATATTCCCGTTGTATGGAAATGAATAAAATAAAAATGGAAAACTACCAACGTAGTTGTTTAAGAATGGTCTTCCGCGATAATAATAATAAAAAAAAAAGAAAGTAGAAAGAAAAAGGAAAAGTCCATGAATCAGAGTGAGAACTTTGAAAGAGGCCAGCGTGACCGCGTAAGTACCATCAAGTCAGTTAAGCGACGAAACCTCATCACCAGTCGTCCTGGGTCGTCTTTTGAAGTTGAACTACAAATTGAAGTTGCGATGGCGTCAATTTTATTCCTGTCAATGATATTTTTTTCTTACTTACTCGGGTTCTAGCGTATTTCTCACAACCATGTCTTTTGCCTTTTTTTTACTTTTTAGAGCAATCTGGTCTTATTTTAAAGGCTAAAGTTTGTTCGGTTTCTTTTAATTTTTTATCCTTATATATGTAATAAAATTTCCCTGTCACAATGTTAGTTACCGTACTCCTCCGAAACGGCTTTACCGATTCCTACCAAATTTTATATGCGTGTTCAGTAGGTCTGAGAATCGGCTACTAATAATTTTTCATACCTCTAAGTGATAAGGGTCATCTACCCTTAACATTGTTTCTTTAATTTACACTGTGACACGAGAATTTTATAAATTAGATTTTAAAGTCTCAGTGTAAATGTCATATTTATCAATTTATTTTTTTGGAAATTAATTCTGAAACAAATTGTGCTTTTCATCAAACAAGTTTGCTTGAGCTAGGGCCCTACCGCCGCGCCGTATTAATAAACGCGGAATAGCCTTATTCCATGGATTAAGTTACCATTATACCATTTTCCATTTAATTAAAGCTACCATTATGACATTTTCCACTTAATCCATGGAACCCAGCTATTCCGCGTCGGCGGCTACTGTTTACTCTGAATAAGGAGAAATGCATTTCGAATTTCGAAAAATATGCAAGTGGCATTCCATAAGCTGAACGAATTTCTATACGATTTCAATTTTTGTTGTCAAAGTCGAGTAAATTAAATGCAATTTGAATAGTTAAAAAATTTGTATGTTTTGCAATTACTTTTACTACCAAGTACCAACTACCAGAGCTGTAAAAGAATGCATTCTTTTTTGTATTGCAGTCAAATGATGAAAAAGATTCATCTTTTGAATATTTTGACTTCATGTTAGTACCTAACTTAAAAAAAAAAAATCACAGTCAATTGTGAAGTCTTTTGTGAACCAATCATCTAGAGCAGTCAAAAGACTTGAAGTCAAAAGAATGCAATACTTTTTAACTGGTCGCAATCTTGGAAGTATCTTAAAAGTCTTTTACAATCTTTGCAATCATGAAGTCTTTTGATTGCATTGAAAATAATGCAGTCGTTTGGCTGCTTTGGAGTCTTTTGACTGCTTGAAGTCTTTTTAACTGCTTGGAATCATTTGATGAAATCATTTGATTGCTTGAATTCTTTTTTACTGCTTGGAGTATTTTGATTGCTTGAATTCTCTTAACATCAGGTTCCTTACGACCTAAAGCATTTACGTTGCTCTTATGCTTTCATTTCCTATTATAAGCTGCCTTTCAAGGTCTATTAAAATTTGAAAATAATCCAAGCAGTCAAAAGACTTCAAGCAGTAAAAAAGAATTCAAGCAGTCAAATGACTTCATGCAGTTAAAAGACTTCAAGCAGTCAAAAGATTTCAAGCAGTAAAAAAAGACTTCAAGCAGTCAAAAGACTGCATTACTTTCAATGCAGTCAAAAGACTTCATGATTGCAAAGATTGTAAGAGATTTTTAAGAGACTTCCAAGATTGCGACCAGTTAAAAAGTATTGCATTCTTTTGACTTCAAGTCTTTTGACTGCTCTAGATGATTGGTTCACAAGAGACTCCAAAATTGACTGGGACTTTTTTCTAAAAGTTGAAGTACTGCGATAGAGAATGTGAATGCATTCCATATATACAGTTAAATGAATGAGACTTTTTGCAATGCAATATCAAATGACTGCATTCTTTTACAGCTCTGCCAACTACGTAGAATCGAAAGGTGAATCACAGTTCCATTTTAAGTCTGACACAAAGTTAAGATTAATTAAGTCGTTCATGAGTTGACAGAAAAGTTTCGAAGTTTCGAAGCTGCATTGAACGCGAGTAATCTAGGGGAGTCACCGTTGTGTTTATAGTCAGATCGTTCAATTTGAAAATTGATTCTAAAGCGGGAAATACACGATACAATTATTGTACTGATAATCGCACATCGCATGGTAGATTGTATCGTGTGTGTGCATGAAGTGAACCGCTGTAACGATGTCACAGTGTAGAATACCTTGAACTCAAAACCAAACTCGATCGTATGCGATCCAAGTCGCATACGATAATTGTATCGTGTATTCCCCGCTTAAGACCTACTGAATACGCACACAAAAATTGGTGAAAATTGGTAAAGCCGTTTCGGAGGAGTACGGTAACTAACATTGTGACAGTGAAATTTTATATATATAAAGATAAAGATAACAAGTAAGTTACTTTTTGTCTACACTAGAATTTATCTAGAAACTAGAAATAATTTACAAGGTAAAACAACGTTTGCCGGGTCAGCTAGTATTTATTATATATTTTAATAAAATATTTCTACGAAGCTTTATAACTCTACCTAAAAGCCAATAATTTCTAAGTTCACTTGTCCTCCATATATGTAAGCGAATCATGATTGGAACCACACATTTTATGACCATGTTGTGGTCACACACCTACAATAAAGGTATGGACTTTGCAATTATACAAAAAAAAAAAAAATTCAAGCCCTAACGGTTCAGACTATAATAACCTTTTCGATTCAAATGAAATTTTTTTTTTTTTTCACTTTTCGTTGAGTTGGTTCTCTTATGTTACGTCCATATTTATCCATTTTGGGCATCAATAACTCAATAACTTCTTTCAAAATAGTGACACAGAGGCTAGGGCAGTGCTAGGCCTAAATTAAAATCATTCTCAACACACTGTTGATACACACCTTCTACTAAAATCCTTAAGCAGTCTGCACAAGTGGTCTTTCCAGATACTCTGTGGCTACTGCGACTCTATTATTATGTTTCCGTGTTGATCTCTACAGGTGTGTGTCAGGGGATCGCCACCCTTGCATGATCTTTTTATCTTTTGGTGAGACTTCCATATCTAGAGAGTTCGATAAATGGGGTTAAATTTTCTATATAAAGAGGCCACTGGTGCAGGCCAGCTGACTTCCAGTTTAAATTGTGAAGGTGAAGATTGGATTAAGCAAAGTTTGGTGATTAATTGAAGAGTATAACGAATTGAAAAGTGGTGTAATTAAAGTACAGATATGTTCTTCTCGAACCTAGTGAACGTTTCTGTCCTATGAACATCCCGAACAGACCTAATTTTTCAAATTTTCGAATTATATATAAAAAAAATTTTTGAGCGAAAGATTCGTAACAAATTACCAAGCTCTACTTAATAGAAATGTCAACACGGTTTGACATTCACAGCTGTTAAATCACAGACAACTACCACCGAATCTTCTCATATCTCATGAGGTTCAAAATGAACTCTTTAAAAGCAGAAGTTGAAATAAGGATCGGTTTGAAGTTCAAAGTAAAGGAAAAGAATGTATTGTAATGCACATCCAATGGAAGGCGTTGCGCTCAAAAGTATAATTTAGGAGTACCTATATCCGAAGGATACAGCGTGTAGACCAATAGGTAATTGGGAGGAGCTAGAATACATACTGTTAGAAACTGCTGGAAGGTTCTCGTATTTGATATGCTTTCATATATAAAAAAAACTGCTGCCGCAAGTAGAGTCATTTTTATTGTAAAGTGATGGTGTAAATCAGTGTTTTATTGATTTAATTGTATATAGAATAAATAAAGGATAGTTATAAGCGGATAATAAGTGAACGCAAAGTTTTATTCTGGAACTGAGCGAACGTTACAGTATTTTCAACACGAAATTACTTTACAGCCAAAATGTTAGTTTAGGTTAAAAATGCGCTGCCCATATGCCTGTGCCACTGCCAGTAAAAGCAAACTGTCAGGTTGTGATGCTTCTTTTTCAAAGGCTGGGGTATAAACTCAGGGTGTCCAGGGTCTACCCAAGGAAGCTTCGTAAGACTTGGGTTTCGGCGGTCAATTTTTTTTTAAATGATACGCAAAACGGTCGGTTTAATTCTTATTAACTCAGGATTAAGTTTATAAATTAACAAATTTTATATTCAATATTACTTGAAAAAGCAAATATTTTGATTTCTTGAGTGCGGTCTATTTTTGGTGCTGGTCCACGGAACGGCTGATATCGATCCTCACTGGTGTAGTGGCGATGGTTTCTTTGGGGATACGGTTGTATACCACAGCTGTTATTTCCTCTGTTCGGCGGCGGTGAACTCCTATCTAGCTCTGCGTTAGGCAGGGCGCTATATCGGCAGCAGCATATTTCGTAGCAAGGGTCTGCGTTGCGTGAAAGGCAGAGCAATTTATCGGCGGCGGACTGCGTAGGAAGTGCCTGCGTTGTATCAAACGGCAGAGCAATCTATCGGTGGCAGCAGACATCGTAGAAAGTGCATGCGTTTACTTAGAGGCAAAACACTCTGTCAAAATAAAAACTCCCTTTGTGGAGACGCAATGCCTAACTAAGGAAAATTTAACCGCCCGGCTGAAAGAAGCCACAACGAACGAATTTCCTATACGGAGACTGTCAAAACCAAAAAGGTAAAGAAGATACAAACGCCCGGCTCAAACAAGCCACAACGATCAAATCTCTTTTGCGGTGAAATGAGAAAAAGTATCCGGTAACTCTGTTCACCCGGCTAAAACAAGCCACAACAAGAAACCTATAAAATCTTTTTCTGATTTTTGGTGATTATTTCACCTCTATTCATTGACTTTGCCACTGAAACAGACTGTGAAGTGTAACCCATAAGGAAACGTACAAGAAGTGATAAGGCACGGAGAAGTAAACAATTTTTGACCTTAGAGTGTTGGAGTAGGCATTCACTTTGTAATTTAATTGCGTGCAGGGGATTTTAATAGAATTAAATACTGAACTGTTCCGGTGCAGCATTTTGGGAGGAGGTAGGAAAGAGGTGAAATGTTAGACCAGTCCAATTCTAATGAAAACATTACCGCAAAGGTTTTGACAGAATCAATACCATAATTCTACGAACAGTGAAAATCAAGTCAAGCAAATGTAATTCAAATATTCAAAATCATGAGTGAAATGTGCATTGGAAAGGAATTATGATTTCATACCCAAGAACTCTTTCGTGGAAGTGGGCGAAGTTTAAACTGGGTTTGGTATTGCCAGAGGCATGTCGTAAAACAAGTTTTTATTAATGTATTCGTTAGGATTTATATGCCCCTTCATGTGTCATAAAAACCAGAAAAATCATAAAAACAGCTACCTGTACTCAAACCACTCACCACTCAGCTACCATTTCCAAATAAATGCGTTGTGCTGTGTTTTTCAGCTGGGACATAAATCCCTCACAATTTTATCATGGATCTTATCGCGCCCAAAATTATGTCACAGAAATTAAGCCTATCCAATTTCATCCCTCACACCGCCCAAAAAGCCTCTACCAATATTGTTCTTTTTAATCCCTTTACATCCACACGCGTAATCCTAAACAAATATTAACAAAAAAAAAATTGAGGAAGAAAAAAATGAATGCAAAACACAAATATGCACCTACTTTCACTTGACCAAACAAAATCCATACCACACACACAAAAAATCCCACAAGGCAACCCACAAATCAATCAACTGTTAACCATCCGCCTATACTTCGGCCATCGGCTTTGTGCGCTGCTGTGGCTGTTGCGCGTTTGAAACCATTAAATTACAGAATTAATTTCCTGAACCGAAATCGATGAATAGATTAAAGCGTTTTAATAATAACCTAGTCTATCGCCATCGACAGTGCACCAAACCGCAACAGTGTTCGGCGTCAGCCAGTGTACGAAGCCATAGCTGCCTTGGAATCGGAATTTCAATATGCCACCCTCCCCCAAAAACATTCTACGCTTTTTTTTTAATATTTGTTTTTATTTCATTTTGCATATTTGCTACCCTTCTTATTTATTGGAGCACAGCTTTGTGCGCTGAATTAAATCGATCGTAATTTTGATTTTACTGCGGCGCGTGGGTTCGAGCTCGAGGGGTAAACATAATTTCAGTATTGTTTGCTTTTGCTTGGTAGATGAATGTTGCATGCCAAAGTAGTGCGTCGATAGGGTGACCGAACTAGTCATTTTTTGCTTTTAAATTCGAGTAGTAAATTAAGCATTTTACGCAGACAAAGCAACTCCACCCATAAAACCACTTTCACGTTCACCTTGATAAAATGAGGGGGTCTTTCCACACCAACTTTGGGAGGATGTCTCTCTGACACCATAAGCTGCACCCTGTTTCAACAGCTAACTTCAGCTCGGCGTTGTAGAGTAGAAAACACAACTTGCTTAAGCGGTTTTGGAGTTTGCTAATCGATTACTTTGTGTTCGATAGCAATCCGAGCACACATATTGAGTGATTGTATATAATCATTGTAAGACACCATCAGAGCTGTGTATCGTTTAGAGATTGACATGTGAGACAATATATATATATATAGCTGTGTATTTTTATTTCATCCCCTCGACGATGTTGCGTCAGGTGGTGACAATTATTGGGGGGATAAGCTGGTGATGGCTATATTTGGTAAAGCAATGTGTGTCGCGCGAGAGTAATTTTCAAGGGTGACTTAAGGGGGTTTTCAGCTTTACCAACGATACCGTTGTATATGTACGTGGTGGATGCATTTTGATCTATTTATAGAACGTTCAATTTATTAGAGCGAGAGATGGAGGATGAATGGATGGGGTGGTTTAAGGTTTGTCAGTTTGATGGAATCAATTTTTGTAATTCAATTGGGGTTTGGGGACTCAGTTGACAAGCTGATAAAATCTATTTTAAGGAAATTTTCCTGCAGGGCATTGGAGATAGAGGGAGGGAGACAGAAGTCGTATGTGTGCATAAGCCAATAATTTTGTTAATGAGCTGCTGTATATCGATTTGATGTGAGTTGAGCTGTGAGTATCATTTGTTTGAGGCTAATTTTAGATGAAATTAATGAAATTTAATTGGTAGATTAAATTCGGTAGCTCAATTCAATTTGGTAGATGAAGTATCAAAAAGTCTGTGGTCGTAATTTAAACACGGCAGATAAGGGAAACTTCTAAAAATACTAGTCGACTCCTACAGCCCAAGCAAAGCGGACACAAAGACTATGGAAAATACTTAAATTCTACCTCATTATTTTGTAAAATGAGTCCTATTTACGAATATTTTTGTGTCGCTTTTTCGTTTCATCAAGTTTCTAATTACATGGTGCTAAGGATTTTTCACTTTAATATTACAACTCGGTTGTTATTTACTAAGGCTATGTAATAAGCAAAAACAAACACAAGTAGTAAACGGAAAGAAGCTATTTAGCTTCTATCTTTTTGGTATACCAGGCGTCGCTGGTTGGTGAAAGTAACTAACCCAATGTCCTAATTGGTAGCCATCGTGCGACTAATCAACGAGCGCCGAGCGCTGCTACGGACGATCAAAATCAAACAAGTATAACCCTACCTTGTGTCCTTATTAACACAGGAAAGCGATTGCGCGATGGGGTATCACGGTCGTACATGTTTGTTTCATGGTCGTTCAAGCTTTATAATTAAGCCTTTTCATATTCAAACTGTAGGGGAGTGCGACCGACGCTACGAAAAGTAATCTGGTTGCTTCAAATCAACCAGTTTCATTTTTGCCGCGTTGCTGTTAGCAAATAGCTAGCGAAAATAGAATTCCAATTCCATGTAGGAACGAAAAGGTTGCGCAATCTTATGAGCATCTTGCGACTCAACAAGCACTGCGACTGACCGAAGTTCATCGTTCGAACGGTCGATGCAGCTTTAATAAGAACATAGCCCTAGTGGACGCAACAAAGACTCACAATAGGAGAATACCGAGAATATAAAATTATGTGCAAGGTTTACCATCTCATTCTCTCGCCGACTCAATCCTAAGCAATTGTGTATTTGTTTCGATATCGTGACGCTTTTTTGTTTCATCGAGTATCACAACGATTTTAAACAAGTTTCACTTCTAAAAAGTGTATGGGGACCTACAAAGAGAGTGAAACTTAGATGTAAGCCGAGTTTTATTGGGAATCTATATTCACTTAAGCAAAACATCGCAAGACATCGCTCATGGAAAACAACAACTCTTAAGTGAATATATGTGAATAGCGTAAGTCGACAAAAATAACTCACTTACAGAAGTGAACAACAGGGATGGTTGGTAAATAGAGTTTGTGAAAGTGAACTTGGTAAGTGAATATAGCCATATAAAGCGTTTTATTGAAACTCGCAAGTGAAGTGAATATAAATGAATATAGAAATTCCCAATGAAACTCGGCTATAATGAAGTAGTCAGAATCGGGATACCCAAATGCATCAAAATAAACTAAAACAACCAAATTGAACAGCTTTTTGATGGTAGAAAATGCCAACTCGTAGTAAATTGATTCCGAACATGATTAGTAATAGAAGCTTCACTGTTGATGACCTCCTCATCGAACGTAATTAGGAAAATGCAACTTTCGGACGTAAGAACCTTGGTCGTTGAAGAAGCAAATAGACTAGTATAATACATCATCATGCTGTGTGTGGGAAGGAATGGATGTCGGAGTAACAGAGTTGGGAAATAATGATTACAAAAACTTTCAATTACAATTATGTACTTGTAATTGTAATTGAAAAATTCAATTACCCATTACTTTTGAAAAGTTTCAATTACTTGGAATTCAATTACTTGGAATTCAATTACTTATATGTAATTGAAAACCCAAGTAATTGAAAAAACCTTTTTTCAGTAATCATTACACAAAAATGTAATTGATCATCTAATTTGCTCACTTACATTTTTAAAATTAAACAAAATTGAACGAACTTAAAGCATTGAACAGGTACCTACTGTGTCAAATTCTTTCTTTTATAGTGAAGAGTAGCATTTGGAGAGTCTGAGTTCAGAAATTATAACAACGAAAACTTATTGTGTTGCAAAATTATTTACTAAAAAAATGCCGACCTACTATTTTGATTTAAAACAATAATAACCATTGACTATGAATAAAAAATTTATATTTATATACGAATTTGTAATTGAAAATTATGTTATGCATTACAATTGAAGTAATCAATTACTAAAAAAGTAATAAGCGGTGTGTTTTTTTCAATTACTTGGAAAAATGCATTACTTTCTCCATTACATGTAATGGGTAATTGAAAATTTTCAATTACCCATTACATGTAATTGTAATTGAACCTGTAATTCATTACACAAAGTAATCATTATTTCCCAACTCTACGGAATAATAAGGTGGTGCTAAGCTCCTGTGCCTTTTCTGGCAACCACTACAGCCACGCTTGCCTGAATGCGGATTTATCTTAAATTTCAGACTTAGAGAAGGAGAACGTGTAGCTGGTAGAGAATTATAGAGATGGAAGTACTTCGGATATTTCTCACTTCACACACAAGAAATTTTCTTTTCGATACATGACGTAAGAGACGTCCTTGGTGATTCCATTGCTTGTCTTATTTTATTCATTTTTTCGCCTTTAATTCTTAAGACATATTGAAGATCGAAAGTTTCTCAATGACAGAGACCACTAAATAGAGTTCGGGATTAGAAACATACATCTAAAATGATCCTTTTCCAGTCGACGGGTCTTTTTTATTGGAAAAGAAATTGATTCTCTGATCGTTGGATACAACTTGTGTTGGCTAAAGGTTTGATTATTGATGAACTTGCTGAACCTTCCGTCGTAGTTAGGGTCCTACGGCGATCACATAGAGTAAATTAAGTAGAGGAGCTTCCATTCCAGAACGAAAATGGGGATAAAGTGTAGGTTCGTTAGAGGCAATTTAGCACTCTTAAGGTGAATGAATTTTTGGGAGCAGTCAAGTGAAGGGTTATGTTAAGGTCATTTTGTCATTTATTCAATTCTAGTCCATTTTTGTTCCGAATTTCATTCAAATCGGTTGAGTGTTTTGGATCTTTTTCAATACTGTTGAAAATTATTAAATGAATTGGTATTTACCCTAACATTTTGGATCATTACATTCTTTTTATTCGATTACATTCCTGTGCTATTAATAGTTTAAGCTTTCTGGCGTATAAAATAATGCTGTTCTAATATTATATTCATTCGCAATTGAACTGTCAAATTGAAAGTATCTCAGACTTTAATTATCAAGTTTGTACAAATCTCGGCCTTTCTCTTTTAATTGAAGAACTAGTGAAATTTTATCACAAATACAAACACTGAGTTCTTGTTTACGTTTCCGTTGCAATATCTAAATAATTCAGGATATTGTATTGTCGAAGTGTCAACTAACATTCGTTTTCAAATTCACCTCTGCGCTTTTCGAACGAAGTTTTTTAATATCTCAAAGTTATTTCTTCTGTCTATTCAAACGTTTTGTAAAATTCGTCGAGGTTCGTTGTCCTTGTTTGATGACAACATTTACTTAGTTTTGTCTTCATTCACCATTAGACTCTTTCTTACCCCTTCTTTTTTGATGCTCACAAAAGCGCCTCTTTCCATTACGTCAATACTGTTTGCAAAAGCGAGTAATTGTACAGACTTACTCTTAAGATAGATTATTCTTCTTCAGTTGTGGACGTTTAAGATTTCTACAATCGTTTCGAATATGATGTTAAAGCAATCGTATAACAGTTTGCCTCCTTGCTTAAGGCCCTTTTGGACATCAAAGGTCTCTGTGAGTTCTTTACCGACCTTCACTCAATAGAGTAAGTTATAAAAAGTCATAATCATAATGCATAGTCTCACACAGAAAAGCCAAAACTATACATGGCATTGTGCAAATGTACTCTGTAAAAACAGCCATACGAGGCCTTGAAGTCGATTTGAAGATGGCGTATATCGATAATATATTTTCGGGTTCTTACCAAACATTTTGAACATTGAACATTTTGTTAATTGTACGATCTGGTTGTCTAAAACCGCATTGATTAGGACTTATTAAATTGTGGACGTTGGGTTTCAGACGTTAACATATTGCCGCAGAGAAGATCTTATACACAACTTTACAGGGTTACCTTTGGGACTCTTTTGCGTCCTTTTGACTCTTTTTTAGGGTCTGGACTCCAGAACGCCACTATTTAAAAATGATCGAATTCGGACTCCTTTTACAAATTCAGGACTCTTTAAGAACTGAAACAATTTTTTCATTACAACATTTTCGTCGGATACATTTTTTCTGCTTTTGTTTACATCCTATTTTAATTTCAGCTATTTAAATTAATGTCAATGTGGTAAGAGTATATGTTTTCTTTGCTTGTTAAAGATATGACACATGAGAAATGAGATACCTACAAATTCTTTTAATTGAAACATAACTGAATTTGTTAATGTTTGGTAAGAAATAATTTATCTTTGTTTTCCTGATTATAATAAATTAAAAAATGAATGATTATAAAAAATAATATTTCTTATAGTTTGTATGGGACTCTTTTTTTCAGCCAGGACTCTTTTTTCTGACTCCTTATAAAAATTTTCAGAGGTAACCCTGACACAACACCAAGGAGGTTCATTCCTCTTTGAATAATGCAATTATGAAAACCTCCCTTTTTAGGATCGGGCATACGAAAGTTCCGTATGAAGGTCATCTGCACCTGCAGTCTTACTTGATTTAAGTTTGCTTGTGGTAAGCCAACTGCTTCTGGGTAGGCAGTATGGCATTCTTGTTCATCGTCCAACTTGAATGGGTGATTCCGCCTGCAAGCGGAGTTAGTGTCTTCATCGCCGTTAAGCAGTCAGATGTAGTCTCTCCAGATCCTCTCTATTATGTACTTTGTTTCGCTGCTAGTCTTTACGGATATGGCTTTGCCAACTTGGTCTGATCATTTTACTTTTTGGCAAAACTTCAGAATCTCATTCCTGTCATGAAACCTCCAATTTCCTGAGAATTCGGAGTTTCTCTCTCGTTCTCTTTTTGATTAACATTTGTCGTGCTTTTTGTTTGGTTGCATTTTCATCTAACCATGGGTTTCATTTACCGCCACGTACTTTAATGAGTTTTGAGATTCGGGAAGAGTGTGTTAATAACATCAAGATTAACTCTTCAACAAAATCCATTATCGTGAGTTCGTTTTCACAGGTTTTCTTATACAGGCTATGCTTGTCGAATGTATTTCCAAGTAAAATGATCTCATTTTTCGGTCCCGAGCTCTTTGTCCTTTTTTCGTTTGCTAGGGTCCACGTTACTATAATAATTAATGTTATCTGAGGCATTGGCTTGTTTCAAGACCATGGAATTTTTACGTGGTTGGGTCGTCAACCACTCTCGGCACCCTGGGAAAGTCAGGATCAGGACCTTTTGACATAAAGGATCGTATAACTCGGTATTAGTACCCTGCTTCAATGGCTCGAGAGCTGATGATGGATCTTCAGCGGGTCATTCGCCACAATATCTCTATTTCAATATCCTGTTTTTGTCTTGAAAGACTCTTAAAGGCCCTGAGACCAAACTTGTCCTAGTAACTCATCTCGGCGTTCCTTCTTTTTAATTTCTCATGTCCACCGTTGTTTCTGTGAGTCGAATTCATTCGTAATAACATTCCCAATAAGCTCTGCTTGGCCAATTCGTTCTAATTTCTTCGTTATTTGTAAGCACTCCCACTTTTTATTTGGCAGTCCACTTCTGGCTGGAGGATACCAGTACCTAAAACTACTGGGTGGATAAAAGCGAGATATGTTCTATTTACTGCAACATCTGAAAGCTGGCCTCAAAGTTGACACAAATAAGAGCCTTCCCGCATAGTTCACGCTCAACCACCTGGTACCTGGTTTATGGTAAGTGGCAGTCAAAAAATGAATATTCGTAGTTCCGCTCTGCCTTTTCAGTCGTCTTGAAATATTGGTGACATTAACCAATTAAAAATGAGGAATGATAGAGATTGTGGTTTAAATTGTGTTGTCATTTCTCTCAGGGACTTACATAATCAAGCGATAGGACTGTCAAATGGTTGCAATAGAAAAAAAACCAAACTTTTTTAAATTCTGTCGATTGAAATGGTACCTACTTCAGTCGAAATGATACACCAAACAAAACTCCCACGCCACCTCCAACAAATTGAGGACTAATTCCGCTTCCTTTTGACAAACTTAAGAACACATTTCTTTAAATTGAGCGAAGAATTCAATTCATTACACAATGTCGCATCACTTTTATAGTAAATCATTCGAGATTATAGGATCCAGCTTTACTCTATTGCCAACATGATGTTCTTTCATATACAACACAGCAACCAATTTTATGAATCACCAACCTTTACTGGCATCGCGTCCTTAAGCATTAACTGTACCATGTCGATGCGTTTCATTTAAGAACCACACAATCATAATGCTTTCCAAATAATTAGACACTTTACCGCCCCCACTCTGGTATATGAACAACTAAAACCGCAATAACGACTTAATTCAAAGCCATTCAAAGTTGCCGTCAATTAATTACATCCTTTAGCAACACACAGACTACTCGCATTTATATCGCCCTTGATGCCCTTCCTCTCTATCTGAACACACTTAATTTCTCCATTAAGCAAAGGAAATTGGCTAAGTGTGATTTGCCCTGTAATGTCATTACCGAACGGACAATAGCGAAAGGAAGACCCAAAGCAAAATGACTGGCTATGGCCAATGGCCAGCGACTCTAGCAGGGGCTATTGAAGCTTATTGACCATAAAGAAGAAAAACAAAAAATAATAAAAATGAACCCAATCATGTGTAGTAGACCATCATCCATAGTGTGTTCGGTGTTCACTTCATGTCAATAGAAGCGTGTTCACAATTTCGTTATACCTCACACGCCCAGAAACGTAACAGGAAAAAGTTGTTTCAATCTCATTACGAGAGTTTCCTCTTTTCGGAAACACAAACATAGAGGTTCAAATGCAGAGGTTGAGAAGACAGACCACTTTTGGCCCCAAAAAGTTTGTACCAACAATTCCAGAAAAATACGTTACACACTCTGAAAGTTCGTGTACACGAGATGGAGCAGAGAAAGTCTTTCTCATTTGTGTACCTGTGTTATGCTTCCTCAGGCTCTATTACAAATCAAGGACAAAACAGCAAAAAATAAAAATAAAAAAAAGTATGTATATATCAACGAAGTACAAGAAATGGGATTCTCTTGCGTGTGCCCCAGTAGAAAAAGCATGGAGCAGCAATCACAAAAAATAAAAAAATAAAAAATAAAAACACAAACGAGTAACACCCAACTTTGGTGTAGTGCAATATACACGGAGAATTTCTTCACGATGGTAGTTGAGAAAGGAAAAGTTTTGTTAGCTGTTGGAAATAAGTAAGCGTGTGTCTATTACGTGCGAGGTTCGAGGTTCGAGTCCCGGAAATATAAGAAAAAAAAATGTTTTTAAAGTATATTCGTCTGCGAGGAGCTGCCAACTTCCCAATTCGTTTCTTCAAGTCATGAAAAGCGTTTTCTCGATTAGTCTTGGGGAATTTGCAAAAGATAGTGTGTACCTTCCCTCAAAAGATGTGGTTGAGAGAAATGCTGTAGGATCCGGTGCTATTGAATTTAATCATTGATCACTTGAACCTTTGGTCGTTTCTAAAAAAAATATTTCTATTGATCTTTTGTCCCGTTTATGAATACATTTTTTTTTTCTACTAGAGGTTTCTAAAATACCAGCTGGTGCACTCAGACTTAAGTACCGGTTCATTGTACTACAAGATAGCAACCTTCATTTGTTATAGCTTTTCAGATGTTCGGAGAAGAGCCAAAGGATGCTGCCATGATAAGGAGAATTAGTTACCAGTACAAATACTCGCCGCAGACATGATCTGCGCCGAGTATCTGTAACATCATGGGATAAAATGCAGGACATTCACAGAGGGAGTGCTTTGCGGTGTCCTCATCATCTCCACAAGATTCACACAGCGTGGTATAACTTAAGCCTAACGCATTTAAGTGCTTGGCTAAAGAGAAGTGCCTACCGGCAACGTCAATAAGCTTTCTACAGTCTTTTCTGCTACGAGATAACAAAAATGTTGCAGTCTTTTTGTTTACGTTGGGGAGCATACTTTTGGTCTGTGTGCATACAATGGAGGCATGTCATCTACGGTTGTGCTCTTGACAGAGCCAATTGTTGATTGAAGCCCTCACTGAGGACGCAGGCAGACTAATCGACGCCGACGGTTCAGGTCCAGTAAAAGCTGTCTATTGTCCGTGCCAAGCAAGTTCATCGGCGATTTCATTTCCAGTTATGTCGTGATGGCCTGGAACTGAAATGAGACTCAAGGAATTAAGTCTTCCGACCGCATTCAGAGAGCTCTTGCATTCCTGGATCACTTTCAAAGTATTGGGAAAGTTAAGAAGAGCCCTTAACACAGTTGGTAGTTACTGCAAACACAGATACTTCTCCCCATCCAGCCATTGGTTGTTATGTGACAAAGCCTTTTGAATAGCATACGCCTCCGCTTGGAAAACGGATGCGTATGATCCTAAAGAGGCGTGCAGTAGTATGTCGTCGATCTCCATAAAAGTACCAGCACCAGATCCCTCATCGGTCTTGAAACCATTTGTAAGGATTCGATAACAGTTCCTCCAGGCTCCGATTCTAGAAAAACTAGTTCTGAACTGAAGGAAAGTTGACTGAGTATTATTGACGCAGTTTAAGTCTTGGAATCATCGTGTCAGACGGCATATCCATTAGACGTGAGTCGAAAAAATATGCTGCTGGCGAGTTCCTCAAAGCTCCAGTACGAATTGTGGCGGAGACGGAGACCTCATCGCGCTAAACGAGAAATGAATGGTCTTGAGAGTACACCCCATGATGTAGGTATCAAGGGGAGGAAGATTCAGCAGGGCGTCGAAAGCAGCACCCGGAGTGCTGAGGAAGGCCTCAGTACAGCCAAGACAAATTGTTCCTTGAAGTTTGGCGAAAGAGGCAGCAACGTGCTTACACGAGAGCTTTTTCCCACCAAACAACTGAAGCTTTGGAGATAATTGGTCTTATCATAGCCGTTTAGATCCTAGGGACCCTTTTTTGTTAAAGACCCCATATCTTACCGAAGGCTCTTTTACATTACCAGAAGACTGACAGTGCCTTAGTAGTTTTAAACTCGACATGTTTAGACCAAAGAAGCTTGTTATCCAAGATATTTGACTTGGTTTGAGGGGATGTTGACTTCTTAAGTATAAGTTGGATCAGACCTGTCAATTTTCCTCGTCTCGAGAAGACCGTTTTTAATACACCAGGTGTCAATCATATCCCAGCCTGTGCTCTGGAACAGGCAGCTTGGAGGCTGGAACTAACCAAGAGCACGGCGACGTCATCTGCATGTGCTTGGGCGTGAACGTTAGATCCATTGAGCATTACAAGTAGAGAGTCGATTAGCATGCTTGACAGAAGACGTGATATAACGCAACCTCGTGACAGCCCTTATTCACTCCTGTTTCAAAACATTGTCCACATTCCGCCTCTGCGAACACGGTTCTATTTACTAGTATAGCTTTATTGCTACATGAGCAGTAGAAGAGTACCCATCGCGACACTATTATGGTTGGGGCATGTAGAGTGGATGGACACAAGCCCATTGCAGTAAAATCGCAGAAATCGAAGACCTCATCTTAGGTGGCACAATCAAGTGGAAGATGACCTTAACCTACTTGGAATGCAAAACTGGAGAGAGCTCAGTCGAGATCGAAATTTTTATAACAAATGCAAGCTGTGGACCAAATTAACCTCATCATTTAAGCAAAAATATTGATATTTGTAGGCTAGAACAATCGAGAACAAAAATACTCGGGCCGAATAACTGTCTCAGTGATCGAATAATTGGGTACTATTTTTCTATCAAAATTATCTCTACTTCAGTTCGTTGAAACACTGATGAAAGAATGTCAAAGTGCTCGATAATTGAGAAGTAATGCGATGTGAAGTGTGCGATAATGAATAGAACGCGAAACAATTATTTCTACTTCACTAAAAATTAACTTTATTGCGTTTGTAAAGGAATTTATAATTTTATATAATGTGGATGTTTTATATGTCACGAGCCGTGTGGCTGGACGTCCGTTCTCGTTGGCCGCCGCGCCGTCGAAGAAGAGAACGAGAAGCGAAACCGGAAAAGGCAAATGCGACAAATGGCGTGTGTGTTGACATTTCACATTTATAGTTGAGGGTCTGTTCGATGAGGCATCTGGCGTTTATTGTCGTGGCTTTGTTTGATGAGTTGTTGTTTGTAGTGGAGTTATACTGAAGTTCACTACAGCGAAAAAAGAAGTAATTCAAGCCATATTACTCGATCACGTATGCGATAATTCGATCCCTGATTTCGAGTCATGTCTAGGCTTCGGCAATTCTTTTCGAAGCCTATATCTGGGCGATTTATATTGGACAACAAAAAATGTGGAATGTTCGCGAGTTTTTGTTACGATCTCTTTCTCTTCTACTTACAATCCTGTCGTTGCTGCTTTTGTGTCGTTCCGTGTATTCATGGGATCTTATGGTATCCTTGTCCTGGTCCTTTGTGGACTCGCTTTGAATTTCACTTTGTGTGTTTTTCAAGCACAGAGTTTTTCCTGAACGTACTTTTAAGTTGAATGAATGTATATTTGGCGTTTTGTATTGCACCTCGACCTAATAGATGTATTGTACCCCCTACTTCTTAAGATTATTTCCTCTGATAAAACTTAGTATCTGGGTTACGCTAAGGAGTTTTAACTCCCTCTCCTACTTTTAAGTTACTCTTGGTTTTCTGATTTTGGATATGAGTTCAGAAAACGAGCTGGGCAAATAGAGTATATTTTCTTCATAAGACAGGGATGTGTGGTGATTCATTAGCTTATCGTTTTTTGTGAACCAAAAATTCATAGATTCCTATTTTTCAAAACTCATTGGGTTTTCAAGGAACTTAGGGTCAGTCATGGGCAAGGTACATTGAACATGCCTATTGTCAGAGCTTCAGTTTTCAATAAATTTTCAATCAAAAACCGTTCACTAAAAAGCAAAACTACCAAGCTGGTGGAATTCTTATTTAGTTTTTAAGCGAACGTGTGTAGCTGGGGCTACATATCGCTTATTTCCTGCGATAATTGAAAGAGAAAAGATGAAGGAAGCATCGGGTAGACAATAGGGAAACAAGCAATATAAAAAGAAAAACGGAACATCGCAGAACAAGAAGCAACTGGCAGCTTCCGGATGTATGTTTTCTTTTTGTCTACTCATTTTTTGTTTTTGTATTGTTGGCTGGCAAAAATTAAAGCCACGCTAAAAGCGAAGTCTTTGCTCATTTTTTTTGTTTAATTTTCTGCCTTGCAAAAAAATAGCATCTGCTCCGCAGGCAAATGACGATGACACAACAAGGACACATTTCGGATCTAACAAGGCAGTTTTAAATGCAAAATGAAAGGAAGTGCGCATTGCACTAATAAAAGTAAGACACTCTGGCAGAGTAGAATGCAAGGATAACAAAAAAAGCAGACGAAGTCGTTAGATGTCGCGAAAAAAACACGACTGCATACAACGATAGTTTGCCTTTTGTTTTGGTGTGAGCAGCCGGATTATCCTTGCGGCAATTGTAACTATACACATACAGAAAAATAGTGTTGAGACTGCGATTAGGCGAGTGACAATTTTGTTTATGGTGATTTTAAGTCCTTGGGGGAAAAATGTTGCCATACAAGTAGATAGTGTCGGTCTGAGTTATGAGTTGTGACTGTCATAACTTTTACTGAAACTGTTATTGGAAAAAACACTATGAAGACGGCAAATTTGAGAGCTTTAGAATACATTCGGTTTTCCATCAATTAAATTGAGAAATGGAGACACATCTTAATGTGAGCTCTCAATAATGAACTATCAGGTTTATAGTCACCTAATGTGGCAGACAGCGGAGCTTGTGACCGATGAGGAGATAACACTGCAACGCAGCAGCTGTAACCAACACATAAATGGCGACTCAATTGCTTACATTTTATTGTCGCCGGCCACCGATGTCTTCAGGTGCTTTCCGTGATAGATCCAGCATTCCAAATATCGTTAGAAGACACCTTCGGAAATTTCTACGCCTCTGCAGGAAAGGCAACCCAGCAAAACAGAAGTTCAAGACGCTAAGAGACCCATCTAACCACACGGACCTGCAATAGCTTCCAGGATCTAAGCCACTATCGGTGAAAATTTCCTCCCTTCCACCATTAGAGTCAACGACGATCCGCTGATGTTCAAAAGAAGTGGACTCAGAGCTAAAAAACAAAACTACTGCTGTATAAGAAGCCTACGACCTTTCATCAGCTACTATTTTCTAGTCTGGTTCATATAAATATTCAAGGCCGAAATGCGATATACGCTGTATTTGAAAGGAAGGCTTTTCGAATGTGCAGAGGACTATGCTACGATCCGATACTGAGGAAAACCGACAGCAATAGAAAACTCTATGAAAGAGCTAGGGCCATCCCGATAGAGAAACAAATGGTGTAATCTGGAAGACGCCTTCTGGAAAACCTCGCCAACAATCCAAACCCTGAAGGATAGCAGAAGAAGACAGACACCCGGACCTAAGATGCATCGAAGTGATGACACTAATAAACGACGAAGCAGCATCACCACCGTGGCTAATAAATTGTAGTAACAACGTAATGATAACGAGGTTTCTAGCGAGTACCGTTGTTCGCAAAACGAGCCAGGGGATTTCTGATTTCTATGGTTTTAGTTCAAAAAATTTGATAAATGGGTTACTTTTAAATATTAAGTCAGTTATAATTTTGAATTTGTGAAAAGATTAGATAAATGAGGACGAAGTGGTAAAATCAAGCAATGTAAATCGGGAATTCAGCCCTCGGCATGTTTTATGATTTTCACAATGTGCGCCGCTCGATAGCTCCATCCTGTTGGATAGAAATGTCCTTCAGTCTTCGTTGAGGAAGGAGAATATTATAAAGAATGGCTCTCTACTTCCTGCCGTTCACAGCAGTAGTTGAGTCCTTGTTATTTTATACTAAACAAGGTCCGATAACGAATTTGGTGTAAGTAAGACACTAATAGTAACTTTGATCTGATTTGATTTTTATTTTTATTTTTTATAATTAACATCAAGGGGTTATGACTACCCTTATAATAAAATAGAACACAGTACGAGCATTTAGGAAAATAGGAGAGAATTTGAAAGTAGACATACCGATGTAATACAGGGAAACACAGAACCAGGTAAGGCATTCCACATACGGTTGGTGCGACTAAAATAAGAATCTCTATACTTGACTGTACGCCCGAAGTTGGGCTCAAGGTAAAACTGATGAGTAGGAATGCGAGGCGGGTGTTGCGGCTAAATTGTTTCAGAGGAGGAATGCAACTGGCTACTTCACTAGAGCACTGTTTGTGAAAAAATCGATAAAAAAGAGAGAGACTGGTAACGTTTAGACGATGTTCAAGAGAATCAATCGATTCTACAATTGAACTGTCACCTATCAGTTGGAACGCCCTGTTTTGTAACCTAACAAGTAGGTACCGAAATGTTTGAGGAGCACCTGATTCCAGTTTCAAGCAAATGAAGGCCTTATAAATTGTAGCTTTATCAGAAGGGGCGAAGAACTCCTGCATCGTCTCAAGAATCCTAAGCATTTAGCAGTGTTTTTGGCGACTTCAAATATGAGGTCATTCTAACGAAGATCATCGTTTACACACACACCAAGTATGAAGCTGCTGGTTTCTTGGATGCAGGTACCATTCATGGATAATGGCAATGGGGGAATGTTAAGTTTCAACGACAAGAGACAGCATTGTGCTTTCGAAGCATTGAATTCTACTCAGTTTTTATGACCCCATGCAACAATGCTGTCAAGGTCAGAATTCAAACAACTTAACATACGCAACCGTTCCAGTTCCACATCCGAAGAGCAAGGACGTGAATTTGGAAACTAATATGAAAAGCTGAGGGCAGAGTTGTGAGCAAAACTGTTGAGATGATTAGAAGTTTCAGACAAGAGATCATTTATTAAAATGAGGAAAAGATTGGGAGACAAAACGGAGCCCTGGGGCACACCAGCATTTATGAAGTGTGTATCAGACTTGAAGGCATCCAATACAACTTGTATTGAACGGTCGGAAAGGTAGTTTCTAATCCAACGAAGAAGAGACTCATCAATACCAAAAGCACGCATTTTCGATAAAAGAGCCTGATGCCAAACTCTATCAAATGCCTTAGAAATATCAAGCGTAATAATCTTACTTGTTTCAAAACAATGTAAGGATTGGTTCAACTGCCATCAAATCAAATCAACAGTGGACCGTTTGCTACGAAAGCCGTACTGACGGTCATTAAGAAGCTTTCGTTCTTCAAGATATTTCATAAGTTTCCATGACCTTGTAATGAAGGGACGTAAGTGTACTTGGACGGTAACTGGAAGGGGAGGAAGATTCGCCTTTTTTTTGTTTGAGTACATTGTGCCACACCGTGTCAAAAGCTTTTTCTACATCAAGTAGCAATAGTCCCGTCGATTTTTTTTTTTTTTTTCTTTAAATTTTTCTTTCACATTTTCTGCAAATTCTAAGAGCCTGGTGTGAAGTGTTTCTGTTTTTCCTGAAACCGAACTGCTGTGTTGGTATTTGCTTTGGATTAACTTTTCAAGGATCTTATTGTACAACTTAGTAGGCTTATTGGCCTATAACTCAAAGGATCAGTTCGTGGTTCCCCCGGTTTCAAAATGGGAATAACTATTGCAATCTTTCATTTAAGTGGAAAAATTTTAATACTACTAGTTAAGTAGATAAGTCCACTCCTTGGAAGTTCTTTAAGAAATTGATTTCTTATGCCATCGATTAACGGGGACTTTTTAGTATATAATTAGATCATAGATTAAAAATTCAATATCTTCTACAGTAATTAATTCGTCTGTGGAAACGAGTGCAGAAGTGCTGTTTAATTCGCTAATAAATGCATCTATGAGGTCTGTTAAAAGTCAATCATATAGTTGAGATTCAGGGCAGTGACATGATTGCTTGCAAAAGTTTTTACGAGTGCATTTGCTTTGGTTTCAATTAGAAGTAAAAACTGTTCCTGATCACTCAAGGTACGGTATTTGAGTATTTTTCTAATTAATTATTTTATGAGTGTTCCAAAACGACTTAGAGATTTTTATTTCATTCAGTATTTCTAAATCGTGAAATTGATTCTGTTGTGGAGTTAGACCAACAGAAAACGACATCTGTATCGTTTGTCTGATCATAAAATTATGGAAAACTCTGTGTGGAGAAGAAGAATCGGCCGCGAACTAAATGAGCTCTATACCGCAATGTGAGCATATCTTCTAGAATCGTGATCATCGATCAAATGGTCGCATCGCCAGGCAACCTCGACTGGGACATGTCGGGTGAATGGAAACCTTATCGCTCCTGCTCGAAAAGGAGTAATGGAGGGAAGTAAGGGTGAGAGAGACCTCATAAGGTGAAAGGGGACCTGGTCTGATTTAAGGGCAAAACAGATATACCCACAATATTTCTGCTGCCATCAAGTAAATAACAATCATTGGGAAAGTTAATTGACCTCCTTTCTGTATTAAAGAAACTTCTAAGAGAGCGAATGATAAATTTTCGTTAACCAGTTTCACGAATAATGTTCCATCCTCCTCATTTCAAAATCTACAGTTGTCCTTAATTTGTTCTGATGATATAAGACAATGATAGGTTTATGAACTCAATATGCAAAAACTTCAAGAAAACAAGTCGCAGGCACAAACATAATAATTCGTGCGATATCTCGCAAAACTTTATCTTCAGAATATTTTTACCCTTCCCCACAAGATGGCTGTACATGGCTCCAATTTCAAACTAACTATTGCATTTGAATCTCAGTTGTATCCCTTAAGGTCGTGTTGACACTCAGAGCCAAGTGTCTGTGGCATCTTAATATGCAAAGATCTTTCCTCCTCCAAAACATATCAATCTGTGTACGATTATGATATCATCTTGCCCGAAACCTCTCCCTAAGAGCAAAAGCCACATATCCATCTAGACAAACACAAACTATTAGCCGTCCAATGACACTTGCATCAGTACAAGAATTCGTCCTTATATAGCACATCCGTAGAGGACACTATCCAAGCCAGTCAGCAGAACACCGGAGGATTTCTCTCCCTCTCTCTCTCTCTTCTGCTTTGCATAACAAATTTGGACAACTTAATAAAGGATTCGCAAAATGTTTGTGCATGGATATGCAGGATTTTCTCACCATCCAGCAGAAAATTCCGACCATAGCTATACTGCCTTCAAAAATGTGCAATATCACCACAAGAACAAGAAGGAGTAGGAGGGCTGTGTGTTCCCCAGAAGCAACATTATTCTCCAGAAGCCAAACCAATGTATTTGCCGAAGTTGATCCAAGCGCAAAACGAAGAACATATTTATCTTATTATTTCATAGTTAGTTTGCCAAGAATGGGGAAATGAATTTGAATCCTGCATGCAGATGGATTCCTTAAAGAGAGCTTTAGAGTTTTTCGTTGTTGTCATCGTCATCGGTTCTGCTTTTGGGGTGGTGGGGGGTATTATAATCTTTGTTGTATGCAAATCGTAGCTTAAAATACGAGCAACATTGATGCTTTAGATGTCGGCTAAAGGCATCTTTTTGCGCGGAAAAAACACGTATCCAAACTTTCCATCTTCTTCATATGTGTGAGTGTGTGTGTGAGTAGACTATGTAGAGTATTTGGCTGCTTGCAACAAGAGTCATTGGCCATGGAGTGGAAGGACTTCTTTTATCCTTCTGCTGCAAGACTTGCCTTTCTTTTTCTTATGCACCGGAGGATGAAGAATGGAAGACGAATGTTTTGCGGGCACATGGCTCAAGGGTGTAAAAAAAAAATTACAGACAAAAAATACCTACACGAAAAACACAATAAATTTGTTTCCTGTTCCGCACTCATAGAAGGCAGAGGCCTGACGCATTTTTTGAAGTATGACGAATCCATAATTTTTTGACTTATTTTTGTGAGACGTTTGGTTTGGAAAAGACAAAGGTGGAAGTGTTGATGCCCATGCTCGATCATTAGGAGTGAAAGGATATTGCTGTCACCACAGCGGTCTTTAGACAATCTCTTGTTAAAACCAAAAAAAAATGCATTGCTTGTTGTATCGAAAACGCAAGTAGATGCCTTTTGACGGTAAAAGTTGAATAGAAGAATAGAAGAAATTGATTTGCTTGTTCAAATAGGGCATCACAGACCCTGGGCCTGAACCAACAAATTTCGCTAGCAGTTTCGATTTCGGGTGGAGTCTCTTCAGTTTTTCTTTCCAAGCCTTTTGGATCCTCTTCCACTTAATTGCGCCACTTAAGTCGAAGTCTTCTCTTACATAAAATACGAGTCGAATCGGAACCTTGATTTCCACCAGCTCTACTTTTCACAGCCATCGTTTCCTTAAGATTCGTATTCCTCTAGTTCTGCAAATGTCGCTCGTTGTTGCATTTTGTCCTCCACATACGGAACTTAAGATCAACCGGAGTTTTCTTTTCTTTTGAAACGTCCAAGGGTTGCCTCAACCGCTTCCGATAACAAGGACAGGGAGTACAGGACGTCGCGTCGTCTACCTACAGGATCCGCTATAGACATGCCAAACAACATCAGCGGAGATCAACCGGAGAGTAACTCTTGCCAACCGTTGCTTCCTTGTGTTAAAAAGGCAGTAGCAAAACAAAACCCTCCCTAGAAAAAAAGGCAGCCCTTCAAAAGACTACATTCATTCCAGTCTTGCTTTACGCAAGCGTTGACCTTTTAGAAATCGAGTGAGGAAACGCTTGGTCGTTTCGGAAGAAAAGAACTCTGCATGATCTTTGGTCTTTAGTGTTTAATGGTGGTGGCATAGGATTCAAGGATAGTTATTGAGGTATACTCTATTGTAACAGGCACAGGTTTAGTTTAGTTTATTGAACATAAGGGAGTGCAAAAAATAAATAATAGGAATGATGACTTAAGGTACATTAAATAAATAATACGACGAAATAATATGATAATAAATAAATAATGTAAAGTACGACAGTATTGCTTTAAAATTAAGTGCATGTAATTTACATCTCCTTTTCCTGTAATTTAAAATAAAATATAACTGCAAAAAGAAGTAATATTTTTAAAAACAGAGAATCAGCGTTAAAACTTTTGCATATTGCTGTCTAGGAAGTAATTCAACATTGCGTTCTTAAATTTATGATTAGAAATAATTTGTTAACTGTCAAAGGCATACTGTTCCATAGTCTGGTAGCATGAACAAAGAATAAACGCGAAGAATTTGAGGATTTTGTTAGTGGTGGGATTGGGTTTAATGTTCTAGGAGATTTACAATGTTGTATTTTTTCAAAGAGGTAGGATGGAGTTTGGGTTAATAATAGTTTGTGCATGAAAGTACTACAATTAATGTTTAAAAATTGTTGAAATGAGCACCCAAGGGCTTTATAATGAAGTTGCGATATATGTTCATGACGTTGCAGTCCAAAGACATATCTGAACATATCATTAAAGGCCACTAACAGTTTATGATACGACTGGGAATCTGGTTTACAATGTACAACTGTTCCGTAAGTAATCAGAGGCAACAACAGGACTTTTATCAGCCTAAGCTTCGTATTTTCGGGGGTAAAGCTGGCACACAGCCAGAGTTTTCGTAGTCTACCATAAATTTGTCCAATAACACAATTAATGTGATCACTAGACGATAAGGTGCAATTGCAGTGCAATAAGCAAACCGACGGAATATTATTAGCATTGTTTTTTTTTCTTTGATATAATCATGGCCTGACACTTTTTCGGATTTAAAGAAAGTCCATTTGTAATTGACCATTTTAAGATTGCACTTAAATCTTCATTAATAAGGCAAACTAAGTCTTCTAAGAGACCGATCGGCCTGGATAGATAAATTTGCACATCATCTGATCATTTATGAAAACGCAAAATAATAAAGGACCCAAAATGGAACCTTGGGGCACACCAGCAATTAAGTTTTTATGATGCGAAGACTTGTTTTCAACTTACGGTTACAAAGGTAATTTTTACTTGCGATTATAGGTACTATAAGGCAAGTCTTGCAATCGTGCAGAAAAAAAATTTTGAGATAACAATTAAATATGACATTACGATGATAGAGAATACGAAAAAAGTGGGTCCTGCAATTCTGTCTGTCTGTCTGTCTGTCTGTCTGTCTGTCTGTCTGTCTGTCTGTCTGTGTGTCTGTCTGTCTGTATATGGATCTACAGCCTGAACTAATAGACCGATTTACTTCAAAATTTGCAGTTAGGGTCTGTGGAGCAGTCTACAGAGGGGTTTTTGGAATTGAGTCTCTAGGTCTTGAAATAACGGTACCTGCCATACAACCGATATGATAATACTTACTTTTCTCGAAAGCGGCTCCAACGATTTTGATAAAATTTTGTGTGAAGAATTAATTTTTGATTGTCTTTCTTATGATGTAAATAAAAATTTTGGAAAAAGTATAAAAACGGTACCTCCCATAGTACCATTTTTTTTTTCAAAACCGACTTTCTCGTTAACGGCCTGCACGATGTTAACGAAATTTTGTATTTTAGAAGTTTTAAGTTGTTTAAGGAAAACTGCATAACAAGATTTGAAAAATTTTAATTTTTGAAATTTTTAAAAAAATTTAAAAAAATTTAGATTTTTTGAAATAACTTCAAAACCATAACTTAGATTTTTCTCAAATTTTTTGTCAAATTAACTTTTGCTAAGGTCTTAAATTCTGCATACTTGAATTTTACAAAACTTTTTTTTAAAAAAAATGTTAAATAAAAAACCGTTATTTTTAAAACTGGTCCAACGATTTTGATAAAATTTTTAGCGTTTATATGTATTAGAAATTGCAAAAGAATGGCGTTTTTATATTTTCGCTTGAGACCTTTGGAATATTTAATTGATTTTTTTTAAATATTTTTCGTGATTTAATAAAATTTTCCTAATTAATGTATAGTTGGCAACCCTGTACCACCAAATATATTATAAAGAGTTAACACCAAAACCTTTTACTCAGCCCTAAGATTTTGATATCGTATTTAGAACACAATCGCAAGTTCGTGCGACCCAGTCGTGCCCATTTTTTATAAGACACACAGCGCTTTCACCAAATCCAAAATATGTACTAAGTTTCTGACACAAAATTGTGTGGTTTACATTGTCAAAAGCCCATGAAAAATCAAGAAGGCAAAGAATGGTCACATCCTGCGAGTCAAATTTCAATCTTATATCATCTTAGACTTTAACAATAGCGGTTTCGCAACTATGTTTCGCTCTAAACCCCGATTGGTATGGAGACAAAAGACTATACCGATCAAGATGAGTATTCATTTGCTTAGCTAAAATTTTTTCAAAGACTTTTGACAAACATGGTAAAATGCTAATGGGTCGGAAATCATTACAGGCTTTTGGATTTGCTTTCTTAGCTACAGGCACAACCTTGGCCACTTTCCAGCTGTCAGAAAATGAAGAAGACATTATACAAGAGTTGATTATATGTGTAAGAGAACTCAAGATGTGAGGCAAAATCATTTTTATAAAAGAAATGGCAATCCCATCTTCGCCTAGCATTAGATCTAATATCATGGACAATTTCCACAACATCCAATTCACAAACAGTTTCAAAATTAAAATTAAACACCTCGCTAACACACATTCACACATCCACGCTCGTAAAAGTTGGCCTTTGGAAAGTTCGGTTATCAAAAACAATGGAAGAGTGTCTAGTGCCGGCGCCGATCGGAACATGGTCAACTTAGCTGTCGGTTGACCGATCTGGCGATCACCATGCACCATCTACAATTATGAGTTTTGAAATGACGGAAACATGGCTCCTTTCAACTAAATCTAGTAAATCGATTAACCTGAGTCGGTTTTTTCATACTGTTTATTCTTAACAATCGTATTTCCAAAGATGTCCTAATTCCCTAGTTTTGGTTAAAATCGTTATAGACATCATTTTGCACGTACTTTTTATTTTAAGCGCTGCACCTCTAATAATATCATTAAAAAAAAAAAAAAAAATACATGTTTTTTCGTAAAATTTTGCGGTCTTTCCAAATCTGCAATAAAAAATGGGGGTTTCCATTTGAAAAATCGATTTTTGGGTGGCTTGGGCTTCAAAGTTACGTCCAAGGTCAAATTCAAGGTCACCATCGGATTCCTCGTCGAAAAATACGTCGGATAGAGGGTCTTTGATTTTTTTTAACGCATATTCTGCCAGGGGTTTCCATACTTTTGTCGCACTCGGTATAGTAAATGTCGCAATTTTTCCATCTTCTGTCTACCCTCCGACTGCTTTTCACTCTTTGACGAAGTTCAAATTGGTCGACTTAATGAAATTTCATTCGAATAAATCGACTGCTTTCTTGCTGCAACATCAATTTGTAGGTACCGACTTTTGTTTTGTTTTATCATTTTAGTCGATTATCGACCAATGTGAAAATCGTCTGTGGATAGCTTTTATATTTGTTTAGAAGCAGTTAGAGGCATCCGAATTTATCAGCTGAGACATTCCAAAAAAGCTCTGGTAGATCACTCAGGTTCAGGCATTCAGGCATTACTTGCAAAGCATTGTAATGCTGTTCTTTCTTTTTTCATCATCCCTTTGTCAAAACTCGAACTTATAAGGCTTTCAGGTCACATCCGGTTGGAGGAGATCAGTACCTAGCCAGTAAATACTGCTAAGAGGTATGGTAAGCACACTTGATTTGTACTGTACACTGCTGCATGATGACGCTGCCAAGTTGACATCAATTAGAGCCTTCCCGAGTAGTACGCGCCCAACGACCAGAAATGGGAGATATTGCATGAAGTAAGCCAGTGCCCTTCGGACTCGATCCCAAGCGTAGTCTCATTCACTAGACTCTCCACCATTGCACTACTGCCTAATCGGTTTTCAAAATTAGCGGTGAGATCCTGTAGTGATATTCTACACCATTTCTGCTCGCTGGATATTTTCAATCCAAATCGACTTCCTATGGATACAAAGAAATGGTCGAATACAAATATTTTTCATTTATTTCCTCCGAATCTAAGCAACAAAACTTCTATTCAATGTCTAGAAGCCGCACCACCGGATATTGAATTACTTCACTAAGGTTCACTATTCCCTCTCTGAGGCCCATTTAGTGTGCACCTCACATTAAATGCGGCCGTTTATACACAACGTCTCCCAAAAGTGGTAGAAAGTCAACGCCAACGACCCGACAAGTTGGAACAGCTTTGCAATTGCATTGAATTGCATTGCAATGCGGCACCGGGCGAAGGCTGCAACAAAGACGAAGATTGAATGCCAAGCCATTCAAAATGTGCATCCGGTTCGACATCCCAGAAAAAGAACTTCTTATCCATAGTACCTACTCGCAGTAGACGACTACCTTCCTACTTCTATCCAAGTGTAGAAAAATGTCTTTGTACAAAACAAAAAAAATGAAAGAAAAAAACAGCATCCAAACGTTGCCCAACTGCTCCATCCTTCAGGCATTCATTGTGTTTGTAGTTCGAGAGTCTCAAGAAGATATTTTAACTTTTCCAGTGACGTGATAATGTATAGGATATAATAGAGGAGCGGAGAATTTGCAAGCGTAGGTATTAAGAAAACTCTGCGGTTGAGGGCGTTGTTTGTCATTTTTTTTGCGGTTGGTCTTTAGAGCGTTAAACATGTTTTTTTGTGGCAATTTGAAACGGAGTCCAAGTAATCTCAGACAGATGTTGTCATTTTAATTTTCCAAAAAAAAAGAAAAACAAGTAATTTCTTTGAACGGAAATGTTTTTAGGTGGAATTTGATAAAAGAAAATTAATGAAATAAATGTTAAGCTATAACGAGGAGAATGAGAACAAAATTGATTTGAGTTGGACTAGCAACAAACAGTTAACAGAAACAATCAAGGATCTTAGCTTCTAAGTATACATCCCTCAATAGAGACTGTTTAGCAAGAAAAGTGTATCGTCGAGGGTGTATTAGATGGAGATTTTTCAAATGTAGTTTTTCACGTAAATCAACACTCAAGGAGAGGAAAGGATTTACTTGTTCGTGAATATCAGGAGCAATGAGGAGCTGTCCAACCCAGCTTAGGAAGTATTCTAAGCCTGTGACGTGCTTTGCTTTTCCAGCCAGGGTAAAAGCTCACGGCACGCCAGGGTTCTTCCTGAAGAAAGACACGTGAAACTTCAGTTTAATTTAACAACTCTTTATTTCAACAATCCTCTGAATACTAATAGTAACAAACAAATAAAAACAATGGTTAGCCCACGTTTTAATAGATTCGGTATATATATGTACTTGACGCTCTCTAAACGTCAGCAGTGACGGTATGTCGGTTGCTTCTCGTGTGGCTCCGGCGGTACTACCAATAGGCCTCTCAGTTAGACTGCTTCTCGGAGTTATAACGGCGGCGGCGGTCAGGGATATCGGCGGTCGGTCGGTAACAGGCTACAGGCTACGATCAAAGGAAGGTCCGCGTTGTCCTCCTGTAAAAAGAAACAGAACTTTGTATCCCCGAAGGGTTCTGGTAAGGAGGCGATTCAAAGTTTGACAGGTTTCTCTGAGGCCCTCTGTCAGGCGCTGGTTAGGCTCACAAGTATTAATCTATGCCCCTGGCGGCAATCGGCTCACAAGTATAATGACAGGTTTCTCTAAGGCCCTCTGTCAGTCGCTGGTTAAATAGGAAGTACGTCCTATGGATCCCAGGTACTGGTCTATGCCCCTGGTAGCAATCGGCTCACAAGTATGAAATACTTGGTAGTAATTCAAAGGTGACAGGTTTCTCTAAGGCCCTCTGTCAGGTGCTGGTTAATAGGAAGTACGTCCTATGGATCCCAAGTATTAGTCTTTGCCCTTGGTGGCACAATACCTAAGACTCTATTTAGTTATAATATTATTCCAAGTGAATAATATTATTTGCTTGTCTTACCCTTTACTGCTGCTTTTGGAGAGATGTTTGCGCTTTGACTTGCGCCGGCGGACTGTGTCTTGCTGCGACGGCACTCGCTCTTTTATACACCTCCATGTTTGCAAAAATGGTGTAGGACTCACCTCACTGCAGTGATTGGTGTTGACTCACCTCACAGCTGTTTTTCCCCACGACTATTTGCAGACGAAACAGCTGTTCGCCTGGTTGGTGTTCCGGCTTATGGGTTGTGGTTCGTGCTAATGGGTACTATTATAGTGGATGGTGGACTGTGGATGGTGGATGGTGTATCGTGAATGCTGGAGGCGGTTTATTGGGTTATTAGCATGTGACGAATCTAAACGCTTCGTTACAAGCGTTACACCTCTGTACCGATAGTCATTAGAAGCATGATAAACGCAACGCTGGACTAGGTTGGTCAAAGAAACAGAGTGTGGTCTTTCAACTTGGCGAAAGAAATAAAATATCAAAAGAGCTATCACTTATTAACATCCTTCGGCATCCTATTACCAAGGAATTCAATTTCGCTATGTTCTTCAAAAATGAACTCAATTAATTGTAAGTGAGGAAAATACCTACTCAATTAAGATCCATGCACTAAATGGTATACAGATGGCTCAAAAACAACAGGATCAAGAATATTTAGGCCAAGAACAAAAATGCTAGGTTAAGTTAGGTAGAATGGGCGGACGGTTGATCTTATTAACGTCACACTTAGATCAATGTAGATCCATTGTGATACCCTGAAGAAATACTAATCAAACATAAAACTCATAGGTTTCAAGGACGTTACAATACTGGGTTTCACAATGGATCTACATTGATCTAAGTGTGACGGTAATAAGATCAACCGTCAGCCCATTCTACCTAACCTAACCTAACCTGACGTCCTAGAAAAATATGAGTTTACGTTTGATCAGTTTTTAACCACTTTGTGGCCTTAATGAAGCTTAGCAAGCTGCTTTTTGAAGAGTCTGATAATTCTTTTAGTTAATTTTTAATTAGTAATTGCCTAGAAATTTTTCCCAATGTGGCAGATTGCTGGGCATTGACAAAGGAAGTGAGTGGTATCTTCATGTTCATCTTCGTCATTGCATCCTCTGCACAGGTCCATTTTCTTTTTGTGGTAACCTAGTAGGCTGTGTTCAGTTATGATACTGATAAGCATTCGTAAAGAAGGTCTTTCCAATGATAGTAGCTTTTCAGATCCGTTCTTATCTTATTTCGGCCATAATTTCATGGCTTTACTCTGGTGGAGATTGATTTGTATAAACTTCGATTCCATTGCATATTTTGTTTTTTATACAACGTCTTACTACTTGTAATCCTTGCAATCAGCCTGAGTTTGCATCGGATAATGCCAACGCGAACCTTGAAGCTGAGTCTTCTTCGAAGTGGTATAGAGTTGAGGGTCAATCTCACAATCACTTCAGTTTCTATCTCCGTTTTCTCCACCTTTACGATCTTCCATTGGTCGCTCAGTAGTTCGGCATTTAATGAAAGGATGTATTTTCCAGCCGATCGCGGGGAATAGCGGGGCCTCTGACCAACAGTTTTCCCATTGGTCTGTTCAGATCCTTGATCCTTGAACTCGGCATTCTGTCAGGGAGCTGCCACGAACTGCTGGAGCCATTGGAAAGTCCATTCGTTATCGCACTTCATCAGCTTGAAACCGTGGACGGTATTGAGGTCCCCGAAGATTGGCTGTTGCCTACTCTTAACGATCACCTCATTTACCTCTTCCAGGATCCTTAGTTCAAGCAACTGTTATTCGTCTTTGCTCAGTTTGCGGTCGGGTTTCCCAAAGTCAGCGATAGCGACTAGGTGGCCCTTTGCTGCAGGAACTGAGAAGGTCTTCATCCTCTTTCACCCTGTTAAGAGAGGAGATTTTCGGGAGGAGCTGGCATTTCTTGGTCTTTTTGAGCAGTTCGGCGTATCAGTACAGATGAGGGGCAGGGAGGCCACCTCACCAGTTCCGGTGTTTGCTTCGCAGCCACCTCGTTTTTTGTCTATCGAATCTTGTATTGTTCGTTTTGTTTTGTCTGTTGGCGTCATTGTCCGTAGTTTTTGTTCGGACTTCACCAGAGCCCTTTTTGCCTTTGCCGTTAAGGAGTCAAGGTTCTTCTTAGATAGGCGTCTGAAGGCCCTTTTTGCGTTGCGTCATTGTCTCAGTTGTAGTTCGTTTTTGTTGAGGACCCTCGCTCGTCGTTGTCATGACAGTTACCAGACTGTCCGTCGTTTTGTTTTGTGCAGGATTTTTGGAGTGGGATTCCGCAGTTACGTTCAGGTCTTGCGGATGGCTATGGTCTTCTACACCACCCTCACACTTCCCATCCTCCCCCCCCCCCCCCCCCCCCCCCACCCTCAGCAGAAGCTTCGTTTCCCATTTCTGGGTGAGAAGTTCTGCTGTGTTTCCGTGCTTTAGGGTCTGTCGGTTAGTCCTTCTTGTTATGTCTTGTGTCAGTTGAAGTTCCTTCACCAGCCTTCGATGGGGTTGGTCCTTTCTTTGGCTGAATTTTATCAGCGCAAGGAGCAGGCGGACACATCGAGGTCTTAGCACCCTTAGAGTGAAAACCAATGCAGATACTGGAACGAACTGATCGAAACTCCGGACCACCTCCTAGGAGACTACAAAGCTCTCAACAACAAAAAAAGTGCCAAGGATCATTTTACATAGAAATTCAAGTCTACACAATCATTGTGTGATGTTACCATGTCAGTGAGACAGCGGGTTAGTCGAAGTTTCGAAAAAATTGTTGCCGATGCAACAATCGGAAAATATGGACTTCGACGAATGTGTTTTCGACAGGATGGCGTGACAAGCCTCACAGCACGCGTGTTAATCGATTTATTGAAGAGTAAGTTTGATGAGCGTCTTATCTCAAGAAATTGGTAAGTATTTTTTGAAGAGTTTTGATAGAAGAGCTCAGAGCCGCAATTTGATTCGAAATAGCGGCCGTCTAGACCAAAATGTGCAGCTTAGTCATTGATAGTCGGGTCCAACAAATTGACAACCACCAGAGCTCATTTGATATCTTTGCAACATTACGACGATCAAGATCTAAAACCGCCCTACTAAACCGGAGAAGCCCTTCAACGTCTTCGCATTCTGGTGGAACCAATCTACGCGGTTTCTCCATTTATTGATAACAAGCTCCTAATATAAGGCCATCGGTCGAATTGCTCTTGCATTGTTACTTCGAGTCAGTTTTATAATCTTGTTTTCGTTTCTGTTCGGACACGTTGTAAAAGAGTGTAAAAAAGGGTAAAAGATAGTAGTGTTTGTACTCCGACTCTGGGTATTCGGTGGAATCCGAGAAAAGTTCAAAGACACTATCTCTGAAACACCCGAGTTTTTTTCATGTAAGACTCTGTGTAATTTTAAACCACACAGGGTTCTCATAGAAGACAGTCATTAGCTTTATGAGGGCCTTGAAGCAAATCATTCTGATGACTTCAATCTTTGAACCTGTTCTGTATACTCAGTAAGGTCGTCGGCATACGCAATAGCACGGTGAAGGGAACCCATTAGATCGCCGATGAAAATGCTAAATTAAATAAGCAAATTCACCGCACCCTGCTGCAGGTCTTCTGAATCTTGAAAAATCTGTTAGAAAGTTACATTGCCACTTTTGACAACAATGTTCTAACATGGAGAATGTCATTAAGAATATAGAAAAGTTTTTCACTCATGCCATACCTGATCAAGTTATTGAAAAGACCGTCTAACCAAACGATGTCGAATGCCTTCTACAAGTCAAGTAGACATGCACTCGTACACTGAGTTTCAGCTGAACTCAGTTGTTCCATCAAATATCTGATACTAGTTTAAATGCTGCATGTACCACGACCCGACTTAAGCCCAGTTTGTTTTCGGGAATAGTGTTTTTGTCTTCAGCCCATATGAACATTGTTCAATTCAGAACCTTCTCGAATACCTTGCTCATACTCGAAAGAAGACTAATTGACCGGAGATTTTCCGGATTAAACAATCCATATGGACCAGTGCCGTCTTCCAACGCATTGAATTGTACGCATTATTCAGATCATTGTTAAACAACGTGTTGTAGATTTCCTCCGCTTCAGGATGGAGGTATTGTTGCACAATATTCAGTATGCCGTCAACTTCTGCTGATTTCTTTTTCTTTGTTTTGTGAAAGATGTCTTCGAAATTCATCATTCAAGAGGGTGTTATCCCTGTTCAGTGTTCATTTCTACTGACTGGCGATGACTGCATTTGCACAGTTTAACGGTTGACTGGTCGCCATTGTACCTTATGAAACCAGGATTCTCAGATGGCCAACGTGAAATACCGTCCCTGAGATATAAGTTTCCGACAAAGGCTCTGTTGTGGTCGTAGTTCTGGCGAATGCTCCATATGCTCGAAAACACCGTCTACTGCCTCCACCAATTTTTGAGCTTCTAGTCATCATTCAAAATGGATTCAACTGCTACTCTTAGAAGTTAGTTTTTGTTCTTAGTCGTTCTTTGGCGTTTAGTATTCTGAAGGTCATTTTGATGTTTTCCCCTAATACTTTTATTTATTCCCGGAAATATACTCGGGTTGTTGTTGTTGGACAAAAAAAAAAAAAAAAAAAAATAGGGTGGCGCAACAGAGCGGGAGCCCTCTGGCCCTATATCAACTCTCACAATCATTACCTTGTGAAGGAATGGAAGGCACCTACATTTTATTGCTGATTCAGATCGGCTAATCGAGAAAGCGCTTTTCATGACAATGATTCTACCATCGAATAACTTGCCAATTACTCGCGAAATGCGATACCCGTTGAAAAACATTTTTGATTTCTGTTGGCACTTGAGACATGAACCTCCCGTGTAACAGGCAGACATGCTAACCATTTCACCACGCGGGCACCATTGGCTTAGTGAACTCTATACCACCCAAGTTTTAAAGTATCAAAAAAGTGCTCTCGGTAGAGCTGTCGAAGATTTTTAATCTGTGACCTCAGATTTCTAATCTCCAAATTGTGTCGGTCAGTAAACCTTCTATGTGAGAGTTTGAGTCTTGACAGAGGTCTACTTATTTGTTTGAAAAGTGCTTTGATTGTCACCTTTAAGTACATGTTTTTTGACTCAATGTTGCTAATATTTACGAATCGACCTGCCCATTATACTGCGGATAACATTCTCCATACGTTGCGGGTATTCATCAATCTCAAAGCTCCTGCTGCAAGGAGAACCAATTTCGTTCAAAGGAAGATTCCCTGATATGCCACCGGGAAAGTGCGGCTAACGTGTCTTATCGTATATATAAGAGCGCCGGCACGTACCTACTCTTCCAATTCCTCAATGTCGTTCAAAAACAGCATGTCCACACTCCACAGTGGTCGTTGTCGTTCTCTACCGTCGCGTCGTTAAACAACTTATAGATTATAGTCTGTCGCAGATTGTCATTAGTTAGTTTAAGGCGAGAGTCCATAAGCATGTTGAAAGTCTCTTTTCATGGCAGTGTTTAATTCTTCTCGGGGTACTTGCCACGCAAAAGGTAATACCTCCCATGAACATTCTTTTTACGTTTCTGGGATACCAACCTCAAACCTCTCAAGTTACTGACAGGACATCACGCAACGGACCCCACTGCGATTTGCATAAAATGCTGTACCATGGAGTTTGGTTTAAGCAACCTCACGGAGCGGGATGCAATAACTGTACCGCACTCCGTTGGCTTCGAAGAACCCATTTAAAAAATATTAATCACTAAAAAGAAAAAAATAGAACAAGCTAAAGCAAAAAGCAAAATTAATCGGATAAAACGACAACTTGATTGCAGAACATAGCAACAGTTACATTTTTTGTATCCAGTTCACAGGAAAGCACAAAAATGACAGCACAAATGACCGTAATCTGCTTCTTGAAGTTGTGACTCAGGAGGCGTTCATTTCTCCATTCATCGGTTCAGTTCATTCATTAATCACCAAAGTTCAATTGGTTCATACGTCGCGTCGTCGCGTCGAGTGCTTCATTTTACGTACCCTGTCGTTTTTACGAAACTGAGACTGCTGAGTTTTCCATTGACTTCCTACTCAAAACAACTTCCGCAAACTAAAGAAACAGTTTCGTTTTCTGCCATTTTCTTTTCTTTTCTCTCTGTTCACTGCTAGTCGTATACTCATCGATTTTCCATCATTGTCCGAGATGTTCAATTATTTGCAAGACACAAAACTATAGACTTCCATTTATCTTATATCTCAAAAGACACGGAATCTTAACGACATGCCGCCCAGCATATTCATCAATAGGTCAAGTACCTTTCAGTTCCGGATTTATCGTAGATATGTTTGCCTTTACTTGAAGCTCATCAATTATATTTGAATCGATATCCTTAAACAGACAGATTAGTTTTCTTACAAAAGGAAATCGTTTTTATAGGCAACACAGAGAGTCATTAGGAATTTATGCAAGCACGTGTTTAGTTTGGAAGTAAGAACTGTAAGTTACCGCTTTTCCCTTACTCCTTCTTTATTGAGAGGCTTTGAGAAAACACAGCACAGAATTACTTTCACACCATGCTCACCAGCACCACCACGTCGACGGACGGGGGAACTTCATAAATTTCCTCTAGTTAAACACAAAATATATATACCTCCTTCCTACCTTACGACCCATTAATATCATTCTTCATGCCCGTCGTCGTTTTCTTATTTCCTCAAGGCATTACAACATAACTTAATCGTAATTGGGTAGTTCCAGAAACTGTTGTTCTAACATTACCAGGCCTGATGCTCCGCATGGCATCCCAATTGAATAGCCCTCAATCCCTTGCCGAGAAACAGAAAAACCTTCCAAGCAAAACAATACTGTATACCTTGGGATGGTAGGTAGGTATACCTTCAGGAATAACCGAAAACATAGACAACGCAGCACCGCACTTCTATGTCTGCTTCTGAAGGTCATAAATTAATGGCCGGGTTATTAATTTCGCAAAAGTGGTAACATTAGACGCCAGCAATGACTTTTGTTGTCTACGGAATTCTGACTGTCCATTCAACCAGTAAGTCATATTGTATCATTATAAATTACAAGGAGCAAGGGAATATGGTATACGACCGACGGACGAAGGACGAGCCTGGTGGGATAAAAGAGAATAGAATCTATTCAGCAGGGAGTGGCAATATCAATTAATTTTGTTGCCGAAGAACAGTTTAGGACTTATTAAAACCGATGTCCCACAAGGACAAAGCCTACCCGTTAAAGATGCTCTTCAATGTACACGAAACAAACTATTAGCACCGAGAAACATAAATGTGTTTCTGTTATAAAACAAAAATTATTGATTTGCTTGTTTCAGTGGGAATTTAAAAATTCCATCGGTTTGAATCTTTAAATTTTAGTTTAACTTGAAAGGGTATCTAAGTAATGCCTGAAGCACAATGGCGCTTCAGCTTCGGTTTCGTAAGACGTTTATGAGTTTGATCATACGGTGTATTCTATAAAAATATCGATTTGGCTTCGATGTTACGTTGGTTCGTGTACAAGACAACGTAACGTGACTCCAACACAAAGCAAGAAGTTCGGTTTTGTTGAACTTTCGCTCGCTTTGACTAAAAAAAAGTCATAATGTCAATACAAAGGGGTCACGTTATGAGGCCAAAGCCCAAGCCGTGATGTGATTGTGATTCAGGCATGAAAACGAGGAATACAGGACGTAACGGTGGTATTCAAGGCATTCAAAATTGCGATATCGGTGCAATCCCATGAGACGAACGTGTTATATATGTGTATTCAATCAGGTTTTGCATCTCTGGATCACTTTCGAAGTAGTTATAGACGGTTGTGTACAGCTTAAGCAGAGCTTAAACGTCTCTTTCGCTTTATCAAAAGCTCCAAATGGTTTTGTTAAGTGAGGCACTCCCTCGCATAATTTTTATGGTATCATAATGGGCCGATGGTCAAATGATAGACACTTGTACCAAGAAGACCCTAGCGTCCATAGGTTTTTCTTAAAACCCACCTCTGTCTATCAACTCCTACTCTCACCTCAACGTGGTGAATATCGGGTGCCTAGTACCTCAACTGGAGATTGGGTCCCAACCCTAGTGGAAGGTTGTTGGTTGCAGCAAACGAGAGAGGGGAGGGAAGTGTTCCCACTAACGTCTTCATGCACCTCTTATTTCATCCAGACGGCAGCGGAGGAATTACCTAGATGGAATCAACGGTAGCGTCTACAGTTCCAGCCAGGTTGAACTACTTAGTGAACACTTTATAGGGCTACTACAACATATTTGGAGCTCAGGCCTATAAGGAGCGGTTTATCCGGCTCCCCATCTTTGGAGTTATGCGAGGATCTGGCCCTCCAGGTTGGGGGTCGTGCTGTCGGGGTGGCTTCCCGGCCACGTACAGCAATTGTTAGTTGCGAAGCACCAACAAGCCTCGGATACGGACGGATTTACTGATGACGAACCTAGCAAACGAAAAACGGACAACGAGCTTCGGATATCTGTACGTGGAATGTTAGGTCCCTTAATAGATCACGTGCAGCCGAACAATTAGCGGAAGCCCTAAACTGCTACAAAGCAGATATTACCGTTATCCAAGAAATGCGATGGTATGGACTTGGAAGACGCAAATTTAAAGACTGCTATATCTACTACGGCGATTGCTACCGAGAACAAAAGTAGGGACTGTTTGGATGGAGATTTGTTGTTGGAATTAGAATCAGGCAAAAAGTCTTGAGTTTCAACTATGTGAACGAGCGCATAGCAACAATCCGCATCAAGGCTAAATTCGTCAACATAAGCCTCATTTGCGCACAGAGGAAAAGGATGAAGACACCAAAGACGTTTTCTACGAGCTCCTTGACAAAACATATGAGCAGTGCTCTGGCTATGACATTAAGATTGTCCTAGGAGATTTTAATGCCAAGCTAGGAAGCGAGGATATCTTTGGTGGAATAATCGGAAGATACAGCCTGCACGACAAAACCTCCGATAACGGATTCAAGCTGATCGATTTCGCTGCGAGGCGAGATGTATGGTAGCTAGTATGCGGTTCCAGCACCTCAATATTTACAAAGAGACATGGAAATGTCCTGATCAATCAACCGTCAACCATATTAACCGCGATCGACACACGACATTTCTCCAGTATGGAGGATGTCCGAACATTCTGAGGGGCCAACATTGACACGGACCACTACCTTGTTGTAGCCAGAGAATGGACCTAATATTGGTCTAAGTATGTGTCAGTTGTTTTCCTTTACAGCCATTTTAATAAATACCAAATTCCCACTCAGTTATTCTTCGTAAGAAGGCTTATAAGACGAACGACGAACGAGTATTTGTCTTACTAGGTGCCAATCATTTGCCATCGCTCTCCCCAGATTCTAGAGATAACCAGTCTTGAAACGCCGGAAAATCGTGTATTTTTGCCGAAGTATGAGCCTTGGGAGCATCGTTTCCTAAGACCTGACTCAAAAAATAGTTCTGCTTTTCAAATCGTCAAAACTTCAGTGCGAATAGTGCCGAGGGCTACTTCTGTTCAAATGGTTTTGAGAATACATCCGACGATTAGGGTATCAAAGGGTGGAAGATTCACCAGTGCTACGAAAGCAGCATCGGGAGTACTGGAGATGGCAGTACAGTACTGATTTTTAGTTCTTAGAAATTTGCTATCGCTTTTACTTTTGACTTTATTCCACCAAAGAAATGACGCATAGGAAGTGATTGGTTTCACCGTAGCCGAAATGATCCAAATGACCCTTATCGAGGACAGATTCCGTGTCTTGCCAAAGAATCTAGAAGTATCTGAACAGTTTTCCACTCGACAAGTTTTTACCAAAAAAAGCTTGTTAAGTTGTCCAGTCGGGTCAAAGCACTAAATTTCCTGTCTCGTAAAGAGAACAACCTCGTTCTTTAGAAAATTGACGGGGATACTCTGACCAGAACACCAACTGCAATGAAGCTTTTAAGTCGTTGGGGAGGACCCCAACGCAACGCCCCGAAGTCTATACTCTTCTGACCTTGCTCATATTGTGGTGCAGATCATAAACTTCGATGTTGAATCATCCTCATCCAATACACTGTTTTGTTTTTCGTTTCTATAGAGGATGTAAGGTATAGACGAAGTCTGTAGGCACTGCCTCGAAGTTATGTCTTTCTATTGTGATTTGATGATACTTCATTTTGTTTAATGAACATTCAAGCGTGTTTTGCGGTTTCTAAGGCACTAATGACATCAAGCTTCCTTCTTCCCATTGCGTCAATGTCGTCTGCATAATCGAGTATGGGCTTTTGAAATATTTTGCCTTTGGTACTGATATTTGAGTATTGTACCTTTTGGAGTATGCGGTGTTAAATAAATCGCTAGACAGTCAATCGAATTGTCGAAATCCTTTCGCTCTCCAAAGTCATCTTTTATGAGTTTTGCCAAAAGAGGTTATGACCCTGAACAGTTTGTCTCTGCAAATAATGTCATAAGTGGCTTTGAAATTGATAAAAGGATATCGATGTTGTGTTCCTGGATTTTTACCCAAAATATGCCGCAATGTGGTAATTTCGTTAAGTGGAGACTGTTTTAGTTTAAAATCGCATTGATAAGAACGTTCACATTTTACTGCACACAAGATCTTATGAGCGACGTTAAGGAGGCATATTCTTATTTAATTGGCGCAATTGACAGCGCCTCCCTTTTTTCGATCGGGAGTACAATACTGAGGCTCCATTCATCGGGCATGCATTCCGACCATATCATGCAGATCAGCTGGTGTTTGCTCCTTTCCAACTGGTCACCAGCTGCCTTGAAAGGTTCGGCATCAAGGCCATCTGCACCTGCAGTCTTATTTGATTTAAGTTTGCATATGGCAAGCTTAGCTTCTTCTAGATCGAGAGAATGGGATTCTTGATCATCGTCCAAGCTGAATAGTGCAATCTGCCTAGCAGCGGAGTTTTTGTTCTCATCGCCGTAAAGCAGTCTGCAGAAATGATCTTTGCAGATCCTCAGTAGCGACTGTGACTCTACAACTATGTTTTCCGGCACCCACCCTGATATGTTCCTTTCAATCTTTAAGTAAAACTTCCTAGTCTCATTTCTGTCATAACATCTCTCAATGCATATTTCTTTCTTTTTGAGAATTCGGTATTCGTCTCTTCTTTCCTCCTTGTGTATTTTGTTGTGCTTTTTGTTTGGCTGCATTTGACTGCCTAGTTTTTTCATCGAACCATATAGGTTTCGATTTCGAAGCAGAATGAAACCCAGAACCTAAGAGGTTTAGGTTCTGACTGATAGCTTGTTGGCATTGCTGTAACTGGCTTTCAATGCTCAATGCTGTCTGCATAAGATTCAAGGACACTCGATTGAAGAAGGCACTGGCGATCTCCCGCAATTGTAGTTTTGCAGCGTCATATCTCTTCACAGCGTTAGTTCGTGTGAGGCGTTAGTCATGAACAGAATATCATCAATCGTACCTTGGTTACAACCTGATGGAGGTCCGAGTAGAAGTTGCCCCTCTGATAGTTCAGACATCTATCACACTAGAAGAGTGCCATGTGTCGATCGCAACAAGGTCAATTTGGTTTATGGTTGATTGATCTTGGGATCGCTATGTACCTTTATAAATTTTGAGATGCTCGAAGCGTGTATAACAACAAGCTTTAGCCATGCAGCTAAATCGATTAGCCTGAGTCCGTTTTGGGAGGTTTTGTAATGCAGGCTATGGTAACCGATAGCAAATCCAAAGATGTCATCCTTTCCTAGTTTTGCCTTAAAACCACCAATAGCGATTTTCACATCACGTGAAAAATTATTGAATTTTTCAAAGCTTAAAGCATTAGCTCTTATGAGTCTACTGGAGACAAACTTTCAAATGAATTGCATTAGTGGACAAATCCAATGACCTTACAGAAGGAATCAATCGAATATTCCAAATTTCATAATTTCCCCCATCCACAATTTTACGTTTCACTTTTCTTTTATGCAGGCAAAAAATTGCAAATTAAGACCGCCCAATGAACTAAAACGAGGGTGAAAGGCCTTGCTGATAGAACGTTCATGTTTTCCAAATATTTTACAATAAAAAACTCCTTAGAATCAATTTTCAATTCAGTCAGTCCTAGCAGATGGGGACAGCTTTAAACTGCAAATCTACCAAATTTGTCTCTTCTTAAACCAAAAGCCGTCTTCGAGTTGAAAGTTCTTCTTTATACAAAAAGAGCATCTGTAGGTCTGCTCCTATATGTATAGAATCATAGAACAGTAGTCTAACAGAAACCGCAGTCGTAACACGAAATTTAATCCAACCCGATTTGTGGTAGAGGCACAACGATGTCTGTCCGATAAGGTAACTTTACCAAAATCTACCAAACCCACGAGTAGTCTCAAGTTGCATACCTTTAATTTGAAGAGGAAAAGGAAGGGGATTATTGGATTTGCCTTTTTCTTGCTTCCTTTTTTTGCGACTTTCGATGTGCGTTCGTCCGTAAATTTATACTAAACTAATTCTCTTTCTCTGAATATGGTCCTTGGGAGTGCACCGATTCGCTCTGTACAAAACGAACATCATAGCCTGGTATTTATCTAGTTGGACAACGTGAACATATTTCAAGCTATTCGAAGCAGTGTTGCCAAGTTGGATGATTAGTCGGTTGCGGAACGCTTGGTGAAACAGTGAGACGGGAGAATATAGAACTTAGAACCTTTGCCCGTTTTACTTCAGATGTAGTGATATGCGTCCCTTCAAAGATGACGTTCCAAAGACTCCCGATTCGGTAGGCAATCATTAAACTAGAGCTTAAATAAGAGCTCTTGTACAGTAAATGCTCGAAAAAGTGTCCCTATTTGTTCGAGTCTAGTAAGTGAAGGCTACTAAGTTCTTCGCGGTGTACGAAAACTCCGCCGTTCAAGGACTTTTTAAACCAATTCCAAGATGAGCAATACCAACGCATCGTAGAAAGCAGTAAGGTGCTACGTTCCACACAGAGACCAGAAATTGAGCATTTCGACCAGTTTGGCGGTTTCTATTAAAATAATTTTTTTCCTCAATCTAAACTCGACAACAGTTGGCAACCGAGTCCTTGATGTTCAAACTTTCAAGTGCGATCATTTGATATACCACTTCACAAGCAAACGGCAAAGATAAATAGAAACATGGTAAGGACAAGCAAATGCTAACGGAGAAGAGAGGAATCTTTTTGGATAACACACCACAAATGAATAATTCCCAAAAGTTTTCGCCCGAATTGAAAAGTTAAATTGACTTTCAAACAAGCAGCTCGTTGTCGGAGCAGCTTTTTGGGTGGCAGTTTCTCTCCATTTGTGTATCTTCTTATGTACGTTTCAAGAAGGACGACACAGATGAGGCAGGCAATGCAATACGGAAAAAGAAGTAACTACATATATAGATGTAGACATAACCGAAAAACCATTGTAGCTTATACCTCGAACTGGTATAAGCAAATAAACACATGCATACCCCTCACCACGTACGACGACGGTATTTCATTCTTCACGCCGACAGGTTTGTGTTGTATGGCAGTTTCCTTGAACTTTAAACTTGTTTCTTTTTACTTTTTTGTTGTCGTGTACCCCAAGGAACTTTTACTTAATTTTTTCTTAGTAAACTGGAATTGGCAATATGGCAGGCGGAAGACATGAGACATTAGAGGGAAGTATGACGACATGAGGAGGAAAAAAAAAGAGAAACTACGACAAGCATCAATAGGCAGGCATTTTGGACTACATTAGTGGGAGATTTATTAAAATTACTTAACTTGTTCTTATTGAATTATCTTCTAGGGAAATTAGGGACATTTTTGAATTTTCATAGTGTCAACGATGAGAGGCGGCATTTATGGTTAACAAAGAAAACAGCTCGTAGATATCTACGGAGACAGATGTTATGGGTATGGAAAGTTTGAAGACATTTTCGGTGTGCTCGGGCGGTTAGGCTCTGGGCTGAGATTAATTTATGTAAGCGGAAAGAATTTTTCGCATAAAGTGGAAAGGGATGTTCCTATTTGCATAGCAAACACATTATAAAATTGCGAATGGCTACGAATAGAATGATGGAGATGAACACCATCTTCTTCAATGAATAACTTAGGTGACGGAACACTTCTTTAAAAGGTTGTCTTTCATTTTTGTATTTAAAAATGTATATCGTAATTTTTTTTTTAAATGAAGAAATCGTTGATTTGAAACTCGATGAAACGAAAATGCGTCACGATAAAGAAGCAAAAACTCAAATGCATTGAATAACGAAAGTGAGAGAAAGAGAGGGAATATATACTAATTTTTTCATATTCTCGGTTTCCTATTTGTCCAATGCTTTGCAGTGTTCCAATGTTTCCCAACACTTCATTGTCAACGTGTGGTTTGATTTTTCAATGAAACGACAAAGCGACACAAAAAAAACCCAAAAGTATTCATAAATTGGGTTCAGCCAGTTATAAGTGAGGTATGGAACAGATATTGTCTATAATAATCATCGTATCTTCTTTGTTTGGGCTTTGTAGTCGCCTTGCAGATATTTGCTGAGGCATATCTTTTGCCGCGTTTGAAGAGGAAAATTCTAACGTAAAAACTTAAGGGCTTTTGCACTTATTAGTATAGCGTGATGGAGTAGATTACAACCTCTTCAAAGAAATTACGCAGGTTTTGTTAATTCACATTTTCTTATTTACTTAAAATCAACCCCTATAGTCGTTTAGGAAAAGTTCCACCCTCTGGCAATTATTTCACGTTGAGACTTGAGTCGTTAGGAAGGTTAAGAAGGCACTCGAGAAACAAAATCCTATCTAGAAAAATTTAAACCCTTTGTTAATACCTTTATCATCCTAGTCCAGCTATAGGGCGCGGAGGCATGGACCTTATCAAAAACGGATGAGGAAACCTTTGGACATTTCGAAAGAAGAAAAACTCAGATTGATCTCTGGTTTCGTATGTGAAATCACTGGGGAGAAGAAGATACAAAAACGGACTCCATCTTGTATGCACTGTACCGCGACATGGGCATAGGGACATAGAGTAAGCATCGCGAGGCTGCGATGGCTTTGCCATGTAGAGCGGATGGACATCATCGCTCCGGCTCGACGGTTTTTCGAAAGCACATCGTAGGGAAATAGCGGAAAGAGAAATCCTCGTATTTGGTGGCGTAATAAATTGAAAAAAGTCCTCAACCGACCAACATCTTTCGATAACGACTTCTATAAATTCGCGGCGAAATTTTCGATTCCCCAAATTGGCCCTTTCGTAATGGCTTAATATTTTTTTCACTCTCCATATCTGATCGTCAGTTTGGATTTTTTTTTGGTTATTATCCTTTTACTTTCTTCATGCTATTTTTCATTATGTTAAATGGTTAAAAATATCTATGTTTATTTGTTTATCCATCCAGTCGAATTTCAAACTCTGGACTTCCATGCAACTCAAATCAAACAATCACACTTTCCAAAAACTAGGCTTGCAAAACTATTCATATACAACGTAATAAATATCAACAAATAAAATATCAATTATAGGAAACATTAACAACGATAGCTGTCCATTGAAAAGCCATACGAACCACTAGCGAAGAATCCGAAATGAAAAACATTGATTTCCTCATTTTAAACTATAATGAACTTATTTGAATATCAGGTGAATGATAATTTACATCAAAGATAAAAGATGGATGAATCTAACTTGTGTTTTGCTTAGGTTTATTTTCGTGATTCTGCTAAAATTTAAATCGAAATAACACCAAATTGGCTTTATTTCGTTTTCCAAAGCGAAATAAAGCCAAACTGAGAATTTGGGCTTATTTCGTTTTTCAAACCGAAATAAAGCCAAATTTTTGGAATTTGGCTTTATTTCGTTTGGTACTATTTCACGTCACCAAAAGTTATTAATGTTTGTCACATCAATGCACAAAGCTTTAAGCATAAAAAAATTACCGGCGGTTTCTTTTTGAAGACAGTCCGGTTGATATTGTGTGCATTTTGGAAACATGGCTGAAGCCTGAGATGGGTAGTAAATAATGTTTAAGTTAAAGAACTTTAATCTGGTTCGTGATGACAGAATCGATAAGATTGGTGGAGGTGTTGCTTTGTATATTAAGAACACCTTCAAGTTCAGGGTAGCTAGGAAATCAACTGCAACAGAGCAAATCGAATATGCGTTTGCTGAGATAATGCACACTTTAGGGAAATTCCTCATAGGGTGTATATGTATGGCTCCACATGTCGCCAATCACTTAATAGTAGGGAACATAATTGAGCAGATAAATCCGCTTTAAGCCTCGGCCACGCAGTGAGCAGCTGAGCAGCGGCTCTAATCGACGTATGGCCAGGCACTGAGCCACTACTTTTGAGCGATTAGTAGTTAAAATGCGAGATTGCACAGACGAAATCAACAATTCAATGTTTACTCTGATCATCATTACTGTTTGCCGCTCAGAAATTTACTAAAAATTAAAATAGGTTTGGTTACGGAGCGGCGCGGCGCCGCTTAGACGCTCAGAATTTGGTTTTGCCCCTCGCTCAAAGCGTGGCCGCTTCTGTGTGATTTTATACATTTTATTATTTTTTTTCCGCTCAGCCGCTCAGCCGCTTACTGCGTGGCCAAGGCCTTACACAGATAAAGTGATCTGTGGGGACTTAAATCTCAACATTTTAGATAATATCAATAAACAGTTTCTCGAGGTTATTGATTCACTTAGTTTTGTGCTCCAAAATCGGGATCAACCAACTCATCCTATGCCAAATAAAACTCCTTCTCTTCTAGATCTGTTTTTAGTGTCTCACCCAAATTTAATCTACCATTATGACCAACTGCTGACACCATTTTTTTCGCATCATGACATGATGTCCAACCATTATAGCGAGTACAAACGAATTTGAAGCAAACTTACTACCTTGATCAGGAATAAAGTTTTTATGAGAGTAAATTTCAAGATGTCAGTTCTAGCAGTAAGTTTTGGAAAAATATTCGTCAGATAGGTATTGTAACGTGCGCTTAGTTCGAAAAAAATAAAACTTCACTTTTTAATTTAATTTTATCACTTTTATTCAGTATATATGCTTAATTCGATCTCAACTCGACTTTGGGACTATCACTTGTATTTACTCTTAACTTTATCACTCTATAAACCAAACTGACTGCTGGTTGCCTCGGGCGGGCTATTTATATCGAATGACACGCCATCTAGAACTCTCCAGTAACTTCTACATTGTCGCCACATTTGCTGTCTACTCTCTGTCTGTCTGTCTCTCTACACTCACACACACTGGCTTACAAGCAACGCCTGTCATTTATACCATTCCATTAAAGTGTTGCCAGTTGTGTTTTCGGTTGAACGTTTTTCGATTAGGAAATTGGTATAAAATGTTGGGTTCACGTTACACTGCCCCTTCCTTAGGATTGTTCGTCCCGAATAATTCCATCTGCAGCCTCGCCACTATATCGATGCAGCCTGTCACAATGAACTACTTTTAACTTGCCTCTTAGTCCTCTTTGGATGCGGTAAACCACGTCGTTAATCCTCGTGACTACAGTATAAGGACCTTCCCAGTTTTGCTGAAGTTTCGGTGACAATCCCTTTTGACGATGAGGATTATAAAGCCACACACGATCTCCTGCTCGGAATCCTGCCGTTGTCGCTTTTGTGTCGTACCGAGTCTTCATCCGGTCGCCATACTCTGTGGCCCATGTCCCTGTTCTTTTAGGTCCATCTGTAAGCCTACCCACCTCTATGTTTGAATCACAGACATAACAATTTCGGAACCACTTCTCCACGTCACCTCTAACATGCAGCCAGTAAAAGCGTTTTCGCACATTCTCCAGCGTCTTGTTGACTCCCAGGTGGCTTCCTGTAGGGCTTCTATGCATCTTTTGTAAAACCTCTTTGATTTTCGATTGAGGAACAATAAGCTGCATTACAAAGGATTTACCGTCAGGAGATTCCCATTTGCGCTGGAGTACGCCTTCTTGCACGCGAAGCGAGTCCCACTGTGCCCAATAAGCTTTGACAACAGAGCTTTGGTCCGAAATGTCGTTCCAGTCAGGTTTCGTGTTGTTCTCTTTCCATTTGAGAATCGGTCCGATGTCTGGATCCTTCTTTTGAGCAGACCTCAATTCTTCCTTGTTCCATCCGAATATGGGTTCCACTCTCATCCGCTGAGTCTTGGTCTCTACTTTCCGCCAGCAATTCCATTGGGGGTTTTCTACCTGATGTCCAATTCGGTATTGATAAGTCTGCGGTCTTACTCTACAGCTCGCGGATTGATTTTCTTGGACTTCATAACGTCGACAAGCAGTTTCAGTTTTGATTGGTGGCAACCGGCATTGTCGCTGTAAGTGCCCCGTCTTATTACAATTCCAACATCTGGCAAGTCCGTGCCGCTGGTTCCTTTGTAGCTTAATTCCTGGGCATGATCCCGCCTCGAATATGGCTTCTCTTTGACAATGTACCATTTGAGAAGCTTGCTCAGATGCTTCCATCATTAATGCAAACTCTAGAGTTTCGGAAAGAGTTCGTGTTCTAGCAGTTCGCACAGATCTCTGAAGATGTTTGTCAGAAATGGCACGAACGAAGGACTCGACAGCCAGATGGTTGATGATTTCTTCTCCAGCATCCGGGTATGCCAGGTGAGCCAGTCTTTCGACGTCTGCTTGGAGCTGCTGTAGACTTTCACCCCTTTTCTGGACTCTGCTATTGAGTTGGACTCGGAAGACCTCTTTCAAGTGGCTATCACCAAAGCGTTTATCTATAGCTGCCACGAGAGAACTGAAATCGCCGCTCTTACCAGCTGGAACTGTTTGAAGTAATTCAGCTGCTGGTCCTCTAAGAGCAAGAGTCAGTGCAATGTACTTGTCTTCGTCATCCCAGCCATTTGTTGTCGCGGCTGCCTCAAATTGTCTCTTGTAGACTGGCCAAGAAGACTGTCCATCAAATGTTGGGGGTTTCATCTCCTTTTTCCTTGCAAACTCCCCCGCAGACTCTCGAATTTTTATTTTCCGGATCTGGTCCAATTCCTTGGTCAGAACAGAGAACTGTTTATCACATCGGGTTTCTACGATTTCGAAACGATTCTCTACAACCGAAATCTGTTTCTCCACACCTTCAACGCGTTCGTCTAGGGCACATACATTTTTCTCAATGTTACCCAATTTACCTTCTAGAATGTTTTTCTGACCTTCCAAAACATTCTGTTGCGCCTCAAGTCTTTCGAGAATATTCTGTTGTTCCTTCTTTTGCTCGTTTCGTTGTGCTTCCAGTTGTTCGAGAACACTCTGCTGTTCCTTCTTTTGATCGTTTCGTTGCTCTTCCAGACGTCCGAGAATATTCTGCTGTTGCTTGTTTTGTTCTAATAAAATCTTCATTATACTAGAAAAATCTACACTTTCATTTACTTCCTCTTCTTCCACTTCTATTTCAAAAACAAAAGTGTTTACGTCTTCCCCTTGCTGTTCCAAGTGGTTGCGCAAGCGCAGGACGAGCTCATTTTTCGATCCCGCTCTAGAAAGATTTCGCTTACCTAACTCACTTTTAAGCTCAATGCAGTTGAGCTCTTCTAACAACTTACCCATTTTCACTGTATATAATTATTATTATTTTTTTTTTTTTTTTTACTTTTTTTTTTTTTTTTTTTTTTACACTTTACTAGTCAAATAAGTTTTATTTACACTTCTGACACCAATGTAACGTGCGCTTAGTTCGAAAAAAATAAAACTTCACTTTTTAATTTAATTTTATCACTTTTATTCAGTATATATGCTTAATTCGATCTCAACTCGACTTTGGGACTATCACTTGTATTTACTCTTAACTTTATCACTCTATAAACCAAACTGACTGCTGGTTGCCTCGGGCGGGCTATTTATATCGAATGACACGCCATCTAGAACTCTCCAGTAACTTCTACATTGTCGCCACATTTGCTGTCTACTCTCTGTCTGTCTGTCTCTCTACACTCACACACACTGGCTTACAAGCAACGCCTGTCATTTATACCATTCCATTAAAGTGTTGCCAGTTGTGTTTTCGGTTGAACGTTTTTCGATTAGGAAATTGGTATAAAATGTTGGGTTCACGTTACAGTATTATCGAAAAGTAAGGAGATCTCCAATAATGTTAATTTCTCTAAGGCGATTGATAGTGTGCACCACAGTATTTTGTTACATAAGCTTAAAATGCAGTTTGGCTTTGATGATAGTGTGTGTAAACTGCTAAGATCATATTTTATCAATAGTTGTCAATATGTTGCAAACCAAAACGACTGTTCTACTCTTCTCCCTCTTCACTCTGGTATACCGCAAGGCTCTATCATTGGACTACTATTGTTTACATGTTCCTTAAATGATATTGCTGATTGTTGTTCTATATGTAAACATCACATTTATGCCGATGACTTACAGCTTTACTTGTTGTTTCCAAAATCCCAAATTAACAGTCCCATAGCTGGAATAAATAATGAACCAGATAAAATGTTTCCCTGGTCTAAACTTAACCGACTTGAGCTGAATCCGACAAAAACTAAATGCATGATACTTAACAGATCACAAAAATAATCTTGATGTTCCCGTATAATTTTTAAACAATTCCCTTATCGAACGTGTTCAACACATTTAAATCTTTGGAATTTACTTAAGCCAAGACTTGACTTGGAAGTTTCACATCAACACGATTGTTTGAAAAATTTATGGTACACTTCGGCGCCTCAGTCCAACTAGAAAATTTCTTCCCACGGACGCAACGTCAAGATTAGGCTAGTAAAGGCTTTTAGTCTATCAAAATTCTTTACGGGTGTGAAATTTTTTCAAAAGTGGATTCCGAATCCAAACGTAAGTTAAATACTGCTTACAATGATTGCACTCGATACATTTTAGATACCAACAAACACCAACAAATCTCAAGTTTCACCAAATAAATTACAGGTTGTTGTTCCCTTACTGCACTATTAAACTATAGAACCGTTCTCTCTTTACGTAAGATAATAATCACTGGTGTTTAAGAATACTTACAAACTAAAATTAAAAAAGCAAGGAACCAACGAGCTTTGCAGTTAATTCCTCCACGTCATAAATATTCAACAACGTCACGGCAATTTTTTGTGCATGCTGTTCATCTTTGGAACGGATTACCCTTAAACATTGAACAATCATGTAATACCAACAAATTCATGGAAAGCCTCTTCAAATATGTACTTTGTATTTGTAGTTTTGACCCAGTAGTTTTCCTCAAAAACTTTCATTCATTTCCTCTTTTTTTCTCTTCTTTCCTTTTCTTCTACAATCAATTCTTTGTTACCTATCTTAAGAAATAAAATATACACTAAAGTTTGTAAATTAAATTGATATTCCAATTGTATGTATGTATGTAATTGTATGTTTTTTTTATACCATGAATTCACTTTTAATAAATCTAAATCTTAGAAAAATAACGCAACCGCCACCACTTAATGTGAAGAGACTCGTCTCTGCGGTGTGAAAATGGTTAGCGTGTATGTCTCTTACATGGGAGGTTCGAGGTGTGAATCCCAGACACATCAATGAAAAAATATTTTTCACGAGTACTGCCTTTTGCAAAAAAAAAGGCAATTTCCCGGATAATAATAATTATGCGCTGTTTGGCTTGCAGCACTATTTTGTTCAAAACACATGTTTTCCATGTTCATAACTTCCAATTCTGGCCAAAAATAATTGGTAAACAAAGTCAACGAAAAACAAAAAATGGCCGAAAGCAAACCGCATCAAACAGTCTGTTTTTATGGATGAAGTGGTGATTCATGAAGCACTTGTGAACTTTCACACAATGTATAACGCATATTTGGCCTATTTAAGAACCTATTGAGCCAAAAATGGTCTTACATCTTCTCCAGAGTCCAATCGGATAACGTACAGCGCTTAAAACGTTCCATCGTCTTCAATTCTAGAGTCAGTCTGATTTTGTATGGGTGTTGGGTGTAAACCAAGATCCTTGCTCAAAATCGTGACTCTTAAATTTCGTTCTTCCTAATCAGTATCGATACCAATAGTGTGTCCAATGTATCAATTCGGAGTTCGGACACCTTGTAGTTTAAAGATCTTTGTATTTTCGAATATCAACTGAGATGTGCTGTTAAGGTACACGAAATGTGTTCCTATTTTGAGACACAAAAAGTGCTATCCGTAAGAATCATCAGTTCATTCATTAGAGGCATTCAGTAGATACTTACAATTACATATTATAGCCATTGACAACTGATTACAGTTCTGCGATAATTACTTCAATGATATAAAATTTAAATATAACGAATGATTCAAGGCTTCCCTAGTGATACAATTTCCGTGTTTCCCCGATAATTCTCTGAACAAGAAAAATCATAAATAATTCAAGCCACACAATCCGATGCCTATGCCAATTTCAAAGGAAAAACAAATGAAACATCAAACTACGGCTGGCTGGCGTGGCGCAGCGCGGCGTGAAAAACACTCGTAAAGTTCAAGAAATCACGTAAAACTCATTGCTTTCTGATGCTCAAAATAATCTACGATAAATCATCGAAATAAACTGCTGTTGTCGTCGTTTATCAACAAATATTGTAATGCAATTAAATATTTTCATTCTATTCATGCGAAAGATCTAAAAAGATATTAACGATATTGACTTGGGCAAATATGGACTCAAGAAGATACCTCCTCGTCGTTGCAATTAGTAAAACGTGCAGGTACCTTGTGAGTATAGGTTTTTTTTTTTACAAAACGTCTTTTGGATGTGTTTTCTTTTTAGTGTTAGGGTTCAGTCGTTTTACCGTCTGTCAAAACATAATAAATAGTTAATTTTTTTTAAGGTGTTTTGGTCGTACACCTAATGAATACCAAACGAAGATTTTGTTTATGTGTACCGACCTTGGCTGTATGCTAATGGAACTGAAGTGCGGTCATTGAAAAATCAAAATCAGAAATTTACTATCAGTTGACTTGCAATTTGGTAATCGACTGATAAAAGTTCAATGCCCAGTCAGTGAACGATGACTTGAAATAGGAAGTCGTTATACGAGTATCAGTGACGAGTTGTTTTTTTTTTTTTTTTTTTTAACAAGAAGGAACCGAAGCAATCGATTATGTCACAAAATGGCCTCCATGAGTGTTGACCTCATTGTTTTTTTGAATACCAAATGACACGGCGCCATGAATGAAAATTTTGATTGTTTGGCTTGTAATTAAAATTTAGTTTTGGTGGGAGCAAAACCCCCATTTATTTGGCCTACATTTTGGAGCAGTCCAATATAACAAGCTTTTTTGGTCTAAACATGTAGAGTCTAAAACTACTAAAGTACTGTCAGTGTTCTGGCAATGTAAGGGAGCCTTTGGCAAGACATGGGTCTTTCACAAGGGTACTGTGGATCTATACGGCTATGATAAGACCAGTCATCTCCTAAGCGTCAGTTGTTTGGTGGAACAAGCTCTCGTGTAAACACGTTATTGGCTCGTTTGCCAAACTTCAAAGAGCAATTTGCCTTGGCTGTTCTGGGGCCTTCCCCAGCACTCCTGGTGCTGCTCTCGACGCACTGCTGAATCTACCTTCCCTTGATACCTACATTTCAGGGGTGTACTCTCAAGACCATTTCTCGTTGAAAGAGATGTGGTCTCTGGCACATTTCGCACTGGAGCTTTGAGGAACTCGCGAGCAGCATATCTTTTGACTCACGTCTAATGGATAGGCCGTCTGACACGATGATCTCAAGGCGGAGAACGACCGACGGCATACGACTGCCTGATTAGGATCATTAAGTGGAGGCATTCAAATGGCTTTAAGCCACGTTACGAACTATAGCTGGAAGGGGAGAAGTGTATATGTGTTTGTTGCGACAGCCGGGCTGTACTTGAGGCGCTTCTCAGCCCTCTAACTACTTCGAAAGCGATCGAGGAATGTAAGAGCTGTCTGAATGTGGCCGTTAAACTAAGTTCCTTGAGTCGCATATCGGGTCCAGGCCATCACGGCATAACTGGAAATGAGATCGTCGATGAACTTGCTAGGCACGGATCTCAAACAGCTTTTCAGGACCTGGACCGTAGCTTGGTCTGCCAGCGTCCTCGGTAGGGCCTTCAAAATCAACGATTGGATCTGTGAAGAGCAGACTTAGGTTTGAGTGCTCCAGCTGATATTTTAAATACCTCCAACAGAAAAAAAAAAATCAATATGGATTTTTCATTTGGTGGTACACTCCGCACACCCCTTCCGTTGCCGCTGGAAGCGATTACGACATCCATAATGGGAGTAGTAGTAGTAGTAGTAAGTTTATTTCTTAAATTAAAATTCAGGTCTTACAATTTTGTATAAACATAGAATATAGTAAGAAATCTATGTACATTTTATATTTTTAGAAAAAAAAAACAAAATGTTCAATGCACATAACCTACAGTAATATGAAATTCCAATAAATAATCTTAGCGTGGGGTGACCCTTAAGTAACTAAAAACAATTATTATATAATGCTTAAGGAAGAAATCCAAAAGAAAAAATAGATCAAATTAAATGTTTAATAATTTTAAATACACAATCATTAGTCAGAGAACTTAAAAATGAGAAACGCAGAGAAAATTCGCATTGAAATCGGTAGAGTGGTTGTTTTTTTTTTTTGGATTCCCATTCCCGTTCCTGATGGGAAAATGGTGATGAAATATAGTTTAGATTGCTTAGGGACAATGAACCATTCTAACTAACAGTGAAAGAATTTTTGTAATCGCTTCAGTACTTTCCAGTTTCTTGGTTATTTCGCCATTCCCGTTTCCGTTCCCGAAAGAATATGGGAAGGAAATATAGTCTTTAATATACTCAAGAGCAATGAAGCACTCAAACATTGAAAAATTTTTGGGAATTGGTTCCCGCTAATGTTGTTGTTCCCGTATTGTTGCTGAAGCTCGTGACACTTGTTGAGTACATCAAAGTGTCAGCATCTGCACCGTTCAACATGGTCACAGAGCCCACCAAGTGGTTTTACAATACCCTTATTGGGTCTGAGCCAAAATTAAAATTTTCTTCGAGACTGTCGAGACTCATTTCTTCTTAGCTACATAATAACCAAAGAACTTCGACTTCATTTCGAACCCTATGTCCCTTCGAGATCCTTATCGCTACCAAAGGCCTAGAAGACGCTATCATTGCTTAGGTCAATGTAAATAGTATCACTTTAAATCAATTCGTTTTGTTTTGCAAATGTAAACGAAGTTCAATGTGCGGTCATTTCATATTAAAAAAATCAAAAAATCGAAAATCAAAAGAGTTCTTTAAAACAGACAATCCAATAATCTTACTATTTGCTACTTAATTAGCTGAGCCGCTTGGCGTTGCTCGGGTCTGTAGTTTTAAAACTCCCGTGCTCATTCCTGTTTCTGTTCCCATGGGATTATATAGGGATGACATCTACGCTAAGTTACTGAGGGATTATGTTGCATCCCATTGCCGAAAGAATATTTGAAATCTGTAAAGTAGTCTCTGAGTTTCCATTTTAAAGGCCGTTCCTGAGGGAATCTTCCGATCCCGTGGAAATATTTGAATGAAATATAAGTCTATGTCACTGAGGGATAATGTAACGTCCTAGAGTTGAAACATTTTTTGAAATTGGTCAAGTAACTTTAAGGTTGCTATTCTCGTTCCTGTTTCTGTTTCCATGGGGTTATAGGGAGGAAATTAAACCTTCCTTAGACCTACACAAACATTTTAAAATCATGATAAGATAAATCTGTTCATCCATTTTCGAGTTTTAGCCAGACTAACGAACAGCAAATGATTTTTATATATATTGAAGAAGAAGAAGAAGATTAGATCTAGAAGACTGATCCATATACACATCCTAAATCATCAGCAAGAGCCTTTAAAACAACCTTGAATCTAAGCCTGAAAAGAGAATTTATATAAACCAGGAAAAGAATCGGCCCTAAAACTGATCCCTGTGGAACTCCTATGCCAATAAACTTTAATCACTCCTAATCTCATCGATTGTAATTCTATGGGTCCTCTTATGTAGGTAAGATTGAAAACATTTCAAAATGAAGCCGCGCAAGCCTGCTTTATATTATTTTGTCAGCAAAAAAGTATGGTTTACCATATGGAATGCTTTCGTTATTTCCACAAATAAACCAGCTGTGTTGAATTTTTTGTCTTAATTACTAAATATTTGAGAACAGAATTCCAAAAGGGCATCTTCGGTTGATTTTCCACAATTAGATTTGACATAACTTACGTATTATGTGCAAGATCAGCTATTATCTTTTCGATAACTTACTGATAAACTCTGCCAAAGAAATCATTTCCATAGCCAAATGCAAGCTCAATTGAAATGAACCCGTGATGAGCTCAACAATTCCCTGAACCCTTTGTGTATCGTTAAGAGGCAATTTGGATTACTCAGGTATAAGTATGTTCCCAATGGCATAGCCCCTCTGAATGAAAACTGCCAAAACAAAGTGCCATTCCAACACCCAATAATCCAACTATTATTGTTCCATCAACAGCAATTAGCTTTATTCGTAAAACGATACACCCGCTATCGGACCGCCAGAAAGGCAAACCAATCTGCGTTATTGTTTTATTGGAGTGGATATCATATTTCTTTTATACTCGAACTCCATATACCCGACCAAAATTGAGCTGCACCTGACGATTGCAATTTAATGGCCGGCGGCGGGCGCCACTTGTACCACTTTTTTAATGCCCCTCTTGACTGCCTGATTGCAGGCAGTTCTTTAATATCTTTATGATTATTTTTATTTTTATTTTAATATTTATTTTTATTCGCCAGGATTGGAATACTTTGAATACTCTTTACCTATCCGTTCGAATGTGTACACTGTACATCCCGGGCTCATAAAAGTTTATACAGTGTGGGGTGGGGTTGAAAAGGGGTGATTACGTGGTTTTAACAGTCACACACCCACACAATGGCTGAGATGAGTTTGTAATAAAACCCTACATGCTTTCTCTCTCCGTCTCTTCATACTTTAAACTCCTCAGAAATTTACCTCACTATGGTGGCGGCAAATCAGGGCTTTTAACTTTTTCGATTAAATTCTAAAATAAACACACCTGAACGCAATTTTCCAACATTTACATTATTTATCCTTTCACGCAGTGTAACGCACTCCTACTCCTTGAAAATGTATTCCGAGTATTCCCAGTGTGTCTTTGTGTAATGAGTATTGGGTATGGTTTGGGTTTTATATGCGCCGTATGGGGAAAGAACGTCGAAACTGTTGTTCTACTTTTATTCCTGCTGACGCTGATGCTGCGGGGTCGTCTGCAGAGGCAAAGAGCACTCGAATACATAATTTTTCCTTATTCGCTGGCTTACTTTTGTTTTAATATTTTGTGTGGGTGAGAGTCCTTTAAAAATTTTGTAACCTTGCTACAAGAACATTGTTATTGTTCCATGTGCTTGGCTTGGCACACTTTATGCCTGCGGCAGTGCCATTTATATCGAGGTAAATAAAAACCAATTTTATTGCAGTCACTGATTGAAGGGCTATCCCAGAGCAAATTTCTTTCCATTCGGGAATGGGCGTAATAATATGGCGTCGTCGTCGATGGTGGGTGAAAAACGACAAAAATGACGCTTTCGAGTGAGGGTTGATGAGAATGACTATAAGGCTTAAACTCAAGGAACTTCATTCATGATACTTTTGTTGTCTTTTTATTCTTTTTTGAGACTCGGGTCGGTTCTCCATTTAAGCGATGATGATGTTAAAACCCTGGGATACACTTGTGAGTATGGTTTTGTATTTGTTGCGTGTCTGAATCTGACAGAAATTTACAGCTATATGGCGGGGTAACTGTTAAAACAGTTTTTATATTTTATGGATGAAATAAATATTCGAAGGTTTTCACTTCGTGGAGCTTTTGTCTTATGAGTTTGTGGAGGATTTCAACAATCAGCGATGAATTATTTGGAAAAAATAAGTTTCAAGAGACGAAATCCCTCTGTGTTTTTATGTTAAACTGAGAGAGTTTTTCGTAGAAACACTGTTGGTGATGATGGCACATTTCAGTTGTGAATATTTTGTTTATATTTTGATCCTGCCGGAGCCAGTAGGTGGTAGTTCTTTCTAGGACAAGCCAATAAAGTGCGAGTGATACTGAAAGACAACAGCGGTCTCCTCTCGTTAAAATTGTGCTGCATCAATGGGGGTTATTTTTTCAAAAATTCACAGAAAAGGCTCTGAAAACTGCACCTGTTTTGACAGGCTGAAAAAATATTTTTAATTGGAGCTGCAATAAAGCCAATGTTTGCTCTTTAAAATCTGTTGTGAACTTAGGTTATTCTATGGTAAAAGGTAAAACTAATTGACTGAAAGTTAGTTTGACTTGTTGAAAGAGAGAGTATGATTCTATTCAATCACGTTTGAATAACGTGGTTGCTTCAAAGCTTTGAGATAAAGAAGTATAAGTAAGCAGCTCCCCTCTTTAAAACTCTTCTTAACCGCAACTGCCGCTCTCTCCCTCCTCAATCAACAATCAGCTATGACCATTGTAGTGAACATATAATCAGAGTAATCAAATTATTAGCCCCGTTTGCACACACAAGCAGTAATCATTCATTTATTCCACGTAACATATGGTTCGAAAATGAATGTAAAAGACATCGCAAATTATCCTTTGTCTACCTAAAACTTTTTAGGACAACAAATGACAGCTTTTTTAAACATTTATATCTGAAAATAAACAAGGAATAGATGGCATACCTATTGAGTTTTTTAAAAATAGTACAGAACAACTAAAGAATTACATTCTGCAATATTTTAACAATTTGTTCAGAGATTCTATCGTACCTAATTCCTTTAACAAGGCAATTATCTTTGCCATTTTTAAGAAAGGTGACGCAAATCTACCTGAAAACTACCGAGGAATATCGATTCTTAACTCTATGAGAAAGATCTTAACGTCAGTTCTGTACGTCAGGCTCACCAAATAAATAGACGACAATAATCACCTGAGTATGTTCCAAGCCGGTTTCCGTGCAGGCTTTTCTACAATGGATCATATCTTTGCACTAACAAGTATTGCTAGAAAATGTTTGGAAAAAAAGAAGAAGTTGTATACATGTTTTATAGACTTCAAAGCAGCATTTGACAAGGTAAATAGACAGGCTCTGATATATAAGCTCTCAACGGTAGGCATATACCGGATATTTCTGTTGATGTACTGCAATTTTCTTGTTTCGTGTAGTGCTATTGTTTGGGACGGATCAGAGTTCTCCGGCAGTTTCGAAACGACGGCAGGTTTTCCTCAAGGCTGTATTTTAAGCCCATTGATATTCGCATTATTCATTGACGATGTATGTGATGTAGTTCCAGGAGGAATCTCTATCGCCGACATCCAAGTGAAAGTCCTCCTTTACGCTGACGACTCAGTTTTACCGGCAGACAACCCCTTCACCCTACAACTGCGGATAAACAGACTAAGGTGTTGATTTTTGAAGGACGTCGAACAAGGAGGTTACCGGAAGAACGATGGTGTCTTAACAACTCACCTATTCAAGTTGTAGAAGAATTTAAGTATCTCGGGGTTTTACTTACTTATAACCATAATTTTTCAAAACATGTAAAGCTGAAAAGTAATGAAGCAAAACTTGCTTTAAGTGTTATGTGGCCCAACTTCTTTGCCAACCAAAATATTGATCTGACGTCAAAATATAGTGTTTTCAACGCAACTGTCAACACTTGTATGTGTTATGGAGTCCAGGTATTTGGCTATTTATGTCTAGAGCAGTTTGAATCATTTCAACTGCATTTCTTCAAACGCCTATTAAAATTGCCCAATTCAACAGGTCAGGTGTAACGCCTGTATACACTCAAAATCCTAAGGCCAATTCGGATTACATTATAAGAGTGATGAAAAGAAGTGAAAGAAGTCTTCATAAGTCCATCATGACAAGACTTCTTCAAACTAATGCTTCGCCATTTAAAGAATGGAATCAGATAGCATTTTCCCACGATACAAATCTATCACTTGCGTCAACTGGTGTTGATAACTGGTGTGAAACGTTTGCAGATCTGATAGCTAAAGCAGATCAAAAAATTTACGTACAAAACTTAACCAGAACATCAAGAAACATCTATAGGAATCTCAACCATCTGTTGCCATCAGAAGCCAGCTACTTTAACAACAAACTTTCCAGCGAAGCTATAAGCTACATTTTCCGAGCGCGTGTTGAACTGTTTAAATTAAACTATATGCCTCATCGAGATGACTTGCCCAAATATGAAGATAACGAAGACATGTACCACTTTATTGCAATCTGCCCCATTTTACAAGAAATCCGACAGTTATACTTCGAACGAAGCACTCTCTCTAGAAATGAATTTTACGAAGTTTTGAATGGATCACTAGGATGGTATAATCTTTTCAAGTACTGCAAACATGCCACAAATTACCGAAACAGTTTCTCAACTTAACACTCAATGTTCCACCAGTTAATACAGTTAATACAATTAAAATTTACTTTTTGTGTTTCAAATCACTCTAAAATTGATACAAACAATTGTGCTATTTTGTGTTTCAAATCACTTTATAATTGATTGATTAAAGTTCTTTTCCGGTTGGCCTCACCCTTAAACCTTTATACTATTATGATTTATACGAAGAAATCATGGATTCAATTGAAATTCCTCCCTTTAAAAAGATTAAACCTTATGTTCATATATAAACTTACAACATAAAAGTATTTAATTTATTAATTTTGTAACTTTCAAATTTTTTTTTTATTTTTTTTATTTTACAAAAAATGAAATGTCATTCCTGGCAAACAGCAGTAAGGCCATGTCATTATTCTAAAGTATCAAATTATGTATTGTCAAGATTTTTTTAGAAAATAAAGAATTTATCTATCTATCTAAAGAAGTATATGAGTAAGTCACAACTTCGTTTTACAAAACTGAACAAAACAAAACATGAATTTAAGTTCGAAACCCTTGAGGCCTAGTAGGGTAAGGCGAGGAGGTCTCGACATGTAGGAGGTTTCATCAAACTCAAATTTCTCGCTTATTTGAAATTTGACTGAAATGACAATATCCTATTTCCTATATCCAACGCCTGAAAGCATGGCCTACTATTTTCCTCTATACTGCTCAGTTACTGTCAGTGTATAACAAGTTCAGTCGCGAATTGTTTCTTGTGAAGATCAGATGTAATTTTGTGTCGTAAGTTCGTAAGGGATATTTTTTTTGTATTAATTTTTTTTAAAGTGCTGTGTTGGTAGTAAAGTAAAGTAAGTAAATTTTTTTTCATAATTATAACCTTTGGATGTTAATATTAAGGTGAAAATTTTCTGAAGAAATTTATAAATTTGCACGTGTTAAAGGAGGTTTCGACATGTTTTGGGTAGGAGGTTTAGTCAAAATGTCGAAACCTCCTCCTTTAACTCTGCTTGTAATTTTTCCCTTTTTTATATTAAAACCTTATAAATTTTCAGTAAAAATGCCAAATATCTATAAAAAAAAGAATCCTGAAAAGATATTTGATGAAGAAGCTATGCTAGAAGCCGTGAAGTCGGTACTTGAAAAAAAGGAGACTGCATCCAGTGCCGCCAAAAAATACGGCGTAAAAAGAACAACAATTTTGTCCCGTATTAAAAAAGCTGATTCTGTCCCATTGGACAGAATATACAGCAGTAAGCACTCAGGCTCTCAAATCCTTACTAAACAACAAGAACACGAGCTCGCGAATTATTTTAAAAAATGTTCACGCCTTCATCATGGGCTTACTTTGGATATGTCCAAAAAATTTGTGTACCAATATGTTGTTCGCAACCATATTAACCATCCTTCAAATTGGGATCGGGATAAAATTGCTGGAAAAGTTTGGCTGCAAGGATTTATGCGAAGAAGTTAGTCTTCGAAAGCCGGAAAACACAAGCGCGGCTCGTCTTTTCGGCTTTACAAAAGTCGCTGTTGATGGTTTTTTTGAAAACCTAAGAAACGTATACTGCAAGTACATGTTTGGTCCTGAAAGAATTTATAACTTAGACGAGACTGGAATTACAACAGTTCTAGAGTCCCCAAAGGTAATTTCAATTTTCAAGATAACGATATGATTATACATCATATCTATTAATTAAATTACAAAACCAGGTCATTGCTGAAAAAGGGAAGAGGAATGTTTCCCAAGTTGCTTCTGCTGAAAGGGGGACATTAGTTACTATGGTTGCAATAGTGAATGCAGCTGGGAACCATATCCCTCCAGCATTTGTTTACCCAAGAAAAAGGACTAATCCTGCATTCCTCAAACGAGCTGTTCCCGGATCGATTTCCTTACTAGCAGAAAGTGGGTGGATGAATTCTGAGCTCTTTCCGAAAGTTTTGGAACACACGCATTGTGGACTCGAATCTATAATTTTTTGTAGAGAGAATGGCATTATCTTATTATCTTTTCCACCTCACACATCGCACAAGCTTCAACCTCTCGATGTATCAGTGTTTGGACCGTTTAAGAAATACTGTAAGTCAGCATTCAACAATTTTCTTGTCAATAATCCGGGTCGTATAATTGGAATCAATGATATTGCGGAAATTGCTTGCCAGCCATTCTTGAAAGCATTTTCCCCGGAAAATATTATAAAAGGGTTTTCAACAACTGGAATATTTCCGATGAATGATGCTATTTTCCAGGACTTTGATTTTCTAGAGATTGAAGAAACGGACAACAGCCTAGTGAAAATTGCATCGCCAAATCGAAATCTTCAGCGGAATTCCAATGAACCATATGAGCAGCTTACACCGGAAGTGAATCGGCCTTGTCCGGAAATACAAGAGATTGAAGAAACGGGGCACAGCCCAGTAAAAATTGTATCGCCAAGTCTAAATGTGCAGAAGAATTCAAATGGTACCTATCAGCACCTTACACCAGAAGTGATTCGACATTACCCGAAAATTAATTCAAAGAAAAAGGATCTTAGCAAAATTTCTAAATCACGGATCTATACCGACACACCCGAAAAAAAATAGAATTGTGGAACTAGCCGAAGAAAAAAAAAAAAAAAATGAAACAAAAAGGGATTGTGGGAAAGAAAAAAGTTACAAAGCCAAAACACGTAAAAAAAGTGCTTGCATCATCCTCCTCCGAGAGCGAGACCTATAGTGTTAGAAATTCGGACCAATCTCTTGAATTTGGTATAGATAGTGATGCAGAGATAGACGTTGAGCCTACCAAGAATGTCACATTTTCCCAAGATATTAATGCCGAAATAGGTGACTTTGTTCTGGTCAAATTCGAAGACAAAAAACCTTTTTATTATGTCGGTAGAGTTGAAGATGTAGATATGAAATCGGTTATGTGTTATTTTATCAAATACTATCGTCGGGACAAAAATGGCAACTATTTTTACGAACCTGTAGTTGAAGATAAAGGAATAGCAATGAGATCTGACTTAGTGGCTAAATTAACGAGTCCAAAAAACCTTCCAGGAACATCCAGGTCCAAAAATAAAATCTGTTTTGATCTTAACTTTGGTGATTTAGATGTTCGTTAGTTTTCTTATTATGTGCCATTAATTTATAATTTAAAGACTGCTTTTAATAACTTAAAAAAAAACTAAAATTTAAATGGTATTTATTTTAAATAAGAACTAAAGTTTTATTTAAGTTTATTTCTTAATGACTGAATTTTTTGTTTTTTGTTTTTTTTTTGTTTACGTTTTATTGTCGTTTTGTTTCGTTTTATTATCTTTTATTCTTTCTTTTGTTGCTTTTATAAAGATCTAAATGAAAAGAAAGAAGAAAGAAAATAAAATATATATTTGTTTTCGTTTTTTTAAATATATCTTTTATTTTTTTTCGAACTGTCGGAACCTCCTATGTCATGATAAAACCTCCTACTTAAATGTCGGAACCTCCTACAAAGTAGGATGTTTCGTCACGTTTTCTTCTTTTATAAACTGATAATAAACTCTGATATGGAAAGTAATTCAAGTATCAAAAATTGTTTTTGTATAAGCTTAAACCCTAATAAAGTTAATTTGATGTAAATAGAACTTTGTTTGTTAAAGCAAGTTCTAATTTTTTGACGATATCCGTTAACGTGTCAGAACCTCCTCGCCCTACCCTACATTTCTCTCAACCACACTTTGTGCGAACATAAAGGGTACCTACAATCTTTTGCCAATTGCAAAGGGCTTATTGAGATAGCGCTTTTCATGGCATAAAGGTTAGAAGAAATCGGTAATTCCTCACGAATGGCGATAACGGTGGTACACATTTTTTGTTTTGGGAGGTCCTTTGCACTTGTTTAATGAACGACTGTTCTACTAACCTACTCACCTTGGATTTTTTAATTTTCTTTTCTTTTCCTGTCACTTCATTTGAAAGTTTTCATAATTCAAAATTCTTTTCACATAATTTTCGGACTTTCAACTCAAAATTTTCATCTCAAAATCTTTTCTTTCGGCAAATCAAACTTTAACCTATAACATCCAATGCGATTTTACGAAACCAGGAATCCAGATTTTTACATTGAAAAACTCAACTCATGGGAAGTAGCATGTCGTACTCCAAACAAAAGTTGGAAAAAGAAACTAACCAGACAAGAGGAAAAGGGTCGTCCCTCTACCATCTTTTATTGGCGCGATTTAGAAAACTCGAAAATAGGATACGCTCCTTCAAATAGTCAACTGTCAAGTAACCGACAAAGAAGCCGTTTGAACAATAATACTTTACCATTGTGGTATGACAAGGGCAGCCGCTTTATAAAAATCGAACAAGACTTTCCCGCTGGTTTTAATTTTAAACCTCGACCTCTTAGCTTGGCTGAGGTGCGAGCATTGGACGCAAAAGCATTAAAGAAGATTAAGAAGTAACAAGTATCTACAGACTTATACAGATTTATGTATATTATGTCTTAAAAACATGAAAGTTATCACATATTAAACTGTTTTGGTCATGGCAGATTTCTAATTATGAAAAGCTTTCTTTGTCAGTTTTTGGAATGTTCTGGTGGATTCTCTTCTTTGTTCAAGTGACTTGTGCGTAGAGATTTCATTTCATTTTTTTTTTTTTTTTTTTTTCATTTCATTTCATTTATTGAGCATAAAGTTTTACATGACACTTCAAGATTGATATCTTTTAAATAAGCATCTAAAATAAATTACAGTTTTTTAAATATAAATAAGTTTAGTATATAAATAATATAATTAGATTTAATAACATCAAAAAGTATAGAAAAAGAAAAGTATCGAAAAATAATAGTTACAAAGATTGGCAATATAAAAAGCAAATTAGATTGATTTCTTCATATATTTTGTGAAATATGTAAAAAAAGTTTATTAACAAAAACGGTTGATGAGTTTAGCCTTTGCAGTTGATGTGGAAGATTATTCCACAACTGAATAGCCTTGACAAAGTAAGACCGCTGTCCCACCGTATATGTGAACCGAGGAATATTAAGTGTAAGTCCTCTTGGTGATCGAGCAAACATAAGATAGTCAAATAAATACTGTGGGCAATTGTTATGTATAATGTTGTGGAGTTTGATCATGATTTTGAAGCCATAATATTCATCGAGACTCATTCCTAACAGAGATCTTTTATACTGAGATACGCTGACATATCTTGGTATATTATAAATGTATCGTAAGCAATCATTAAAAGCAACATTTATCTTATACTTACATCCAGCATCTAAGCATGGATACACATTGCAATTGTATAAGAAAAATGGTAAAAGTAGGCTTTTGACTAGATGCATTTTCGTGTTTGGGAAGAGCATGTGTGAAGAGGCTCTTAGATTTCGAAGTCCAGCGTAAACTTTTTTGATGGTGTCAGAAGTAGCATCACAACAACTCATCTTCTGGTTTATTCTGAACCCTAAGTATTTAACACAGTCCACGTAAGGTATTGTGACATCATTTACAACAAGGGGAGGAACATTTAATGAACATACTTCTCTTCGGGAGCACACGATTCCGAGCGACTTCACAGGGTTTAAATATAGTTGGTTTTCATCAGACCATCTTTTAACATTTGACAAATCTTCATTTATTCTCATAACACAATCTTCAATCAATCCAATCCTTTTATTTAAATAAATAATAACATCATCCGCATAAAGATGCACACAACAATTTTCAAGAATGTCTGGAAGATCATTAATAAATATTGAAAATAGAAGTGGTCCTAACACAGATCCTTGAGGTACACCTTTATTGACCAAATATGGCATAGAACTGCCAAGTTTTGTGTGCACTGTCTGATAACGGTTGCTTAGGTACTGGTGAATCAGCTTAACAGAAGAGTCAGAAAACTGAAATTGTTGTTTTAATTTATAAAAAAGAATGGGGTGATTAATGGAATCGAAGGCTTTAGAGAAGTCCAACAGTGCCATTATACAAATTTCATCCTGATCTAATGCTCTTCTTATATCGGTTGTTACTTTCAATACTGCTGATTCACAACTATGCTTTCTACGAAACCCAGATTGCCATTTAGAGAGCAAATTGCAAGTATCTAAGTGCTCTTGAATCTGATGAGCCAATATTTTTTCAAAGACTTTTGATAAATAGGGCAATATACTTATGGGTCGAAAGTCTGCACTGTTGGCTGGTTTAGGCTTTTTTGGGATGGGTACAATTTTTGCATACTTCCAGGCTTCCGGAAAATGACAACTATAGATGCAGTAATTGAAAAGGTGAACGAAATATGAAATCAGAAACGGTAGGATTAGCTTAATAAATTTTGGTGACATATTGTCCATACCAGTTGCGTTTGATTTAACTGAACGAATCGCCCATTCAACATCAATGTTTGTTACGCATCTGAATGAAAATCCAGAACCAATAAAATTAGGGCCCCGTAAGTCCAATGGGGACGAGTAAGATGAGGCTGGAACCAAAACAAAAAAGTTTTCATTTGAAACCACTCCTACATTCTTTAAATTTTTCCATAAAACTTTTGTGTTCAATTTCGGATCAAGAAGTCTTAAGAAATAAGAACGTTTAGCGGAACGAATCAGTGCAGTAACATTATTACGAGCATGTACGAATTGATATTTGTTGAAATCTGTAGGTGTTCTTTTAAACCTCCTGAAGAAACGTTCCTTTTCCTGGATTAGCAATTTAATCTGATTGGAGAACCATGGGCAACTTTTTGGCTTTAAAACTTTTGTCACTTCAGGCACATAGCATTCATACATTTCAATGGTCGCCCTATTCAGCACAGATAATTTTGAATCAATATCGGCGGTATTATAGATTTCATCAAGACCAAAGTTACCAATATTTTGCTGTATTTGTTCAAAATCTATGTTATGATATGATCTGTACCTAACCGTTCCTGCACGTGGAGCACCAAACAAATTAAAATCAAAGGAGCAAAAGAGGAGATCATGAATGAAATCTGATGTAAGTCTCACTTGATCGTTTCTTACCACTCTGTTAATTGAGTTTGTTAAAAACATGTCAATGAGTGATGGATTTCTAGCAGACTGAAAACATGTAGGCCATTGTTTGTTAACAACATTAAAACCAGTTTTTTCACAGAAAAACCTGAACATTTGTGACGAAGCAGAGTTTTCCAAATAATTAACATTAAAGTCCCCACCAATCAGGATAGCATTATATTTTGAACCAATTAAATCTAATGTTTCCTCAAGTTCCTTTAAGTTTTCTTCTTTGAATTTGTATGGTGGACAATAAATAGTAATAAGCAAACACTTTTCGACCTCACTGCTTATTTCAACGCACAGAAACTCAATTTCAGACATGGTGGAAGTATAAACAAGTTTTGAAGTTAAACTCTCTCGTACAAACATACAAACACCCCCTCCAACTCTGTTTTTACGATCATTACGATGCAACTTGTATCCCGGAATAGAAACAAGCCTAGACGAAATATTGCAATTTAACCAAGACTCAGATATCATAACAACATCCATTTTGGACGTACTAAGCATTTCATAAAGAATTGTGTACTTTGAGCTAAGGCTTCCAGCATTTAAATGACAGACGTTGACACCGTTACTTAAACCACACATCACGTTAAGAACACATCTTACTGTATCAGGGCTTAGACCAAAAACCATATCAATCGAAAATTACACGGAAAAGTTATAAATATCGGTATAGTAAATACTTTTAAGAGTTAGTTTAAACAATATTTGGGCTCTCTTCAGAATATAACTGAGCACAGCAAAATTTAAAATTTCAAAAGGAATAATATAAAAATAAAATAAATAATAAAGTGGCAGCACTTGTAAGAAATGAACTTGCACTACTTTTACAGAAAAGTGCACTTAAAAGAATTAAAAGAGAAAAGTGAGAGAGAAAATAGAAAATAGAAAATGTTAGAGAAAGAGTTTAACAACAACTAGGCAATAACAAAAGAATACTTAAATCAGCTGGTAACTGCATCATCAGCAACGGCGTCATCGGCATCAGGTTCAGCATCAGGTGTATTGGTAATGATGTTTACTCTTTGTTCTTTGTAGCAAATTGCGTCCAGTGAAAGAAGAGTGTTGACATGGATCGGATTGCTTGTGGGTGTTGGTTTAACAAAGACTTTACCTTCTCTGGTGAACACGGAATGCAAAAGATTACTTCGTCTTCGATCATTGGCATTTGTAAACAGTTTATGATTTTGCTTTGTTAGGTTCTCATAAACCCGTACAAATTTGTTGCTCTCAAAGCCCAGGTCACGGAGAGTAACTGATCTTTTGTTTGTTTTGATGTAATTTGCTGCAGCAATCAGTAAAGTTTTCTTTATTTGTGCATGTGGCAATTTCACAATAACCGGACAACTCGATGACTTCTTTGCAGGATTTGTGCGAAAAATGTGTGTGGGTTTAATTGTAGGCTGATTAAGTTTGTTGCATAGCCTAGAGAAGATCTCATCAAGATTTTCATTCTTAGTGAAGGGGATTCCATGAAGAACCATATCACCGGATAGCTGTTGGCGAGCAAGCAAGTCAATTTGTTGATGCAAATTGTTGTTTTCATTCTCCTTCTCATACAAAATTGTCTCTAAAACAGACATTCGTTCTTGAATGGTGTTGATGTTGTCGTCCTGCTTTTCTACCTCCGATATTCTACTGTTGCATGTAAACAAACAGTGATTAATAGAACTAAAGCGTTCATTGAATTTTTGTTCAACCGCTTTTATTTTAGCTTCAAATTCTTGTTCAATTGCCATGATACGTTCAGACAACTTTTTGTGAACATTATTTATTTCTGTTTTAAGCTGCGATACAATGGAATCACTTAGATCTTTTTTTAAGGTATCAAGACGAGTGTCTATTTTTTCCCATAATTTTGATGGTGGCAAAGGTGACCCATGTGATGGTGTGACAGAGCTAGACTTTTCCACAGCAGATCTTAATTTTCTCTGTTGTTCACTAACACTTGCACTAGCCATGTTTTGTTTTTACTATAGTTTTTCTTATAATTTCAAAAGTAAAGGGCTATAAAAGATTTGAACGTTCTTTTGTTTAGTAGTTTTTATAAGTAAACTCGATTTTATTCAATTATGTAACTTTAAAACTTAAGTAACGATAAAAATTTTGCGGAGCTCAAACTGCACGTCTATGCGCTGATCATACTCGAGAGAGATGATGGCCTCGCAGAGTTCGAGTAATGGTCCGACTTCTGATCTTTTACCTCATTACGTGAAAGTCTCCTGGTATACCCAAGTCTAAGTTACGGCGTTTATGCGATTGCGCTGAGCAGTCTTGAGATACCTATTGGGACAACTTTCAGATTATTTGACTATGGACGAGATAGCTTTTATGGCCGCCTGAATGTCTTTGAAAATAAATAAAAATAAACAAAAAGCGTGACACAATTTCAGGGACCTTCAATTTGATGCCGACTCTGAACAGCTAAGTAAAAAAGCGTTTTTCATGGAAGCGTGAATAACTTTTCCTCGCAAAAGTCTATACCAGTCAAAAACATTCCTCGAACCTCGAATAGCGATAGCGAGGTGTTTTGAGACCGCAAGTAAATACTCCTGTTTGGAAGATACTGCATAAGTCTGTAGCCTTATTGATCTATTTATGAGAAGATAATCTATGAAGATGCCTGACCCAACCTCTTTGTCCGTTTTGGAATCGCCTCCGAAGAAGGAAATATGATTTGCCAGGAAACCCCTATTTTCACTGGTGGGCCACTGGGTTGAATTCAGTGTAAGGTCGGGTGTAAACTATTTTAATGCCACTATGGATATATAATTCATTCTAATTGTAAAGCCTAATAGACCGACATTTCTAGTGAAAGAGGAGCAAACGCCAAGAAGAATGCTTAATATGGAGTCATGTGAGTTTCGAAATGCCTAAAACACGCCTTGAAAGCACAGTTTCTGTTTCCTAGGCTGTACCCGTTAGGAGTCTTCACATTCCCGTAAAAACCTGTGCTTGTTGCTAGCTTTTCGAAGTCAACATAGAGATTCCAATTTTGAACTGGCTTCCAATTTTCATTTCGTCCAGCAGGAGCGTTGATGTCCGTGCAATCTACATGTCCCATCCATTCTAGCCACGACGCATACCCTTCTAGCTAAGCCCATGTTGCGATACAGCTCATATAGTTTGTTGTATTTTTTTTTCCACACAATGCTTTCACACATAGAACCGAAAGATCATTAGTAGAGTATTTTACTTTCGAAATGGCCGTTCCACATCCACCTTAAACAATGTCCATGCTTCCGCGCCGTAAAGCAGGACTGGAATGTTTAAGGTCCTATAAAGGGTTATCTTGGTTTAGAGAGGCTTTCGTTTATCAATTGCCTTTTTAACCCAAAAAGCAACGATGGGCAAGAATTATTCCTTGCCTTTGGCGGATCCTAGGAGAACGAGGGCCTATACTACCCCGAAGTTATATCTGTCTATTAAGACGTTTTGTCCAAAACGTCAGCTACACAGGCAATTCGGCATTTGCTTCCAATGAAGTTGTCCTCTATTTACGTTTTTTTAGTTTAACTTTTAGTGCTGTCCATGGCGTTGTGGTAAGCATGTCTGTCTGTTACCAATTGTTTTTATAGGGGTCGACGCAACCAATACCAGCGCACCCAATACCATCGCACCCAATACCTTCGCACATAATACATCGGACACAACATACTTTGCCCACCTAATACCCGGACATTTCATACCAGTACCGTTATTAATGGGTTGTAACTTTGTTTTCATTAATGAATATGGAGTTTGACTGTGCCACCATTTTTTAAGATTTAGGTGTTGTATGATTTGCTTCTTAAATGATAACATGTGAGTGTGTGCGTTATGAAATGTAGTGCAATGCATTTAAGTGATTGAAAAAAAAAACTTTTTAAAAGGCGTACTTATGTTCGAAAAATGGTTGAAATGGCGAATTAATTTAAAAGGTCTTCTCACACAATTGTGGTAAATGTGAGGTTGCTTACAAAGATAGGTATTTATTTCTTTTTATTAGATATTAGTAATAGTCGTAATTTAGTTATCTGCTAACACTTAGCCATGAAGCAAACTTTTATTTCAAATCTATACCTATTTAGGTAGCAGACAGAAAAAACTTATGGAGACACAAATTAGTAGGTGTCCACCTATAGGTAATATCTAATAAAAAGAAATAAATACCTATCTTTGTAAGCAACCTCACATTTACCACAATTGTGTGAGAAGACCTTTTAAATTAATTCGCCATTTCAACCATTTTTCGAACATAAGTACGCCTTTTAAAAAGTTTTTTTTTTCAATCACTTAAATGCATTGCACTACATTTCATAACGCACACACTCACATGTTATCATTTAAGAAGCAAATCATACAACACCTAAATCTTAAAAAATGGTGGCACAGTCAAACTCCATATTCATTAATGAAAACAAAGTTACAACCCATTAATAACGGTACTGGTATGAAATGTCCGGGGTATTAGGTGCGCAAAGTATGTTGTGTCCGATGTATTATGTGCGAAGGTATTGGGTGCGATGGTATTGGGTGCGCTGGTATTGGGTATACCCGACCCGTTTTTATACACAATTATCACCTTTCACGATGCATCCGAGAGCAATAACGTTGTCAAACACAGCGCTTTCACCCTTAACCATTTAAAATCCCCTAAGACTATTCGGTCTTTTCCATGTTCCATTCCTCACAGGGTACACCTACTTTATAGAAATGCGTTAGGTTCCGGCGCCAGGGGCCCTCCAAGCTCTGTTGGAGGAAGTTAAAAATAAATAAATAGAGTGGCGCAAAAGAGCGAGGAGCCCCTGGGCCAGCGCATTTCTCACAACCATTGCTTGTGAGGGAATGGAGGAGACCTACAATTTTCTGAACGGCTAATTGAGAAAGAGCTTTTCATGGCAATGAATTTAAGGAAGGACTTGTCGATTCCTCGCGAAAGGCGATACCAGTGAAAACATTTTTGCCTCTGCTGGGATTCAAACCTCGAACCTATGGGCTAGCAGGTGGATATGCTAACCATCACGCCACGGGTTCCACATGGAGGAAGTTGCCTTTACTATTTTTACATTAAGCGGTCTGATTGTATAGTAAAGTTTTTAAGCTGCTGTGCCATCGAGTGCTTTGATGTGAAACAACAAATGGGCAGCCATTGAAACCATTTTAATGAAGAAATATGTTTGTAATCTTTAGCATGTCTGTCTGTTACTTGTGAGGTTCGTGGTTCAGAGTCTCAACAGAAAACATAAAAAAATTCATTAGTCCTCCGATAGTAAAGTGATGGCCATGAAAATCGCTTTCTCGATTAGCCATTCGTAATCTCTGACAGTACTCCAGACATTTCACTTAAAAATGAAATAAACTGGCTTCAGCGATGAGTGCATATCGAAGGAGAGACGGTCGCCGTAGTTAAATCTTCAACGACTTCTTCGATCCAAAAGTATAAAATGCAAAAATCTCAGCAACGATATAATCGTGAAGATAAAACATCAGACGGACTGGGCATACAGAATTTGAAAGGTCGCTGCCACAATGTCAGGGATCCACAATGGAGCTCAAACCGGAATCAAAGCACTGAATCCGAATGCTACATTCGTTGCATGACTCATTCAACTTGGCTGAGGTACGCGCTGCTTCTGAATTAGGGATTTCCGTGACGTTTTTTTTGAAACTCTGAAGAAGTTTTATGTCTTTTTTTTCGTAGCAACTCTTCAATGAAACGCTTTGGTTGCTGTCACAGGCCAAGTATTGAAACGAGTTTCTGAAAAACGCTGCAGCGCTTGACCTGAAGCTTAAAAATAAATTTGAGGAAGTTCTTGAAGTACTGGAAGAATTGACGGATCCATCTCAATCTTCCGAAACTAAATCGGGAGCCAAGCTTCTTTTGACAGCCATGCAGTTATTGAATTTCCTCACTTTTCTTTGTTTTTTTTTCTTTTGCTGCAGTGCTACCTGAAGTTGATGACGCACAAATTAACTGCAACAATGAAAACATAGTGTGTATAAGTTTGCTCAGAATCTATCTTTAAAAGCAGGGAACAGAGACCATTTCGTCCAAGCTGCAGTATACTTTGCTTAGACGCGAAAAACTCGAAGTCGAACACAAAACGAGAAGAATGCGTAGGAAAAATGAGATGCACGGCGATGAATCCACAGATGCAGTTTTGTTTCAAGAGCAAGAACTCCGTCGATTATTTAAGGAGTAATGACTCGATTCCAGCAAGTTCAAGAAATAGCAAATTAATTCGGATTTTTGACGGTAGTGAATCTTTTGGACACCAAATTCGAGTGCGAACTTTCCCATGTATCTTCTTCTTTTTCATTTTCGGCGTTACGAGTAGTGATCTTGAAGCGATCACAACTCTCCCACTTTTCTGCTTCACACTAGTGATCTGCCTGTGGGGTACGTCGTCTCTAAACATTCCCATGTATACATATAGGTATAAGAAGTCATCGGCGAGGACGAGTTTTATATGGAGCGGAATTTTCTCCTGTAGTTTGTCGAAAGTTTTGAATCAGAGGAAGATATAAAGGGCAAAGGACCACGGGAGGTCCTCCAGTTCATTCAAAAACTGAGTCTGGGAATTCCGGTTCCAAATATAGTCATCTTGATTCGTATACCTACATATATATTTGCTAGTAGTACCGCTGCTTGTGAGAGAAGTTTTTCGAATTTGAAGTAATCAAAAATTATCTCAGAATCACTATGAGCTCCACTTTAGAATATCAAATTTGGCTGTATTATCGGTTGAACAAGAATAGGCTCCTAACATTGATTTTGACAAAGATATTTTTAACATGGCTGCTCACAAGGCCCGTAGAGTCCGTTTGGGAAACTGCTGATCCTATTTTGCTTTTAATAAGTGATATACATAATATACCGAATTTTTCTTTTGATCCATTCCTTCCACTCGTTTCTTTGACTTCTTCTATCTAATTGAAAAAAAATTAAATCATCTAAGTGATGAATATATTCCCGGCCCCTATGATGTACCTGCCATATTTCTTGAGAATTACTCCTCCACTCTTTCCCTTCCCTCTTTAAAATCTTTAAGTTGTCTATTTCCCTAGGAGTTTTCCCCCAAACGGAAACGGCGTTTATAACCCCTACACAAAAATGTCCTAAGTGCAACGTGAAAAATTATCGTCCCATCGCTAAACTATCGCATATACCCGAAATTTTCGAAAGCATTTTGTAATAAATCTTAAGTTTTCGTTGCAAATCTCTCATTTCCCCTAGACAACACGGGTTGCTCAAAGGCAGGCAACCACAACAAGTGATTTGGCACTTTTTCCCTCTCAGCCTTGGAGCATGGAAAGGAGGTCGATGTAATTTCAACTGATCTCCCACAAACTTATTCTTTTTAAACTTTCCACCCTCGGCTTTGAACCCATTCTGTTGAGATGGATTTCTTCTTATTTAGAAAGCTGTTTTACAGCGTTCTGTTCAAATCCGCCTTATCCAAACGCTTTTTAGCTACATTCGGTGTTCCCCAAGGCAGCCATTTAGGTACTCTCCTCTTCATTCTCAGTATTAACGACATTGAAATGATCATCAAACACTCCTCTATCTCTCTCTATGCGGACGATACTAAGTTGATTTTATTTTACTAAGTTTAACCGAGTCACTTCTTCTTCTGAAGACTCTTCCCACCTCCAACAGGATCTCCAAAATTTTTCAAAATGGTGCTTCAAAAAACTACCTGCAGCTAAAAGCTTTCAAGTGCTAATCAATAACCTTCTCACGTAAACGCATCAAATCTCCTCCCCGTCTCTATCTTCTAAACAGTCAAACCATTTCCCCCATTCTGTAGATCCGTGACCTTGGGAATTTTTTTTCAAGCATATCAGCACTCCGCTTCGTGAAACGTTGGTCCAAAGAATTTGCTGACCCCTATGTAACCCGATCCCTTTACACTTCATTTGTTCGTCCGCTTCTTGAATATGCTTGTCAAGTCTAGTCGCCCTACCAACAAGTGCACATTGCCAGAATTGAGAGCATACAACGTCGTTCCCTCCGATTCGCTCTTCGAGGTCTTAATTGGAGTAATCCTTTGACATTACTTCCTAATCAAGAGCGAATCAAACTTCTCAACCTGAATACGCTGAAAGATCGAAGAGAAGTATTTGACATTCTTTCACCGAATCTTTTCAGGTACCATTGACTACATAGCTCTTAACTCGCAGTCCCCGCCTCTTATACCTTCCACGCATCGAACCTCTTACGGCTCCAATGAACCCTGACGAATGTCAATTCTCTCTCTTCTCTTCAATATGAGTACTCCCTGCCTATAACTTCGTCTCCTACCCTCAGCCCTCCAACTAGTTAGTTTAAGCCGTAGCTATTAAGTTTCTTAGTTTGTAAGCTTGTATTAAGTCTAATAGATGGGGGTTTTGCCCCCTACAAAACCAAACCAAATCCTAACCTCTCAAATGTCGTCCCAAAAATTATTTTCAACTAAGTATTGAATGGACGTCGAGATGGCACGCTCCGCCACTGTTCTCCACTGATCTTTGAATTCTTTGTTTGTTGTGACTTTCTCTAGTAAACCAATGGCTTAGGTGACATGTAGCGCTTGTGAACTGCCGGCTTAGGCTCTCCTCTCCTCAGTCTACACCCATTTGAGACTTCAAAAGAATCAGATTCCCGGTATGAATCCCCTTCTTGAAATGGAACAGAAGCACGAATTCTTAAGAATCTTTACACTAACTGCTCGCCTTTGAAAAGAAATTATCACACGGAGGCCTAACAAATGCTCCACGTCTGAATGTTGGATCCAACCGATTGTTCTTTTCTTTTAACAAAGTATGAGACTCCATTTGTGTCTGCAAGTCTTAATTACTCTTCTATGGGCATTAATCGAGGCCTGTTGACTAATCCACTGATATAAATATAGTGATTTCCTGATGATTACACCGAACGTAACGCTAGCCTCACTCACAATTAATCGTTTTTGCTTTTTTTGTCAGTATTTTCCTTTTATCCGTAAAAATGTTTCTCTCCGCAACCGGCCACCTATACTACAACAAACAATAACTCTTTTCAGGTGTTAAATAGCTTGGCGGCAGAGTAATGAGGAAATGGAGAAAACCTGTATTGGAATGTAATCCAAAACAGGCATTTTTCTTTCCCATTTGACGTTGATAAGCCGATGGAATAGTCTATAACACACGCATTCCACAGGACTCACACTACCTTATTGACACATTGATTAAGCACGTTTTCGGGACCTTTCGTATACAATATACATGCCGTTAGACTTGTTTTGCTTTCCATATACTCGATACAACAGAGAAATTGATTTCCCTTTTTCTAGCCATAAATACAGATATGTGTCTCGCTTTATCCTTTGACATAAAACGGTATTGGGCGGGTAGGGGCACCATGATTATATACTTAATAGACCCTAATATGATTTTTCATTACGTGACAGTATAAGTATGAATGAGTAAGTAGGGAGCAAGCAGACCCGCCAAGATTTAATTGAAATGCATGAAGTCGAAAAACCTTAATATCCCTTCAAGTCCTACTTACTCCCTCTAGTTTGGCGCTCTAATAGCCGCGTAGCAAACACAAAAAAAGAAAGCAAAATAAAAGAAATGGAATGGCTGTACGAACAAGAAAGGACGAACAAAAAAAAGGATTCGGATGTAATATGTTTTATTGCTTTCCTTTGGCTTTGGTTAGACGGACTGGTAATAAAGCCCTAAAACCATTTTGATGGCCAGACCGGTTCATCACACATCACGTCACACAGCAGGATGTGTGTCAGAACACAGGGCGCACTGTGTGTCTTTGTACCAATTCAGCAGTTTTTTTTTCTTCTTCCCTTTTTCGATTTATTGACTAACCAACGGCCGAAGAATAGTGGTCGTGATGTCAGGAGGGGCTAGTGTATGTCACAATACCCTAAGTACCCAGGACATTCACTGTCAAGTACACACGCTTGACTTATGGCCAATGGCCGTAATGGTAACTGAACCCTAAATCATTTTCTCGGTGACTCCTTTCCCGTTTGTGTGCCGTTATAGTAATAGATTTCCTCGACCATGGTCGTATAGATGTGACACAGCATACAGCTTAAATGGTTCATAGACGACGCACACAATAACTGCAAGGATTCGCTATGTATAGAAAAAGAAGCAAAAAAAAAAACACCACTGATGGGTAAAGGGGGGAATCTATGCTGACACAGTTATTGCAAGAGCAGACTAAATGAAAGTGATATGCGGAAGGAAGGATCTGAAATTGGTCTTTGCGCAATTCCTCGTAGAATACACCACCACAATCCTTAAATATGGTTGCAAAATTTTTTGTATGAGTTGTGACTTTAAATAGCTAGCAGACTGTGAGAGCTTCTTCGTGGTGGAAATGTAAGTCATTCAAGGACATGACGGATGCTGTTAAATTGAAACCTAATGGAGATTACCAGTGAACACGCAACGGTAATACGAGTTTGTCCTGTACGTAGCTTGTACGTTAGAAAACGAAAGAAACCCGCCAACAAATTGTCAGTAAGTTTCAACGAAGTGCGATTTCTTGTGTCAGAGGAAAGGATGAGTGATTAAATATAAGACTTGTCTGTTTGTTTTAAGGTAGTATACGAGTACGAGGATGAGGATTTCATTTGCCTTTGAATAACTCCTCCAACCAACAGGTGTTTGAATGTACCAGGCTTGTCATAATTTGTTGACTTTTACGCCAACGTTTTGAGGAAATTTGAGAAATTATGCAATGTACACGACTATACGATTGAGATCATGACTTTTATTGTCGCAAGAAATTTACAATTCTGTTCTTTTACTCCCACCACCAAGAGAGCAAACTGAATAATGAATGACTACTCATATTTATCTACTCAACCTCAAAGAAGAATATTTTTAGCTTGTTGGGGACAGTGGATTGTTTTTCTTTTGTGTCAGTTTTGAAAAATGTCAATGATTCTGATGATTCTGGGAAGCAGCTCTGACAACTCTTACCTGTGAAGTAATATGAAAGATGAAGGAAGAGGGAGACACATACCTACTCATGTTTAGATATTCATTGATATTATCAACTTGTTGTCTTTTATTGGATTGTGTTTCTTGGGGGTGGTAAAATAAGCGCAGTTATGGGGCTAACGGGATCTATAGAGCTACCTCGGCAAGCTCATCGCAGAGGCTTTGCATTTGATATGCACTGCTGGATAAGGTTGGGTACTCAACCTATGGACAGATTCTGCGTTAGTGTTGACCATGGAACGCAGCACATTAAGCCCTGCGAGAAATGGTTGGAGTCGCAGTTGAAGTTTTTGAAGGAAATCTCTGTTCTTGACATTGACTTAAATCAAAATTAGGGTTCGATAGCAAAAGTTTTCAGAGCAGAAACCTTCCAGAAATGAAAGTCATTCAAGGACCTACATTTCGCTTCCATTCTTCAAAAAGGGATAAAGACGTAGGCAGACCAACTTGTGATGTGTTTATCGCCCCTTCAAAGCCCCTGCAGTGGACTAAATACTCAAGGATACTTGCCATAGAATTGTTGATCAGCCTTCAACTCACGAAAGATCTAAGAACGAAAGCTTCTCATTGACCGACAGTGCCTGTACGACTTTCGTAGCAAATAAGTGATTTGATTGCTTGTTTCTCTAAAAAGAGGAGCAAATTCAACTAGCGAGTAACATTTTTGGGAAGCGTTGTAGACTTTGACTTACAAAATTCCGAACCGTAAAATCCCGAATGTGAAATCACAAAATATCGAATTAAAAAAATTCAGATCTCTGCTGGACAGTTTTACATCTGATTCTCACCTGGAGTACCTCAGGGTTCCGCTTCATATCCGATTTTCTTCTTCATTTTAATAAAAGTTGTTTCGTTTTGAGACCCTTTTTATCATATCTCATATTCGTTTCCTAGTTAACGTCCCTGTTCCATGGAAGCTGAAATAAAACAGCTGCGTATAGTTCTTGACAGAGTAAAATTCAATACTCCGTAAATTATGAATTGTATGGTGTGGTTAAAGTTTAACGTGCCTCCATCGTCACTTTGCGATTCCCGTGGCGTGGTGGTTTGGATACATAACACAGAGGTTCGTGCCCAACAGAGCCAAAAATGTTTTTCCACTGGTATCACCTTTTTCGAGGAATTGACAAGTCAACCGTTTGTAAATTCATTGCCACGATAAGTGCTTTCTTGAACAGCTGTCCGAAATCGACAGAAAATTGTAGGTCACCTCCATTCACAAAGCCAATGGTTAAGAGAAATGCTTTAGCTCTAAGGCTCCTCGCTCTGCTTGTAATTATCTATTTATCAGTACAATGCTTGGATGGTACCGGCCTCAAGAAAACCGAAAAGCTGTAGGACGTTAATATGTAAAAATGATAACGATGAGCGTCTTTCGAATGGCTAACAAGCCTGAGCACCGACTAAAAATAAATAAATAGGGTGGCGCAACAGAGCGAGGAGCCCCTGGGCCTAGCGCATTTCTCACAACCATGCCTTGTGAGGGAATGGAGGGGACCTACAATTTTTCGCCGGTTCCGAACGGCTAATTGAGAATGCGCTTTTCATGGCAATGAATTTACTAACGGAGGACTTGCCAATTCCTCGCGAAAGGCGATACCCGTGGAAAAACATTTTTGCCTCTGCTGGGATTCGAACCTCGAACCTCTGGGTTAGCTGGTGGACATGCTAACCATTACGCCACGGGTACCACTGAGCACCGACTAGGTTTATTAAAACGATGCAACGATGCTTAGCTGTTTGATCTGGCTTCAATATAAAAGGGCTTCACCCCATAAAGCCTATCTGCCTAATCTCATGTTCGCACTGGTGCGTTTCTAGTCCTTGCATGATCTGGGCCAAAACAAGCTTTGAAGCCGATATAGGCGATAGCTCGGTTCTAAAACAAATTTATAATATCGTTGAAATATTAACTATTTCACTCTTTTTCAAAGCCTTTCCACTTACAATTCTCTTGTGAAACAGCTGACTAGAATCCTTCCATGAAACAGTTTAACCGCAACACATGCCCTGAAAACCTTGACTATGGAGTAGATGTAACCGTTTAAAAAGGTGTATGGTGGAATCAGACGAAAAACAAAATATTTTGCTACAGAAATGACTATAAAAAACTAAAGTAGTGCCTATTCGGATACCTGAGATGATTTGCAACAGACTCGCATCAGGCTCAAATTCGGCAACATATGGTTCATATGAGTCCATGTCCATTGTCCATGTCCATGCTCCAATATTTCGAATAAATAGAATTTGAGAAAAAGTCGGGTGGTTTCAATACGAATATCGAAAAGGTGAACATGTTTGGAGAATCGGAATAAAAAAGCGATAGGCATAGCAGAGCCCGGGGAGCCCTTAAGCCTTTAAGGAATGTACTTACAAATTTTCCACGAAAAGCTTTCCAAACACAGTCTAATTATTGCTCTCGGAGGACTTCCCTGACCGTCGAAAAATACAGTTATTTTTGATTACATATATTTGAACCTAAGGCTCCCTCATAACAGGCTGACATGCTTCAGTGATATCCGGGTTTGGTATTTAATACAGCTTATTTAAACCTGAAGCTAGTGGTTTAAATCCTAAAATAAGCCACAAAATGTTTTTCCACGGGTATGGCCTATCACGAGGAATTCAAAAGTCCTTCGATAGCGAATTGATTGCCATAAAAAGTGATTTCTCGATTAGCCGTTCGGAATCGAAAAAAAATTGTAGGCCCTTTCCACTCCCTTACAAGTCGTCGTTGTGAGAAATACACCAAGCCCGGAGCTCACCGTTCTGTTGGGCCACCCTATGTATGCTTGTGTCCTATTAACACGTTGTTGTGGGATACTGCGTCCAAGAGCTGGAAAAAAGAAATGCGACCGACACAATCAGTCAGTCACTGAAAAAGTCCCTTTTTAATAACGTCTCTGTCATAGTTTTCAATAAAAACCAGAATCGCGTAAATGTACTTTGATGTTCTGTACTTTGTCTTCCAAAAGGAAATCATTGATAAAGAACAAAGGACTAAAAACGCTTCCTTAAAATTCTCTGCTGATTTCATGTGGACGTCTTGCTTGGCTTGAAACCCTGATTGGCAAAAAACAAGTCCTGTCTTTTATCTTCTTTAAGCTGGGGAATGGGAATCGTTGGCCTTCTAAGCCCATTTTCTCCCATCGTTTTCCAAAGTATGTACATATGGCATCAACTTTGCTTTTTCTGGAGTTCTCAATGTGTTTTAGTGGTTGGTAGCTGTCCTTGAACATTTCTCATTCTTTGAATTCTTAAGATCAAGCTATATAAATAAAGAAATTGAAATTGAAATTGAAATTGAAATTGAAAATTGAAATTGAAATTGATAATAATCCAAAATTGGGACCTGCTGCCAAAACTATTCACTGGATGTGTAATGTGTATACACCATTAATAAGTTTAATGCTTATGTTTGGTATGGTCCTATGGTGGCCATCATTAGAGAAGGATTCGAACCTGGAGGCAATGACCAAAATTTAAAGGCTTGCATGCATTGGCTCAACTAGTGCCATGAGAACGACACCAACGGCACCTCTGGAAACTTTCCAGTCCTTAGACCACTTCACTAAGGAGATGGCGGCCAAAAGCGCACTGCGACTCAAACAATACAATATTTGGAAAACAGGCATATCAGGTCACAGAACCAATATGACTGATGCAGACATTCGAACAGACTACTACCCCCCCCCCCCCCCCCCCACACACATTTTGACTTCCATCCTGTGACCCTAGCAGCCTTTCCGAAAATAGAAAGCTGGGGAGAAAACAGGGTTATAAAAGCGAATTATTACTCCATATTCACAGAGACAGGTTCGACAACGGACAAATGGGTATGGCCAGGCATCTTCTCTGATTAGCCTCCTATGAACAGAACAATTACACTCCCTGACTTTTATCTTGTCTTCCAAGCAGAAGTATTTGCAGTCTATAATATGAAGCCGCAAAACACTTGGCTACGCAAAAATACTGACAGACAGTAACCAGGATATAAAAACTATCTCATCCACAGCTCACCGAACATCTTAACTTTAAATTGGGTTCCAGGACATCGTGACACAACCGGTAAGGAAATGGCAGATAAACTGGCCAAAATCGGATCAAAACTTCTCAAGCCACTAGAAAAAATTAGATATAAGAAAAGAGAGTCCAACGAAATTTTTTAAAAACCGCAAATGACAATTGGTGATCTAATTGAACATGCCAGGTTTTCCAGAAACCAATGACCAGATATTTCCTAAAAAGAAAAAAAAAAAAACACAATTTCTCCTTCTGGTTTAGCAGATCCAGTAGGAGTTCCCAGCCCCAATAAGCCAGTTAGAGCCCAATCTTCTGCTACATCCGCCCCACTAGTTAAGCCACTGTTATCCGGGGAACTCATTGGATCCTTGAGATGCGAGTGACTTGTTGCCGCTTGCGGCTGCATCCTCCATCCAACCTAAGCTAACCTTCCAACATTTCAGTTTGAATCTTCGCCAGCCAACAAAAACTGCTCTTTTGATATGTATATCTTTAAGTAGATTTTTAAAATCCAGCCCAAATGCATCGTTTTTCACCTGCTCAAGTGCTCGTATTCATTTAAGGAACCATATGCGATCACATGTCTAATTTTTCCTTCCACCTCCAATTTAAAAGTCATTTAACAGTCAATATAGTCTTAGAAATAGTCAACACTGCCAATCAACCCTTTTGTAAGTATAATACCGATTCCGGCCTTATCTTGATCCTTTCTATAGCTGAAAATATTCTTGGGTTTTGTTTTTGCTTTCAAAACAGCGACTGTTTCCGCTACTTCGACATTTGTTTTCTTGGACATTCTTCTTTCTCACTATCTTTTCCAGTTGGAAACTGTCAGACATAATTCCGTCGTTTTTACACTGTTTACCTACTCACAGTTTTCGTGGAATTTTTATGAACTGTAATTTAGAATTGTTGCGTTCCTAACTTATAAACTATATTTAGAAGAAAGGAGATAGTGGTTCTTATCTTCCCACTCTTTTTTCGAAATTAAATGTTTTTCAAACTTAAAATCAAATTAGGTACAAAATTCATTCACTTTTAAACTTCCAACTTTTTCGCTGTAAATAATTTGTTTTTCGAAAAATCACTATTTTCTGCCATTTCCTGAACATTGAAAAGGTTTTATGAAATATCCCAGCCCTAATGTTGGTTGTAGCCTAAGTTAACATTCACCTTTATTTGGATACCAGTCTTATTGACTCACACACTTTACGTAAGTCCCATATCATTCTTTTATCTCATTTGAGTCGAGTCCCATCACATTAACTCCAACAAATGTTAAATGTTTAAGAATTTCAGGGAAAGCGGCCTGATATAGGTACATTCACATAGGTATACATAAATAATCTCTGTTCTGCGATGGGCCTCTATCTACGTGTATAAGTTGTTATGCCTGGACGATTGAACCTTCAAAAAAAAAAAAAAAAAGTTGATATACTGGTTTGCGTTTCACACATAAATAAACATATTGTCATAACCTTCATAAGAATATTTCTCATGAAAATATTTGAAGAACAACCACATCCTTTCTTTGGCAGCACACTCATATCAAAAGTTCCCCAAAAGTTTCTGCTCTCCTCTGAACTGAATATAGACTCACCACCGTAAAACACGGACGTTAGTTGTACGTACATATTCATGAATGTTTGTTGAATTTTTCTACACCTCACTTTCCTAGAAATATTTCCTTTATATTCGCAAAACACGAAAATAAATCAGCATCACTAGGACATATCTACACATAGATATAGGTGTTGTTTCTCAGGAAGCAAGGATTTTGGCAAAACTGTGTGTATATATGCCTTTGTGAGAAGGACTTCTGAAGGAAGTTTATGTTTTTTTTTTTCTTTGTGAACAAATATGTAGATGTATGTAGTTTAGTGGGATGGTTCATTCACGTTATCTTTTCAACAGGATAACTGCTTTGGAAGGTGTGTATGTAGTATGTTTGAGGGAAGGTACGCACGCACAAAAGAAAAAAAACTTTGGAGAAGGTTTTGAGATCTCAAGTGTACCTTTGCAATGAACGAGTTTTTTGAATGGTGCAGATATAATCAACGGCTATAAAAGTTAAGGTAGACTGATTGGACGAACTTTTTAAAGTGTCTTCACTTCAATGTTCAGGTAGTGGTTTAAGCGATCTTCGATGAGAGTGACGATTTGAATCTTCATTTTGGCAGTTAGGGTAATAATTATACCAGGTACAATAGGTGGAGCAAGGCCTTCGGTTCGTAAAATGAACGTGACTATGTGCACCTAAAACGAGCTTAAACGAGTTGTTCGAATTGTAAAAAGGTCCCTGTGGTTTTTCGATTAAGACCACATTTTTATGTATTTTGAGCGAGAACAGCCAATTGTGTGATTCGTGTTGGTTTGTTTGAAACGAAACCAGTCAGTCTTTTTTGATGAAAAGTATAGTTGCGTTTCCTTCTGTCCTTATGTCCCATCTACAACGAGCTCAGTGAGGAGCTTGAAGTCTCGTGCGGTATTGGCAAATTGTGGTCGTCTAGCGCCGTGTCACTCATCTGAAGTGGAGCTTGAGAAAGTCAATTGACGCTAACTCTTGGCTCTTTATAATATTTTTAACAAAATTACCAATAAGTGTTGGAAAGTGTACTTCGAAGATTATAAAGAAATTTTTGGTAATTAATTTAGCCTCAAAACAACAAATCTTCTCACAATGTCAATTGAAATGTCAGTGCATTACACCCCTTTTAAGCTACAATAAAGCAAGGCGGTTCGGAATCCGGCTGCTGGCTTTCCTGCTATGCGATGGAGGTCGGTGTAGTCGCCTTGGGCTGGTATGACCTGGTTTAGCTTATTTACGACTGAGTCTGCTCCTGGAAATAAATAAGTTGAAAAGTTAGGAAACCAACGAGGCCGGTATGCTGGCCACCGTTGATGAATTCGAAGTTGATGGAAAAAAAAATATGGAATTTAACCAATGAGGCCGGTATGCTGGACACCACTGACAAATTCAAAGTCGACGGGGAGGAAAGTTGGAATTTAACCAATGAGGCCGGTATGCTGGCCACCACTGACAAATTCAAAGTCGACGGGAGGAAAGTTGGAATTTTACCAACGAGGCCGGTATGCTGGCCACCGCTGATAAATTCAAAGTTGACGGCGAGAAAATATGAAATTTAACCAATGAGGCCGGTACGGTATGCTGGCCACCACTGACAAATTCCAAAGTCGACGAGGATTAGAGAAACGAAGGTATTATTAAAGAGGTATTCCCCCAATTAATAATGGTGATAGCTTCTCTAAATTTTTCGGCAAATTTCACTTGCCCTTATAAAGTTTTGCCCCACAAGTGAGTGTGAGGTATACGAATAAGCGAAATCTTTCCATTGTTTTACCCAACCCCACGCTTACCTATCGTTGGTTACCTACCACTGCACATGAAAACAAAATTTATTCCATCGCATATGGCAGAGTGCTGGGCGCTGTTGAGTCGAATTAATTTTTGCATAGAGCCGCAGTTGTGATGTTTACCAACCATATAATGCACATGCACACACAATGGGTTTTCGGTGTTTGTTGAGATGCGGTGTATGATTTCTCTTGGCTGCGTGATTTATTTCTATGCGCCCATGTCTTACGTGTGGCCTTCGTGGTTAACTGGTCGTAGGGTGAGGTTTCGGCAATTCGGCAGTTCGGCGGTGGAAAAAGAAAATAAAAATGTGACGCGTCGTCACACTACTTTGGTCTGGAGCTATATTATCTTAACGAGGTAACATCCAATAAAAGTGAGTGAGTGAGATCGGTGAGTCCTTTACCGACCTTGACGGTGCAGCGCAAGTTCTCCAATGGCATTCTTCAAGGTTGTACGAGTTTTCTATAGATGCTCAAACTACACATTGCTTTGTACAGCTCGTCTCTGTAAATACTGTGACTGAAGTCAATAAAAAAATGGTGTAGGTATATCGATACCGGATTTTTTCAAGAATTGCTGCAATGTGAGAATTCGGTCTATAATAGACTTTTCTAGTCTAAGACCACATTGATAAGGACCTATAAAACTGTTGACGTGGCGTTTCGAACGTTCGCAAGTTACGTGACGTTAAGGAGGATTACTCCTCTTTAATTGGAGCAATTGTGAAGGCCTCTGTTTTTTAGCATTGGACATACGATTATGAGGTTCCATTTAACGGCATGATCTTTTTTCTTTCTAATTGCAACAGCAGTCAATGTTGCCATTCATTCTCTGGCTGTATACATATAATCTGTTAAGGGATCATTCGTTTCCCGTATAGACCCGGAGATCCTTGATTTTTTTTCTTGTTTGTTATCCGAGGCCGATGGTTACTTAGGAACTATAGAAATTTTTTTGTTTAGCCCCACGCACAACTTCTAGTTGTAAAAGACTTACAAACTAGTACCCAAACCTAATTTAAATAACAAAACAATCAAATGAAAGCCACGTTTTGAATCAGCGCAACCACTCTTATAAGTATCAGTTACAGCTATTACCCAGTTGATCTCCCAATATTTATTTGGGTCGAGATGTTCAGTGCTATTAATATCCCTTTATTAATAGCATTCTAACGCAGTTTTTTACGATTGCATCATAGTTTTCTAAATTTTGACGTTCATATAGCATCTTTATATCAGTCGCTCTATAATATACCTATTAGATTAGATTATCTCTCCACTTTCCGTTGGTTTTACTCGAGGAAGCACCCATTTTAAAAGCCAATGGAACACCCTGCATTTTTTGTATTCAGTTTAACGTAATTGCGTTTGTGTGAGTGAAACACCTACGGTCCTTACAAAATATTCCTTGAAGAAAATTTTCTTTTTGACAAATTTGAGTATCACGTGTTAGTGCTTCTTGGGTCGATTCTCACTTCAACTCGAGAAGCTGCTGTCACTCCTCAGAATCATGAGAGGCGTTCTTTTTGCATCAATTGAACGGTTTGGGAGTGCTGCTGGACGCTCCTGGACGGTTCTTTTCATTCAATGGAAATGCTTTATAGGAAATGATCTTCACATCAGGTTTCAAAAATTTGGAATAAAAATGCTTCTTTAGAGATATAAAGGCAGCCCTTGCCTTAGTTGTGTAATTATGTGGTCATAGGAACTTATCCAAATGAACACCTAAGTATTTAACAACCGTCTTGGATTCAATAAGACAAACATTTGAACCTAAAATTAAATTTTAAAATTCTTCCAAATATGCCGCAAATTTGAGTTTCCTCGACCTAGCGGGGAGCGGAATAGTATGGTTCCACATTAGATACGTAAAATTTATCTGCAGTTTTATATTATGCGCAGAATGTTTGTCTTTGTAGTCTATCAAATTTGGTTTATAGTTCACACTGTGTATTTGCAATTTTTGAGCTTTTTGCATAGAGTATTATACCGTCGGAAAATGCTAAAGCTATCAAGATCTCTCAGGATATCAGCAATAGATGTGATAAAAAGGGTTGGTGCTTAGACTGTCCCTTGCGATAACCCATTAATGTCTTCAAAAATCTTGGTTGTAGTGCATTGATTGTCAGTTATTACAAATTTCTTTCCGATAATTGAAAATTCTAATCTTAATAGGATGTGTGGGAAAACCACAGTATATGAGTTTAAATATCATTCCGTCAATCCATACTGTGTCCACTAGACATGCAGCTGTATATATTTTTGCATTGGAACTCCAATTCAATTCAATTCAATTAAATTCAATTTATTTTACTAACCTTACACAGTAAGATACAATATCTCGTTTAACAGTGCAAGCTTCAAAGGTAAGCAAAAGTGTTACTAATATTTATACAAATTCAAATATCGGATCTATTCCCTCACAAGGCATGGTTGTGAGAAATGTGCTATGCCCACGGGATCCTCACTTTGTTGCGCCACCCTATTTATTTATTTATTTATTATTTTTCTGAAAATTGCTGTCAGTTCGTTTAGAGTAGTCTAGTAATTGTTAGTCTGTTCATTAGTTAGTCCATCAGCTTTTATCTCTTCAGAAAAACTCAGATTTGGTTGTATGCCTATGTTTTCAAACCTAAGTTCCATCATTTCAGATGCTTACTTTTTCATCTTTATTGCAAGGAAGCTCTCTAGAATGAACAGCCTCAAAATGGGAACCAACAACGTTATGTTTGTCCATTTCATTTTCAACAAAAAAGCAACCGGGGATAATTGGACAGCGTTCACCATTAATCTCTGCTTGAGAGAGAAGCAATTGAGAAGACTGTGGAATTTTTAGGTAAGGAATTTTGACTTCGTTACGAAACCCTTACATCTGACTAAATTTAGGAAACATATATTTTTTGAATCCGATTTGACAATATTTTCGGCCCGTTGTTTCCAGTAATCGTTGGTACTTTTCTGAGCCTGTTGGTTTAGCAACGTCCTTACATTTCTCAATAGAGATTTCAGTCTTATTAGCTCCAAGAACAACGAGTCGCCTTGAAACTGGTGACGAATACGATAAATCTGGGTAATCAAGAAGCTTTTATATTTTTGCAATGTAGGTACGTATATCACTATTTAAGTAACATTCAATATTGTTTTTTTCTTTCATTTTTGGTACTCTCAAATCTATAGCACCCAAAACCATCCTCTTTGAGAATCTCGATATAAGAATCGAACTCCTCATTAGAGAGATTTCTATACTGATAGGGATGCTTGAAGATGAAGAGCAATTCCTATATTTTCTTGTGGCGCATGCGCAACGTTGGAATCGACACAAGTCAGTCTTTTTAAATTTAAATTTAAACGATGTGTTTCGTCGCAAAGCTAAACGATGGGTCTGCAGTAATTGTTGTTGATATAACTATTGCCATAAATGATCGCTAACATATGGCAATAAGGACATTTTATTTTTGTAAACCGTTTCAATTTGCATTCGCGCATCCGTGATCCTTATGGAATCCTCTTGGTTAGTACCTACTTTCCTGCAGAGGTAGGAGAGCTAACGTTGGCTTGCCACGACCTTATCCATATCTATTTCATTACCCTGTCCTTGTTTTGAAAGACCCTGAATGACCTTTAAGCGAAATATATCATAGCAGCTCATTCAGGGGATCAGGGTTATATAATGCTGAAGTTATTCACCGTTGATTCTGAGTCGAATCTATCCGCTGCGTTTTAACATTCCCAATAAGCTCTTGCGGTAAGTCATTACCAGCAGAGCATGGTTATTTTACTTTTTTTTTTCTTCGTTCTTTTGCCAACGCTTGACATTCGCACTTACAATTTCGACAGGTTTGACACGAGCCTTGTTCAGTGGTTACCGCCAAGTTGGCGTCAATCAGAGTCTTCCCCAATAGTTCATGCCAAACCCCATCTGAGCGCATAAAAATCTGTACATGCAATGTGGGTTTACCTAGCTATCTGCAGAAAATGGGATTCCTTTAAAAAGTTTATATTCGAGTAAGGGCCATTTCAGTGTACAATATGATAGCATCTTCTATATGTTTGTTTTTTAGATACTATAGTATACAGTTCAGGAATGGCTAAAACCAAAGAATCTTCTTTCAAACAATGCGCCAATCTACCTCTATTAGTTGTCTGTCTGAAACCAACGAGGTAGGGTGCTTAATGCTCATTCAGATTCTAAATATTTTTTATGAGTCCAGATTATGGCCATTAAAACCTTTAGCTTATTTCAACTACAACAAATTCTATTTCATATAAACAAGGCACATTGAAACTTAGGATCCCGTTTGTCTGTCTTCTGAAATGATGGAACCACATTCAGTATCATCAATTGATGTGCCTTTCAAGTGACTTACTATCATCCAAAACATCCCAGACACTTTGAGAAGTTGACTATTGTCAATGGTCTGTCACTCAACCACAAAAGACTGCCGCTCAAACAATGAAGACAAAAGTTTTCCGATATGCATGTCGTTGGTATCCTGACAAATTCAAAAATCCTAATTCAGAATTTTATTCCACCCAATTAATGCTCTCCGCAGGATATCTCTCTCATACTCTATGCCGCTCTCTTTGAAATCTAAATCACATCTGACAAGAACCTAATAAACCATCGAGGATTCAATATTGACGTCAGGCCACACCATATAGCCACCAAAAAGAACCGACGCTAACCGCTGACGCTACCACTAGAGTGCCATCCGATTTCATGTGTGTGTGTCTACATGTGTATGTAGCTGTCAAGCGGTAAAACACCGGAAAAGTTTCTAAGCTAACTTTTGGGAAAGAGCTTCCTTTAAAAATAACATGAAACGGGTGTGGTATTGGTTATGTTGAACGGATGGACGGAGCCAAGCCTTAGAAAAAAAGTTGACTAACCAATTTAGGAAACATTGCACAATCGGCCGAGCCCCCAAAAACATCAGACCGCACGTCCGTTTGTTCGAGGCAATCAATTGACATATCCAGCAGCCACCAAGTTAAACCACTCATACTTTCACAAAAGAGCTAACACATGCAGCCACAAATGAAATATATCGCTGCTCTTTCTGCCCAAAATGGCCGGACTTGTGAAGCGGCTCAAGGGCCCAGGCTAGGTATGTGCTTTTGTAGTTTCCATGTCCAAATTTGTTGTACCGTCTCTCAATCGTTTCTTACAGGTCAGCCATTACCTAGCTTAGTTTCCAAATCAGCTCTGCGTTCAGGGATTCAATAAGGCAAAAGGACTCGTCTTGAAATGAAGAAATGTAGTTCAGCTGAAAAAGTTCTTATTTCATTTTGAGGCTAGGCTTGTTTGTGGTTTGGTAAGGGGAGGATGTGAAACAGACCGTAACCCTAGCTATGTTTACTGTGGTTTGGGTTGTTCACCACGGATAAATCGGTGGATAGGATCACTTGATTGTTTGTGCAAGTGAGCCTCATGACAACTAAAGTCTCGATCTCGGCCCAACTACAAAACCTACAAGTCTACCCCTGTCACCCTAGGTAACTGAAATCCCAATCAATTTGGACCACGAACCGACCATTGCGCCTCATACACCTCATAGTCTGTCCGAAGCTGCAAGGCACGGCATACTCTCACCGGCAAGTAGTATAGTGTTCCTCCGTGTGCCGCATTCACGTTGCAATCGTTTGTCATGATGTGCCTGTGCCCAACAGCAGCATCCACATCTCATCGATACCAAGGATGCCACATAAACGTAGCGCAGTCCATCAAAATGTGCGAAGGGAATAAATGCGCCTCGTGTGTATGATAGGCAGCGAATCCATTTGGTGGCTCAGTTAAAGGACCACAAACTCAAAATTCAATTGAGTTGTTTGCCTCTTTTCCGAAAGAGTGTGTGTGCGGTGAAAATAGAAAATAGCAGAAAAGTAGGTTGCCTTGGAACATAGGTACGAGTACCTTCAACTCAAAATAATTTTTTTTTTTTCAGTCACAAACATCATCTCACAAGGATCTTGAATTCGAAAAAAAAAACTTTTCCAATGCACTTAAGAGGTTTAAGGTTTGACTCCTGCTGATGGATGAAATTTTAGTGAAGCCAAAAACATTTTTGAATCGTTCAAATGGTGAGTTTTTCTTTCCTTTTTCGAATAAGTCGGTATACCTAGGTACTCGTTTTAGAAGCGTTTGGTATTGAAAGATTTTTGGAATTGACTTTGTGTCGACTTTTGGAAGCATCAACATGCATTTGAAGAAGAACCTACTTTATTGAGGAAAGATAAACCGACGAGTGCTTCTTCTCAACAACAATAACAAAAAAGCCGCATAACGATAAGTTAGTTTTTCTTTTATTCTGATGGAAAGTGTTGCGGCTAAGTGGAGGAACGGCATGCAGAAACCGGGGAACAGACATTGCTGGGGATCATTAAGATGGATTGGATACTCTGTGAACAATTTGAATGGGAATTCCATTCGGTTTTGTCGGAATGAAATGCGGCAAAAGAAAACGATTGAACAAAATGGGATTTTGGGGATAACACTTTTCGAAGTTCCTTTTAGAATTTTTTTTATTGTTGTGAAATTTCAAGGGAAAGTTGCAGAGGAAAGAAGAAGGAACACATAAGCTCAGGAGCTGACTACTAAAAGAGGCAATGTGAGTTTTTAGAGGTGCGGTAGAAGACATTAAACTGTCATGAATCTGTTATGAAGTTCATTTATTGAACTATTAATCATATTCAAAGACATTCACACGAATGTCTAGTTAGTGAAGTAAGAGTCAAAGTAAATGGTGCTAATGGCGTAGTTGAAACAAATTGGATAAGCAGTGGTGCAAACGAAGTACAATTGATGGCTGGATCCGTTGAAAGGTGTGTAAAAGTAGAAAAATCAAATTCACTAATGGTTGATTATGATAAGAAAGAGGAGTCCGTTCTGTGGAAGTATTTTGTTTTTGAAGCACGTTTTTGGGAGGTACCTCGCCGGTTAAATCAAAGAGAATGAGTAAGGACCCGAGATGAGTAGGGAGGCATGTTCTGGTGAGTGCTTATGTTTTCGGGCGGAAATAAGACAGTTTGATTTTAGTTATTGAGTTCGCTTGAGGTCAGAGAGAAATATAAAAAGAGTTGGTATACGCCGTTTAAGAAGGCCATTCCCAGATTCAGGACAATTTTCAGTAAAGGCATGCTAGGAAGCAGCTATAATGTCTCGAAGGGTATGACTTTTGCTATGTACCTACTGCCTGTTGCAATGCAAACTCTAGTTATACTTCAAGTACTTCTTGTCGCTCCCTCTGGTGAGAACATAAAAAACAGCTGTACATCGTATGATCAAATGGTTTTTGCGTAATCGTAACGACACTCTAACATTTTAATACTGGTATAGTTGGGCGTGTACTATTCGGGAAGGCTCTCACTGGTGTCAACTTGGCGGCGCCCAGATATTGCAACTTATAGTAAACGTCAATTGTGCTTATGCTATACCTCCTCACGGAATCCACTGGGACCTGGGGGTGCTTCGACCGGAGCTGACCTGCTAAACTAGTAAGTGCGAGTGTTGACAAAGGAATGCGGATAAAAGAATTGTGATCAACACTATAATTGCTCTGCGAACAATGACTGACTTGCACGAATCTCAGTGGTCTACTAGAGCTTTCGTGTAAATGTCCCAGCGGATGAATTCGAAGAAAAAGTTCGCCAAAAAAATAAGAAACCCCTGAAGGAGCTACTCCAACATATTTGGTTTAAAGGTCTTTCAGGGTCTTTCAATACTAGGACAGGGTATTGAAGTAGAGATGGTGATGGTTGAGCTCCAGGTGAGCCAACGGCAGCTCTCACACCCCTGTATCAGGGTACTGACACTGGATATTCCAGCCCTTTGTGTCCGAAGGGATATCAAAAGGACCTGGCCCTCCAGGTTGGGGGTTGTGCGTAGGGTTAACTACCCAGCCACGTAAAAAAGACCTTGTTCCGAAACAACAAACAGCCTCGGATAACTATAACGATTTCAAAGTTGACGACCCAAGCAAACGAATAAAGGACAATGACCTCCGGATCTTCACGTGGAATGTAAAATCTCATAACTGACTACGTGCAGCTGAAGAATTAATGGACGCCCTGGACTGCTGCAAAGCAAAGCAGACAAAGCCGCCATCCAAGAAGTGCTATGAAACAGCGCTTAAAAATTTAAAAAATAAATCTTTCGCAAAGTATAAGAAATCAAATGATTTGGCTGACCAAATACAGTTTTGTAATCTTCGCAGGGAGTTCATGGTTTTAAGTAGATTCTCGCACAGAAATTATGTTATGCAGGTTGAACTCAATTTAAAAAATGACCCAAAAAGTTTTTGGTCTTTTATAAATTCTAAACGAAAATCACTGGGGATTCCAAATTTTATGTTTTATAAAAATTAGGAATCTGATGAAATTAAAAACACCCTTGAGCTATTTGCTAAGTTTTTCGAATCTGTCTATTCCTAATCAAATGAAAATCTGGTTCACCTTCCTGATTGCAATCCTAAAGTAAATATAGGGTCCTTACAATTAGATCTTAACGATGTCTTAGAAGGATTGAAAGATCTCAAGCCGAACGCTAAGCCTGGCGTTGATGGCATTTCAGCAATAGTTTCAAAAAGATGTTCCAATTACCTCTCTCTTCCATTACTAATCATTTTCAATTCATCACTGTCATCGGGAGTGTTCTTAGATGATTGGAAATCCTCTTTCTTGATTCCCATTTTTAAGACGGGTTCCAAAAACAATGTAGAAAACTACAGAGGAATTTGTAAACTGTCTGCAATTCCTAAGTTTTTTAAAAGCCTTGGCAAAGAAAAGCTTGATTTCCTAGTGAAGGAACATATGAGTGATACTCAACATGGGTTCATCTCGGGATGATCGACAATCACCAATTTAACATTTTTCTCTTCTTTTGTTGTTGATGCTATTGAAAGCAAAAACCAAGTGGATGTTATTTATACAGATTTTAGCAAAGAATTTGACTCGGTTTGCCACAAAATATTGCTTCAAAAATTGGAGTCATTTGGTGTCCACTCAAGCCTCCTTAAATGGATCTGTTCCTTCCTCATAAGAAGAGTTCAAAAATCTAAATTGACGAATTTACCTCAAGGCAGATAAATTGTACCTCTGGTGTTCCACAGGGTAGTCATCTACTGTTTATAATATTCATTGATGATATTGTTAGCTGTGTTAACTTCAGCAAATGCCTCATATATGCAGATGATCTGAAACTTGAAAGTAACCTCTATAAATGATTGTCAAAAACTCCAATTGGATCTTGATAATCTATGTCGATGGTGTATGTTAAATCGTTTGAATCCTAACACCAAGAAATGTTTTGTGATTTCTCTCTCAAGAAAGCATCATATGCAACAGTTTTCATATTATCTTGATTGCAACCCTCTTCAGAGAACTGAAAAATTCAAAGACTTAGGCGTAATTTTTGACTCCAAATTCTCTTTTACACCACATTTAGAAGCTATTATATCAAAAGCAAACTCGATGTTGGGATTTATAAAAAGAAACTCAACAGACTTCACTAACCCCTACACAATGTGTCTCTTTATACCTCACTAGTAAGACCCAACCTAGAGTATGCAGACATCATCTGGAACCTTCACAAACAATATCTTTCAGATCGAATTCAGAAAGTTCAGAACAGATTTACGAAGTATGCATTTTACAAAATGCGATGGAGTTTTCTTCCAAATTCCATAGCTAGGCAAAATCTTCTAGGTTTGCAGTCCCTCAAATCACGTAGAACTAGTCATGACATAGTTTTCGTGCGAGATATTTTATGTTATCATATAAAGTGTCCTCCCTTGTCGTCCTTCATTTGTATTTATGCTCCGGAGAGACCGTTGAGGGATAGAAATCTTCTTTTTCAATCGATGCACAGAACTAACTATGGCATGAGTGAACCAATTTCAAGATCAATTAGAGAGTTTAATGAGATTTGTGGTCATATTGATCTGTCTTTCTCCAGAGATAAATTCCGAAATGAATTGTATTACTTACTTTTAAGAAATTGAAACCTTGCTATTATTTCATTTAAAATTAATTTTAAAACTTTTCTTTTTTTTCGTTGTAATAAGTAATCTGTTGATCTGATTGCTCGTAGGTGAAATAAATAAATAAATAAATAAATACTATTAGGATGCAGATTTGTCGTTAGAGGAAGACTCAGGGATAAGGTGATTAGCCAAAATCCAGTTAATGAGCGTATATTGACCATCCGCATCGGCATCAGGGCTAAATACGACAACATAAGCCTAATATGCACCCACGCCCCCAGAAATGAGAAAGACGATAATTCCATCAAAGACTGTTTCTAAGAGCTCCTCGAAGAAACATATGAGCAGTGCCCTAGACACGACGTGAAAATCGTTCTTGGCAATTTTAACGCAAAGCTAGGGAAGGAGGACATCTTTGGAAACACAATCGGTAAGCATAGCCTCCACGACAAAACCTCCGAAAACGGATTGAGGCTAATCGATTTTGCTGCGGGGCTAGATCTTGTTGTAAGTAGTACACGCTTCCCGCATCTCAAAACTCATAAAGGCACATGGCGATCCCCAGTTCAATTAACCGTCAACCAAATTGACCATGTTGCGATCGACGCAAGGCACTCTTCCAGTGTGCTAGATGTCCAAACTTTCCGAGGGGCCAACTTTGACTCGGACCACTACCTTGTTGTAGCCAAGGTACAAATGAGGATATCTTGTTCACGACCAGCACGAACTAACGCTGTGAAGAGATATGACGTCGGAAAGCTACAATCGCAAGAGATTGCCAATGCCTTTTCCAATCGAGTGTCCCTTCAATTATCATTGAATCCCATGCCACCAACATTAAACATTGAAGACCAGTGGCAGCAATGTCAAGAAGCCATCAGAGCCGCTGCCTCTAAAGTTCTGGGTTTCACTCGGCCACCAAAACGAAACCCATGGTTCGATGAAGAATGCAGGCAGGCAAATACAGCCAAGCAAAGAGCACGACAAATGCTTATGCAAACACGAACGAGGGCTGCCTACGATCAGTATAACGAGATTTACAAGGAGAAAAGAAACGAAGAACACGGACTTCTCAAAAAGAAAAAGAAGCAGCATGAGAAGCGCTCGTTTAAGGAAATAGAGAGGTGCCATGACAGGAACGAGATTCGGAAGTTTTACAAAAAGGTAAAAAGATCCTGCAAGGGTGGCAAACCCCGAACTCAAGCCTGTAAAGACCAGCAGGGAAACATAGTTATAGAGTCAGAGTCGCTACTGAGGATCTGGAAAGATCATTTCTGCAGACTGCTCAACAGCGATGAGGACAAAAATTCCGCTGTCAGGCAGATTGCCCCATTCAGCCTGGACGATGATCAAGAATGCCGTCCTCCCGACCTAGAAGAAGTTAAGCTTGCTATATGCAAACTTAAATCAAATAAGACTGCAGGTGCAGATGGCCTTGATGCCGAACTTTTCAAGGCAGCTGGAGAACAGTTGGAAAGGAGCATGCACCAGCTGATCTGCATGATATGGTCGGAAGAAAGCATGCCCGATGAATGGAACCTCAGTATCGTATGCCCGATCCTAAAGAAAGGAGACCCTCACAATTGCGCAAATTATAGAGGGATAAGCCTCCTTAACGTCGCTTATAAGATCTTGTCTGCTGTAATATGTGAACGTCTGAAACCCCCCGTCAACAACTTGATAGGTAATTATCAATGTGGTTTTAGACCAGAGAAGTCCACAATAGACCAAATTGTCACATTACAGCAGATCTTGGAAAAAACCCGAGAATATAATATCGATATTCACCATCTTTTTATCGATTTCAAGGCCGCGTATGACAGTATTTATAGAGACGAGCTGTACAGATTTCTTGTCTCGGCATCCCTGCAAAACTCGTACGAATATGCAGGATGACTTTGAAGAATTCAAGCTGCTTCATCAAGGTCGGTAAAGAACTCACCGAGACCTTTGATGTCGAAAAAGGCTTTAGGCAAGGCGACAAACTGTCATGCGATATCTTCAACATCATACTTGAAAAGATTGTTAGAAACTCAAACGTCAACACCAGAGGAACAATCTTTCAAAAGTCTGTACAATTACTCGCTTACGAAGACGATATTGACGTAATAGGAAGAAGTAAGAGAGCTCTTGGTAGTGCTAAAATAGGAGCCAAAAATATGCTGCTGTCATCAAGCAATAACTGAGAAAGTCGGCGATTTGGACAAACCGTCACAATAGTCACAATAGATCGGCATGACTTAGAGGGAGTACAAGACTTCGTCTACCTAGGATCCATTATAGATCCGGGAAATAAGATTAGTGCAAAGGTATAACGGTGAATTGCCCTTAAGTTGAGAAAGAAAACCATCTCTGGAAAAACTGAGGTAACGCTTTAAATGTTTTTAATCATCCCAGTCCTGGTATAAAGCGAGGAAGCATGATACTTATCATAAGGGGTTGAAAAAGCACCTGGTCGTATTTCGAGTGATCTTTAGTGCCAAATATGTGAAAACAATGTGTGGAGAAGTAGATACAACAACGAGCTGTATGAGCTGTTACACAATATGTCCATTGCTAGAAAAGCACGCATCGCGAGGCTACAATAACTGGGCCATGTAGAGCGAATGGACATAAACGCTCTGGCTCTACGGGTTTTCGAAAGTACATTGCAGAGAAATCGCGTAAGGGAAGACCTTGTCCAAGGTAACGCAATCAAGGGAAAGAAGACCTTTATCGACTTTAATTGCAGTACTGTTAATAGCTTGCCCGAAAACAAAGTTGTTGGTTGGGTACATCCCAATTTGTTGTGTATACCAAAGCAAGTACGAGGCAAAAGCCATTGAAAAAAAAAATTTTGCTTATATATGAAAGCATTCAAAAAGTTCAATTGCAATCACCACAATCATATGCTTCCAACCAAACGCCAGCATACTTCGATCGATGGACCAATTAGCTTCTTCTTTAAAAGTCTGCCCCATTATCATCCACTCAAAACGAACCATACACCAAATTCATGTTTTGTGGAGACTGCTCAATTGTACAAGGAAAGGAATTTGTTTTTCCGGTCATTAATTTTTATGAAATTCAAAAACTATTCAACAGAATATACATTTGCCACATTCCATTGTTTTACTTCAAAAGCAAAACTACAAAGAGTAGAACGAGTTGGCTAAATTCCTTTTGGTAGAATTCCCTCTGCAAAATTGGTAACGATGATGGTAGGTATTTTCAAGCAAAACAAAAGTTGTTTGCTTACTTTTATTTTATTCAAATGGTTTGTATCATGGCAGGAATATTTTCATGCGTTTTGTGCAGGTGGCCATAGTCCTCGTTTGAAAATGTGTACCTTTATGTGTTGTGTATCCTTTGTTGTTGAGGATGAAGATTTTCAGGTCAAACGCAATGGGATTGAACTGGCTTTGAACTTAACAATCCAATTCGCTTCGAATTTATGTGTAGTTAAATTTTGAAAGATTCCTAGAAACTACATCGAATTCTGAATATTCAAATGTGTGCCTTTTGCGGAATGCAAAAGCTGCTTGAAAACAAATCCATTGAGACTTGATAGTTCTTAGTCGAATAAAGTCAAAAAGTCCAGAATATTCACAACTGGCTTAGTCACAAATGTCATGTCTTTATTAACTAGCCGAGAATTTCTATCACTTATCTATGACAACACTGTGTGTCATTCGTGTAAGGGAGAAGCAGTTAAACGAGCGTTTAGGTATTTCGAGAACGTTCGCTAAGTGAACTTAGTCGATAAATCCCCGCTTGTTTGCATTAAAAATCATTCCAGCAATTAAACAGCTTCTATTTTCTACGATAAACTATAACCTACCTTTGCTCGTAGCTCTTGCTAAATTCTGTGTGCTTGCAAATCTACTTAGTGACTAAGCCCTTTATAAGCAATCATCTTTAAACGGAGGCAGTGAACTGAGCTCACCTTGTCTCTGTGTAGGCATCGATGCATTACAAACCGGAACCCATTTATCTTAATGCGCTTACTTGTATAGGTATGGGAAAGTAATTAACATGAGTTGGAATGAAGTTCAAGGAAATACACGCTGCTGGAACGTGAATCGAAGCCTGCTTAAGTCTGAAATTCTAGGTAGACTCAAGTAATTGAGTGAGTATTGTGTAATATGTTATGGCCTTAGAGCTAATGGACATTATAAGCAGGACAAGATGAAAGTACCTAAGATTGCCATTACAATTGAATTAATTATTGACACGTAAGCATAGTAGCTTTTGAAACTTATGCATTAAAATTCATTAACATTTTCGTTCGAAGATGTTGTTGGAAAAGCTGTTGGCAAAATTATTGAAACTTAAAAGAGATGAGAAAAGAGGACAGTGTTTTTTCCGATACAAAGGTTTTTACGACTACTTATTAATGTTATATCGTAGGTACCTACTTTCAGAGCTTAGAGCTACCTCATTCTGTTTATGATGCAAGAAAAATGTAAAAAAAAAATTTAAGCAAAATAGGAGATGGATGTTCTGTTTGGAGGTCAAATGCTTAAGTTGCATTTCTTGATGCAACGCAAGGATTTGACATCGGATTAGAAGAAGTTCCAAGATATTTGAAATTTCAAAGCAGCAGCAAAGGACGCTACTAGGCAAACGATGGAAATATTTTTTATTTTATTTTTTTGAAAAATGTGAAGGCTTCTGGTTCATTTTTTTGGTGCAATAGATGGAAAAATGAAGTGGTTGTTATTTCCAAATTAGCCTCAAGGGCGACGCCGCCCCGACACGCGACGTCCAGATGAATTCTAGAGGCTGTTATAAAAGTAGGTTTCCAGAGCAGCATTCGAACCCACGCTTCTGGCCTATCTACTGAACACTCCACCACTGCACAACGGCCGATCAATAAATTCATCTATTGTGATATCTTCTTTAATGTGAGGAATAACCTCACTAATTACAACTTTTTAGGCTTTCTAAAGGGTTTTTTAAGGGGTTTCGATTTTAAACTAAACGTCGCCGGTGGCGGCGGCTGCGACCACAACCAGTCTATTACTAGCTGGAAGTAGTGAATTAGGAGAACTATGATCCCTTCGAGATAACGATGATCGAAGGGTGAGATAAGCTGATTGGGTAGAAGGTTTACTAAATAAGCAACAAAACTTCATTGAACTTTATTGAAATTAGTTTTATTGCAATTTTTAGCAATGGTGGTGGGATGACGCCACCTCAGCCTAGAAGATCAGTCTTCATCGTGGTTGATTGTGTCGTCCTCCATTGGGATCATTGCATCGATGTGTCTTGGGTACGAGCGTCTGTATTTTATGCTATCTTTTTACTAAGGGGCTTGGATAGTTGACCAGAACTTCCAGTAGGCATCTTCCAGATTGCACCATGCATGTACTTCTTTATAGGGATAAACTTCTCATGAAGTTTGTTGCTGATGACGCTTTTCTTGCGTATTGGATCGTAGTCAAAATGCGAGAACCTTCCTCTAAAAAAAGCCCGTTTTTATATTCCAGTCTTGGATATTGTGGACCAAACGGGAGCTGCTTGTACAGCAGTAATTTCGTTCATTGATGGCTAAGTCCGCTTCTTTTGAGCACGAATGGACGCGATGGAAAGCATAGTTAGTTTTTCATACTACTGCAGTGGTCTGTGGATTTAAAGACATCAGTTCGTTGTGGTGGACTCCTCAATACCTGACCTGTTTCTTTGGCCTAAGCTATATTCCCTAAAGAAGGTTGATGCAAATGTTATGGCAGTTTGTGGCTGATTGCGAATGTCTTCGTCTTATTGTGGGTCTTAGTATGCAAATTCGCTCGGTCTTTGTTGAATTAGTTTCGATTCCCCATCGCTGGTAGTACCTGCTCGGAGAAATTGTTTATGGGGTTTCAACCGTTCGAGCTGCAATCACAGGTGACAATGAATGCATCTAAGTCAAGGAATCATCTGCAAAGAGATGGTTATTCGCTTTATCTGGATGAGGTTGGTCCGAGGTGTAGATGTTATACAAGAAAGGTCCTAGCTTCGATCCTTGAGCCATTTCTGCTTTGATGGGCCTGGTTGATGATGATATAGTGTTGTCTACCTGCACGTTGATGGATCTAAAATGAGGAAAGTTAATTCAAAACTTGATTAATGTACCGGGCAAATGTAAAATAGTTAGTTTATGGATATGTACGTTTCTTTTTTTTGGAAATGGCCATGATCTTCGCCTTCTTTCACATCGCTGGAGAGTGACAGTTGTTGAGGCACTTGTTTATAACGATGACCAGAAAGATCATCACCATCTGAAGGATAGTACTTCAGGACAAGTTTGGAAATTTTGTCCGGTCCTTCGACATTTTGGGGTGCCCACTTTGCAGCGATTCCAGCGCATGTCTTCGGATTTGTGAAAATTTTGCCTTTACTGAAAACCTAATGGATTTTCATAGTCGAAAACGGGATTGTTGTGTCCACAGCATTTAACAATATGGAGTCAGGAGGTTGAGTTGACGCTAAGGAGGTTATGACGACACATTCTAAAGTACACGCAGGGAAACTCAAAGGTAGATCATTTAACTGAAGCAGATAAGTGCGAGAGTTGTTATCCCTTGGAGATATAGATGATCACAACGTTGAAAAAGGGAAGAAGAAGAAGAATGTTATTTTGTCCCTGAACATTGCATTCCCACCCCGTAGTGCCACGGACGTAGGAACTCGAAGACTATAATATGTATAATCATTTTCACAATTTTTTTTACCATTAAGAAGCTACAATTTTATCAATTTTTCATTCCGTACATATATAGACAAAGATTAGAGCTTTTTATGAAATAGAGTTCGCATAAGAAACCATAAAACTCGTTGGGTGTTAAGACAAATCTCATAAATATGGAGCCACGAACATATTTTTACAACTAAAAAGTAGTTGATGTTGCAGCTTTACAGAAAAATCATTCTGTTACCTCAATAAAACGTTAATATAGCAATCACTTCAAATGCCTTAAAATGTAGAATTAAAAAAAGTTCTCACTACGCAGCTGTAATTTTCTCAGTAAAACCAAGTCTCTGGTCTATAATCAACTTTTTTCTTCACTTAATAAACTCATATTAATCTTTAATCTTGGGAATTAAATTACTCATTTAAGTCAGGTCCATTCTCATTGACCAGTTATTTATATGAGAGCACGAATAACAATTTCCGGAGCTAGATACTCTTGTCATCCACCACAAAAATACACTTAATGTCTGTTAAATCATTGTGTTGTCTGACCTTGAACTTGTGAATCGTATTTAAGCTCCACAATCAATTTACTTTTGAAAAGACTGCAATTTAATTACAAACTTGTTCCACACGACAGAAAATCTGATTGAAGTTGTAAGGCATTTAATTCTCTGACACTTTATCTAAAGTGTCATCTGGATGGCACGAGCAGGTGTAATGTAGTCCCCCTCATCCATTCGATGTCATAAGGGTCCTACTTCCCCTCGGCTGAACGTGCTTATTTCGAAGAAAGCGATAGACATCATACCTGAGGCAATTGCAAACAACACTAATGGCTATTTAAAGTCAAAGGTGATACAACAGTACACGTGCTACAGTCAACAATGTTGGCCTATTAATATTGATCTCTGCACAGAGCGGTCGGCCGGCATAGACCTTTGGACGGACAGAATATCAAATGACAGTTGTTGTTGTTGGTCGTTTGGTGTGGATTCTTCGATACCAATATTTGTACAGGCGCTTTGTGAAAATTTGTGTGGATTTGTGTCACACAAAGAGTTAGTCCTTTTGTGTAGTTTGTAGTAGAGGCACAAACTTATATGCTGTGTTTTAGGCTATAAAGTTCCTTAGGAGTACCTACGACACTTAAGTACTTCTTGAGGGTTTCCACGCAAGGGATAAATTCACAGAGTAGAACAAAAAAACAAAAAGACTCTACACTGAGTTTAAGCCTTCAGCTCTCTCAGTTTATGAGTTCAACGAAAACTGTACCCAACTCGTGGATCATTTTTTTTTTTTACCAAAGGGATAAAAAGGAGAGTTGTAGAGGGTTGTGTTGTCAACGGTTCCAAAAGGCCTAAATGAATGAAGAGATTGTCGAATATTCCTCTTCGAGCTTTATCCGATCTTGGTAAGGCGGTGAAATTAAGGGCTCATTCCAAGAAAGACCTCTCATAGCCAATCGAAGAAACCGGGGCTATATATTCTCAATTCTTGTCAAAACTTGTTGGTAAGGGGTCCACACTTAGCAGGCGTATTCAAGGAGCAGGTGAAAAAAGGTAATGTAGTTAAGCGTTAGAGAGATCGGGTAGGGGTCGGAGAATTCCCTTGAACATCGCTTAGTGAAGCCAAGTGCTGAATTGGCTTCTAATATTATCCTCAATATGTATGTGAAATGAAATTGAGTTCTTGGTCGCAAATGATCCTGAAATCGCGAGTCGAGGTAGTTGGTGAAATGGTTTGTTTGTGTAGAACATAACAACGGAGAAGAGATTTGATTTGAGATCTACGAGGGAAGATTACGGATTGATACTTGGAAATGTTTAATTCCAAGCACTTCAGAGCACCACATAGAAAATTTCTCAAGCTCCTGCTGAAAATGAAAAGAATTGGTAGGCGATGAAATTATCTTGTAAAACTTTGTTTCGTTTGCGTTCAGTGAAGTAAGGAAACGGTGATGAATTCGGGATAATTAACAGTAAGAACGAAAAGAAGAGGATATAAATAACTAATCTGGGGACAACTATTTTCAACAGTCGGCTGGCCAGTACCCGAATGATTTTCAAGGAATGGGACATCAGCTTTTTACATTGGTAAAAGTTAACTACATTCTTCCATCGCTTAGGCAGACTGTCATCTCCTCTGAGCTTGGAGATAAGAATCGTGAGATATCCAAGCCCTTTATCTTCCATATTTTTCCAAAACTTATATCTTGTCTCATCAGGTCCCTTTGCTTTTTTTATGAGTTCTTATAGCTGAATCACTTCCTTCTTCGACAGTGATGATAATCCTTTCCATTAACTTATGTTCATCTTCTAAAAATTATTCTTGAAGAAACAATTCGTTCAAAAGCTTCTCACCATACTCTCGCAATCTCGGCAGAATATTGCCGTAATCAATAAGAAGTTTTCCTCGATCTACGTCGAACGAATCTTCAGAGCATTTCTTCATTCTTGAGCGGCTTTTTTGAAGATGGTTGCCTTTTTATTCAAGTTGATTTGTTGTATTTCTTGAATGGCTTGGTTTGCAACAGCCGATAGGGGAGACATTTCTTTCAGCTCCTGATACATGTCCTCCGTGATTTTGCTAAGGGTAAGGCGGAATTTTCCTTCTTCTTTCTTCCTGCTACTTCTGTATTCCATTTCGAGGTGTTTTTTTCTTATTTTTTTTTTTTCAGTGACATTTTTGACGCACGCTTTGAAATTAAATTTCTTCTTTTGTTATCATTGATTTAACTTCATAATTTCACCAACATGTTTCTTTTGGCTTGTGGGAAGCGTCCGTTTAAAATCTCTTACAATGATTTGGCTCTATCTAGCTTGTAACAAGTTATTCCACTATGCGCTGTGCTCTCTGCATTTTGGAATGTGTAGATAATGCTGCCCAGCTGTCCCTCTGGCTTTGTCAAAGTGAATTGTTTGAGCATTCCTTTATATGAGCTATACCTACGACTTGCTTCTTTTGTAGCCTTTGATTTGTTCTGAATTCCTTCAACACCTCCATAAAAAAATCTGTCCGTAGATGGTGTTGCTAGATGACAGCATCGCCGAGTCAAGTTTTACAGGCCTTCACCAAAAGTCTCATTTATCTGACTACAAAATGGCAGTCAATTTGTGTTTCGTTTTAACCGCTGCTGTAAGTGACATGGCATTGGTATTGAAAATGGTTTTTAACACGATAAAACCATATGACTTGCCTATATTTACACCAAGTGTGTTTTTGATGTCTTCATAACATGTGTTATTTCTGCTCTTTCAGAATACTCTAAAGTAAACATTAAACAATTGATTTTCCACCTGCGCACATCCAATTTGAAGAGCACTGACAGTATGCTGTATGCCACACTTTTTCTTCTATCACGAAGTTACATATATTAATAGGTTAGCGCAACAGAGCGGGAAGCCCACGATGACTAGCGTTTTACTCGCAGGCAAGCCGTGTGAGGGAATGGAGGGGACCTACAATTTTTGGCCAGTTCCAAACGACTTATCAAGAGGCAGTGAATTTACTAACGGAGGACTTGCCAAGTCTTCGCGAATCCATCTCCAAAAAAAAGAGACACCAATACTTTGAAATTGTCAACACGCTGTCTAGTAAAACATGGTTTCGTGAAGACATCGACGATGTTCATTATTCTTTAAAGGGCTACAATCTAATGCGTGCAGACCGACATCGCACTGGGGGAGGTGGTGTAGCGCTTTATATAAAAACGGGAATATACAGTTCATTTGTCACTAGATCAACAACAGACAGCTTGATTGAATATCTATTTGTTGACATCCGGGCAGCCGGAAGACATTGTCTTTTAGGTGTTACTTATAGGCCAAATAATGGTGTTGACTTAACGCCCCTCTACACCATTGTTGGTACCAGAATTCTACGTCAATATGGAAAAACTTAAAAGATATAGGTGTAGGACGTAAGAAAGAACCAGTTCTCGTAGACGTTGATTCTGATCAACTCAATAACCACTTCCTGAACCACCCAATAATAAATTCCACCACGATATCGCCACAATTAGATGGCGTAGCGTACTTGGGTACTAGCGAATTTCAGTTTTCAATAGTAAATGAAGCTGATGTATTAAGTGCTATCCTCAGAATAAGTTCCAAAGCAGTTGGAGAAGATGAAATTGACCCCGTCTTTGTTAAAGCAATTCTACCAAATATTTTACCTCTTCTAACACACATATTCAATACCGTGCTAACAACATCTGTTTTTCCCTCAATGTGGAAATGTGCAAAAGTTATACCGTTCGTTAAAAAATCGGGATCCATAAATTCACCCCCAGAATACAGACCAATTTCAATTCTTCCTTTTTTGTCTAAAGTGATGGAAAAACTAATGCATCAGCAAGTACTCTGCCATCTTAGAAACACAGACTTCATTTCTACTAGTCAATCCGGTTTCCGCAAAAACCATAGTTGCACAACAGCACTACTGAAAGTATCGGATGATATCCGCCTGGCTATTGATGATGACTATGTTACATTTCTGGCCTTACTAGATTTCTCAAAGGCTTTTGATACGGTTAACCACAACCTTCTCCTTCAAAAGCTAAGAGCTCTCTGTGGTTTTTCATCTTCTGCTCAAAGCTTAATAATCATCAGCAAGTTGAAGTGTTAAAGTATTGAACAAAAAATCCAGTTATGCATTCACATCTGTTGGAGTTCCACAAGGATCAATATTAGGCCCTCTTTTGTTCCTAATTTTTATAAATGATCTACCATCTGTAGTAAGGTACTCATCGGTACGAATGTATGCTGACGATGTTCATGTTTACCTTAGTAACCAAAGTGGAATGCGAGAAGACACAGTGTATCGCTTAAACGAGGATTTGAAAGAGATTGTTCTATGGGCGAAAAGAAACTGTTTACGGCTAAGCCCCATAAAATCTAACTGTTTAGTAATATATAAAACCAAGCTTGATTTAAATGATGTCCCTCTAGTTTACCTTGGAGACTCAGTTTTGAACTTCATCGAAAAAAGCAAAAATCTGGGCATCTGGTTCAATAGAACGCTAACCTGGGATACACATATCCAATCGGTTATTGGGAAGGTGTATGGGTGTTTAAGAAATCTCTCAATGTCACAGCGCTTTACTCCCCTGCATACAAAGATAATGTTTGTCAAGACTTGTATTTTACCTATACTTACCTTCGGTTGTCAAATTTTTGTAGCATACAATGCTGACAGCAGAAGAAAGCTTGAAGTAATATTCAATAACATAGTTCGCTATGTATTTAATCTAAAGCGATACGACCACGTCTCATCGTATGTTAAAAAGATACTGGGATGCACGCTACACAGTTACCTTAATTTTTGCTCATTGAGTTTTTTTTAATAAAATCATGCAAAGCAAACAACCCACGTATTTATATAATAAAATATATTTTCCCAATTCAAATCGTTCTTGTTCCATTATTCAACCCCGTTTTACATGTCTAACTTCCGAACGTCAGTTTTTTGTTCACGCTACTCGCTCTTGGAATTCGTTGCCTCTTGGTTTAAGAAAGATGTGCACTAACAAAAAATTTGATGAGTATCTTTTCAAATATTTGGCTGATTGTTAATTTCAAAATAATATTTATTATTGTTCCTTTTAATTTGTCATTTTCCGTTTTTCTATTTTATTGTTAAATTTTAATATTACATTTCATACATGTTTTCGTAATTTTTGTTAAAATAATTTTTACTAAATTAAGATTGTTGCAATGTTTTGTAAAAGATTTATTGAAATAAATTAAATACTAAATACTCTCCCGATGATTCCGATTCCGTTTTTTATTTCATCCGTTCCAAAGTATAACATCTTGTAAGCTTTTGTCCTTACGTAAGAAATAGCGGGTTTTGTTTCTAGTCTTTCGCCATATCTTTTCTTTGATAAGATGTCTGTCTTATCACCTGTTTCTCATCATCTTTTCCATTTCGAAACTTCGACCGGTAATTTTTCCAGCATTCGACCTCTCGAGTTTTAAGCACCGTCCAATCCGTCGAAGCCCATTTGCTAGCACCCAAAATCTCTGTAACTCTGACCTGATCATTTCTGTGCGGTCCAAAACATCACCTTGAGTAGCGATAGTAGAGCTTGCAGGGGTAGTAACATTTCTAATCGCAACATAGAGCAGTAAGGCTCGAAGTCTGATGAAATTTACATGCTTTATACTTTGCGTTTGATCTATCTTTTAACACACCGGTGATCTCCAGTCGGGTAAGCTCTAGAATTTTCATGTCTCCTTCTTTAGGTATTACGGGTGTCGCTAGCCACACTTTGATGTTGGTTGCGTCTATAGATGTGATTTCTTCTTTAGCCGCCTATAACATCAAACGGGAAAGCTATGTTGTAATATTCTAAGCAGTCACGCAAAGTATGACAGGCACACAAACAACCAAGTTCCAGCCTTAGGAATGTCTTAAATGCAAGGAGAATTAATTGAATTGAGCAACATTTCACATCGGAACGATCTATACCCATCTTCAATAGCTTTTGCAACTTAAGATATGTACTTACCTTTTCGTCTATCTATCAAAGTTCAAGTCGTTTGCTGTTATTAAAGAGTAAGAAAGCTTTCACTGCATTTCCATTGCACTTTGTAATGGAACAACTGCGAACCAATCGATATTTTCTTCTCTTGAGCTATAAGAGCATTCTCAGTTTATTAAAAATCGACGGTTAACACTTTTGAACATTTTGGCTCATCGATTTAATTCATGTTCGATCTTCAATAGTAAATCATCCGAAACCTGTCCAAATGACAGAGACCCCAAGTACCTACTCAGCTGCAAAAACTAATTAATTGATTATCAGCTAAACCTCGTTAATGCCAACATAACATTTTGCCCATAAAAACAAGCCAATATCAAACTTCTGTTGGACTACCTGTGATGTGTCGTTTGGAAACCGTTTCAAGAATAATTTATTCAATGCCTCCATGATATTGACTTTGTGCATTGACTCAATGAGTGCCATAAAAAAAAACAAACTCATTTACCTTGCCTACCTCAACTGTTACAAGTTGATACAATTAAGTCACATAAAAGTCACGAGAACATAAAAACGAAAGTGAAAAACACATAAATATTGCTACGCCAGAAATGTATAGAAAGAGAGAGAATGCGAGAAGCACCATTAAGACTCTAAGCATTCTACAACATAATTCAACGAAACCTAACTCTATCTTGTTAGACTCGGGGAAATCCATATCAGTTGTTCTAAGCTTCTGTCTATCGATAGTCGATACAAGTCGTATACCCACCGAGTGCTTCAATCGCGCAGCGCACAGAGTCAACTTTTCATATCCATCCACCCTATGCGTGTTTCCCCTGACTAAACCGCTTCTGCTTTTTATTTAATCCCGCCCGGGCTCCGGAAGAAACACAAACCGGATACACTATACGCAAAGATACTTTAAATTTGTCAACACAACTTTGTATTTTGTGTTTTTGTTTTCGAACTTGTACATCGTAGCATACATATACCGTAACCGAATTGAGAATTGGCATAGCCATAGCCACCATCAATTAAGCTTAAACGCAACTAACAGTTACACGCCCGAGAACGGCAGCGAGGAGAGAGATATTAAGCGATATAGGTACTTGAGAATGCTAATTGACTTTAGGTAGGAGTAGTAGTTGCGGTTGATGTCGTCGTCGTCGTCGTAGTCGTTATCATAGTCGTTGTCGCGTTCTCGTCGGTTCGGCGCTGACTTTTTTGTGGATATTGTTGTTGCTTCTGTACACTAATCTGCGACTACAACGACCCCTACAATTTAATAATTTTGTGCTTTTGGATCTGTGAAAGTTTAAGTGTTGTATTGGCTTCGGTGTCCGGTGAGCCAAGTGCCAGTTACAAACAGCGGTTCTCCAGTGTAAAACAGTCCCCGCATAGAACGCGGGCTTCAAATCGCATCAAGAATCTTTCCGCGCTTGTCCGTCGTCGACCCATCGCAATGTTCGGTTCGGTGCTGAGTGCAATAGTGAGCTGTTTTTTTGCGGTTTTCGTCAATGGCAGCCTTGAAATGGTGCACAATTCCAGGTTAGTAGATAATAGATTCAAAACCATGCCAGAGATACACAGATACTCGTTGTCCGAACCAACGGCAACGACGACAATGTGTGCATAACGCCGACATTGGAGCTCGATGCAAATATTTTCAAATACTTCGTGCGTGGGTTGGCGTGGGGGTGGGGGTGTCGTTGGCTAGTTCGGCATAAAGTGTAGGCGTTTTATTGAGATTTCGCTGCTTTGACAAGAGAGCAGAGAATCGCACCAAAAGTGCGTGCCGTGCCTATCAATCAGACAGAAATTTGTTTGCTCTGGGTTGCGGCTTAGGCACATTTTGCGTGTGGTTGACTGGTAAAAGCTATGGCAATGGACCATTAGCCATTTGACGAGAGCGCCACCAACCATCGCACCATTTATTGATAAGACTTGTGCATCTGCAGTTGCATCTGCATCTGTGTGTGTGTGTGTGTGTTAGAGCATATTGTGGATCTGCCATAGAATTATGCTGCTATACCATGCCAACCGGAAATGTTTCATTTCGAAATTGATTCCGGTAAATATTTGCATTTTCTGTGTATGAGCAGCGTGACATTGCAGTTGGATGCGGGGGTTAATTTTGTCGTATTTGTTACAATTTTGTTGTCGGTGTCGGTGGTCGGTGCTCGCTCAGTTGTCGTCGTCGTCGTCGTTGTCGTTGTCGTTGTCGCGTGGGTCGGTTCTAGTAGATGGATAAAGCTTTTGTTTCTCGAGAGTGAGAGATGGTGATGATGACAATGAACTACTGCATTATGTTTTGTGTGCTATCTATTCAAATAGTGTGGTGTGTTGTATGGACTTGCTTGTGGATATAGCAAATGGCATTACTTTGTGATGACCCAATTCAGAGCTGACTTTGGCTGGGGAGGGCTAATATTTGAGAGTGGAAGTGATGAAATTTGGAGTTGGAAATGGAAGTTTTGAATGGAAATGAAAAGTGGACAACTTTGCAGCTGAGACAATGGAGTTGTGATAAATTATTTTGTTTTTTTCGTCGGAAATGTGAAGTAATTGAGCTCTGGCTAAATTGAACCTCTTATCAAAAGTCTTTAAGGGAATTAGCTGCACAGGGCCACAGGCAGCTTACTGTCTTAGCTTGTATTCCGATCAGTACAAAAAATGACCAAGCGTTCCATAGTCGATCGTTGAGATTTCTAATAGATGTCAAAAAGTAGTACTCGTTGTGTGAAGTAGATTCGGCGTTAGAAGGTCAGGATTTGAATCTCAGTCTTCTTCTTCTTCCTCTTTCGGCGTACCGAGCATCGTTGTTTCTTAGAAGATCACAGTTCTCCGACTTAACTGCTTCAGATTTGTGGTAAACTAGTGTAATTCTCTGAGAAATTTGAATCTTAGTAAGATTGAATAAGAACTTTTGTATATCGCCTCTTGCCAAATCTTCCAAGTTCTAAGAGCATTACTGCAAACAAATCGGCTTTGTCCCTACAACTTTCATAGGAGAGATTCCGTTTTTTGTCGAAGGATTTCAAAATACTTACTGGAGCACTCAGACCTAAATACTACCACGTAACAACCTTCTTTTGATAAAGCTTTCCAGATGTTCGTTGAAAAGGTTTCCAGGAGAAGGAGCCCTGATTAATAGCTCTCACCAAGTGTGGGACAAGTGACTGTAACCTGTATCCTTGTTCTATTACTATCGCATCAATAACATCGATCCATTAGTGTTAAAGTCTTTCTGCATCCAATAGGGGCACGCCATCAACGGCTGTGCTCTTGACATATCCGGTCGTTGAATGTAGCCTTCACTAGCTCACTGAGTCCCACAGTAAACCAAGCACTGGCTCAGGTCCTGAGAGCGCTGTTTGAGATCCTTTTCTATCAATTTTATGGGCCATCTCGATTTTATTCAGGGAACTTATACCGTAACAAGCTTGACAATTACACAAAAGGCTCATAGGTTTGTGTATTGCGATCCATGTAGCGGATTCGCTTCTTACCTCTGGTGGGGGGAATCGAATGCTGGTAAACAGAAAAGTAAAGTTAATATAAGTTTGAAACATCTTTCGCATCGACCACACATACATTTTGTCAAAGTGCATTGAATTAAACAGAATGATTGAACTTTAACGGTAGTATAATTCACCTTGACCAGATAAGTGTAGATAATTGAACTGACTATTCAGGGAAAATTAAAATGCAATACTTTATAAATAATATGAAAATGAGAGAACATTCAGGAATGCAGAATTGAAGAGAAAAAAAAAAGAAAAAAGCCATACAGAGAAGCTGTACTTTATGTTGGTCTTTTATAAATCTGATGGATCAAAATATACATAAGCGTTCATGCTGCCCTTCACTCTCGGCATCTTGTTCTTTTGGTGCGATAATGTGCAAATGGAGTCGGACAGTACACAGTTCTGACTTACAATTGAAGAAATTATATCAATCACACAACAGCAAGAAGAAAGTTTAAGTCAGTCAGAGTCAGCAAAATAAATCTGTTTGAAGAAGCTAGATCCTTTTATAGAATCATCCAGAAGAAGGGACATACCCGGACCCTAGATTTATCGATGTTGTGACCCAAATTAACAACCACACAATCAACAACGATAAAGCAATGACCTTTAATGCTGAGGCAGCGTCATTCCATCACGGTGGCTTGTTGTGAGGCAAAGTCCAGAGACCAAGATTAATGCAGATAGGAGAGAGATTAGTTTGAAATAAACTATTAAGGCAAACATTCCATGACTGAAAGGTGTGACTATTGCTTATGATAGGCAGTGAGAAGACCTAGTTCGCATATTTTTGTCTCCTCTGTGTCTCCAGGAGCCGTTAACAAGCCTACTGATATACCGAAGTTTTTTCCTGTTTTAATTTTCAAAGATCGCCACATTCAAACATCACTATTAAGAAGAAATAGAGTTTACATAAAAAAGCAAAACAGTAATCTTTTACCAGTGCATTGTAAACACCGTAAAAATCAAAGCGCTTTTGGTCAATAAATAAACCTGAACTTCTCTATTTTCTTTCGATTAAGATATTTCCTGTACTTTCAGTATTAGTGAACCAGAACCACCATATACTAGAGTGTAGTTTATTGATTACTAGCTGACCCGCCCGGCTTAGCTCAGGCCCTAAATTGATTGAATTCAGTAATTAAAGTAAAGTAGTCTCCAAGTATAAATTCCAATAGGAAAATGGGGATTAAATATAATCAATGTTACTCAAGAGCAATTAAGCCATCCAGAGATGCCAGAATTTTTGGAATTGGTCCAGTATTTCGTCAGTTATGTTTCCGTTTCCAAGAGAATGGAAAAGAAATATTACCTACGTCATTTCTCAGGTTTTAGATCATTTTTGGTACAAATTTCGTTATCCAAATCGGCTCGACCATCTTGAAGAATTTTAATACAAGAACTTAACTCTCATTTCTCCTTCTCGTTCCCATGGGGATGGGGATATGGGAATGAATAGCATTCTTACGATGAAAGAACTTTGAAATCGGTCAAGCAGATCCTAAGTTCCTATATATTTGTATGTTCCCGCGTGTGTTCCCATGTATATTCCTGTTCCCGTTTCCATGGGAATAGGACTTTGTATCTTACTAAGCCTTTGTTGGCCAATGAATTGAGTTCTTTCAAAGAACTTCTCTGCAAAAATTTCAGGTTTTTTCAAGAAATACCCAGGCTATTTCCACAATTGTAATCTGGGTTTAGATAGCAAAGAGCACTTCACAGAAAAAGAGGAGTGTCCTGAGTTCAAATGCTTCCGATGAATTCAAAGACTTTGAAAGCTTTTTGGTGAACGCCACCAGACCCATCATTTCGAACAGTTTGTGTTCTTGTATGTGTAACTATGCAAACAACCACTATTCGCCGTTTATTGCACACTGTCTCTCCTCAGTTATATTTCTGTACGCACATATTCTCACTCAATATAATATATTTATAATTTTTTTTTCTCTCAAAATGTTAAGAGTAGAAATCTTACCGGCAGACGGCTTATCAGCCATGCTTGTAAATCTTTTAATTTGATTTCAAATTGTACAACAATGAAGAAGAAAAAATAAAGATTTTTTAATAATAATAAATAAAATAATTAATATATTCTCACTCACAAACAACCCCTTTTGGTGGAATGTTCATTGGATGTAAACTGCAATCCAATGGACTTCATATCGGTGACTGCAGTTCTTAGAGGAATAAAGAACAAGAGGGAAAACTATTACTTCTCTTGCCCCGCAACTTCCATTTGCTTACATTGTTTGTAAAGTCAGTTCAATGGCAGATGCCGTGGTGTGTGTGTGGTTTTCATTCTTGTTCTTTATTCCTCTCAGCTGCAGTTACTCCTGTCCTCGCTGAGAGCATCGCATCGTGATCACAAAGGAATAAACGCTTCCCTCTTAACTGCTTCACAGTACTAATGATCCTCACGTGGGATACACCCGTTTATCGGCATCTTATGTTTTATTGCTCGACTCTTATCTTTGGCTGTGTCATTAAGCCATTGCTTACGACGACAATAAAACTTTGGAAGGATCTTGTCAGTTGTGCCGGGAGTTCATTAGCAACCTCTAGCTGAATCTATCTACTTGACACTCCATTCTACATATAGTTGCTGTTCTTGCCATGATGGAAATGCTGGATTAGGCTATGAGTATCATCGCGCGGCCCACCTCCGCTGGTGACTCTTGTCTAAGTACAAAGTCTGTGGGGCAATCAATTGTTTATGAACAATCTGTTCACGTTAATCAATGTTTATGTAAATTGAGCCCAATTTAGAAGACTCCCATCAAATTTAAAAGTAACTTGATTTTGGGAAGTTTGATAAGAGCTGCTCCGAATGATGAATTCGGATTTTGTTTTTTTTTTTTCATTTAGCTATTCACTCTTTGATCCTGATATACTCTTCGATGATCTCTTCCTCTATTTACCTAACCATGTAACAATTCATCTGGTTGAATAAAATTTTAATAAGTTCTTTTGAACCTTTCAAATTTGCAGTTTGCCCTTTTCAGGGATTGTTAAGAAATGTTCGAAAGTGTCTTGAGAAGGCTTCATATTCAATACTTGGAGATAGCGAGCTTACTATAGACTGTTCGAGTTTGAAAAGCTGCTTTTTGCAGTGCTTTTTCTCTCATCTTTTAATAAGTTTTCCTTTCAGAAAGCGATCTTGCTGAAGGCTGTTGGACGTAAACTTATTTTAAACTGTTTTTAGTGCTCTTGGTCCATTATACTTTTATTTCATACACGAACAACGGTCGTTGAAGCTTTGGATGGACTGCACGATTGATTTTGAGTCCAGCAACTTTGGAATGATCATTTTATTTTTGTGTTTGGTAAAAATTTTGAATATCGTGTCAGCACCGCAACAAAACCCGGTTAGCTTACGTCCATTGTAAGTGCATTCGTCTTGCCTGGTATACTTGCCTATATGTTGTCTTTCTCTATTTCTGTGGATAATCATTAGGAACTTCAAGGATGCTACTTTTGCTTCGTTTTAAAACTTGCGTCCTCCTCTTCAGTAAAGACATTACAATTTGTTCAACGCATTTTTTATGTTTGTGTTGTCAAACTAAACTTTGATCCGGATTGTCATGATGTGCTCGTTAAATTGAAGGGTTGTTTTCATATGCTGCCCCCAAAGATTATGATTAGAATTGAGCGTTTTGTTCTTTACTGAAATTTGCATGTTGCAGTTCGACTTCACTTTCTTGGTACTGATGCTTCTATTTAATAGCGGAAAAATCAGAAACCGTGCGACTCGTGTTGGTTCGTTCAGAACGAAACTACTTTGTCGCTTCGGGTGAAAAAATACATGGTCTATCTAAAATGAGCTCATTGTAGTCATTTGAGTTGAAAAAATATAGCGTTGCAATAGTTCTGCTGTGACAGCATTCATATAAGCTCTGGAGGACCTGTTATTTATTTCAACTTCTTTCATAACACTGTAACCTTGGTAAGTTCTTTCCGGTTGGACGATTTCAGTATCCAGTAGTTTCCACGAGTATGCTTGAAAGGCCCTGTTAGCGAGTTTAGTTGCCAGGCGTCTGCCTCCTGCAAGATTTACCCCAATAGTTAGTCTCTACCCCAATAGTAACCGTCATTCCCACTTGTCGCTATTGTTTATGGTCATTTGTTTCAACTTTCTTCTAAATTAAATTACTTAACACCTATACTTTTAACACTCAATAGGAATCAAACAGTAGTAAACATGACAAGAACTTTCTCGATTAGCCGTTCGAAACCATCAGGAAATTGTAGGTCCCCTCCATTACTTCAAAGGGCATAGTTGTGAGAAATGCCCTTGGCCCCGGGGATTACCACTCTGTTGAACCACCCAGCCGTATGTATGCCGGAATTAAACTTGCTCTAAGACGTTAGAGTCTTCCCAAGTCTCATATTTTCAAAGTTTCCTACTTACCATTTGGCTGATCGAATAGATATACGAACACTTACGATTTATTGAATCACTTCGACGTGGTTTTAAAACAAAACACAATTCAATGCCAAAGTAAACAACAATTTTATCGGAAGAGTGTTCATGTTCATACCCATACCATCTACGAGCATAATGATAACAGACAACCTTAACGCCCTATTCGCCTACAAAAACACAAAGGCAAGCAGTTTTGATTGCCTTCCCTTTTAGATGTTAATTTATGCAATCTCATGCGTATAGCAATCGCATCTCTGCCTACTACGTGTTTATTTTGCCATTGGTCATGCCCCTGGCTTGCTAACACATGATTTCCCTAAAGTGTCTCCAAATATTTGAATACACACAGAACGTTCAAGGTACCTTCTATGTGCCTTTGACCCAGTTTTTCTCCTCACATAGCATTTTACACTCATCCATTCCACATCACCAACAAACCTACATACCAACGATGTTTGTGAAATTAAAAAAGGAACCAAAAATTATAAGCTTATCCTGCAAACTTCGTATGCTTCTGACATTGAATCCACCCCATTCTACCTTCTCGTTCCACCTTTTTCATAACGACTTTAATTTGAATGCTGATTGCTGTCTCCGCATTTAAAGGTAATCACGTTCCATGCTTCAGAAATGTTCCACTTTATATTTTTTCTGGGGCAACTCACCCGTATTCCCTGTGCCTGAGTGTCAAGGAAATCTACCTCGTCGTACATATATTACATTCACACCCTCCTTTCATCAACAGAAGAGAGGACACGCCACGCAGACAATCTCCTGTCAAATGCGTTTTTTGTCATTTTATCACCTGTTCCAGGCCGATGTCTTCTCATTCTTCTTCGGGTGTTTTTTTTTTTTTGTCGTTTTGAATAGCCTGTTGGCAAGGGCAGGGGATTTGACTCAGAATGATGGTCTCTGAATGAACAAAAAAAAAAAAAGAGAGAAAGGAAATATAACAATTCTTTCTTATCCTGTGAAACCAAATTGATCTGTAATTTCGTTTATCCGCTTTAGCAGCACTCTTTTTGCCACAAGAATTCCCCAAAATCCGAACTTGAGCTGAAAGTGACAGCGACACCACCAATCCACCCTCATCGAAAGTACCCTGTCAATTCTGGAGGCACGCAAAGAAATCGTAAACTCTTCCAAAAACTCCAGGAGCTAAGCATAAATTGATAAACAAGCCCATTTTTGGGGGGTTGTACTTTTCACACTTTTCACCGAGTGATGTTTACCACCGGCACCGTTTACCAAGTGTGAGCGAGCCGGAGAGGGTGTTGTTTTTTTCTGTTGTTGTATAAAAGGGGTGCCGTGTCGTATAAACACAACTAGACAATGAATTTGTTTATCTAGAAGCAAATGGTGTACGAAACGCCCGCGTGGGAGGGTGCGTGGGAGGTATTGCGTGCCTAGAAATCATAATTTTTGTTTGGGACAGCTCAGCCTATTCAAGTGCGGTTATGGTTATCAATTTAATTGCCATGGCTGCAAAAAGAAACGAGCAAAAAGTGTGGCATTTCCTGCAATTAAGGTTCTTAGAGATGGTAGATAAGGTCGGTAGGTATATACGGTATCCTTTTAGATTAGGAGGTTTCTCCTCGTTTGTCGGTCGGTTGGTTGGTAAGTTGGTGGTTGCTGCTCCTCGTGGGTTAGATTCCCTTAACCTTTCAAGACAAACAAAAACGTCCGCTGGCTCTGGTGCGCTGGGTAAAATGTAATTATAAGAATAATCAAAATAAACATGGAATTTGAAGTAGCTGTGCTTTAATGGGCGGACCTGATGGAATTTAATAGATTCAATTAAATAAGACTTCTTCCTGCTTGTTCTGCGGTTTGTTTGTTAAGGGTTTTGATTCTAATTATATTCATTTATCAAGATGCGGTTGAGGTGTAGAGTACTGGAATAAAACTTCATGTGGAGAGGAAACAATAACAGGAAGCACCTTGAATGCTTTTGGCTTCAGCGGTAACTCGCGTCTTTGGTGTATTGTATTGTTGGGACTTTGGGATGGCCTTACAATTTGCTTTCGCAAGTCTTTGATTGAAGCGCTCCTCAAGCTAACTGTAAAAGGTAGGTAGAACAGAACAGAACGGCATCAAGTAGGTATTGTAGCATCTTTGACCCAAGTTTATAAAAAAGACTCTTTGGTGTGCTCAGGTAGCTGCCTTTTTCCGTCTTTGTCTTTTGGAAGCAGAAATGACCAGTAGCAGACCCAAATACTTACCTTGTTTGTTCTTGTTTTCAAATTTTGGTTGTGATTTCATCTTTAAAGCCGTCTCATATGAGAAATGTTCCAATGCATTTTAGAAAGCAGTTAAACTTTTGTATCAAATTTAGCAATTAGGCCAATATAGTCTCTGTTTTAGCCCGCTCAGCAGAAAACAAAAATAAAACAAATAAATAGGGTGGCGCAACAACAACGTGGTTTGTTTTAGTTTTAGTTTTTGTTGACTTTTTATTCATATCACACTCATAATTTAATTTAATTTTGGTGGGGGCAAAACCCCCATTTAATAGGTTTAATGCAAGCTATTGACTTACAAACTAAGAAACTTAATAGCTAAGACTTACTAACTAGTTGGAGGGCTTAGGAGACGAAATTTTAAGCAGGGAGTACTCATATTGAAGTCAAAACAAGAGGAGTGGGAGTTGACATTCCTCAGCATTCGGGAGATGGGTTCATTGAAGCCGTAAGAGTTTCGATGGGAGGGAAGATAGAAGAGACGGGGATTCCGGGTGTTACGAGAGTTAGTATTTAGAAAAATGGATCCGCTAAGCCAATGGTACCTATGAAGATTCGGTGAATGAAGAGAACGTCAAATATTTCTCTTCGATCTTTCAGCGTATTGAGGTTGAGGAGTTTGATTCGGTCTTGATAAGGAGGTAATGTCAGGGGATTACTCCAATTAAGACCTCGAAGAGCAAATTGGAGGAAACGGCGTTGTATGCTCTCAATTCTGGCAATGTGCACTTGTTGGAAAGGCGACCAGACTTGACAAGCGTATTCAAGAAGCGGACGGACAAATGAAATGTAAAGAGGTCGGGTTACGTAGGGGTCTGCATGTTCTTTGGACCAACGTTTCACGAAGCCAAGTGCTGAATTTGCTTTAAGGATTATATCGTCGATATGCTTGAGGAAATTCAGCTCATGGTCGCAAATAATCCCAAGGTCCCGGATCACCTCAACGGTGGAAATGATTTGACCGTTTAGAAGAAATAGACGGGGAGTAGATTTGATGCGTTTACGTGAGAAGGTTATTGATTGGCACTGGGAAACATTTAGCTCCAGGCAGTTTTTGGAGCACCATATTGAAAAACTGTCAAGATCCTTTTGGAGGTGGGAATAGTCTTCAGAAAAAGAAATGACTCGGTAAAACTTAGTATCGTCCGCATAGAGAGAGATAGAGGAGTGTTTTATGATTACATATTTCAACACGGAAAGAATTGAAAAATCGCCAATTGCGAATTTCTAGTTTGTAATTTGCGAAATCCCTTTTTTTTTGTAAATTGCACCGCTTTAATTATAAATTGATTGAAAAAAATAGAAATTTACTCTAAGTGTCATCTTTAAGTAAAAAATTTTTTAATTTGTGATTTGCAATCAAGTATCGTAGTTAAAGAATTTTGTCTTTTAAGTAGTTTACAAGCTTTTGATCCCAATCTACTATCACTTCCGGAGCACAACCTCGTTTTACAATTTATTCATCGTGGTTTACAAAACAAGTATGGCGATTCGCTTTCTCGAAATGCTGAAATCAGGAAGTTTAAAGGATGATGTAGACAACAACCGCAATAACAAACGTAATCTACAAAAATACTGAACAGTAAATTACAAATGATGAGTCGTATTTCTCTCATCTCTTGAACACTACCTCTTATTTAACTCTCTGTTTATGGTCACATTTTAAACAATCATTTTTTATTTACCTTCGCAGCTCAACGTTATCATTGCCGACTCAAAACCTCAAGACGTCTGGTTCAAATCCACACAGCGCCTAAGCCAGTATTGTTTTCTTTCTTATATGCACCCCGACACTGAATCACAACAAAACAATGCACCAGTCCCATATCGCCCTTCAACTACCTATACCACTGGCCTACAATTTAAAAAAGGGGTTGTTATTCGATTTTTGCTTGTACTGCAAATTGGTTTCGAATTGCTATTCGCGAGTTACAATATTTTTTTGCTGGAAATTACTTAAAAATTCTGAAATACCATTTTGGAGTGTCATCATCATTTCGCTCTTATTTTCAAATTGCAAACAAAAAGTCGCAATTTGCTAAAATCTGATCCAAGGTCTAAAACTGGATTCAATTGTCGTGATTTATAGCTGATTTTCATTGATTTGATCTAGCAATTTTTTGTGTGGATGTCGTTAATACTGAGAATGAAGAGGAGAGGGCCTAAATGGCTGCCTTGGAAAACACCAGATGTAGCTAAAAAACGGCTGGATAAGGCGGATCTGAACGAACGCTGTAAGAACGGTTTTCTAAATAAGAAGAAATCCATCTCAACAGAATGGGTTCAAAGCCGAGGGTGGAAAGTTTAAAAAGAAAAAGTTTGTGAGAGATTTTATCGAAAGCTTTACTAAAGTCAGTTGAAATTACATCGACCTCCTTTCCATTCTCCAAGGCTGAGAGGGAAAATGAGACGTCAACGAGGTTTGTTGTTGTTGACCTGCCTTTGAGGAACCCGTGTTGTCTAGGGGAAATGAGAGATTTGCAACGAAAACTTAAGTTTTCATACAACACGCTTTCGAAAATTTTGGGTATATATGCGATAGTTTAGCGCTGGGACGATAATTTTTCACGTCGCGTCGCATTCAGGACATTTTTTGTGTATAGGGGTTATAAACGCCGTTTTCCAAGCTTGGGGGAAACTCCAAGGGATATGGACAAGCTAAAGATTTTTGAGAGGGGAAGGGAAAGAGTTGAGGAGCACTTCATAAGAAACATCATTTAAATGATTTAACTTTTCTTCAATTAGATGGGAGTCAAAGAAACAAATAGCATAATTATGTACGATTCTTCCTTGGCCATCATACCATTCGGACGTGTTTTTACTTTTGCGCTATTTTTCCGTCTTTTATTAAAACTCCCAATTTTCAACTTCAATTTCGCTGCCAATCTTGCTGAGTGGGTTGTATGAAATGGCCTGTGCGGTAGGTGTTTCCACACGACTTGTGTTGGCATAAGTAAAAGGTCTTTTGTTTACCTTACTAACTTACTTACTTAGGTGGGCATTACAGTTCGGGATGAACCTGGGCCTCAACCAACATTCTTCTATAACGACTTCGATTTTGGGCGAGCTCTCTCCAGTTTCGCACTGCAAGACGGTTGAGGTCTTCATCCACTTGATTGCGCCACCTAAGACGAGGTCTTCCCCTTCCGCGACTTCCCTGCAATGTGCTTTCGAACACCCGACGAGCCGGAGCGTTTGGCTCCATCCGCTCTACATGACCCAACCGTCGTAGCCTCGCGATGCGTACTCTTCTGGCTATGCCCATGTCGCGATACAGCTCATACAGCTCGTTGATGTGTCTTCTTCTCCACACATTGTCTTCGCATACGGGACCAAAGATCATTCGGAGAATTTTTCTTTCGAAATGACTTAGAGTTTCCTCATCCACTTTCGATAAGGTCCATGCTTCCGCGCCGTAAAGCAGGACTGGGATGATTAAAGTCTTATACAAGGTCACCTTGGTTTTCCTGCAGAGGGTTTTGTTTCTCAATTGCCTTCTTAACCCAAAGAAGCAACGATTGGCAAGAGTTATTCTCCGTTTGATCTCCGCGTTGATGTTGTTGTCTCTGTCTACAGTGGATCCAAGGTAGACGAAGTCCTGTACTACCTCGAAGTTATGTTCGTCAATGGTGACGTTTTGTCCAATTCGTCGATGCTCTGTGTCCTTGTTTGATGACAGCATATACTTCGTTTTGCCCTCATTAACCATCAAACCCATTTTTGCCGCTTCTGTTTCAATACTCGCAAAAGCATCTATGACATCAGGCCTTTTTCTTCCCATTACGTCAATATCGTCTGCATAGGCGAGTAATTGTACAGACTTTTGAAAGATTGTTCCTCTGGTGTTGACGTTTGAGTTTCTTACAATCTGTTCAAGTATGATGTTGAAGAAATCGCATGACAGTTTGTCGCCCTCCTTAAAGCCTTTTTCGACATCAAAGGTCTCGGTGAGTTCTTTACTGACCTTGACGGAGCAGCGTGAATTCACCATAGTCATCCTGCATAGTCGTACGAGTTTTGCAGGGATGCCGAAACAAGACATGGCTCTGTACAGCTCGTCTCTGTAAATGCTGTCATACGCGGCCTTGAAATCGATAAAAAGATGGTGAATATCGATATTATATTCTCGGGTTTTTTCCAAGATCTGCCGTAATGTGAAAATTTGGTCTGTTGTGGACTTCCCCGGTCCAACACCACATTGATAAGGACCTATCAAGTTGTTGACGTGGGGTTTCAGACGTTCACATATTACAGTAGACAAGATCTTATAAGCGACGTTAAGGAGGCTTATCCCTCTATAATTGGCCCAATTGTGAGGGTCTCTCTTCTTTAAGATCGGGCATACGATACTGAGATTCCATTCATCGTGCATGCTTTCTTCCGACCATATCATGAAGATAAGCTGGTGTATGCTCCTTTCCAACTGGTCTCCAGCTGCCTTGAAGAGTTCGGCATCAAGGCCATCTGCACCTGCAGTCTTATTTGATTTAAGTTTGCATATGGCAAGCTCAACCTCTTCTAGGTCGAGAGGACGGCATTCTTGATCATCGTCCAAGCTGAATGGGGCAATCTGCCTGACAGCGGAATTTGTGTCCACATCGCCGTTAAGCAGTCTGCAAAAATGATCTTTCCAGATCCTCAGTAGCGACTGTAACTCTATAACTATGTTTCCCTGCTGGTCTTTACAGGCTTGAGTTCGGGGTTTGCCACCCTGGCAGGATCTTTTTACCTTTTGGTAAAACTTCCGAATCTCGTTCCTGTCATGGCACCTCTCTATTTCCTCAAACGAGCGCTTCTCATGCTGCTTCTTTTTCTTTTTGAGAAGTCGGTGTTCTTCCCTTCTTCTCCCTTGGAAATCTCGTTATATTCATCGTAAGCAGCCCTCGTTTGTGTTTACATACGCATTTGTTGTGCCCTTTACTTGGCTGCATTTGCCTGCCTTCATTCTTCATCGAACCATGGGTTTCGTTTTGGTGGCCGAGTGAAAGTCAGAACCTCAGATGCAGCGGTTCTGATGGCTTCTCGGCATTGCTGCCACTGGTCTTCAATGCTTAATGCTGGCGCCATCGGATTCAAGGATAATTGAAGAGATACTCGATTGAAAAAGACATTGGCAATCTCTTGCGATTGTTGCTTTCCGACGTCATATCTCTTCACAGCGTTAGTTCGTGCTGGTCGTGAACAAGATATCCTCACTCGTACCTTGGCTACAACAAGGTAGTGGTCCGAGTCAAAGTTGGCCCATTGGAAAGTTTGGACATCTAACACACTGGAAGAGTGCCATGCGTCGATCGCAACATGGTCAATTTGGTTGACGGTTAATTGATCTGGGGATCGCCATGTGCCTTTATGAATTTTGAGATGCGGGAAGCGTGTACTACTTACAACAAGATTTAGCCCCGCAGCAAAATCGATTAGCCTCAGTCAGTTTTCGGAGGCTTTGTCATGGAGGCTATGCTTACCGGTTGTATTTCCAAAGATGTCTTCCTTCCTTAGCCTTACGTTAAAATCACCAAAAACGATTTTCACGTCGTGTCTAGGGCACTGCCCATACGTTTCTTCGAGGAGCTCGTAGGAACAGTCTTTGGAATTGTCGTCTTCCTCTTCTGTGGGGGCGTGGGCGCATATAAGGCTAATATTGGCGAATCTAGCCCTGATGCGGATTGTCATTATACGCTCATTGACTGGATTTTGGCTAGTCACCTTATGCTTGAGTTTTCTCTAACGACAAATCCGCACCCAAATAAACCCTTTTTCTGTTGTCATTTTAAGTACATGACTAATTATCTTAATTACCTTCACCTCCGAAAAAAACTCCCAGTCAGCAATTCCACTTTCCAAAAAATATTAAAACAAGCCGCCACACACATTTTACAACGCTCACAACATACTCTGTCTCACTCTAGACTATTCCTCTCTCTGTCTCGCTCAGAATTCCCAACGAGCGCCAATGATTACAGCCGGGGTAATCCGCTGCCATCTTTCTCTTTTTATTTGTTAAGTTCGAAATTTCGGAGTAAATTCTCTTTGGGGCAGTTGCAGATAAATTAGATACTCACAGCAAAGCCTTTGCGTTCATTCGTTCTGTTTCAAAGCTGCGGCAAGGTCTCATTTAGAATTCAGATTTTTGCCGGATACTCTCGAGGCGTCTTGAAACATGAAATTTTTTAAGGTTTCGTTGCATCCTTTCTGAAAGAGTTTTTCGTTCTCTCGTTCTCAGTGCGGTTGTCAGTCATTTAATTCATTTAGCTTACATAGCCCAATTCCGTCGTCATCTCTTATACCAAACACTTCCTCCGAAATCCATTTGCTCAGCATAGAAATCCTTCTGCATTTGATAAGCCAGTGTAAATTGCAGTTTATCTACGCATATAAAGACACACACACACACACACACTTCTGTTCGGGTTTTTGAGGTTTCAAACTCAAGAACACAAAGTCATCAATTCTGAACATCATCGCATGCCTGTCGTTCATTTTCCCAAAATGCATATGCACCGAACTCAATTAAATTCTCAAAGAACATCAATACCTCCCTACCTACACCACTGCAACTTCACCATCCGTACTATTGTATGTTGTAACCAACCTCTTTTGCATATATATATATGCTGGGTAGGAAACGCTTAAATCCTTTTCTGAGATTTAATCAAATCCTGTGCCGGAAACGAACTCGACATATGTTAAAATCATCATACAACTCAAGTGCAGTTACAGACAGTATGGCTGGCGGCTGGCGGCTGGCAGGCAGCGCAGCCCTATTTTATGTTTTCCCACCCACTCATTGTTTCCATTTTCTGTCTCTTTAAAGCCAGAATGAGAACCATCAACTAGCAAGCTCTCAGCTTCCGTCAGATGCAATGAGGGTTATTAGAGACGGTGGAACGAAAGTCAATAATGACATAGTCCAGCTCTTGCTGCAATCAATGAACACATCTGCATCAATGGTTACAGCAGGGAAGCCATCAACGGCTTTCGAGAACAACCATCATCACCAACTGCGACGATTACGACGAGATGACAACATGAAGCCAGAACCAAAGCTGATGATAGATGATGAGGATACCACGACAACTAGTTCGGGTTCGGCCGGTAGCAGCTTTTCATCGGATGAAGTCGGTTGGTCGAACATCAACGAAGAAGTCGATATGGTAATTCCAATGGTATTAGCACATTTACAAGAGCTCGGTCTGGCCCATCTCGACTTGCCCGACATGAAGGAGAGTCTATCCGTGGTATGTTCATTTATGTTGTATTATGTTTTTATGTGTAGGTAATGTCGAATTTTGAAATAGAGAACGATAGAGTTAAGCTTTTGTGATTTGCTGTACTTTCAGAGGCCGCTTTTCATCACTTACACAGCTGGATTGTTCCTGAACAATGGTCTGGTGTACAATTTGGGTGGAATTCAGAGGAATGGCAACGCATTAATGACATATTCCGATAGGTCATTCATATGCCGCTTCTACTTACTCATCAAGAGTCTTCAGGTAAGTCGTAGTACCGTGTGTAGTTTTGAGTTTTGAATTGAAGAGGCAAACTATGTGAGAATTTATTGTGATTACAGTTTGTGCTTTGTGCGGTTTGTCAAAAGAAAACAGGATTGATGAGTCCTTATAGATGATCTTGCTTAGTGTTTTCATTTTATGCTTACGGATAAGCATAATATGCAGTAGAAAGGGCTAATCACTGTTTTGTTCGTTAATTTTCTACTTATGACAACAATGGCTCATTCAGCTTCGGAAGGAAAATACGGCTTACATGAATTGAAAATGATCTTATCTTGTGTGGTTTTTCCTTTTCCAAATTCTTGATATTAAGTTCAGGAAATGTAATGAGTCTATTGAAAATCTCAAGGTATAAGACGTTGTATCGGATGTTCTTTTAGACATTACTTCTCCTTAGAGGTAATCGTAAGAGTCAATACGTTGTCTCCCAAATAAGAAGATTTGAAAAGGATTTTTGGTTTCTTAGTCCCGTCCGCGGCGGCGGCGTTCATATTAATAAGGGTGGTTTGATTTTTTTTAATTGGGTTTTAGAACTTGCCATGACTTCCGGTAAAAGTAAGTTTTGTAGAAAAGGCAATCCTGCGCACCGCCTGTGCCTTGGTCATACAAACTTGTTTTAAGATAAAAAACAGGAGGCCCTTCTCATGAATAATGATTTTCATTCCTTATCGAAATACCGATATCTTGAGAACAACCTGCCAATCTAAAAATCCTCTTATCGTGAACCGTAGAAAATTCTGATACTTTTTTAGGAGTTCAAAGGCTGTGTGTGAGCGAAGACTTTGGAAAAGCTGAAAAGTGAGGGATCCATCCTTCACCTTTTACAGACCGAACTTTGGTTGTAAATAAATTGTAAATCTCAGCGTATCTAACTAAATTAAGGTGAATCCTATAAATTCACTCGGCGTCGCATGTTACGTGTCATCGTTAACTGCTTCTGACCTAGCTATCAAATATGCTGTGACTCCCTTTGACAGCTTGACAGCCATTACAAGAAACTTTGAGCAGACATGTCCATCTTTATCAGTGCTTAGTAGATCTACGGTTCCGTGGTGGAACTTTGCACTACAGAAACTTCGTAGGGATACCACAAGCCTTCTGAAAATTCTCTCAGTACAAACTTAGGGGTCGACTGCAACATGTACCAATTAGAAGAAGGACTTCGAGAGGTCAATTCAAAGATCAAAGGCTGAATCTAATAAAAAATTTTGTTAATGAATCAAAACACTCAGTGAAGCCAGCCGACTTGCCAAAGCCCTTTAAACGACCAAGGCAAACAGAATGGATTCAGTCAGAAAATAAAACCGTTAATCTTCTCTGAGTAGAAAGTAGAGACCCTCAGTCTAATGCTGGATGCCTATTTCTCTGTAAACAAGGTATCGATAGGCTAACAACAATCTATTTCTTACAGATCAGCTGAATCCGATGAATTTACTCAACGCAGCTACAAGCCATTGTTAGTTGCTATTGACGAGGCTATCAAATATGCTGTGGTATCCTTTGCTTCAAGTTACCTGGCACTGACGGTGTTTATCCAGCTGTTATTCTGAAGAGGTGTTCTTCTAAACTGGCAAAACCACTGCGTAAACATTTCCATCTTTACTTTTTTGTTGGGATTTTCCCGAGCAGATGGAAGACTGCTTTTGTCCAGCCGGTCCCTAAAAAGGCGAATCTTCCTCCTCTTCCAATTACCGTCCAATCGCACTAATGTCCTTTCTTCCAAGGTCATAGAAACGTTGATAAACCGTCAACTTATGAAATATCTTGAAGACCGAAAGTTCCTTAATGACCGTTAGTACGGTTTAGGTAGCAAACGGTCCACTAATGATTTGATGGCATATCTCACCGATAAGTGGAACCAATCTTTACATTGTTTTGGAGAAAGTAAGATTATTTCACTTGATATTTCTAAAGCATTTGGTAGAGTTTGGCATCAGGCTCTTTTATCGAAAATGCGTGCTTTTGGTACCGATGAGTCTCTTCTTCGTTGGATTAGTAACTACCTTTCTGACCGTTCAATACAAGTTGTATTGTACAAGTTGTATTGGATGGCTTCAAGTCTGATACCCACTTCATAAATGCTGGTGTACCCCAGGGCTTCGTTTTGTCTCCGACTCTCTTCCTTATTTTATAAATGATCTCTTGTCTGAAACTTCTAATCCGCTTAGCTGTTTTGAAGACGACCTCACTACGTCCTGCTTTTCGGATGTGGAACTGGAACGGCTGTGTATGATAAGCTCATTGAATTCTGACCTTGACATCAGCATTGTTACATGGGGTCATAAAAACCGAATAGAATTCAATGCTTCAAAAACTCAATGCTGTCTCTTGTCGTTAAAGCTTAACATTCCCCCTTTTTTCATTATTCATGAATGGTACCTGCATCGAAGAAACCAAAAAACTGCCAGTACTTCGTATGTGTGTAAACGATGATCTTCGTTGGAATGACCACATATTTGAAGTCGCCAAAAACGCTGCTAAATGCCCCGTGGGCGATCTTTCCAATAAAAAATCACAAACCAGTCAAAAACCAGTTTGTGATTCGCTTTTGGAATAAACATATTATTTACTTATTTCACTTATGATGAGAAATTTTGATCTCTACAAAAAATCTCATTTGAATAAACCAAAAAGTGACATTATTTCTGTTCTAATTTCACTGCGCTGTTACCACATTTGGTTCTGTCTTTAATGAATTTAACTTTTAAGGCACCTTAGTGGGTTAGAATTCAGTGTGACTTCGACATTTATGAAGTTTATACTCATTGGAAGCGATCTTGGTCCAGAACTAGTCTCTCTCTCTTTTATCGCTTTTTTTACAAACAGTGCTCTAGTGAAATAGCCAGTTGCATTCCTCCCCTGAAACAATTTAGCCGCAACACCCGCCTCGTTAGGAATGTTCATCAGTTCTATCTTGAGCCCAAGTTCGGGCGTAAAGTCAAGTATAGAGATTCGTATTTCAGTCGCGCCACCCGTATGAGGAATGCTTTACCTGGCTCTGTGTTTCCCCTGCATTATATTCACAAAAGTTTTAAAGCAACGTAGGTACATCGGTATATTTTTTCAAATCCTCTCTTACTTTCCTAAATGCTCGCACTGTGTTTCATAATAATATAAGGGTAGTCATAACCCCTTGATGTGCGCGTTAGTTATAAAAAAAAAGACTATAGATGATAGTCGTTTAAAACTATACGATAGTCATCATAAAAGTTACCCAGCGACGATAGTCGCCATCATCTAGACGAAATACATTTCTAAACTAATACGATGGTTGTGTTAATCTAGAATATAGTCGTTTCAAAAGTTACGCAATCGACTATAGTAGTGTTTATCTAGACGATAGTCGTATTAATATACACCAAATTCGTCTTAATCTGGACGATAGTCGTCTTAATCTAGACGATAGTCGTCTTATTCTAGACGCCAGTCGTCTTAAAAACTACAAACTTCAAGCACTGAGTTACAATAAAAGAAGCTAGACTGAAGCCGTCTTCATCTGGATGATAGCCATCCTAAAAGTTACAGAATCCAGGCCCTAGGTTACGAAAAAAGAAGGTAGGCGATAGTCGGCTTAATCAAGACAGTATTCTTCATAATATAGACACTAGTTGTCTTAAAAGTTACGTAATTCAGGCCCTGAGTTACGAAAAGAGCGTGATTTTAAACCCATTAAAAGATAACAAATCTTATCAGACGCGCATAGTTCAGTTCCACCACAGCTAGTTGGAATATTTAATCATCTAAATGAGAAAAAGTTAATGAACTTACTGGTAACTCAGAGGTAATTCCTTGAAAAGCAGTGAAGCCACAAATTTCAAAATGATTCTTTATAGAAGTTCGATGAAATCTGGTTACAGCTAAAGTTTCAAATGCAAAACCACTTTTAACACTGAAATAAGTACCCGTAACCCAAAGATGAAATCAGACAATTAGAGACTAAGTAGTGAAGTCACGATAGGTAGGTCATGGTCATATCAAGGACCAATGTCTTAGCTCAGGATAGCATAGTGAAAGAGGATCAAAACAGAGACCTTTTGTTAGGTGGCACAATCCAGTAGGACTGCAGCAGTAGTTCTAAGTACATATGTATAAGACGAAAAGTTTTCTCGTTGGCAAGCTATTTTGGTTGAGGCCAACATTGGTCAATCCAGGACTTTAGCGTAAGCAAGTATAAGGTATCCCCAATTGTCAACGAAGACAAATGACCAAAATTAAAAAAAAAGTGTAGCCCAACTGCAGTGGGCCCTAAATTTTATGTATGTACGAGTCGGTAAAAATCAACAAAACAATGCGTCTAGAAAGGGGCAGCAATGAGTGCAGCTGCAAGCGGCAACACCTCACTCTCGTCTCAAAGATCAATTCTGATTCCCGTAATAAACGACGATGAGGAAGTCAAAGGGGAGAGGGGGAGGGTTTTTGCCGGTCACTTGATTATCAGGGTAGATTTGCCTCAATCAACCTTTCGGAACTCTAAACGAAATTTAGGATGCTGTTCAGCGTCATTCTCTACGCACTTCGGATGTGCTCAATGAGTAAGGTACACAGTGAGTTGTGACTCGTGAGAATGGCAAATAACCGAGTAGAGATTCTATTTTTATTTTTCCAGGAAATTTCTGGCCATAGATTCTATAAAACTCGACAAGTTTCTTATGATGACCACCTGTCATTGGTTTCTGCAAGCTCAGCAAGTTTCTAAGGATGAACACCGGTCATTGGCAGTTTGTAAAAGCCTTCGTTTAGTATGGCCTCATCTAACTAATGAGACCACTGTTATACCAGAGCTAACCGCACATTTGAACTTCGGTCACTTGCACTCAATTTTGATTTTAGATCCAAGGCTCTGCTACTTAAGCATTGGCATTCATCATCTTCTAGATGTCATATTTCCTCGAGAAATACAAAGAAAGCCACCAGCTTGGGTCGTGTGAATGGAAGACTGGCCTCGACGAGCGGTACGTAAGCTGCAAGAAAGAAGGACACAAATTTCAATACTTGAACTCTATTGAAGCCAGTTCCATGTAGAAATCATCTATGCAAAGTGCACGTCTCGGACATCAAAGACGTTGCTAAACTCCCAATTACTCCATCACCAGAATTAGGACTGATAGGCGGTGACCTTCAACGCTCGACATATACTCCGAATAGATAGCATCTGTGGTAGCAGAACGGAATTAAATGCTTTTGCCAAATTGTTAGACGGCAACACCAAGAGTCACAATCTCATATTCCAACCAAATTGACGTCCATCTTGGTGCATACACAACTCTTGCAAAACTTTGTCTGAACGGTAGTAAAAGACGTCAGCAAATAATGCCAGATAGCTTTTTGGGTCGGGGAACACAAATGTCTTTTAGGACCTCGTGAAAGGCGATACCTGCAAAAAAAGTACTTTGGATGTTAGTTCTGCTGAAACCTCGAACTCGTACAAAAAAACCTGCTCCAATTATCGACGGTGACACCTCGAAGAACACAGCCTCCTTCTCTTCGTCAAGATCCTGAGAAAAACTCCTGAGCGAACAACAGGTGTCATATATAAAAATAAGGTTAAGGCAATAAACTACCTAAGAATTCAAGCAAATGAATGAACCAAATTCCTACTGTGTGCTCTTGTAACCTCCTCTTCCGGATGCCTACCCTGTTTCCAAAACTACATTCTACGCTGCCGTCATGAGATAACATATCTCTCTTAGCAAAAAAATGCAAAAGTAATTTAGACTCATAAAACAATTTTCGCAAAACGTTTACATTTTCCCCCAAAGAACCACTCCATATCTGGTTCGTAGAACTTTCTAAACCAATTAGTCATCACTTCAAGTGTAAGGTTTTGTATACCACCTAGTTTACCTGCAATTAAGCGGATTAAATATAAAAACATACAAAAAGAAGAAGAAGAAGTGAATAACACAACTCCATCAAATGCTTACAAACATAACGAAACCTGCAGCCAGCGCCCATCCTTGAGCCAGCGACTCTTCACTATACTTGACGACGACTCGACTGCCACGACGACGGTGTTCTTGCTCTCGTTTATCGCTATTTACATAAACTGGTTTGTAAACAGTTTTTGTGTGCCGAAAGGAGAGCAATACAATTTTCCCATGCATTCAGCTCTCTTAACTCAACGATATGATGTGATGATTCAAAGGATGCTTCCCCCAACTTGAATATTCAGGAGTAACTTAAGTTGAAAACGCATTTTAACATGCATTACCTACATTGGAAGCGGAATAGAGAAAACAAATATAAAAAAAAGTAACACAGAAAAAACGAACCTCCAAGGGGGCACTTAATCAAGTCCTCCTTACCTGCGCTATGGTACTGGCATCTCTCAACTCAGAATTCAACTCATCCTCTATCATTGGATGAGTGTTGCGGTGTGTACGTATATTTTTGATGCCACCTGAGTGCCTCGATTCGTACAACTTAATTAAGAGCAAATCCTGCTACATGCATGTTTCGGAGGGGGTCTGAGAGTGTAGATATATCTCAGTTCTCAGGTGAAAACCCGCCTAAGAGCTAGGTTAACTTAGCATATTTATATACTTCTTAGCCCCCCAACGATGGAGAGGTAGGCCATGAGTTGCTTTTCAAATATTAAACAGTGTGCGCGGCTGTCCTAGTAACTCAGATGAGTGCAATTAATGCAATGAAAACAAAAAATGCAAATTCACTCTGTCGACCGCATCTCTATCATCATCACCACACACAACACAAGAATGATTGGGGTAGTGCTACCTACATGCAACTTTGCTTTTTCTTTTTTTGCTTTCTTCTGTTTATCATTCACTTTGAAATGAACTCAAATTGTCTACCTAGGACATGAGTGCAATGGTATGAGGACGATGTGTGTAAGATATCGTCTGCCAAGTCTCTAGTATGCTCTACTTCTTCCTTGAAATGGAATTTAGTACAAGTGTAGGATGTCCAATTGTCATGTCGCAGAACGTATTTATATTTTGCTATGAAAATGGTACAAACAAAGAATTACTAATATGGTTGTAGTTGCTGCTGATAAAGGTGCAGTTCACCGGCATAATTGTTTTTGGAAGAAAAAGTTTAACAATTTTACGGCGACGTACGAGATTGTAAAGGAATGAGGTTTAAAGTAATATTCTTAACTTTCTTTGGAGTTTTGAGGCGAATCTAAGAGCAATCATGGTTTTCATGCATTGAAATTAACCCTTCTTCTTATTTTATGAAGCCTTGGGTCGAGTCAAGTTCCTTTGTCCTTAATTGATACTCAACTTTATCAAAATGAGTTCCTTTATCCTTAGTTATCGTCGTCAGTTTTTTTTCTTTAAATTTTTAACCTAAGTGCCTTCGTTGTCAATTTTTGTCCCCAGTTCCTTCATTATAGTTCCTTCATTCTACATTCATTCAAGCTCAACTGCTTCACACACGCAGTCTCTCATAATCAGTTCAATCTGCCTTAGTTTCTCTCTTTTCAGTTCATTTATCTTCTTATCATCCACACTCAGTTTCAACATCAATTCTTAAGTCGCCGGTTCTTTCATTGGAGTTCCTTCATTCTCAATTAATTCAAACTTAACTGCTTCACACACGCAGTTTCCTCATATTCAGTTCATTCTTTCCTATTTTTTTTTTCTTGTCAGTTCATTAACCTTTTCTTCTTAGATCCTCAGTTTCAACATCCGATGTTTTTTTCTAGGGCAGGTGCCGCAGTCAAGCTCCTTTGTCCACAGTTCTTAAAACCATCATTAGTTGATACTTAACTCCATCACAATGAGTTCTTTAATTCAAATTTCCTTTGTCCTCAGTACTTTAATTTCAAGATTTTTATCCTTTCATTACAAATACTTCCTTAACCAGTTCATTTCTTACAGTTCCTTAGTCTTGACTTCATTCAAACCTGAAAGCTTCACACACGCAGTTTCATTATATTCAGTTCAATCTTCCCAAGTTCCTTTCTTTTGAGTTCAATTATCTTCTTGTCCTTCATTTTCAGTCCCTAGATCAATTATTTCATCTCTAGCTACTACATTAGAGTTCCTTCATCCTCGATTCATTAAAACGCAACTGATTCACACACGCAGTTTCCTCATATTCAGTTCATTCTTCCCTAGTTTTTTTCTTATCAGTTCCCTTAACTTTTTTTACATCCTCATTTTCAACATCCGATGTTTTTTTCTAAGGCAGGTGCCACAGTCCAGCTCTTTATTTCATTAAACGTTGAATCGAGTCAAGCTCCTTCGTCCACAGTTCTTAAAACCATCATAAGTTGATACTTAACTCCATAACAATGAGTTCCTTAATTCATATTTCCTTCGTCCTCAATTCTTTAATTTCAAGATTTTTATTCTGAGTCCCTTCATTACCAATTATATCTTCACCAGTTCAATTCTTACAGTTCCTTAGTCCTGAGTTTATTCAAACCCGAATGCTTAACACACGCAGTTTCCTTATATTTAGTTCAATCTTCGCTAGTTCCATTCTTTTCAGTTCGTTTACCTTCTTCTTTTCCATCCCCAGTTTCAACATCAAGTCTTTTGTATTCAGGTTCTTTTCATTAGAGTTCGTCAATTCTCAATTCACTACAACCCAACTGCTTTGCACACGCAGCTTCCTCATTTCAGTTCAATTTTCCCTAGTTCCTTTCTTTTCAGTTCATTTGTCTTCTTTTGTTCCACACACGCAGTTTCCGCATATTCAGTTCAATCTTCGCTAGATCCTTCTTTTTAGTTCATTTATCTCCTCATCTTCGATCCTCATTTTCGAAATCAGTTCTTTCGTCGCTAGTTCTTTCATTAGAGTTCTTTCATTCTAAATTCATTTCAGCCTAACTGCTTCACATTCACACACGCAGTTAACTCATTTTCAGTTCAATCTTCTCTAGTTCATTTCTTTTCAGTTCATTTATCTTGTTTTCATCCATCTTCAGTTTCAACACAAATTTTTTCGTCTCCAGTTCCTTTAATATCAGTTATCAGTAGAGTTCCTTCTTCAAAAATTCATTTTAACCCAACTGCTCGACACACACAGTTTCCTGATATTCAGTTCAATCTTCTTTAGTTCCTTTCATTTCAGTTCATCTGAGGATGGAAGAAAAGAAAAAAATCTTTCTTCCATGCTCAGTTTCATTATTTATTGTCTTCTCCTAAGGCAGTGGCTACAGGCAAATTCGGACCAGGATTTCAATCAATATCCTAAAATGTTCTCAAACGCCCGCCGATGTCGTACTCCATGTATTCGCCCCGTTAACAAAGACCGGTATGATTAAAAGCATATATATATATATATCGAGAGCGCACTTTACTCCTCAATATTGCTTCCCAATTCCAAAAATTAAAAATATTTAGTTATTAGCAAGACCGATTTTTCTTCAACTAAGCCCTAAACTACCTCAAGGTTAAGACTATCCGTCTCAAACGAACCACTGACATCCCGCTGGGTTCATCCATTTATGTCAATGTCGTTCGGGTGCATAAGTATTTGGACTTATTTTTGAAAAATCGTTCCTTTGAAGTTGACTTTCCAGTTTTGTACACAGTTTTTAAGAATCTTGTCCAAAAAGTGGCATGGCAGCGCTTTGCCTTGTCTATTGGATATATCCACTCTTGGCTTCAAATGCGCTCGTAAGATTTTTTCCGACCATGTTGGACCAACCAGCGGTAGTTACCCGTCGTCATCTTACACAAACAGAGGACTTTCGCTGGGACGCAATCTTAAAATCGATAAAGAGATCGATCGCACGTGTCGATTTCAAGATGCTGGTTTTCCAAGATCTACCGGAGTTTCTTGGTCAGAAGCCACACTGATAAGGATTAACACTTATTACTTTATCGACGTACTACCTCAGACGAAATGTTGATGTTAAGAAGTCTTTAATCCCTCCGTGGTAAGTGAAATTTAGACGTTCTCCTTTCTTGACGATCGATCATGTTTTCTTCTGACCATAACGCAAATGAGCTGGTGCATATTCTTAACCAGATCATTTTCTTCTGTTTTGATGATCTTGACAGCTATACCTTGTGCTCCTGCAGCTTTGCTGGACTAAAGCTTAGATATCAATAACTATCTTCACTGATTGTAAGTCGAATAGACGAGATTGTTGACGTTCGTGTCGTCATAGCACTTCCCTTTATAGCTCGGAAAAATATTTTTGCAGTGAAACTTCCTATTGCACGTTGTGAGCCTAAAAGGGCAGAGCTTTATTCAAGTTTTCAGTCTAGCTGGCAGCTGCGTCATATATCCCCCCTACCAGCAGCTGAGTGTGAAGATTAAGGCTAGCCCGTGACTCACTTTCGAGTCGCAGGCAGTTCCTCATTCCATCGATTGTGCACTCTCTCTTTTTATTTCTGAGAGGTAGGTGCTCGTATCTATTTTTTGAGTCTTTTTTGTAGCGTCGATTTTTTTACAACTCGCTTATCTGCATTTTCGCGACGGGAATCAAACCACAGGGGCTTTGTAGTGGTGGACATGTGAAATTTAAGGCCTTAGAGACAGAACCTCTTATGGCTGCTAAAAAATGTGTCCATATACTATATAAAAAAGGCAGGAAAGGGCTGCTAAGAAGAATTTTGGGTGTCTCCAATCAAAAAAGAACCTATAGAAATTACATGCTATTGAAACCCTTAGAAGTCGAGTTTTCTCTTAGCATTTTCTGGTGTCAATTTTGGTTGGGATATGCACAGACGTACCTTGGCTACAATGAGGAAGTAGTAGTCAATATTGATATCTCGGAATATGCGGACATCATATTTCATCATCCTCAGCTCCTTTTTTCTCAGATCATTTTATCAGCAGTTCCTTCGTCTTCAGTTCTTTCATTCTCAGTTCGTTCATCCCCAATTCCTTTGTTTTAAGCTTTTATATGTCTAGTTCGTGAGGGCGGCCGTAGTGCAGTGGTAGAGTGTTCAGTAGAAAGACTTGACGAGTTGGTTCGATGCCGCTCTGGGCATCTACTTTGTTTTCAGCCTCATAGTTTCATCTGGACGCCGCGCCGTCTTTGAGGTAATATATGAAATTACACCCACCTTATTTCAATATACTGCACCACAAAAAAGGAAAAGGCTGCTACCCTGGTAGTACAATGGACTGGCAATTAGACCTGAGTGCTCCAGATTAGCATTAGGGATGAATCTAAGATTCAACTGGAGTACCTAAGCTTCATTGCATTCGATTCAATTACCCTAAGTTGCTGTATCAGCGATTGTTGGATTTTATCAGTTCCTTCATTTTTAGTTCCTTTATCATCTTCTTTAATTTGGAACGTAGGCCCCGTGATTTAAAAGGGATCATATCTTTCCCGTTTCTCTCCTTCATTCTAGTGATCCACTAACCCTACCTATGGTCCGACCCATGAAAGTTTTTAGTGTCGGAATCAATCACAGCACCAGAGCTGAGTTTTGAAATGAATTCATAGAAACAAAACCCACATCTTCCATTGTTTTTATCTTTTTTGTCCATTTTTATCTTTTTTGGCGTTTAGGAATGTTGATTGTATTCAATCTACATGGAACCATGCCATTTTGCCACTTGAGGAAGATTTTTTTTATTTTAAACGTTCAATTTTGTTTAAGGTGAAATCAAAGATAGAGTCTCATTTTAAATAACGGCCATATGCGCTTGCATTAGAGTTTCATTATTTTTACTTTCTGTGTTAAGTTACCACTTTGATGGCGAAAAAATGTTTCTCAGCTACGTCGAAGCTTTCTTCGTTCTCCACTATGACAAGCCCCACAATTTCGAAAAAACGTTCACTTTTTCAAATAAATTTCAAACCAACCGACTAAAAATCGCGACGAAGGTTCCCAGTCGATTTCAGTTTGAAGGCAAAATAGCACTACCTTGCCGCAGGCGACTCTCTGGTTCTACTCTGTGGTTTGAGAAATCAAAGGGAGTTTAAGAGTTGATTCTCTGAGTAGCCCACTCTGTGCCTATAGTATGAAGGAGAAATTCACCTTCCACATGCATCTCAGTTAAATACTCGTTGTATTTTTTCTCTTCTTTTTGTTTTTCATATTTCTGGTTTGGTTTATTTCATCTTTCATCCATCAATTTCATTCAACGCTATAAGCTGTATACGATGATATATAATTTACTTATCAATTTCGCTTCGCTTCGAAGCTGGCTCATGATGAAGACACACTGACCAAACCAAACCCACTAAAGCAGCCATATCTTCCTGCTTTTATACTCAGTATTGGTACTCACTGTTCTGGGATTTAATTTTAAAAACCGATGACTTATGGTGTTGTTTTCATTCTTCCTTCCTGGTTCTCTGTTGACTTGACAGCAGGGAATTTAATATTTCAAAAAAATATATGCAAAATAGAGACAAACAACAGCAAAAATTTGCACACAAAATGATGGTTTTCAAAATGTGCTAGCTGTTGAGCTTGGGGAAGAAATATTTGCTAGAAGTCATCGAATGGAACGGATGCGGACGAGGGATAAAAATCAATTTTAATAGCATGATAAGCGTTATGCTGTAAGGAAACATTCCTTAAGGGTAAAGGAATGATGATAGGGGAGCGAAAGGAAACCGGATATTGTCTAGATTACGTTTTGACGAGTTAGATTTTTCTTTTTTTGATCTGAAAAAAATGCGCACTAAGAATGTAATCATCAAGGAGCTTAGGGGAGTTTGAGCTGAATTGAAATAAAACATAACTGTTATTCAACAATTGGGAATCAATTTTAGGATTTATCGCCGAAGGACGTTGCTGTTGATAAGAAGCTTTTAATTTTGTCTTCAGTCAGGATTATTAAATTGTTGTGAAAATACCTTTTGCAGTCGCTAACTTAAAGGCGTTGAAATATTAATTTAGGATTTAAAGGAGATCGGCGTTAAGAGTTGAGAACTAGGTAAAAGTGTATGTCACATTGTCACCACAGAGAAAAATTAGTGAGGTACAGTTGCTGAAAACTTACAAAACAAAACGATTCCTTTTCCAGAAGCAATTTTTAAGGGCGATCTCTTGTTACAGCATGGTTCTAAAAGGTGAAAAAGTAAGACTCATCTTCGTCCTAAGGGCAGGAAGATGGGGCTGTAGATTTTCGACTTCTAATCCCTACCTTTTTGACTCTTTGGTTTTTAGTGTCCATTACTTGACTGTATTTTCAGGAACAGCCATTGTTTGAATTTTAACTAATCGGTTTAAGTAGTGCTGACAGCAGCTGAATAATATGAATACTAGTTTAGTTACTAGAGCTTATAGGTAGGCATTACAGTTCGGGGGGAACCTGAGCCTTAACCAACACTTTCGATAACCTTTTCGGTTTCGGGGGAGCTTTTTCCAGCTTTGCACTCTAAGCCATTTGAGGTCTTCTTCCACTTGATTGCGCCACCTCAGACGAGGCCTTCCACTTCTACGATTTCCCTGCAATGTGCTTTCGAAAACCCGTCGAACAGGTGGGTTGATGTCTGCTCGACATGTCTCAGCCAACGTAGCCTCGGGATGCTTCCGCACCGTAAAGCAAGACTGGAATGATTAAGGACCTATAAAGAGTAAGCCTGGTTTTTCTTGAGAGGGTTTCGTTTCTCGATTGCATTCTTAGCCGAAAAAGCAACGGTTGCCATGAACTCCGCTTTCGTGTTGTTTTCCGTGTCTTAAGCGGATCCTGAGCGTCTTTCTATTGTAATGTTTTGTACAATTCGCTGTCCTTGTTTGATGATAACATATACTTTGTTTTACCCTCATTAACCATCACGCCCCGTCTGTTTCAATACTCTCAAAAGCACCTATGGTATCACGCTGTATTCTTTACGTCAATATCCTCTGCGTAGGCGAGTAATTGTACAGACTTTTGAAAGATTGTTCCTCTGGTGTAGATGTTTGAGTTTTGTACAATCTTTAATTTTATGACGATACGATGGGTAGGTCCATTCATCCGGTTATACTTTCTTCCGATCATATCATGCTGATCAGCTGGTAAATGCTCCTTTCCAACTCATCTCCAGCTGCAGTTTGGCATCAAGGCCGTTGCACCTGCAGTCTTATTTGATTTAAGTTTGCATATGGCAAGCTTAACTTCTTCTAGGTCGGGAGGATGGCATTCTTGATCATCGTCCAAGCTGAATGGGGCAATTTTCTTGACAGCAGAACAAGTGTATTCATCACCGTTAAGCAGTCTGCAGAAGTAATCTTTAAAGATCCTCAGTCGCTACTGCAACTGTACTAATAGTGTTTCCCTCTTGTTGTTTACGGCTTGCCACCCTGGCAGGATCCTTTTACCTTTTGGTAAAACTTCCGAATCTCGTTCCTGTCATGGCATCTGCCAAATTTCCTCAAACAAGCGCTTCTCATACTGCTTCTTTTTCTTTTTAAGAATTCGATATTCTTACCTTTTTTTCTCCTTGTAAGTCTTGTTATGCTGATCGTAATCAGCCCTCGTTCGTTTTTGCATCAACATTTGTCTTGCTTTTTGTTTGGCTGCATTTGCTTGCCTGTTTTCTTTACCGAACCATTTGTTTCGTTTTTCGCCATTGAAATCACGCTGCGTTCTTCCAATAATGTCAATATCATCGTCATATCCGAGTAATTGGACGGATCTTTGAAAGATTGTGCCCCTTGTGTTAACGTGGGAGTTTTGCACTATTCTTTCAAAAAAGATGTTGAAGAAGTCGCATGACTGCGCATCGCCTTGTCCCAAAACTTTTTTGACATCGAATGTAGCGGTGAGATTATTTCCGACCCTGATGGTGCAGCATGCGTTCTCCATCGTCATCCTACCCAATCGGGACAAGTTTGGTTGTGATGCCAAAACTAGACATTGCTCTATATAATTCCTCTCTATAGATGCTGTCCTGTCATGCGCGGCTTTAAAATCGATAAAAAGGTGGTAGGTATCGATTTGAAGCTCCTGGGTTTTTTCCAAGATCTGCCGTAGTGTGAAGATATGATCTATGGTGGACTTATTTCCTGGTCTAAAGCCGCAGTGATAAGGAGAAGAACCTATCAGGTTTTTGACGAATGGCGTCAGACGGTCACACAATACGGCAGAGAGGATCTTGTACGCGATGTTAAGAAGACTGATTCCTCTGTATTTGGCGCAGTTCAGAGGGTCTTTCAAACCAAGGGTTTCGTTGTGGTGGCCGTGTGAAACCCAGCACTTCAGAGACGGCATCTCTGATGGCTGATTGGCAGTGCTGCCACTGGTTCTCTATACTTGATGCTGGCGGCATAAGACTCCTTGAGAGGTTGTAAGAGACTCGATCGGAAAGGACTTGGCGATCTCTTGCGATTGTAGTCGTCCAACGTCGAATCTTCTCACTGTATTTCCTTGTTTTGGCTTAGATCTGTATATCCGCAGTCGTACTTTGGCTACAACAAGGTAGTGGTCAGAGTCATTGTTGGCCCCTCGGAATTTTCCGACATCCTCTATACTGGAGAAGTGCCGTGTGTCGATCGCAATGTGGTCAATCTGGCTGACGGTTGATTAATCAGGAGATTTCCATGTCCCTTTGTGGATATTGAGGTGCTGGAGCCTCGTACTAGTTACCAGAACGTCTCGCCCGCAGCGAAATCGATAAGCCTGAATCCGTTATCTGAGGTGTTGTCGAGCAGCCGATTATTCCACCAAAGATCTCCTCTCTTCCTAGCTTGGCATTAAAATCTCCTAGAACAATCTTAATGTCATAGCCAGGGCACTGCTCATATGTTTTGTCCAGGAGCTCGTAGAATACGTCTTTGATGTCTTCATCCTTTTCCTCTGTGGGGCGTGTGCGCAAATGAGGCTTATGTTGACGAATTCAGCCTTGATGCGAATTGTTGCTATGCGCTCGTTCACATAGTTGAAACTCAAGACTTTTTGCCTGAGTCTAGTTCCAACAACGAATCCACATCCAAACAGTCGCTGCTTTTGATCTCGGTAGCAATCGCCGTAGTAGATATCGCAGTCTTTTAATCTGCGTCTACCTAGTCCATCCCATCGCATTTCTTGGATAGCGGTAATATCTGCTTTGTAGCAGTTTAGGGCTTCCGCTAATTTTTCTACTGAATGTGGTCTATTAAGGGACCTAACATTCCACGTACAGATCCAAAGTTCGTTGTCCGTTTTTCGTTTACTAGGTTCGTCATCAGTAAATCCATCCGTGTCCGAGGCTTGTTAGTGCTTCGCAACTAATGATTTCTTTACATGGCCGGGAAGTCACCCCGACAGCACTACCTCCAACCTGGAGGGCCAGATTCCTGTATAACTCCAAAGAAGGAGAGCCGGATAAACCGTTCCTTATAGGCCTGAGCTCCATATATGTTGTAGTAGCCCTATAAGGTGTTCACTAAGTGGTTCAACCTGACTCGAACTGTAGACGCCACCGTTGATTCCATCTAGGGAATTCCTCTGCTGCCTTCTGGATGAAAATGAGGGGCCTCTCGCTCGTTTGCTGCCACCAACAACCTTCCACTAGGGTTGAGACCCAATCTCCAGTTGAGGTATTAGGCACCCGATGTTCACCACGTGGAGGTGAGAGTAGGAGTTGATAGACAGAGGAGGGTTTTAAGAAAAACCAATGGACGCTAGGGTCCTCTTGGATACACGTGTCTACCATTTGACCAACTGGTAATTCTGCAAGTCGATTATATCCACTGAGATAATTCCGAAAAGCTCTAGTAGGCCACTGAGTTTCGGAAGCTTAGAAATTTTTCGCATTATGGTGCTAATTTATTTGTTCTTTGCCCCTTTGTCAACACTACGCTCTGACACCAATCAGAGCCTTCCTGAGTAGTACACGCCTAACAAAATGGTTTTAAGGTTAATAAATTTGATCCCGTCTTGCACAAACGCTCTTTCTAGTTCCTTGTAGGTACGTCTAACGCTTTCAGACATGAACTTTGTTATTCCATATATCAAAAAGACAAACTTCTCTATCAACAAACCTTCTTAAGTATTTGTATAGAAGTTTAATGGAAGCCAAACTAAAAGCTGTAAGACTTTCTAAAGTCTTAAACGACTGAATACAATTATTGAAGGAGGCCTCTCAGCATGAGATTGCTAGGTTCACCCCATTCTACTGGTTTGAAATCAAACATTTTTCACACAAGTGAAATGACTTTAGGTATAGTTTCAAAATTCCACAATCTAGTTCTTATTGAGTTCTTCGGTCAGTCATTCTACTACCTCTTACTTATCAACTTACAAATTATAATTACTTTCGAAAGAGATCATCCAAATCATATATCACCTAACTACAAGAAGTTGGACTATTGGTAAAAAATGCTTTTCACTACATAAGGAATCGTTTTTCTCAACCCACATCACGCTGTATCCAGCGCGAAAAGTAAACCTCGAACTATTTGGTCAAGCTCCTTGGTATCTTGGGCCACATAAATTCAACGCATTATAACTCAACATTGTCATTGGTATTTGTGTACCGTAAATCCTTTTTATTTCTAAATACCTACACTGCTGGCCAATAAATTTCTGCACAAGAATAATTCCCCCATAATTGGTATAAAGACCGACAACAGAGCGTCCTTACTAGATACGAATAGGAAGAAATATAAAACAAAAAATGGCGTATGCTCCTCTAATATCCAAGTCGCAAGTATGTTAGAAGAGAAAAGAAAAGCTAGTCCTAAACGAAGATTCATATAAATATCCCATCTCTATCTTATGAATGGCATTAATGCCCCCATTGGCATTAAGAAGACATTCCAATAAATTCTTCAGCGATAATCCTCCCCATCGATAGATATTATGTTTGTACAGCACCAGCAATTGTATAACCACAATACACGATACATGTATTCAGACATTGCCGAAGTATCCCTCTAGAGATGAAATCAATGAAAATATGATATCATCGACATCGTCCTCGTTCTCATTGAAACCCTCCCTATGTATTATGGGTAGCAGAGTGTATGAGAATAACAATGCAATCAGTAATCAGAGTATTAACTAATTATTACCAACACAATTCTCAAGAGGAGCCGACTCTGTTATCTGATTGCGCATCGAGCCAATTCGGCTGGGTTTAGGGCAATACACAATGTACAATGGCTCATAGCTAAGTAAATTCAAATGCAAACAACAACTCGGACTGCTATTGTGCAAATGGACGCAAATCTGAATAGTTCTACGTTTATCTTCTATAAAAGCACCTGAAGGATGTTGTACATGTCTAAACTGATGCAATGAGGACGCATACTCATACTAAACGCAGTGCGACTACACACACAAACACTTACACGTGTTGATTTCCATCAGCAGGGTTTGGCGTTGGGTCAGAGTGTCAAAGTGGGTTAAAGCAAGTTTGTTTTATCGGATCTTTGGAGAGGTGCAAGGTATGGTCGCTCATGTGTGAAAGAGCAAGTTGTTGCAACGACCGACAGATGATAAGAAAGCCTCACAAAATCAAATAATTGTTTGTCAGCATTTAGTAGTTGTTAACCGAATTGCTTCCGTTCTAACCTCACCGCAGTTATGCAAGAGGACAAAAAATATATCAGGCTTATGAAAAAGTACGGAAAATCTTCTAGAAAGGGTAATACAACAGGACGTTGAACCCCTGGGCCTAGCGCATTTCTCACAACTATGCCTTTGAAGGGAATGGAAGGGATCTAAATTTTTCTGCTGATTCCGAACGGCTAAAGGCAATATCCATGGAAAAACATTTTTTATTTCTGCTGCGATTTAAACCAAGTGTAGCAGGCACACATGATAACCATTAGGACTCGGACACATTAGGAAGTAGGATATGGTCAAGTGAAAGAAGTCGAAGTCATTGTTTTGTTGACTGCAATTGAAGATCGTAGAGCAGGTACTGGTTAGTCGACTGCGGAAAATAGTGAAGCTATCTGAGAGCAAATAAGAAGTATAAGGATCCAAATTGAAAAACATCTTTATTCGTTAGAAGATTTGCATTTTGTGCTGATGGTGTACTTTAAAAAGGCATTACATCGACAGCCACGAAGTCTAATACGGTCAGCGTTCAAAGAGCATTGAGTTTTTTTCGCTTATTTGCGAATAGTATGATAAGGTATGATGTTCAGATAGGTGAAGCATTCCAAGTCACAGTAGGTGTACTCTGACGAAGCATCTTGAGATTCCTTAGCTCTTTATTACACAGTAAATGATTATCTGAAGGGCGTACTTGGTCCAGTGGTAGAGTGTAGAGTAGAAAGACCAGCAGGGTGGGTTCGATTTCCGCTTTATGCAACTAATTTTCTTTCAGCCCCACAGTTTCATCTTGAATCCGCCCTTGAGGTTGTAAATGTGAAATTACAACCACCTTATTTCCACTTACTGTACTACAAAAAAGAGAAGGCACAGCAGTACAATGAACCGGCAATTTGGTCTGAGTTTGCCTTAGAAGGCAATGAACACCGTATAGTCCAAAAACGGCTGAGTGTTTGTATAGGTTTTTTTTCAAATCCAGTCATGCTTAGCTATTCCACTCATCTAGTTTAATGCCACGAAACCAGCATTTAGTTGGCCTGTGGCCTCAGAAACGGAGCTATCCAAAACGGGAGGTTAACCGATGCGACGTGTTCTAAGGCCAACGGGGAATACCCACAGGCATCAAGATCACTAGTGTGAAGCAGCTTAGTGGAAGAACTGTGATCCCTCCGAGAATACTTAACTCCTATCACAGAGGAAGAAAAAAAAGTTGAAGAAAATGAAGCCAATTATACAATCCAGGGAATGAGGTATCCAACAGTGGGGTAATCCATGTTGACAAAAAACGTAACCTACATGATTTTCTACGTGTAGATAATTCAACGTAGACAACTGATTTTTGTCATGTATTCAACACATTCGTCTACTTAGGAGTGTAGACAATCAAAGTGAACATAATGTAGAAGAACACTAGGAACCAAGTTTTTCTTCTTTTCATCTCGCGTTTTCTTATTTTGCATTTTATACAATTATTTGTCTTTCTTCGTTGACACTACCTCCTCTTACTTTGATTATCGTTTAGATTATGGCGTTTATTGGCTTTTGCGAGGAACTGACAAGTCCTCTGTGAGTTGTTACACGGCCATTAAAAGAGCCTTCTCACTTCTCAGTTAAACGTTTGAAATCGAAGTTCTCTAAGCCTTACGGCTTCACCCTATTTTTTTTTTTTTTTGACATCACTGGTTTAGACGGCTCACGCACGTTTTGTGTCAAAGATTTCCAGTTTAGTCTTTAATCTTAATATAATCATCTTACATACGAACAACACTTGAAAATTATTGAATTTTAGTACCAAAATACGTGCCTAGAGACCACTTAGTTTCTCCTTCTTTTCGAGGTCTGTTTTGCATCGTTGTCGGCGAGTCTCTTCTTCGTTGGATTAGAGGTTATCTTTTGAATCGTTGTGTTGGATGGTTTCAAGTCTGATACCCACTTTATAAAAGCTGGTGTGCCTCAGGGCTCCGCTTTGCCCCCGGGCCTTTTTGTCATTTTTTGTCTGAAACATCTTATCCTCTTAACTGTTTTACTGAGGACTCAACTCACATCTTTTTATATTTGTCTCCAAGTTCACGTCCCTGCTTTGCGGATGTGAAACTTGAATCTTGAACTGTTGGGTAAAATCATTGAGATTAGGCCTTGTAAACATTGTTCGCGTAGAATTCAATACCTTGGAAGCCTAATGTTATCGATTTCAAGGCTGCGTATCACAGTATTTACAGAGACGAGCTGTACAGAGCCATGTATAGTTTCTGCATCCCTGCAAAACTCGTACGACTATGCAGGATGACTTTGGAGAATTCTCGCTGCTCCGTCAAGGTCGGTAAAGAACTCACCGAGACCTTTGAAGTCGAAAAAGGCTTTAGGTAAGGCGACAAACGATTTCATCAACATCATAGTTGTAAAGATTGTACAGATCTCAAACGTCAACACCAGAGGAACAGTCTTTCAAAAGTCTGTACAATTACTCGCCTTTGCAGGCGATATTGTCGTGATGGGAAGAAAATACGTGATGTCATAGTGCCCTTGCGAGTATGTATTGAAAAAGCAAAAATGGGTTTGATGGTTAATGAGGGCAAAACGAAGTGTATGTTGTCATCAAACAAAAACACAGAACTTCGACGAATTGGGCAAAACGTCTCAATAGACAGACATAACTACTAGGTACAACAGGACTTCGTCTACCTAGGATCCGCTATAGACACGAAAAACAACATCAGTGCGGAGATCAAACAGAGAACAACTCTTGCCAACCGTTGCTTCTTTGGGTTAAGAAGACAATTGAGAAACAAAACCCTCTCTAAAAACCAAGGTAGCCTTGTATAAGACCTTTATCATCCCAGTCTTGCTTTACGGTGCGGAAGCATGGACTTTATCAAAAGCGGATAAGGAAACTCTTGGTCGTTTCGAAATAAAAATTCTCCGAATGATATTTGGTCCCGTATGCGAAGACAATGTGTGGAGAAGAAGATACAACAACGAGCTGTATGAGCTACGATGGTTGGGTCATGTAGAGCGGATGGACCCAAACGCTCCGGCTCGACGGGTCTTCGAAAGCACATTACAGGGAAATTGCGGAAGGGGAAGACCTCGTTTTAGGTGGCGCAATCAAGTGGAGTGGAGTGGAGTGCGAAACTGGAGAGAGCTCGCCCAAAATCGAAGTCGTTATAGAAGGATGTTGGTTGAGGCCCAGGTTCACCCCGAACTGTAATGCCCACCTAATTAAGTTAGTAACTTTTTTCGTTTGCTTGGGTCGTCAACTTTGAAATCATTATCGTTATCTTAGGCTGTTTGTTGTTTCGGAACTGCATCCAGAAAACCGAAAAGCTCTCAGTGAACGATGGTTTTCTTTGCAATGACCACATATTTGAAGATTCTTAAGAAGATGCAGGAAATTCTGTACCCCTTCAGATTTGGCTACAATTTTGAAGCTTACATCCACCAAAAACTAGAGTTTAATTCTAATATCTGGTCAGGTCCTCCTCAAAATCGTTGTGCTTATTTGATAAGATACAAAACAGAGCTTTGAGATTGATAGAAGATAAATAGAACTGTTACTTGTCTCTCTCACTTACTTTTATTGCTTTTTTCGCAACCAGATAGCCAGTTGCGTTCCTCCCCTGAAGCGATTAAGCCACAATACCCATCTCGCCAGGAGCGCGCATCATTTTTATCATGAGCTTAACTTTGTGTGCACAGTAAAGTACACTGATTCATATTTTAGTTGCACCTCCCGAATGTTGATTGGCTACTCTGCCTACCTTTACTTTATGACCTATAAAAGTTCAAATGCATTGTGCTATGTGCATCGTTGTCTTTTACTTGATCCTTGGAATGTGTTCTAAAAAATTTTGAAAATAGTGATAAAATTTTGATGTGTGCATTGGTTTAAAAAAAACTGAATCACTAATATGCTTACCTAGAGTGACATGTGTGGTGTTAAAATTATATCGATTCTAATCATGGTTTTATGCACTGAGTTTTTTGTGTTTTTTGTTTTTAATTTGATGTTGTCTTTCCAATGGTGTCAAAAAGTTTTGGAAAAAATCTAAAAACCGTTCAATCAAATTTGTTTTTCAAAGCCGAATTTACCTAGGGGTGAACCAGGTTCTCAATCAGCAGTTTGCCCCAAACATTTCGATTTCGGTGCAGCTTTTTGCAGTATTGCAGGTATATTGACGTGTTTTCCAGTTGATTGCGTTATCTTAGACGAGGTCTTCGCTTTCGGCGACTTCCCTCCAATGTACTTTCGAAAACCTGACAAGCTAGACCGTTGATGTCCATCCGTTGCACAGGTTCCAACCATCGTAAAGAGTCAAAAGGCGTACTCTTAGAGGTATGCTCATCTTGCGGTACAGCTCAAACAGTTCAATGATGAATCTTCTTCTTCACACGTTGTCTCCATTTACTAGAACAAAGATCACTCGAAACATTTTTCTTTCGAAACGACTAAGTGTATCCTACTCCGATTCAAATAAGGTCCGTTTTTCCGCGCTGTATATCAGAATTAGAAAGACCACTGCACCATAGCCACTCTCAAAAGAAAAAACCTAAAAACCCAATTTCAATCCGTGTGGACTCTTACGATTCGCAAATCGCAACTCAATCTCCGCTTTGAGTTCACGCCCTTAATTGAATCCATTCTCAACTCCACACCTCGTTGGTCTTATTTCGCCGAAGTCAATACCCAACACAGTATTAATCCAACTCCTTACGTCGATAAACTTCATTGTTCAAGGGAGCTTTCTGCATAGAACCTCTTACAGCATTCATTCCATATCTAGATGCTTGGAAATTTCTCACCTAAGTTTCTTTTAAAATTCTCCTATTTGGCTGTTGGAGAAGAACTTGATGTGCGCAAGGACGAACCATCAATCCTTAAAGTTTATTTAAAAACAAAGTGACACCATCATTCACTTGTTGTCACTCCTAACTGAAACGACAAAAAGATGGAAATGAAAACTTTATCAAATTTTTCGTCAGAACCTTTTCATTTCTTATTCATTTTTTTTTTTCTCATATTGGTTTGTCCTTGTTGACTGGAGAGTCTCACTTTTTTTCTGTTTTCGTTCCGTTGACAGCAAATTGAAGGTAATCTTTTATATGAAAATCTCAGCGACTTTCCACTTGGTAATTCCTCACGACAGCGACGGATATGTATTAACAAAAAAAAAAAAAAAAAAGAATGCGAAACCCAACCAGAAGCGACAGGAACTTGGGTTTCCCAGAGAGAGGAAAGGAAATAAAATTTTGAATTTTTTTATTTTTTTTTCCCCATTTTTATCAGCCACCACAACCTTCTTTCTGTTATCCATGCCATTTGCTGCTCAAAAAAAAACTACTTAAAGGACTTGAATGTAAAAGTAATCTTTCCCCAAGTATTTTCTTCCCCCTGTTGTTATGGTCATGGCAAGTACGTACCATTTTTCTTGGCACTTTGCATTACACAGTCGATTTCCCATTCAACTGAAATAAGATAAAACAACGTCCTTTGCAGCTGGCCGGAAAATAAAAACAAAGTTGAAATAACAAATGCTGACATTTTATAGAACACGTATTTGAAGTGGCGCCCAACGCAGGGTATACTCTGCCATCAACAAAAACATTTGAAAACCCCGATTGGCCCTGACTTTGTAGTCGCTACTGTCAATCTACTGCTAATTTTGTCTTCAAAAGAGAAACATAACTTTTTGAATATGATTTGAAATACAACCTCGTGCCTCGTGTCGTCGTCTCGAAAATTATCTTTGCAATTTGCAAGGAATTTTTTTCCCTCTTCTCATAATGCTTTTCAAAGGCTGTGTTGCTTCGCATACACATTTGTCCCACCACACCCTGACTGCAAAATGGTTGCATTACTGGTAATCCTTTGTTGTTAAGTGATCCGTCCCACATTTGTCCGTGTTCCCATTATCCTCGTGTGCACTTTCCAAAAGCAAAACTTGAGTGCATATAGAGGGTTCTGTCGTTTTTCTTCTACTTCTTCTTCTTTTTTTGTGCTTCACAAGGTGTGGGTACTCATACTTGGGTTGTCCGCAATGCACTTGTCCTTTGCAGTACGTCTAGGACTCAGTTCAAAATGAAGAAAAGCAAACATAAAAGAAGAACCAAAACCGCCTGAAGCGTTTCAAGAAGCGGGTAAGCACTTTTATTTTGAATGGCTTCAACCATCCAAAAGGTTTGAAATGGATACCAGCTAGTTCATTGTTGAATGTAAAGAATGGTGAATGGAACAATGATCAGCTTCGAGACAATGGTCTTAAGTGAACTTTTAGGTATCTATTACCTTAACCTAGAGTTGTGTAAGGGGAACTTATCATTCACAACATTAAGGGCCAGTTGCTCAATCGAATCATAAATTTAAGTTCTACATAAAGTTTTAATTTTTGTATGGGTTGTTCCGGAATTCTTAAGTTCTACATAAAATCCCCATACTAAAATAGAACTTTATGTAGAACTTAAATTTATGATTCGATTTGAGCAACTGGCCCTAAATGATTTTGTGCCTTAGGATAACTAAAGTTCAGTAAGTCAGAGTCAATATGAGGACACAAACAACAAACAAGACACCAATGACATCAAATCCATCAATTTGAAGCTTTCACTGCATGTCCTAGTCAACATCAAATATCAAACATCAATACAGGGGAGTGATTACTGTCGGAGTTTTATTGTCACAATTGAATGGTGAGGACAGTTTTTACGCAGAGCATACTTATAGGAGTAGAAAGAAAGTAATGAATGGAATGTTGACATTTTGGACATGTATGGGATATTGTGAATTGTTACGTTAACATACGGGTCAGCTAGTGAAATCAGTAGCTGGCGTTTGTTGCCCATTCCGAGCGATTGAAGAAAACGCTTTTCATGATATAAAAATTACAATTGGGAAAATTGCCCATTTGCACCATAGTATTTGACAGATCGAGCTTGGGTCTATTTTGGAATGTGACCACAGCTGAAAGTTAAGGATTTTTTCATCAATAAGTTGGCGTTATGTTCTATTCAGCAGGCTTACTTAGGATATGAGAACGACGAATATTCTCACCGAATATACTCGTATTGATCATGTATGTATTTTCGTCTGTGAAATGTTTCAAAAGCAGCTCGCTGTTTGAAAAAGCTTTCGATTTTGTACTATTTGTTTGCTTTCATGTTTGTAGTGTAGGGCCATGATCGCTATCAACCGTCATTTTTGCCTTTTTTTCGTTCTGTATAAGAAACCAACTTGAAATGAATGCTCGTCTAATATGTTCGCCGTCATAACACTGAGCGTTCCTCCGCATTAATTATTGGGGGCATTCAACAATCGTATCCGGATAGCTTTTGGTGGTTGTTTACCTGTTTAAACGTTTAGCAGTGTCACAAACCCATTTCCACTTAAAGGCTATCTAATAAGGTATCCGAGTATTTTTGGTATACACTTTCTATTCAAGTGATCAGCTAATGGAAATTTTATTTTTATTTCTTTTCATGTTGATTTTTTGGTCTTGTGTGCATTTATTTCAGTATTAGAGTCCTTAACAATGCATGGGAAATCGAAACAAATAAATTATATTTGAATGTTTTTCTGTTTTCAAAAGTCGAATTTTAATATATCACAGCTGTTGTGTGCAGCAATCTGGAATATATATCTGAATCGTTCAAAAAGGTATCTAAGATACGGCTACCCGAGATAGGGTATCCGATAGGTTCTTGAACGTGCCCATTGAGTCCATATCTAAAAAATAAGTCGAAAAGTTTACTTACACAAAAAGGAAAACGTAAAGCTGCGCCGTCCGCTCAGTGCGTTGCTGGGCTCTTCCAAAAAAAAAACTCATGACTCAACTTCGAACCCCATGCGGTTTCGGCCTGTTTCAATTTTACCTTTCATTCCGAAAAGTTTTGAAAAAATCATTTTTCTGAAAATGTTCGTGTTTTTTTCGCACATTTGAAGCAGGGTACAAAATAAAGCAAAGTTGTTTGACATAACATAAAAAAACATAACATATCAAATCCACTGTGGATGCTATTCGTTAGGCAATTCAGACTGAAAATGTGTCGACTTTACTAATGTTTGACTTCCTCAAATTCATTCTACACTTCGTTTCTTGAAATTCTTCTTCGAAAACCGAATTAAAATCACTCTTATTATAAAATGTGGTACCTGTGGCGTGATGGTTAGCATGTCCACCTGCTAACCCTGTGAGGATGCTTTTTGTCAAAGGCTGAGGTAGGCTCAGCGGATCCAAGGTCTTCTAAAGAAGCAGCCAAAACTTTAGTTTAATGAAGTTAGTTTTATTTCCGATATTTAAAATTGTAACTTTCTTATAATATTTTGTACAATGGTTTTAAGCTTCAATAATTTCAGTTCATGTTTTAATTCAGGTTTCTATTCGCAATCGTTATGGGTAGATTCCAAGTAGGCCTCTTCGGATGAGGGGAGTTTCACTTGGGGTTCGGTTGGGTGTGGTCTAGTCCGGGAGTTACGACCAGGTTCTCGTATGGGCCTTCAGGTCAATCGAATGATGGTCTCCTATCCTGGATTACGTTTGGATTGGTCTTCGGGACACTCGGTGTACTGTTTCCTGTCCTGGGCTTCCAGTTCCTGGGCTCGGATTTGAGGTCACGCTGGGTACTTGGTAAAGATCTGTAATGATACTAGGAAGCGGGAGTTAATGGTTGCTCTGAGATAGCAGGAGCCACTAAATTCACAAAAAAAATAAAACTAACTTCATTAAACTTTAGCGTTGGACACTAAATTCACAACGAGATAGCGTTGGACACTAAATTCACACCGAGATAGCGGTGGACACTAAATTCACACCGAGATAGCGGTGGACACTAAATTCACAACGAGATAGCGTTGGACACTAAATTCACACCGAGATAGCGGTGGACACTAAATTCACAACGAGATAGCGTTGGACACTAAATTCACACCGAGATAGCGGTGGACACTAAATTCACAACGAGATAGCGTTGGACACTAAATTCACAACGAGATAGCGTTGGACACTAAATTCACACCGAGATAGCGGTGGACACTAAATTCACAACGAGATAGCGTTGGACACTAAATTCACAACGAGATAGCGTTGGACACTAAATTCACACCGAGATAGCGGTGGACACTAAATTCACAACGAGATAGCGTTGGACACTAAATTCACACCGAGATAGCGGTGGACACTAAATTCACAACGAGATAGCGTTGGACACTAAATTCACACCGAGATAGCGGTGGACACTAAATTCACAACGAGATAGCGTTGGACACTAAATTCACACCGAGATAGCGGTGGACACTAAATTCACAACGAGATAGCGTTGGACACTAAATTCACAACGAGATAGCGTTGGACACTAAATTCACACCGAGATAGCGGTGGACACTAAATTCACAACGAGATAGCGTTGGACACTAAATTCACACCGAGATAGCGGTGGACACTAAATTCACAACGAGATAGCGTTGGACACTAAATTCACACCGAGATAGCGGTGGACACTATTACACTCACCTGAACCTCTCCTAGATGACCGCTCATTTGCCACGGTCGGCGCAGACTGATTTTTCATCACTTCGGTTGGTTGTCTTATACACCTTTCGGTGACAAGTGGGTGTGAGTTGTTAAAAATGAACGAACTCCAACATGCCAAATTCCATTGAATGCAATGAAACTCAAGTGTATGTAGTGTTGTTGTGTTGCGGTATGTATTGGCATCGTATGATTAAGTTGTTTTCGTTGTGTCGTATAGTTGACGTGGGGGTGAATTTGTAATGGGTCATTACATTCCCCCCTTTCTTTCGGAGACGAGAACCTTCTCGTCTGACTGGTGGTCCACGGGTGGTGGACGGAAGTGTAGCTGATAAGCTACAACCTTAATTCCGGAAGGGTGGGGGCTCAGGTCCGGGACGTTGCGAGCCTTGATTCACGAGTGGTTGCCCTGCAAGAGACAAAGAAAAAAAATTTTGGCCCAATATGTCCATTCCCAGGATCGCATCGTTGGTTAGTTCTGGTAGAAATGCGAATTCTCCCTGAACCAAACATCCTTCAAGACTAATGGCGACTGAAAAGACCTTTCTAGTAATGGTGTGACTTCCGTTGGCTAGATGAATCTCACGTTCCTGGTAGCGCAGAGGAATTTCCAGAGCTCTGAGCTCGTCTCTTAGTGCTGGGCCGACAAACGAATTCGTAGAGCCGGTATCCACTAGCGCGTTGAAACTCTTTTCTTCAACTTTAATTGGTATAAATACCCTATTTTCAATGCATAGTTCTGGATTAGGTTGTCTCGGTAGGTTTTGTTGTAGTTCTTCTTGGCTTTCTGATGAATCCATCTCAACTGTTTCGGTATGTTCATCTTGCATGCAGCGTTTAATATACCGTGCCCACGAACGGGTAAATCCACTGCCTGTTGTAGACTTCCTTGGTTTCCTCCTGCTTCGGTTCAGGTTTCGTTTACTTATAACATCTGGTTTAGCCATAAAAATAGTTGCTATCTGTCGATGGCTACTTGTTGGATGCTGCTCAACTTCAAATACGGCAGCAGTTCGATTGTTCCAGTTCTGGGTCGGCTGGGTGTAGCGCTTGCACGTGCAATCTTTGGTTAAGCGTCCGTCTTCCCCACAGTTTGAGCAAAATAGTCGAAAGGGTCGGTGGCAGTTCCTCTTCTGATGTCCTCTTTGTTTACAATTCCAGCAATGCGTGTTGCGGTCATACGGCACCGATATTGCTCCAAATTGTGCTCGGGCTGTAGGAGGTGGGCCCAAGGCAGGTCTCATATTTCTTTGTTCGTTTTTGACATACTCGTATTCTTCTGCTAGGTCCGTCAGTTCCTCCAACGTCTGAAAATCCATCCTTCGCACAGCAATTCGGTATTCCGGGTGGAGGCTGTCATATATCCGATCGACGTTGTCTTCCTGACTCATCTTGGGATGCTGTCTAATAAGATATTGCATGGCCCGGATGAAGTCTCTGGCCTTCTCCCGCGGCCCTTGTTTCTTTCGCCAGATCTCTTCCTCCAACTTGTGGACGAAACGTGGTGGTAAGAAGTATCTGAGGAACGCTTGGCGAAACTCTTCCCATGTCTGAAAACTTCCTCTGTGGATTCGTAGCCACTCTAGGGCGGAACTTCTGAAGATTTCTGGGAAGGTCCGGAGGATGTGCTCTGCTGGTATCGAGTAGCAGTGTACCAACTCCTCCAGGCGCTCCATGAACTCTAGGGCATTTCCCGAACCGTCAAACTTAAGGCCCCATTTACGGACGGTGTTCATGGTCTCGGCCTCGGGACTTCGGTACATTCTGTATGGACCGGGTTGGTTGCTACTCTCTAACTCGGTATAGTGTGTTGGTGGACGCAAGGTGCTTGAGCTTAAACTTGTTGCAGAGCCGGCTCCAGTGGTCTGGTGGTACCGCCCTCCTACAGCTGGAGGTACGTGTAGCTGGAGTTGGGCGCTAGGCTCGTCTGTCGTCTCGGTTGTATTGGCAGGTTGCGGTGGTGCTTCAGTTTCATCTTTGTATTCACGTTCTTGAACCAATCGTGAAATTTCCGTGCACAGGTTTTGCGTCGAACGGTGAGTCCTGGAGTCTTTGATGTAAGTACTCAGGCGGGATCGAAGCGTAGAAACTGTGCCACTAGTATCTAACTTTTTGGAAGCCATTTTCTCAATGAGTTCCGTCTTCTTCAGCAGGTAGATGGACGCAAGATTTTCTTCGACGTCCATGTCGATATTACTGTCGGTATTTGCCATGGTCCTATGCCACTGGCAACGGTTTAAAATTTTAGCTTCTCTTCTATTCTTTTCTGGCTCGGTAGTGAGCTCCTCTGGTTTTGATCGGTCGGTATCTTTGGTGTATGACAGGTCGGTCGGTATGATCCCTCAGAGAGTTATTTCTTCTGGAACGGTCGGTCGGTCGGTAAATCTGGATAAGAAATAACTCCTCTGACTGAATCAATCTTTATTCGGTGTAATACAGGTCGGTCGGTATGGACTTCTAAGCAAGTTGATCCTTCTGGAACGGTCGGTCGGTATATCGGTTAACCAACTTCAAAGAAGTCCCTGCTCGGGCGCCATTTGTGAGGATGCTTTTTGTCAAAGGCTGAGGTAGGCTCAGCGGATCCAAGGTCTTCTTAAGAAGCAGCCAAAACTTTAGTTTAATGAAGTTAGTTTTATTTCCGATATTTAAAATTGTAACTTTCTTATAATATTTTGTACAATGGTTTTAAGCTTCAATAATTTCAGTTCATGTTTTAATTCAGGTTTCTATTCGCAATCGTTATGGGTAGATTCCAAGTAGGCCTCTTCGGATGAGGGGAGTTTCACTTGGGGTTCGGTTGGGTGTGGTCTAGTCCGGGAGTTACGACCAGGTTCTCGTATGGGCCTTCAGGTCAATCGAATGATGGTCTCCTATCCTGGATTACGTTTGGATTGGTCTTCGGGACACTCGGTGTACTGTTTCCTGTCCTGGGCTTCCAGTTCCTGGGCTCGGATTTGAGGTCACGCTGGGTACTTGGTAAAGATCTGTAATGATACTAGGAGGCGGGAGTTAATGGTTGCTCTGAGATAGCAGGAGCCACTAAATTCACAACGAGATAGCGTTGGACACTAAATTCACAACGAGATAGCGTTGGACACTAAATTCACACCGAGATAGCGGTGGACACTAAATTCACACCGAGATAGCGGTGGACACTAAATTCACAACGAGATAGCGTTGGACACTAAATTCACACCGAGATAGCGGTGGACACTAAATTCACAACGAGATAGCGGTGGACACTAAATTCACACCGAGATAGCGGTGGACACTAAATTCACAACGAGATAGCGTTGGACACTAAATTCACAACGAGATAGCGTTGGACACTAAATTCACACCGAGATAGCGGTGGACACTAAATTCACAACGAGATAGCGTTGGACACTAAATTCACAACGAGATAGCGTTGGACACTAAATTCACACCGAGATAGCGGTGGACACTAAATTCACAACGAGATAGCGTTGGACACTAAATTCACACCGAGATAGCGGTGGACACTAAATTCACAACGAGATAGCGTTGGACACTAAATTCACACCGAGATAGCGGTGGACACTAAATTCACAACGAGATAGCGTTGGACACTAAATTCACACCGAGATAGCGGTGGACACTAAATTCACAACGAGATAGCAGGAGCCACTAAATTCACAACGAGATAGCGTTGGACACTAAATTCACACCGAGATAGCGGTGGACACTAAATTCACAACGAGATAGCGTTGGACACTAAATTCACACCGAGATAGCGGTGGACACTAAATTCACAACGAGATAGCGTTGGACACTAAATTCACACCGAGATAGCGGTGGACACTATTACACTCACCTGAATCTCTCCTAGATGACCGCTCACTTGCCACGGTCGGCGCAGACTGATTTTTCATCACTTCGGTTGGTTGTCTTATACACCTTTCGGTGACAAGTGGGTGTGAGTTGTTAAAAATGAACGAACTCCAACATGCCAAATTCCATTGAATGCAATGAAACTCAAGTGTATGTAGTGTTGTTGTGTTGCGGTATGTATTGGCATCGTATGATTAAGTTGTTTTCGTTGTGTCGTATAGTTGACGTGGGGGTGAATTTGTAATGGGTCATTACATTCCCCCCTTTCTTTCGGAGACGAGAACCTTCTCGTCTGACTGGTGGTCCACGGGTGGTGGACGGAAGTGTAGCTGATAAGCTACAACCTTAATTCCGGAAGGGTGGGGGCTCAGGTCCGGGACGTTGCGAGCCTTGATTCACGAGTGGTTGCCCTGCAAGAGACAAAGAAAAAAAATTTTGGCCCAATATGTCCATTCCCAGGATCGCATCGTTGGTTAGTTCTGGTAGAAATGCGAATTCTCCCTGAACCAAACATCCTTCAAGACTAATGGCGACTGAAAAGACCTTTCTAGTAATGGTGTGACTTCCGTTGGCTAGATGAATCTCACGTTCCTGGTAGCGCAGAGGAATTTCCAGAGCTCTGAGCTCGTCTCTTAGTGCTGGGCCGACAAACGAATTCGTAGAGCCGGTATCCACTAGCGCGTTGAAACTCTTTTCTTCAACTTTAATTGGTATAAATACCCTATTTTCAATGCATAGTTCTGGATTAGGTTGTCTCGGTAGGTTTTGTTGTAGTTCTTCTTGGCTTTCTGATGAATCCATCTCAACTGTTTCGGTATGTTCATCTTGCATGCAGCGTTTAATATACCGTGCCCACGAACGGGTAAATCCACTGCCTGTTGTAGACTTCCTTGGTTTCCTCCTGCTTCGGTTCAGGTTTCGTTTACTTATAACATCTGGTTTAGCCATAAAAATAGTTGCTATCTGTCGATGGCTACTTGTTGGATGCTGCTCAACTTCAAATACGGCAGCAGTTCGATTGTTCCAGTTCTGGGTCGGCTGGGTGTAGCGCTTGCACGTGCAATCTTTGGTTAAGCGTCCGTCTTCCCCACAGTTTGAGCAAAATAGTCGAAAGGGTCGGTGGCAGTTCCTCTTCTGATGTCCTCTTTGTTTACAATTCCAGCAATGCGTGTTGCGGTCATACGGCACCGATATTGCTCCAAATTGTGCTCGGGCTGTAGGAGGTGGGCCCAAGGCAGGTCTCATATTTCTTTGTTCGTTTTTGACATACTCGTATTCTTCTGCTAGGTCCGTCAGTTCCTCCAACGTCTGAAAATCCATCCTTCGCACAGCAATTCGGTATTCCGGGCGGAGGCTGTCATATATCCGATCGACGTTGTCTTCCTGACTCATCTTGGGATGCTGTCTAATAAGATATTGCATGGCCCGGATGAAGTCTCTGGCCTTCTCCCGCGGCCCTTGTTTCTTTCGCCAGATCTCTTCCTCCAACTTGTGGACGAAACGTGGTGGTAAGAAGTATCTGAGGAACGCTTGGCGAAACTCTTCCCATGTCTGAAAACTTCCTCTGTGGATTCGTAGCCACTCTAGGGCGGAACTTCTGAAGATTTCTGGGAAGGTCCGGAGGATGTGCTCTGCTGGTATCGAGTAGCAGTGTACCAACTCCTCCAGGCGCTCCATGAACTCTAGGGCATTTCCCGAACCGTCAAACTTAAGGCCCCATTTACGGACGGTGTTCATGGTCTCGGCCTCGGGACTTCGGTACATTCTGTATGGACCGGGTTGGTTGCTACTCTCTAACTCGGTATAGTGTGTTGGTGGACGCAAGGTGCTTGAGCTTAAACTTGTTGCAGAGCCGGCTCCAGTGGTCTGGTGGTACCGCCCTCCTACAGCTGGAGGTACGTGTAGCTGGAGTTGGGCGCTAGGCTCGTCTGTCGTCTCGGTTGTATTGGCAGGTTGCGGTGGTGCTTCAGTTTCATCTTTGTATTCACGTTCTTGAACCAATCGTGAAATTTCCGTGCACAGGTTTTGCGTCGAACGGTGAGTCCTGGAGTCTTTGATGTAAGTACTCAGGCGGGATCGAAGCGTAGAAACTGTGCCACTAGTATCTAACTTTTTGGAAGCCATTTTCTCAATGAGTTCCGTCTTCTTCAGCAGGTAGATGGACGCAAGATTTTCTTCGACGTCCATGTCGATATTACTGTCGGTATTTGCCATGGTCCTATGCCACTGGCAACGGTTTAAAATTTTAGCTTCTCTTCTATTCTTTTCTGGCTCGGTAGTGAGCTCCTCTGGTTTTGATCGGTCGGTATCTTTGGTGTATGACAGGTCGGTCGGTATGATCCCTCAGAGAGTTATTTCTTCTGGAACGGTCGGTCGGTCGGTAAATCTGGATAAGAAATAACTCCTCTGACTGAATCAATCTTTATTCGGTGTAATACAGGTCGGTCGGTATGGACTTCTAAGCAAGTTGATCCTTCTGGAACGGTCGGTCGGTATATCGGTTAACCAACTTCAAAGAAGTCCCTGCTCGGGCGCCATTTGTGAGGATGCTTTTTGTCAAAGGCTGAGGTAGGCTCAGCGGATCCAAGGTCTTCTTAAGAAGCAGCCAAAACTTTAGTTTAATGAAGTTAGTTTTATTTCCGATATTTAAAATTGTAACTTTCTTATAATATTTTGTACAATGGTTTTAAGCTTCAATAATTTCAGTTCATGTTTTAATTCAGGTTTCTATTCGCAATCGTTATGGGTAGATTCCAAGTAGGCCTCTTCGGATGAGGGGAGTTTCACTTGGGGTTCGGTTGGGTGTGGTCTAGTCCGGGAGTTACGACCAGGTTCTCGTATGGGCCTTCAGGTCAATCGAATGATGGTCTCCTATCCTGGATTACGTTTGGATTGGTCTTCGGGACACTCGGTGTACTGTTTCCTGTCCTGGGCTTCCAGTTCCTGGGCTCGGATTTGAGGTCACGCTGGGTACTTGGTAAAGATCTGTAATGATACTAGGAGGCGGGAGTTAATGGTTGCTCTGAGATAGCAGGAGCCACTAAATTCACAACGAGATAGCGTTGGACACTAAATTCACAACGAGATAGCGTTGGACACTAAATTCACACCGAGATAGCGGTGGACACTAAATTCACACCGAGATAGCGGTGGACACTAAATTCACAACGAGATAGCGTTGGACACTAAATTCACACCGAGATAGCGGTGGACACTAAATTCACAACGAGATAGCGTTGGACACTGAATTCACACCGAGATAGCGGTGGACACTAAATTCACAACGAGATAGCGTTGGACACTAAATTCACACCGAGATAGCGGTGGACACTAAATTCACAACGAGATAGCGTTGGACACTAAATTCACAACGAGATAGCGTTGGACACTAAATTCACACCGAGATAGCGGTGGACACTAAATTCACAACGAGATAGCGTTGGACACTAAATTCACACCGAGATAGCGGTGGACACTAAATTCACAACGAGATAGCGTTGGACACTAAATTCACACCGAGATAGCGGTGGACACTATTACACTCACCTGAACCTCTCCTAGATGACCGCTCACTTGCCACGGTCGGCGCAGACTGATTTTTCATCACTTCGGTTGGTTGTCTTATACACCTTTCGGTGACAAGTGGGTGTGAGTTGTTAAAAATGAACGAACTCCAACATGCCAAATTCCATTGAATGCAATGAAACTCAAGTGTCTGTAGTGTTGTTGTGTTGCGGTATGTATTGGCATCGTATGATTAAGTTGTTTTCGTTGTGTCGTATAGTTGACGTGGGGGTGAATTTGTAATGGGTCATTACAACCCAGAGGTTCGAGGTTCGAATCCCAGCAGAGGCAAAATGCAAAAATGTTTTTCCACGGGTATCGCCTTTCGCGAGGAATTGGCAAGTCCTCCGTTAGTAGACTCATTGCCATGAAAAGCGCATTCTCAATTAGCCGTTCGGAACCGGCGAAAAATTGTAGGTCCCTTGCATTCCCTTACAAGGCATGGTTGTGAGAAATGCGCTAGGCCCAGGGGCTCCTCGCTCTGTTGCGCCACCCTATTTATTTTTATTTATTTTACTTATTATAAAATATTTACACGGAAGAAATTAAAACGTGTAAATCGAAGGTATGCTCTTCAATTTTCTGTTTATTAACGTCGCGTTGGTGTTCCACAAGGTTCTATTTTTGGTCACCATCTATTTTCTTTACTAATTATCGGCTTTTCTGAATTCCATGGGTTGTGATCAATGAACTGTGATTCAACCTGTAAAAAAGTCAAACCGTCGTCATTTGCAAAAACGTCATATTTACGAGGTTGGGTCAGTAAGTACGTGACTTACTGACTTGTGAGTATACGCTGAAAAATAAAATTACTTTTTATACATTCATAAAGTTACGGACTTATGACCGATCACCCTCGTTCCATCTGATTCCCAGAGGTGGAGCTTGGTACCTGAAACTCTTGGTTATATGACAAAAGTTAAGAACTTATCCACCAATTTTTGTGGTCTAAACAAAACTTAGTCAGGTCTAGAGTGTTCAGTTCCTCAATTTGTTCGAATTGAACTCAATATCATTTTAGCAAACCCGTAAATCATTCCCATCAAGTTTTATGAAAGTACAATATTTATAGCCTAGATATTAGTAGTCAACGATAAATTCGAGTTACTTTTAACAACGTTGCACGTTTTGTACATAGTCCTACGAAGGTTTGATCATTTCACACAGTAAGCAAATCGTATCTTCAGCATGACCATCGTTTTAATGTTTCACTTAATACAGACATGGACAATCCGCCCAACTATGCATAAGTATTCTGTCTCTAAAGCAGAACGTTTATATGGATCCACAGCCAGAACAGTTTCATCGATTTCCTTCAAATTCTGAAGTTAGTGTCTGTATGGCAGCCTAAGTCTCTAGGTCTCAATGAAACGGTACCTGCCATACAACCTTCATGATAATACTTATCGTTCTCGAAAACGGCTCTAATGATTTCATTTAAATTTTATGTGAAAGATTATTTTTCAAAATGGAAAAGTATAAAAACGGTACTCCCCATAGTACCGTTCTTTTGAAAAGCGACTTTATCATTGTGAACCTATACGATTCTTCAGAAATATTATATTAAAGAAATCCAAGGTGGTTTAAAAAAAAGGGGTATGGTACGATTCGTCATTTTTATCTCGTTTATTGTTGTTTCGCGTTTTGTTGTTTCGCAATTTGCTGTTAAATTTTTCGTTTGTTTAGTTTATTTATTTTTCGATATTTCTCGCTTCGCTTAACATTCGTTTCGTTTAAAGATCATTTGGGCTTTGATTACTTTATATTTGGCTCGTCTCGTTTTCTGTTGTCTCGTTTTTTGATTAGTTCGCTTTTGTTTATATAGATTTTGATTATTTCGCCATCGTTTGATTGGCATTTTGCATTTTGTGGATGAAAAAAGAGGCTAGAGGTGTAAAAATTCGCGCGAATTTTTACACCTCTAGCCTCTTTTTTCATCCTCAAAATGCAAAATGCCAATCAAACGATGGCGAAATAACCAAAAATTGAACTCTACCGGTTATTTTAACAGTGTTCTAAGCTTTTCATCAAACTTTATTGAAAATTGATTAGAATCATCAAAGATATATCATATTTTAGAAGCATTTTCAGAACCAATTAGTAAGAAATAGTATCAAATTTCGAAATACATATTGTGTGCATTGTTTTATTCAAAAACATTCAGTTGAACACCAAAACTGAACATATCCATAATATTAATCTGATAATGAGCGAAGTAATTGAATGCCAAAGCAATAGATAAGCGTCGAGACAAAATGCGAAAAAACAGTTATCGAGATAAATAAAGTCCAAATAATCATTTGTAAGTTCAATGGAAATGCGAAACACATGGTTAGCAGGATAAGAAATGCAAAGTAACCGTGTAGCGAAGTGATTGAAAATCTAAGTAACAGAAAAACAAAACACGCAATGCGAAGTAAACAAAAATTATTGTGTCAAAAACAAAATAATGGAATGCGTAATGAAATGTGCGAATCAATAGGCACCCAAAAAAAAGATATGGATAAACATTTAACATTGAGAAATAACCACTTTTCTTTATTTAAAAGAGATCCTTTTAACTACTTCTTCTTCCTTTTCCTGGCGTTACGAGAATCCTGATCATGAAGGTATCACAGCTCTCAAACCTAACTTCTTCAGTCGCTAGGTATTACGTTTTTCCTCTAAGTTCGTCAATAAGCTATTCAGTTTTAGATTGCCTTTTTACAGTGATTCTGTGGATTTTTCCTTTTAGTTTGAACATGACAATACCAACTCAGCCGTCCATGATCTATTTTTTTTCATGATGGTATTTTTGTCGTGAAGATCTTGGTTCTTCCAATATGATCAAGCTCTGACGGAGCATCATCATCTGAACTGCAGTCAATCACACCTATTGTCAAAAGATGTGATTCATATTAAGGGCCTTTAAGAGTCTTACCATATGCTGGGAGGCATTTTTCTGTCATAGAAGATTTTAAAGTCTTCTCGACACTTCATCCGCCTAACGCTTCATCGATGATTGACTTCGCCATTACAAGTTGCTTTACTTATTGATTTATTTTATCACTTGAGAAACAAATTGCTATTCAAGTAAATGTCCGGAATAGGCATATCTGGATCAGAAAAGGGGATCTAGAAGTACTCCAACTACTTTGGACTTTGGACGGTGCCCACTACTTTCTTTAACTTTTACCCGTACAGTGACTGCTTCAAGCAGGTTCCTCACTTTTGGTGGCTCCATGATCATTGATCAGCAAATATATAAAGGGCATGTGCATTGAACTTCTGTACCCTATTTTTTTTTTTGGATATATTCAAGGATAATAAAAGCAGAGGTCTAAGCAGGCTTCCTTGGGGTACATCTACTGTGACTTGGAAGACTTCGGTGACTGCAGCTGTACATCTTATCTTCGTCACCGCTCCTTTTTACGTATCCTCAATCACCCACACAAACGCATCTGGTATTTCTCGTTGTCGAAGAGCCACCCATATTCAATTTCGCTGTTGTCGATCGAAAGTTTTTTGGGAATCCACAAGCGCAACATGCAAATTCTTTAAGTAATCACGACGTTTTTCCATTTGGATTCTTTTTCTTTTACTTCGGATTGCAGTTGTTGTAGAATTGCCGTCAAAGAATCCGCATTGGTCGTTAGTATCAATTAGTTATCAATACCGGCTCCGTGATCTTCAATATGTGGAACATACGCCTGATCGAACGGAAGTTATCACAATATCGGGTGTTTCCCACATCTTTGTTGTTAATTGCTGGAAAGCAAAATTCTCTTCATCGCTAAGACAAATTATCACTTTTTATAAAATTGGAACTAAGAATTGTGGCCGATCTAAGCCCGATATCCTCCACCTTTTTCCAAAACTGTTATGGTATGTCGTCTGAGGCAGCACCTTTGCCTTTTTTGGAGCTTTGCTAACTTCTTCGACTGTAATGTCAAATATTTTTGTTAAGTCTAACTTCTGGAAAATCAAGAGTATACTGCTCATTCAAACGGCCATCAAAATACGACGTATTTTAAAAGGTTTTAAAGAAACTTAAATTTCAAGATCTGATTGAAAAGTACTTGAACTGTAAAAATTTGTTTTTCTTTTTTGTTAAATTTGAACGAAAACTTTGAACATCAGCCTTGAAAGATAAGACAATATTTATGTTTGAAATCTTAGTGCCACTTTTGCAAGGGTCATTTTGCTTTTCTGAAAATTACTCTCAAGATTATCGAGTAGTTATAAAAATACTACACAGATATTCCAAATGCTGCCAAAATTAAATTGAATAAAGCCATTAGAGGACCATTCTTCGACTCATCTCTACCAGATTTGGAATCTTTAACCAAGTGGAGCCACTCGAACTCCTTACAATCCTTAAAATTACAGAGCCACTTTAACCTAAATACGGAAGCTCTTTATTTATACATAGATTTGAAGCATCCTCAGTCATGAAATTATTATTTGTTAAAATTGATTTACCTTTCTATTTCCCAAAAATAAAGTCACAATTCAACTACAACATGTCCTTAAACTTGGTGTCTTTCTTACAGTTCGACTATGACTTCCTCATCAAGTTAATGGCCATCGTCGGTTATGGTAAAGTGGTTGGTTCCTTGGACGACACAGTTATATATGCAGACCTTTCCATCAACGTAGAAGACACTCGGCTACGACTCAATGACTTCCGGATAGTTAAATTTCGGTAAGTGTGCTGCCCCAATATCTTTTCCTTTTTTGTCTCCATCCCATTCCAATGTACAACAAATAACCGTAATGCCCAAGCAAAAGGATTGAATGAATTATTTTACCTGACTTGGTCTGTCCTTTTCGATGGTAGATGCAGATTTGCTTCGTTGAGTAAGTGCGTTATTTACCATCAATAAAAGGATCACTTGTGTTGAATTAACCACCGCAAAAGCCTAGCAAGCCTTAAATAAAGCGCATATACCAAGTCAAACAAACAAAAATGGCTTCTCAAGAAGTTCTCCAGCATCTACAATCGAAAATGAATTTCTGCAAGTCAAGGTAGGATAATCGAATCATTTACCAATTTTCCTTTTCGAACCGAAAGCCATTCATTTGCAAACTTAAACCAAAACTCCTTCCATCATCGTTTTGTATATGTCCTGTCCATATCCATCTCCTTGTCTCTGTTCTCCAGCACCTGGATGCATATTTCCGGTCCGTCTGAACATCAAGACAACGAGTTTCCTTTTCCTGTGCCAAAATATACTTTCAAAATCCTCGAAACTAGTTATGATAAAAAGCTTTAATCTTTTGTATTTATTTTTGTGTATCTGTGTGTGTTTTGTGTCATTCTAGGAACATCCAAGTTCAATTGAGTCAAAGACGATTCATACAAGAGCTGACCGGAGTCATTTTGAGTCCAATTACGAATCTGTTTCGAGATAGAATAACAACATCCATCTCAGATGGACTGAAGGACCAAATGCAAGGAGTAATGGATGATTTCAATAACAAGGACCCATTGGAGCTGAGGACATTTGCAAAACAAATGTTGGCCGGCCTCACCGGTCAGAGTTAGAACTAAAACATCAACCACTGACAGTTGTTAACTAGATTTGTGCCAAATATTTATGTGAAAGCATGGGACAGGGTGGGGAATAAAGTGATATAGGTTTGTCTATTGTAAATTGAAAATAAAAAAATAAAAACAACAGAGCATTTTGTAATTGTATTTAAACGATGCCAAATGTTAGATTGTGAACGACAGATGGCTACGTCACTGGCACCGTCTCCGTCGCCCTATCGTCATTCAGGATGTCTAGCGAAAGCAACACTTTGATGTTAAGCGATGAGAAGTTTGGAGACGAAATAAAGAAATTCTAAACAATAGGTGCTGCACTCAGGGCAAAGGATAATGAGAAAGTTTTCAATATAAGTTGATTGGGTTTTTGCTGTGTGTGCAGTGCATGCGTTGGGAATGGAAGGAAAAAGGATGTGAATGGAAAGTGGTCTGTGATTCCATTTAATATGGTTGATGCGGTATGAAAGCACGTCTGTCTGAGCTTTTTGTCTTTGCCGCTTGGGGCAGTTAGACACTGTGTTTACTTGGACTTGGACTAACAGTGTGACTCTGACTCCATATGCCGAGTGTGTGTGCGCGCTTTGAATGGTCGTCCAGAGAGTGCCCTCAAGGAGTCGCAGGAGTACACACAATATTTCTTTTTTTTTTCAGGACGCACAAAGAAGAACTTATTTGTTATGTTTATCTTGGCTTTGATGGTGGATGTGGATGTGTTACCAACCCCGCCATACCATTGACTCTGATGGTAAAGATAAGGTTTTGGAATTTGATTGAAACACAGGGCGACACATAAAAAGCAGCAATTTTTGAAAGAAAAAAAAAACTTGAAATTTGGTATTTTAGTGTTGCACACAACTGTTTCATCTTGTATCACTGAGGACCGCAAATAATAACGTGAATCCTTTTAATTCGGCCGAAAAAAGGCATATTTTAAAGGTTTGTTTTTGTGTAACGAGTAGTATTTGTTTACTAAAAAATTTATATTTAATAAAATAAAATTTTAAAAACACTTTTTTTTTTAAATTGGCATTGCAAATTATTCAAAACTGAACGAATGAAAATAAGACTCCGGAGGCGCCTTGAAAAAATTTGGTTTGCAGTCTGCACCATAACTTCCAATAACAGAATCATCTGAAACAAAAAAAAATCAAAATGCATTCGTTAAATGAGATCTTTCTCAAGGTAATGACGGAATGATTTTTTTTTTATATTTTTAGACCTTTCGTAGCACTGGAAAGCCAAAAACCCGTTTTTCGCTGTTGAAAAACGCCTTATTTGGTGTTGAAAATTTAGTAAATATTAAAAAAAGAAAAAGCTCTCAACAATACCTGGTGGATTATGTGAAGAAGTACTGTGCAACATTTTGGAGCGAATGGCTTAGTAGATTTCGAGTTATCGTTTACACGGACTTCAAATGTTAGAATTATGTATTAGAAAAATGATTTTTAAAAAACGCAGAAGAGTTTGGTCGTTTAGCGCTTATTGCACATAATTTTGACAATAGCATGCCTCGAACATAAGTAACAAGACCGGAACATGCCCGTTTATGAAGGAATTTATTTGGGGTCCAAAAATCAATAGCGCACCGTTCAGCTACTGCACTGGTTTAAATTCGGTATGGAACAATTTCTTTTTATAATAAGCGCGCACATCAAGGGGTTATGAATACCCTCATAATGTTAAACACAGTGCGAGCATTTAGGAAAACAGGAAAGGTTTTAAAAGGAGTCACCGTATTACATTGCTTTTGAATTTTTGTGAGTCGTAATGTGGGGGAAGAACAGAGTCAGGCAAAGCATTCCACATTCGGGTGGTGCGAACAAAATATGAATCTCTTAACATTACTGTACGTTCGAAGTTGGGTTCGACGTAAGACTGATGAGCATTCCTAGCGATGCCGGTATTGCGGCTTAATTGTTTCAGGGGAGGAATGCAACTGGCTATTTAACTGGATCACTGTTTGTAGAAAAAGCGATAGAAGAGATATAGACAGGTTTCGACGACGTTCAGAATCAATCGATTCTGCTTTAGAACTATCACCTATCAATCTCAACCCAGTTTTGTACCCTATCAACCAGACGCTCAAATACTCATAAAGAGTGTTCAATGACCTTTTTTAGAACAGTTTCAGACAGAAAAGATCAGGCTTTTGGTGTTCAATGAGATATTTTCTGTTCTTTCCTGATCTTTTCTGATCTTTTTTGTGTTCAATAAGCTGTTCTAGAACAGTTTAGCACAGCATTTTCTGTACCTCCTTTTGAGCAAGTGCAAGTTTGGTGAAAACTGTCAAAAGCAGCTGTTGAGTTCTTGCTCGTAGTTTTTTAAGCGTATTGTAATTTTAATTTGCTGTGAAAAGTTAAAATTGTTTTCAAAAAATCAGGAAAACTACACCTTATTCTATGATGAAAATATTGAACATCATAGGCAGCAATGCTAACAAGCTACAGCAGGTTCTCGGTTTCAGTCGGCCTACAAAAACGAACTCATGGTTCAATGAAGAATGCAGGGACGCAAATGCACCCAAATAAAAAGTACGAGAAATGAAGACGCAAAAGAGAACAAGGGCTTATTTCGAACACTATAACGATATTTACATGGGGAAAGAAGAAAAGAAGAGAAGAACACCAAATTCTCCAAAGAAAAGCAGCATAAGAAGCGCTCGTTTGAGGAAATTGAGAGATGTTATAACGGGAAAGGGTTTCGTAAGTTTCACAAAAAGGTACAGGGTGGCATGATTCTCAAGCCTACGAAAATCTGTAACGAAACATAGTAAAAGAGACGCTGTCACTATTGAGGATCTGGAAAGATCAGTTGTTTAGCAGCGATATATAGGTACGCTGTCAGACAGAATGCCCCATTTGACTTGAATCATGATCAAGGATGCCTTCCTCTTGAAGAAGTTAAGGAGCTAGTATCAGTTTTAGCCATGAAAAATAAACCGACTTTCGGAATTTTTTTTTTAAAGAAAGTAGGTATACCTCCTACTTTACAGAATGTTTAGAAGTTTTGTTCATATTTAAAAATATTGTTGCTGATGGCTTTGACTCCAAACTTTTCAAAGCAGCTGGAGCATATACCAGCTGATCTGCATGATATGGTTGGAACAAACTATGCTCGATGAATGGAATCATAGCATTGTATCCGATCCAATAAAAAGGTTACCCACAAAATAGTTTTGGGTCTCCTTAACGTCTTGTATAAAATCTTATATTAAATAAAGAACTATAGAGTGACGCAGCGAACGATAGTCCTCAGGGCCTAGCGCATTTCTCACAGCTATGCCTTGTGAGAGAATGGAGGAAAGTACAATTTTCTGCCGGTTCTGAAAGACTAATCGAAAGAGAGCATATCAAGGCAATGAATTAACTATCGGAGGACTTGCCAATTCCTCGCAAAATATGATGCCCGTGGAAAACATGTTTGCTTCTGTTAGGACTCGATCTATGAACTTCCCGGTTAACAGGCAGATGTGAGACATGCTACCATCACGCCACGAGCACCATGTATAAGATATTGTCTGCTGTACATAATATGTGAACGTCTGGAAATCTCTCGACAGCAATTCGGCAGGATATGACCTTACATAAGCGGTTTTGAAAATTTCACCTTACGGCAGATCTTGGCAAAAATTAGGGAATATAATATCGATATTCACCATCTTCTTATCGATTTCAAGGCCGTGTATGAAAGTATTTACAGAGACGACTGTACATTCCTACAAATTGCTCACAACTATGCAGAATAAATTGGAGAATTCATGCTGCTCTGTTAAGGTCGGTAGAGAATTCACCGCAATCTTTAATGTCGAAAAAAGCTTTAGGCAAGGTGACCAATGGTCATGCGATTATACCTGAAAAGATTGTACAAAACTCAAACGTCTACACCACAGGAATTTTCTTTTACAAGGCGTATTGACGTATTGACTTGCCAACCGTTGCTTTTGCGCTAAAAAGCAATTGAGAAACAGAGTGCTCTCTATAAAAAGCCTAGGTAGCCCTTTATAGGACATTAATCATGCCAGTCCTACTTTACAGCACGGAAGCGTGGGCCATATCGAAACCAAATGAGGAAACCCTTGATCGTGTCGAAAGATACTTTGAATGACTTTTTGCTACGGCATATATGAAAACAATGCTTGGAGAAGAAGATACAACAACAAGCTTTCTAAGCACATTAGCAAAGCTAAAAGAGTACGTATCGCGAGGCTACGATAGCTGGGCCATGTAAAGCGGATGGACTTGATTGTTCCAGCTCAACGGGTTCTCGAAAGCACATTGCATGTGCCCTTTCCGTGGATGGGAAGACCTCATCATAGGTAACGCAATCAAGTGGGAGGAGACCTCGATCGACTTAGAGTGCAAAACTGGGCAGAGCCTCTCCGAACTAGAAATTTTTGGCGAAAGATTTTGGTCGAAACTGAGGTCTACATACCTTGAAATGTTATGCCCAAATAAGTCATTAATAAAGATTTTTGACAACGTGTTTGACAAATGTGAATGATAGTTGCTGCAGTTCATCAAATATTCATCGGGTAAAGTCAGTCAAACATATTTTTGAGAATGTAAACCACTATTTTAACACTTACAGCTGATAGGGAATTTTTGCTACATCGCCTTATTTTCAATTACCTAAGAAATTCAAAATATTAATTCGCAACTTGTGGGGTTGCCAAACGATTCCCAAGTCCCTTAGTTCGATCTTCAAATCCCCCCCAAAAAAAAAAAAAAAAATTCCTACAGCTATCGCCTTTCGTTAGGAATCGCTTAGAAATAAGCAGTTGTCATTGGCATGAAAAAAGTTTTTTTTAATTTGCGGTTCGGTATCGGCAAAAACTTGTAGGTCCCTTCATTCATTCAGTAGGTATGGTTGAAAGAAGCGCATTAGTCAACTGGCAACTTGAATAAGTTCTCCTTTCAAATGAACTTCAATAACGAAATCAGTTGCTTGCTTTGTGAATTCATATTGACTAAAACAATTGACACTCATAGTAGTCCTCGTTTTGCGGATTTCCTTCGCCGTGTTCATAAAAATCTGTCGGAGACGGTAAGATAAATTGATAAAGTTTAACCAAACTTCACTTTACCTCAACATGCTATCACAAAATGTGGGGAGCTGATGCTTCGAATATACTCCACACCTTTCCTTGCATCAACAACTTAAGGGATAGACACTAAACTTGAAAGTGGTCAACACTCAGCCATCACAGGTACAGGTATAAGTTTCCCGTAAGGACTATACTGATTATCTCGTTCATCACTCACGATTATTTCATGCGTTTTATTTACTCTTTACTCAGAATTGTGTCGAGCTAACAAAGTGAGCTTTCGAGATCACAGCCTTAGTGCTATATTCAAAACTAGAAACAGCGCCTGGCAACTTTCACCAATCTTCTAAATGCCTGCGTGTCTTCAAATTAAAAGTCCACTCCTTACTAACATTTTTTTAACCTGTGCAAACACATAAAAATTTCGTTATGATGTCCTTTTCCGAGAATATTGAATAAAATCACGATTTGATTGCATCAACTTCGGTTACAAAAAAATGAGTTACAACTCTTGTATCTCACAGTTGTAACACATTTTATTGCTGTTAACCTTGTTTTTAGCTTTCAGAACCTTTAAACAACACTTTTTATGTAGGTACGCGGTATCTCCGTTGCTCTACAACCATTTCAAGAAAATTGCCTCCATGTGACGGAATGGATAGAAGGCATCAGTAGAGCTCAAGCACTCAACATTCCTAAAGTACCTAATAAAATTACTCCGACAGATAGAGTTAATTTTGTAATCTTAGGAGCTTGATGAATTCTTTTTGAAAGGAATGAAAAAAAAATCCCCCAAATGACACACCCTGCTCCATCTCACATTGACATAGGTTGATGGCAGTTGGCCCGCATCAAAGATTCATGAGGATCTTTTTTCTTATACGTTCACCCCTCGTTTAGGTTGTTTCTTTCGTCTTCTTCCTTTTTTTTTCCTTTGTGTATACTTTCTAGTCCATCGCCATCGTGTCTGTTTTTTTTTTTTTTTTTTATGTCGGAGTCTCAAACAAGTTTTCCATTCAACAAATTTTACCTCTAAGGTTTGGTGACAGTTGAATTTTAAATTTACCCTCATCTGGTAAAGTAAGTAGGTATCGAGTGGCACAGGAAGAGCGATGAGGTGATAGTCTCTATATCTAGAAGCAGGAGAGCAACACCTTGATTTACATGCGCTAAAAAACAAAGGTAGGTTGGTATATGATGGTGCTCTTGGCACATACCTACCTAGGGGTTGAATGCAATCAAGAGACTTCTTTCATTTTCTTCCTGTCCTCGTTTTTGTTTCACTTTTGATGTGTCATTTATCATCAGACCGATTTAAGGAGAGGGCTCGTAGCGTAACCACATAAACACACAAGGACACGTGTTAACTGATGGGGCGTTGGGGCTTGGGGGTCTTGGAAATCCTCTACTCGTTTATATCCTACAACAATCCCTACAGGTGCGGGTTTCCTTTCTTGTTTTTAATTTCCTTTGACTATGGCTTTGATTGAAAGTTTTTTTTTTGTTGTGTTTTTTGTGAGCATTGACAAATTACCTATGTAAAACCGACAAGTAAAGTGAGTGCCGATGGTTAGGCTCCTTTGAAGATGACGATGATGATTTATTAGCATTCCTTTGGATAAGATCGCTGCCAGGCTATTGCCTTTTATAAAATTAGATGGCTACTACAGGCAAAACACATAATAATGTGAGTGATTGGAATCATTAAAAGGTCACAGAAGTGGGAATGGTTTTACATTATAAAAAAAATTTCAAGTGGAAGAAAAATCGTTCTTCATTTATCTCAATTGGAAGTCTAGAGGCCTTATTTTAAACAGCCTTTCATTTGTTAATGCCAAAAGTTATGGTTCCAACAATATACAAACACAAGCATAAGCATTCTCCCTTGCAGTGTTACTTCATCATAATGGCTGTTCTACTAAGAAAGTTTCATGTGAATATATTCATCCATCCGATGTCCACAAGTGGTATACAACATAGCAGGTGACTATCCTTGGGACGGGACAAGTCGACAATATTCTTATCAACGGCTGTTAGCCTATTGTCGAAGATGATACTTCCACGGGAATGAAAGGAAAGAAGTGAAAAAAAATGATTAGCTTCGAAGAAAAAAAGGAAAAACAATGCGCATCCAATAAACGAACTACGAACCTGTCAATCAACTAAGCCACAAAAATATATTAATAGGAGAAACGCAGCTACTATTCAGCTTCTGGATTTACCTTTGCCCCCAAAACGAAGTGCATGGTTTGGTGTGGAACAAAACTACACGAAAAACACGCAAAATCTTAAATAAAAGGAAATCAGGGCTGTCTGTGATCAAAAAAAGAGAGTTTCCAACATGGAAAGAAAGGGAAGGTAGATGCATTCCCAGGAATGAAAAGAAACTCCATGAGAAAAGTCCGTTTGAGAAAATGTTTTCTTTATGTTGATAGGAATAGACCCGCGAGTATAACCTAGAGAAAAAAATATATTGTAAGGGTGACAGTCCTCGAAGCTTGTAAAAACCATCAGGGTAACAAAGTGACTGGCAGTTTTTACCGAGGGAAGACCATTTCTGCAGACTGGTTTACGGTGATAAGAACTCATATTTATGTACCTCTGTCAGCTAGACTGCCTCATTGAACTTGAACTATAAATAAGTATGTCGTCCTTCCATCCTAGAAGAATTTGAACTAGCCAAATGTAAGCATAAATCAGATAAGACTAGAGGCGTAGATGGCCTTCACGCCAAGAATTTTAAGGAAGTCAAAGACCAGTTGGTAGGGAGCAAGCACCAGCATAATATGAGCATCAATAAACCCTGAAACAGCTCGCCGAAGAGTAAGGAACATATTCTGATGGTCGTGGACCTTTTTTTCTAAGAAAATAGAAGAGATTTACGCTAATCAGGGGTACTGAAACTCAATTGCTGGCTAATTGTACTACCAGAAGCAGCCTCTCGATTTTTTTTTTTTTTGTAGTGCAAAAGATGGAAATAAGGTGTTTGTAGTCTCGCATTTAACCTTTGTGGGGGCGTCAAGATGTAAAAGGGGGCCTGAATAGAAAGTAGATGCCCAAACCCGGACTGACGTATGGCCTATCTTCTGAATACGTTATCACTGCTCCAATGCCGCTCTTAGGTAGTACATAAAATCAATCCTGTCAAAACAGAGTAGGTCTATTGTATGTATTCTTTCCACAATGGGATCGCCATCATAAGATGCAAGCTACTGTTTCTGACTCTTTCCGATTACACAAACATCACTTTTGAGCAAAGCGTTAAGTATTTCTTCGAATGGTTCACGTTTTACCAACATGCCTTTTTCTGTTGGAGGTTTTTAAAATAACAGCTGGAGCACTCAGACCTAAAAACAAGTCCATTGTACTACCAGATAGCAACCTTCTATTTGTTATAGCTTTCCAGATGTTCGGAAAAAAGCCAAAAGACGCTGCCATGATAAGGAGCCTAAGTAACCAGCTCTCACTATGTCTGCATCGAGTGTCTGTAACCTCATGCGAGAAAAGGCAGGACATTCACCGAGGAAGTGCTCTGCGGTGTCCTCATCTTCTCCACAAAATTCACAGAGTGTGGTATCACAAGCCTATTACATTCCAATGCTTGGCAAAAGAGAGGTGCCCGCTGGCAACGCAATAAGCTTTCTACAGTCTTTTCTGCTACGAGCTAGCAAAAAAATTGCAGTCTTCTTACTAACTTGGTTTGTCTGCATCCAACTGAGGCATACCATCTACGGTTATGCTCTTCACAGATCCATTCGTTGATTGAAGCCCTCACTGAGGACGATGGCAGACCTAGCAACGGTTCAGGTCCTGAGAAAGCTTTCTGAGATCCTTGCCTAGCAAGTTCATATCTACAATCTCATTTCCAGTTATGCCGTGATGGCCCGGAACCCAAATAAGACTCAAGGAATTAAATTTTCCGATAGCATTCAGAGAGCTCTTGCATTCCCGGATCACTTTCGATAAGTGGTTAGAGAGTTGAGAAGGGCCTCAAGCACCAGCATGCTTAAGGCATCCTTTTATGAAATGAAGAGAGATGACCTTCAAACACGAACGAAACATCTATTTTAAAAGCAACTAATCTGACCCATACTAACTTATTGCTTCCCTATATGGTTCAAAATAAGCCTTAAGTAAATAAAGAGAGTGCAAATACTCGCGCGTAAGGATCTTCACCGCTGCACATCTTTGAATAGAAAACCCAATTCCTATCCGCTATTACAGCAATAAAAGGTTCTATATAAAGCATCAGGAAAAGTCCCGATACATAAACAGCCAAACAATATCAGTAGCAAAATGTTGAAGAAAACTTTATCCCAAGCATTTTTATTAATGTATTTATTCATATAAGTCCAGCCCGCGACGACTAATATCTTCATGTGCTGCCCATGATGTTTCTAGCTCTAAAAATATCTCAAGAAGTCAGCTTCGGAGACTTCTATGTGGCTGCATGAATAGAAAATCAGCACAAAAGAAGTTGAGCCCTTAGAAGAGATTTGCAATAACATGAACCTTAAAAAGCTTCTAGGATCAGATCAGAAAGAGGAACACAGTACAACAGAGGGTGAAGCTTTCAGAAGACCTATTTAACAATCAAAGCCTGTTGCTTTCTCCAAATGGTATAAGAAACAGATCAAAATATTTGTTATAAAGCAGTCGGCAATGATCTTCAACAATCCCCCTTCTACTCACGCCTTAACCAAAGGACAGACGTCCCTGCGTCTGCATTCTTAACCATGATGGGGCATCAGTCAAACTACAAAATTGAAATAGTAAAGCTTTTTCATTACTAATTAATTTCGTCAGATTTTTCTTCTTAAATTACTCGGAAGCGAGCTCGTGTTGGGAGTATATAGACACGTCTGGTTTTTGCTTGGGTCTGCTTAGGTGCGCATTGAATTCTAGCCTGCACCACTTTCAATCAATGATAGAAGCAGTCCCTGCTTAAATACCTCGAACTTAGCTTGGATCTAGATATGAATGTAATTTCAAGAATAATGGACGATTTTCAAATATTTTTGTTAGTTTCGAATTTGGACAACTAATTGTAGGTACAGTGCGAGTTGCGCTATAAACATTTTTTTTGATAAAAATGGACTAAAAACCGTCAACAGAAGTAAGCAGAGTCCCATTTGTGCTCACAGATTTGGAGAAACCTAAAAAAAAGTGTCAGTCCAAGGGCCCGGCCAAGTAATGAACTGCAGGGCAATAAAACAAAAAAAACTGTAAGCTGTTTCTATTATCACCCTAATTTGACCAATCTACCGCCTTACATCTCAAAACCGGGCTGAACTCTAAAATTTTAAAATTTCAAAACCAGAGACTGTGAAACTGGGCTTCAATAAGAGCTTAAATTGTGACAAGTACATGATATGGGTGGAAGAAAGCCTGTCCGATGAATGCAGCCCCCGCATTGTTTTGCTTGATTCCTAAAAAGGGAGAGCCTCAACTTCGCCATCGTGACGGTTAAAGAGGAGTCAGAATCTTATGATAAAAAGCTTCTTTTGCCGTCAAATACGAATCCATTTCATAGGTCATGAACAGTGCAGTTTTAACTCTTAAAAGATTACATTCAACCAAGCCGCCTTCACATTACAGCAGATTTTAAAAAGCCTGGGAATATGATATCAATATACACCATTTTTTCATCGACTAACTAGTGTATGACAGCATTACCATCAGAGATTAGCTGTACAGAGCCATTTTTAAATTCGGTATAGTCTCGCAAAAGGCTTAGGCCTTGTAGAATGGTTTTGGGGAGCTCACGCTGCTTCGTAAATGTCAACTCACCGATTTGATGTCGACATAGGCTTTCGACAAAACGCCAAACTGTTATGCGAGTTCCTTAACATCATATTTGAAAAGATTCTTAAGACTCAAACGCTAACACCAGATACATAATCTCCCAATGGTCTCCACAGTTGTTAGCTTACGTATTCGACAATGAGACGAAGTAAGTCTGATGTCATGGGTGCGCTTGATAGTTTTGGAACAGAATGGGCAAGAATGGGTTAAATGGCTAATAAGGGTACAATGTGGTGCTCGCAACATTATGACAAGCGTGTCTGCTGTTCGAGGTTCAAATTCCAAAAACATCATTCAGCGGTCATCGTCTTTTGTTGAGGATCTGGCAGTTTCTCCCATAGTAATTTCATGCTGTGAAAAGCACTTTCTCGAGAAGCCGTTCGAAATCGCCAAAAACGTGGAAGTCCTTTCCGTTCCCTCAAAAGTTATACTTGAGAGAACTGAAACTCGGCACATCCTGGCTGTCTTGCACCATACTTTCATTTATTTATTTTGAGGGAACACTCAATAAAGTCTATGCTATCGTTGAAAATGAAAAAAGATCATTGACGAACATGAAAACCGTCAAATAGGCGTAACTTCGACATATTTCAGAACTCCATCTACCTTTACATACATACACAGGGTGGCGCAACAGAGCGGTGGTCTCCGAGGCCTTGCGCATTTCTAACAAACATGCCTTCATAACTTGCGAGGGAATGGAGTGGACCTACAATTTTCTACCGGCTCCGAATAGTTAAACGGAGAAATTGCTTTTTGTGACACTGAAATTAATAAAGGAGAACTCACCAATTCCTCGTGAAAGGTGATACTCGTGGAAAAACATTTTTGGTTTCAGTTCAGATTCGAACCACAAACCTCCCGTGTAATAGGCAGGCATGCTATCTGTTACACCACGGGCACCACAGGATTCGCTTCTTGGTCAGTCGTTTGGAACCGGTAAAAAATTGAAGGTCCCCTCCATTCCCTGACAAGGAGTGGTTGTGAGAACTGCGTTAGGCCCCGGGGTTGCCCGCTCTGTTTCGTGTGTATGTAAATCACATTAGCATTGTATTGACACTAACCAACGCAACATCAAAGACCGAAGTCAAAGCTACAATGGGATAGGATTACAGGCCAAACTGTATCTGCGACGCCATTGTGATTCAGGTATAATGCCGATCAAAGTAAGTAAATATAGTTATTAGGTATTTTGGGTATTGAATCAGAAGTTATACTTTCCTTCTTCCCGTTTCTATATGCATAACTTCTCAGCTTGAATTCAAATAACGTAGGCGTGTGAAGCTTTCTATATTTAATCTCATGACCTTTTCTGTCATCTTCTTTCTTCCACTTTAGTTCTTATTTCAAAAAAGCAAAAGAAAAACCCCCACACCGTTGAAAAGGAATATACGGCACAAACATGCAATCACCATTAAATGTTAAGAAAAAGAAAAGAAAACTTATAAATAATGCCGAGGCTATCACTCTCCAAATGAATAATTCATCCAAAGCGAGGGATATTTGATTTACAGCCAAAACATTGAACAATCGTGTTCAAGTTTATTCTGAATGACAAACACCTCAACACTTCCAAAAACAAAGTCATTGCTATCAGCACTTGCCTGGAGACTTTTGCCCAAAAATTTCCCAAAAAGAGAGCTCATATGCTAGTCCAAATTTAATGCTGAGGAATGAGGAGGTCTATGTAGCGTTTATCTCTATATCTCACCCCACCGCCCGTCTCCTCTCCAGAATCTCAGCCAGCCAGCGCATGAAACATCTTGGGCTAAAATGTTTGAAATCGAATCACCAGCATGACCCGACAGAATTTCATTTCAAATCAAACGGGCCCTGGAGAGATGGTCCAGGGGCAAAATAAGAAAAAAAATTATACTCTTCCATGGAATTGCTGTAGGTACTGTGTATACCCATAGCTACTGATACACAAGGATAAGATGAACAAACTGAATAAGAATGAATGCAACTTCAATGATCCTTATTTAAGTCAATAAAATTTCCATCAAGACATGCTGACAGGTTGTGCTGGGCGTTTTTCTATTCACTGAGTCTGTCTGAACAAATGCCCGGCTCTCCTTTCTCTATTTATAATGTGAATGTGTGTCTGATTGTTTGTTTTGTGAATGAAACTGCCAGAAGGGATTCTATCACTGCTGCAGTGCGAACAAAAGGCAAAAGAATATCCCAGCCAAACGGTAACGTTATAGGTTTGGAATATCTCTGTTTATTAGCACCAGCAGCAGCAAGAAGTGTTGTGTTGGTTCGCTACTGTTGGTTACTCGAGTATCGAGTCCTGCTGGGTTAGGGGACACTTTATCTGGATTCCGTTCAAAGTTGTTTATTGTTTGGTACAGGTCAACACACCTGTACCTTCACTTAGACCAGGTGTTAGCCTGCAGTGTGATGATGCTAGCAGCAATTTTTTTTTTTCTTTTGCTGTTCTCCAATGTCAATTGAATGGACTTTTTGAGATGGGCATTTCAATTTCAACTTGGAGTTGGATTAATACGTTTACTTAGGAGAATTACATGTTCAATAATTGCCACTTTGGATTTGGAATGATTTGAGTGTAAAGTCGTTACCGAAACAAAAATTTTCGGACCTTTTTTGAGGACACGGGCATTGGTGTGCTTTGAATGCGAGATGGTATGATGTTTGCTCAGTGACAATTGAACAAAAATGTGACAAGGAGGTGGCAGGAATAGTGTTTTTCACATTGTGAATCGAATGTGAGCGCTGCTGGACGCACAATCATGCTTCATTCTTCATTTCAACTTGGGGGCATTTCTTGATAAAAGAAGAAAGAGGAGTCTTCTCAACCCTTTACTCACTTTATACACGCATCTGATCTCCAATGTTTGATGTCGTAGTCAGAATTGACTCCAATATTGACCAAAGTTCCCTGAAATTTAAACTTTTCACTTAAACTTATGAGAATGGGAATGTCCAATGCCATCTTCTTCTTTCATTCAAATACCGGCTGTGACCTGAAATTTTTGCAACTTTCAGAAGGAGAAAGGAGGTTTTAAAAACTGTACTTGAAGTCATAAACAAACAGGGTGTGTTTTGGCAGTGATCTTCAACAATCCCTCTTCTACTCACAGCCAAATCGAAGGAGCAGAAGGGACGTGTTTTCTTGAGTATGATGGGGATTCAGTTAATTTTCAAAGTTGAAATAATAAAAAAATTATTGAATGATTTCGTTCCAAACGAGCTTACACGATCCCATTTTTCAGATCGAATTACTCAAAATGGTGGTTTTGGACGATAGAATATGAGCAACACTATTCTTTTTGAACACTAAAACTACTCGTGTAAGCTCGTGTTGCGCGTACACAGACGCGTCTTGGTTTTGTTTGGGTCTGCTTAGGTGTGCAGTGAAGGTTAAACCTGCACCAATTTCAATCGTTAATAGTTATGTATGAATAAGCAAATAAATTGGGAGGCGCAACAAAGCGCGGAGACCCAGAGAGCTTAGTGCATTTATCACAACCACTCCTTGTGAGGGAATAAGGTAAGGTTAGGTGAAAGTGGCTGTCAGCTAATGAGTACATTGCCTGACACACTTAGGCCGCAAGGGCGCATTGTGATACCACAGAGATCAGCAAGTTAGTCACCTACTGCTCTCAGAAACCCGATGTTAGATTATCGAGTTGATCACTTATTAATCTTCCATTACGGGACTAGCCGGTTAATCACCCGCTAGTCGAACCACGCGGAACTTTTAATGTATTTCGAAAGACTTTTATGGTCTATGTAAGACTTTAGGGTCCAAGCGAAGAATTCACCGAGATGAGTTTTCCTCCTATGAAGTAGTGCAGGGCATGAGCAAAGAAGGTGTTGAACGGTTTCTTCCTCCTCCTCGTCCATGCAGCTTCTGCAGAATCTATTAGACAGTGTTCAGTAAGAACACCTATGGTAGAACGTAGATACAGGCGGTTCATGGCTAACAAACTCTTCGAGCGTTTTGAGTCTACACAAGGCGGTTGGTTGTGGAACGGGCTTACTATAATGCGACACGCCTTTTGACGTAGATGACCACGAAAACCTTTAATGATTTCAGAACCCGTTTACCTGGAACGATATTAAAAAAAATCTGGTAACTTTGTCTATAACGTTGCGATTACGTTACGAAACGTACTCTCCGTCATTACACCAAAAAAAAAAAAAAAAATTCGTGAAATTGCTACGAAATGCTATCGTAAACGTAAAGTTTTTCTTTTTGTAAGTTGTCAAAAAGTGATGTCAAAGTTGAGAAATGGACTTTGTTTTAGAACAATTTTTTTCTTAGAATATGACCAAGAATCACACCGCAAAGGATAATACACGAATTACCGGACACCCTGTATAAACAAAGTAAAGCGTAATTGGTTTCTAATAAGATTGAAAAATATTTACAAACTAGCTATCTATTTATTTTCGTAGGCTTAGGAGGTTTGTTAGCAGATAAGAATATAGGCTATTTAAAAAGTTTTAAATAAAAGAAAACGTGCAGTTAAATACGAAATTAATTTTTCAATTTATTTCACTTTTAAAACGTTTCATATCCTTACATTATTCGGAGATAAGCATATATTGTTGACACAAAGTCCAAAGTATAAGTTCGTACCAAGGATAAGCAACATGAATGTAAGATTAACATATACTTTAGTGCATTTTACGAAAGGTTTTTTGTAACTGTTATAAAATTACAAAATATTTCGTAGCTATAAGATCTTATTTTAGTTCATTTACGAAAAATTCAACATCACACGCGTCACGCGTCATGCGATGACACACGTGATGACGCGTGCGATGACGCGTGCGATGACACAGGCGATGACACATGCGATGACACACGCGATGACACATGCGATGACACACGCGATGACACATGCGATGACACACGCGATGACACACGCGATGACACACGCGTCGACACACGCGATGACACACGCGATGACACAGGCGATGACACATGCGATGACACATGCGATGACACACACGATGACACATGCGATAACACATGCGATGACACATGCGATGACACATGCGATGACACACGCGATGACACATGCGATGACACATGCGATGACACATGCGATGACACATGCGATGACACACGCGATGACACATGCGATGACACATGCGATGACACATGCGATGATACATGCGATAACACATGCGATGACACACGCGATGACCAACGCGATGACACACGCGATGACACATGCGATGACACATGCGTTGACACACGCGATGACGTGTGCGATGACACATGCGATAACACATGCGATGACACACGCCATGACACATGCGACGACACACGTGATGACACATGCGATGACACACGCGATGACACACGCGATGACACATGCGATGACACACGCGATGACACACGCGATGACACATGCGATGACACATGCAATGACACTTGCGATGACACATGTGATGACACATGCGATGACACACGCCATGACACATGCGACGACACACGTGATGACACATGCGATGACACATGCGATGACACACGCGATGACACATGCGATGACACATGCGATGACACACGCGATGACACACGCGATGACACATGCGTTGACACACGCGATTACACATGCGATAACACACGTTATGACACATGCGATGACACATGCGATGACACACGTGATGACACATGCAATGACACATGCGATGACACACGCGATGACACACGCGATGACACATGCGATGACACATGCGATGACACATGCGATGACACATGCGATGACACACGCGATGATACATGCGATGACACATGCGATGACGCGTGCGATGACGCGTGCGATTACGCGTGCGATGACGCGTGCGATGACGCGTGCGATGACACATGCGATGAAACACGCGATAACACACGCGATGACACATGCGATGACACACGCAATGACACATGCGATGACACACGTGATGACACATGCGATGACACATGCGATGACACACGCAATGACACATGCGATGACGCGTGCGATGACGCGTGCGATGACGCGTGCGATTACGCGTGCGATGACGCGTGCGATGACGCGTGCGATGACACATGCGATGAAACACGCGATAACACACGCGATGACACATGCGATGACACACGCAATGACACATGCGATGACACACGTGATGACACATGCGATGACACATGCGATGACACACGTGATGACACATGCAATGACACATGCGATGACACACGCGATGACACACGCGATGACACATGCGATGACACATGCGATGACACACGCGATGACACACGCGATGACACATGCGATGACACACGCGATGACACACGCGATGACACACGCGATGACACATGCGATGACACATGCGATGACACATGCGATGACGCACGCGATGACACATGCAATGACACATGCGATGACACATGCGATGACACACGCGATGACACACGCGATGACACATGCGACGCTTCAATGCCCAGAAAGATATACTCAAATAGAAGAAAGAATCCTGTCTACTGGTGGTCGGAAGAGATAGCCGAACTTCGTAGAAAATGTCTACGCCTTAGACGAAAAGTGACCAGAGGGAGAAGAAGCCAAAATGAAAATAGTGAGAGTGACGTTGAAGAATTCAGGACAGCGCGCCACGAATTGAAGAGAGCCATTAAGCTGAGCAAGAAACGAAAATGGGAAGAGCTGCGACAAGACATCAACAGCAATCCCTGGGGGCTAGGCTACAAGATCGTCATGAAAAAGTTTGTAGCTCAAAAACCCGTTGAAGATTTCAGCCCAGAAAAGATGAATCAAATTGTGGACACACTGTTCCCAACACATCCTATCAGGCAACCCGACACTCCTAGGCTGCAACAAGAAGAAATACCACCGTTCAACGAAGAAGAACTCAGGATTGCATCTAACGCGCTGAAAAACAAAAAAGCTCCCGGGCCAGATGGCATTCCGGTGGAAGCATTGAAGCAAATCGCACAAAGCTGTCCCCAACTACTTTTGAAAATGTACAACAGCTGTATAGCTGAAGGAATTTTCCCTAAGCGTTGGAAAAAGCAACGGCTTGTACTTATCAGCAAAAATAAGGGAAACCCGGAGTCTCCATCCTCATACAGATCTGTGCATGCTGGACACAGCAGGCAAGCTCCTAGAAAAGCTATTGCAACCACGACTCATAGCCGTTATTTAAAGAATGGGAGACTTGTCTGAAAGACAATATGGCTTTAGGAAAGGACGCTCAACAATAGGGGCAATAGAAGAAGTAGTAAGGGCTGTCGAAAATGCTCAACAAGGCAGCCAAAACACCAAGAAAACTGTGCTGCTGGTAACACTTGATGTACGAAACGCTTTCAATTCAGCCCGATGGTCAAACATGATTGATGCACTTGAAGGAAGATTCCAAATTCCAGAGTATCTCTTACGGATGATAAAGATTATCTCAAAGAACGAGAACTTATCTACCAAACTACTGAAGGAATGATACAAAAAAACATCACAGCTGGAGCAGCACAGGGATCTATCATTGGACCAGACCTCTGGAACATCTCCTACGATGGCATTCTCTGTATGGAAATGCCCGAAGACTGCTTTTTGGTTGGATATGCTGATGACGTTGCTGCGGTGATAACTGCAAGGGACACCGAAAGTGCACAGAGAAAGTTGAACCAAGTGATGCGAAGGACAAATTCCTGGATGGAGGAACATGGGCTGTCGCTGGCTACTGAAAAGACCGAAGTATTAGTTCTAACGAAAAAGCGAATTCTCACGGTCATCGATTTCCACATCGAAACCGAACTTATAGAAAGCAAAAACGTGATAAAGTATTTGGGAATAAAGCTCGACACAAAACTGAGCTTTTGGGACCAGATACGAACGGCAGCTGAGCGCGCATCAAAGGTTACAAACCACCTATCAAGGCTGATGGCAAATGTAGGTGGACCATCCGAAAGCAAACGGAGACTTCTCCTGGCAACAACCCATTCAATTCTGCTGTTCGGAAGCGAGATTTGGGCTGAAGCACTTAAACATGAAAAGTATCGAAAACAACTAGCATCGGTACAGAGGCGCGGTGCCTTGCGAATAGCGAGCGCCTACCGCACAGTGTCTGAGCCAGCAATTCTTGTAGTTGCAGGAGTCGTACCGATTGACCTCCTCGCAACACAAAGACAATACATACATGAGAAGAAAGCAGGAATCGGCGTGGAAGCGGCGAGCGTGGAAGCGAAAGCAATCACACAGCAGAAGTGGCAAGCACGCTGGGAGTCCGAAAGCAGAAGACGCTGGACTGCTAGGCTGATCGGAGACATAAGCGAATGGAGTAACCGGAAACACGGTGAAGTGAACTACTACGTCACACAGTTCCTCACCGGACACGGTTATTTCAACGCTTTCCTACACAAAATTGGAAAAAAAAGAAGTCCTTCGTGCCAGTACGGAGATTCGCTGACAGACGACGCTTATCATACAGTGTTCGAGTGTAGGAGATGGGAATCTCCCCGTCAGGAAATAAATAGAGTTATCGGAGAGCTCAGCCCGAATGATATCATCCAGGAGATGCTGAGAGACGAGGAGAGTTGGAGACGAATAAGCCTGTATCTGACGCAGATCCTGAAAACAAAAAAACAAGAAGAGGAAGCTGAGGAACAAGAACCTGCCACCTAGACACGGATCTCCCCTTGAAGAAATTCGCAAGTGGTCCTGAGGAGAAGATCAGCGAGACACTTTTGGAGTTTTAGTCGGTATGCCAAGTTAACACCTTGGAGAGTCCGACACACGGGGAAGTGGATACTTCCTTACGGTGCGTAATGCATTTCTCCAAAAGTAAATAAAATAAAAAAAAAAAAACACGCGATGACACACGCGATGACACACGCGATGACACATGCGATGACACATGCGATGACACATGCGATGACACACGCTATGACACACGCGATGACACATGCGATGACACATGCGATGACACATGCGATGACACAGGCGATGACACATGCGATGACACACGCGATGACACATGCAATGACACATGCGTTGACACACGCTATGACACACGCGATGACACATGCGATGACACATGCGATGACACACGCCATGACACACGCGATGACACATGCGATGACACACGCGATGACACACGCGATGACACACGCGATGACACATGCGATGACACACGCGATGACACATGCGATGACACATGCGATGACACATGCGATGACACACGCGATGATACATGCGATGACACACGCGATGACACACGCGATGACACACGCGATGACACAGGCGATGACACATGCGATGACACATGCGATGACACATGCGATGACACACGCGATGACACATGCAATGACACATGCAATGACACATGCGATGACACACGCGATGACGCGTGCGATGACACAGGCGATGACACATGCGATGACACACGCGATGACACATGCGATGACACACGCGATGACACATGTGATGAAACATGCGATGACACATGCGATGACACATGCGATGACACACGCGATGACACACGCGATGACACACGCGATGACACACGCGATGACACATGCGAAGACACATGCGATGACACATGCGATGACGCATGCGATGACACATGCGATGACACACGCTATGACACATGCGATGACACGTGCGATGACGCGTGCGATGACACAGGCGATGACACATGCGATGACACAGGCGATGACACATGCGATGACACACGCGATGACACATGCGATGACACACGCGATGACACATGCGATGACACATGCGATGGCACACCCGATGACACACGCGATGACGCGTGCGATGACACATGCGATGACACACGCGATGACACATGCGATGAAACATGCGATGACACATGCGATGACACATGCGATGACACATGCGATGACACACGCGATGACACATGCGATGACACCTGCGATGACACATGCGATGACACACGCGATGACACATGCGATGACACATGCGATGACACACGCTATGACACATGCAATGACACGTGCGATGACGCGTGCGATGACACATGCGATGACACATGCGATGACACACGCGATGACACACGCGATGACACATGCGATGACACATGCGATGACGCGTGCGATGACCCGTGCGATGACACAGGCGATGACACATGCGATGACACACGCGATGACACATGCAATGACACATGCGTTGACACACGCTATGACACACGCGATGACACATGCGATGACACACGCGATGATACACGCCATGACACACGCGTTGACACATGCGATGACACACGCGATGACACACGCGATGACACATGCGATGACACACGCGATGACACATGCGATGACACATGCGATGACACACGCGATGACACATGCGATGACACATGCGATGACACACGCGATGACACACGCAATGACACACGCGATGACACATGCCATGACACATGCGATGACACGCGATGACACACGCGATGACACACGCGATGACACATGCGATAACACAGGCGATGACACATGCGATGGCACACGCGATGACACACGCGATGACCCACGCGATGACACATGCGATGACACACGCGATGACACACGCGATGACACACGCGATGACACACGCGGTGACACACGCGATGACACACGCAATGACGCGTGCGATGACACACGCGATGACACATGCGATGACACACGCGATGACACACGATGAAACACGCGATGACACGCGATGACACACGCGATGACACATGCGATGACACATGCGATGACACACGCGATGACACACGCGATGACACATGCGTTGACACACGCGATTACACATGCGATAACACACGTGATGACACATGCGATGACACATGCGATGACACACGTGATGACACATGCAATGACACATGCGATGACACACGCGATGACACACGCGATGACACATGCGATGACACATGCGATGACACATGCGATGACACATGCGATGACACACGCGATGATACATGCGATGACACATGCGATGACACACGCAATGACACATGCGATGACGCGTGCGATGACGCGTGCGATTACGCGTGCGATGACGCGTGCGATGACGCGTGCGATGACACATGCGATGAAACACGCGATAACACACGCGATGACACATGCGATGACACACGCAATGACACATGCGATGACACACGTGATGACACATGCGATGACACATGCGATGACACACGTGATGACACATGCAATGACACATGCGATGACACACGCGATGACACACGCGATGACACATGCGATGACACATGCGATGACACACGCGATGACACACGCGATGACACATGCGATGACACACGCGATGACACACGCGATGACACACGCGATGACACATGCGAAGACACATGCGATGACACATGCGATGACGCACGCGATGACACATGCAATGACACATGCGATGACACATGCGATGACACACGCGATGACACACGCGATGACACATGCGACGCTTCAATGCCCAGAAAGATATACTCAAATAGAAGAAAGAATCCTGTCTACTGGTGGTCGGAAGAGATAGCCGAACTTCGTAGAAAATGTCTACGCCTTAGACGAAAAGTGACCAGAGGGAGAAGAAGCCAAAATGAAAATAGTGAGAGTGACGTTGAAGAATTCAGGACAGCGCGCCACGAATTGAAGAGAGCCATTAAGCTGAGCAAGAAACGAAAATGGGAAGAGCTGCGACAAGACATCAACAGCAATCCCTGGGGGCTAGGCTACAAGATCGTCATGAAAAAGTTTGTAGCTCAAAAACCCGTTGAAGATTTCAGCCCAGAAAAGATGAATCAAATTGTGGACACACTGTTCCCAACACATCCTATCAGGCAACCCGACACTCCTAGGCTGCAACAAGAAGAAATACCACCGTTCAACGAAGAAGAACTCAGGATTGCATCTAACGCGCTGAAAAACAAAAAAGCTCCCGGGCCAGATGGCATTCCGGTGGAAGCATTGAAGCAAATCGCACAAAGCTGTCCCCAACTACTTTTGAAAATGTACAACAGCTGTATAGCTGAAGGAATTTTCCCTAAGCGTTGGAAAAAGCAACGGCTTGTACTTATCAGCAAAAATAAGGGAAACCCGGAGTCTCCATCCTCATACAGACCTCTGTGCATGCTGGACACAGCAGGCAAGCTCCTAGAAAAGCTATTGCAACCACGACTCATAGCCGTTATTTAAAGAATGGGAGACTTGTCTGAAAGACAATATGGCTTTAGGAAAGGACGCTCAACAATAGGGGCAATAGAAGAAGTAGTAAGGGCTGTCGAAAATGCTCAACAAGGCAGCCAAAACACCAAGAAAACTGTGCTGCTGGTAACACTTGATGTACGAAACGCTTTCAATTCAGCCCGATGGTCAAACATGATTGATGCACTTGAAGGAAGATTCCAAATTCCAGAGTATCTCTTACGGATGATAAAGATTATCTCAAAGAACGAGAACTTATCTACCAAACTACTGAAGGAATGATACAAAAAAACATCACAGCTGGAGCAGCACAGGGATCTATCATTGGACCAGACCTCTGGAACATCTCCTACGATGGCATTCTCTGTATGGAAATGCCCGAAGACTGCTTTTTGGTTGGATATGCTGATGACGTTGCTGCGGTGATAACTGCAAGGGACACCGAAAGTGCACAGAGAAAGTTGAACCAAGTGATGCGAAGGACAAATTCCTGGATGGAGGAACATGGGCTGTCGCTGGCTACTGAAAAGACCGAAGTATTAGTTCTAACGAAAAAGCGAATTCTCACGGTCATCGATTTCCACATCGAAACCGAACTTATAGAAAGCAAAAACGTGATAAAGTATTTGGGAATAAAGCTCGACACAAAACTGAGCTTTTGGGACCAGATACGAACGGCAGCTGAGCGCGCATCAAAGGTTACAAACCACCTATCAAGGCTGATGGCAAATGTAGGTGGACCATCCGAAAGCAAACGGAGACTTCTCCTGGCAACAACCCATTCAATTCTGCTGTTCGGAAGCGAGATTTGGGCTGAAGCACTTAAACATGAAAAGTATCGAAAACAACTAGCATCGGTACAGAGGCGCGGTGCCTTGCGAATAGCGAGCGCCTACCGCACAGTGTCTGAGCCAGCAATTCTTGTAGTTGCAGGAGTCGTACCGATTGACCTCCTCGCAACACAAAGACAATACATACATGAGAAGAAAGCAGGAATCGGCGTGGAAGCGGCGAGCGTGGAAGCGAAAGCAATCACACAGCAGAAGTGGCAAGCACGCTGGGAGTCCGAAAGCAGAAGACGCTGGACTGCTAGGCTGATCGGAGACATAAGCGAATGGAGTAACCGGAAACACGGTGAAGTGAACTACTACGTCACACAGTTCCTCACCGGACACGGTTATTTCAACGCTTTCCTACACAAAATTGGAAAAAAAAGAAGTCCTTCGTGCCAGTACGGAGATTCGCTGACAGACGACGCTTATCATACAGTGTTCGAGTGTAGGAGATGGGAATCTCCCCGTCAGGAAATAAATAGAGTTATCGGAGAGCTCAGCCCGAATGATATCATCCAGGAGATGCTGAGAGACGAGGAGAGTTGGAGACGAATAAGCCTGTATCTGACGCAGATCCTGAAAACAAAGAAACAAGAAGAGGAAGCTGAGGAACAAGAACCTGCCACCTAGACACGGATCTCCCCTTGAAGAAATTCGCAAGTGGTCCTGAGGAGAAGATCAGCGAGACACTTTTGGAGTTTTAGTCGGTATGCCAAGTTAACACCTTGGAGAGTCCGACACACGGGGAAGTGGATACTTCCTTACGGTGCGTAATGCATTTCTCCAAAAGTAAATAAAATAAAAAAAAAAAAAACACGCGATGACACACGCGATGACACACGCGATGACACATGCGATGACACATGCGATGACACATGCGATGACACACGCTATGACACACGCGATGACACATGCGATGACACATGCGATGACACATGCGATGACACAGGCGATGACACATGCGATGACACACGCGATGACACATGCAATGACACATGCGTTGACACACGCTATGACACACGCGATGACACATGCGATGACACATGCGATGACACACGCCATGACACACGCGATGACACATGCGATGACACACGCGATGACACACGCGATGACACACGCGATGACACATGCGATGACACACGCGATGACACATGCGATGACACATGCGATGACACATGCGATGACACACGCGATGATACATGCGATGACACACGCGATGACACACGCGATGACACACGCGATGACACAGGCGATGACACATGCGATGACACATGCGATGACACATGCGATGACACACGCGATGACACATGCAATGACACATGCAATGACACATGCGATGACACACGCGATGACGCGTGCGATGACACAGGCGATGACACATGCGATGACACACGCGATGACACATGCGATGACACACGCGATGACACATGTGATGAAACATGCGATGACACATGCGATGACACATGCGATGACACACGCGATGACACACGCGATGACACACGCGATGACACACGCGATGACACATGCGAAGACACATGCGATGACACATGCGATGACGCATGCGATGACACATGCGATGACACACGCTATGACACATGCGATGACACGTGCGATGACGCGTGCGATGACACAGGCGATGACACATGCGATGACACACGCGATGACACATGCGATGACACACGCGATGACACATGCGATGACACACGCGATGACACATGCGATGACACATGCGATGGCACACCCGATGACACACGCGATGACGCGTGCGATGACACATGCGATGACACACGCGATGACACATGCGATGAAACATGCGATGACACATGCGATGACACATGCGATGACACACGCGATGACACATGCGATGACACCTGCGATGACACATGCGATGACACACGCGATGACACATGCGATGACACATGCGATGACACACGCTATGACACATGCGATGACACGTGCGATGACGCGTGCGATGACACATGCGATGACACATGCGATGACACACGCGATGACACACGCGATGACACATGCGATGACACATGCGATGACGCGTGCGATGACCCGTGCGATGACACAGGCGATGACACATGCGATGACACACGCGATGACACATGCAATGACACATGCGTTGACACACGCTATGACACACGCGATGACACATGCGATGACACACGCGATGATACACGCCATGACACACGCGTTGACACATGCGATGACACACGCGATGACACACGCGATGACACATGCGATGACACACGCGATGACACATGCGATGACACATGCGATGACACACGCGATGACACATGCGATGACACATGCGATGACACACGCGATGACACACGCAATGACACACGCGATGACACATGCCATGACACATGCGATGACACGCGATGACACACGCGATGACACACGCGATGACACATGCGATAACACAGGCGATGACACATGCGATGGCACACGCGATGACACACGCGATGACCCACGCGATGACACATGCGATGACACACGCGATGACACAGGCGATGACACACGCGATGACACACGCGGTGACACACGCGATGACACACGCAATGACGCGTGCGATGACACACGCGATGACACATGCGATGACACACGCGATGACACACGATGAAACACGCGATGACACGCGATGACACACGCGATGACACACGCGATGACACATGCGATGACACACGCAATGACGCGTGCGATGACACATGCGATGACGCGTGCAATGACACACACGTAAAACTGACGGTACATTGCAAGTGATCATCATTTATGTTTGGTAGCACTGGAAATGTTTAACAGTCAGGTCAAAGAAAACTCGTATATATATCTTGCTCCAATTAAAAAGGTTTAAGGCTTAGATTCTATTGTGAAAAAAATATCATAATAGTCTACTCTTATTATTTTGACCACCACTGTATATGATGAAACTAGCCATAATTTGCCTTGGGTGTACAACAAATTTACGGATTCTCGATCTCATTATACATCTTTAAATATGACCGCGGCTTTCAACTAAAAAGCTATGACAAATCGTACTTGACGATGGCATTTTCCATACTAATCACTCAGCGTTCAGCGACGTCGCGTCATTAAGTAAATGACCACCCGTCGCGCCGCTCTCCGCTCAGAGTCATCGCTCAGTCGCTCGTCGCTCATTTTGTGGTCGTAGCCTAAGAAGGAAACATTTTGCATTATACCTATTAGTTTAGTGCATAAACTACTTATGAGAATATTCGTCCTTTTGGAAGTAGCCAAAATATTAGTCGAACTTTTCCACTACGTTTAAAATTGTTGGCGTAGATCCTCCTGTCTATTTCTTCTCTATATTCCTTTTCGGCGTTGAAGACCTAGTGTTCTCTAGGAAGCCAAAGCATTTAAATCATCTTTTTTACTGGGCAACAACACGAATCTGAACTATGTACGTATATTACGTCCTACGGGAGTTCTCTTCCGGTGAAGTCATTTTATAAAAACATTTGAAAATACTTTATTAAAATCGTCTTAGTATGTTTTTGATTGCAGTGTCATAATTAAGTCGTATGTGCTTCGAATTCATCTCGTCTCAATCAATTTGGTGCAAATGGAGTACGTATACGCCACAGTGAACTCTTTTGGTTTTTTTTTTTTCAAAATCTGAGTAGTAGAGTAGGAGTGACCAGTTTAAAGCCAAAAAACGAGCTTTCAAACTGGAATTCAAAGTAGAAGAAGAAATCATTTCACAATTGAAGAGCGAGTCTAAGTTCTTTTTGGAAGACCAGTTCATAATGTTCTCTAGGAACTAAAAGCATTGCACCCACTCTAAGTCATCTTTTTTTACTGAGCGACAACACAAATTCTGAAAACTGAATAAATTCACATGATTTTTTAAAACCATTTTTTTTACTTTATTTAAAAAAACATGTTGTGTTTTTATAATGAAGCTTGTGAATTAAAAAAATTATTTTAAAAAGATTTGCCTCATAGTTACTTTAATCGTCAGTAAATATTGTAACGAAATTACAAATACACACCTTACCGCCAGCCAATACACATACCATTGTTTTCACATAAGATTTTTCACTCACGCCATAGAGTTCACACTCACTAGTTGTAGATAACTTTATAAGGCACCCTGAAATTAAGGGTGGCCGTGGTGCAGTGGTAGAGTGTTCAGTAGGTAGGCCGGATGCGTGGGTTCGAATCCCGCTCTGGGCATCTACTTTTCTTTCAGCCTCCCGTATGGACGTCGCCCTTGAGGTTATATGTGAAATAATTAACACCTTATTTCCACTACTGCAACGCAGAAAAAAGGGAAGGCTGCTACCCTGGTAGTACAATGGACCGGTAGTTAAGTCTGAGTTCTCCATATTAGCATATAAGCCTCCTTTTTTTTTTAATAAAAAAAGAAAAAAAACACCGAAAAATACGAGAAAACAGAAGCCAGCCCGTGTTGAACAGTATCAATCTCGTGTACAGGCTACTTCCACTAGAGGAAAACCAGGGGTATTTAATGTGCCCAGAGATTCCCAATTTTAAGCAAGGTCTCCTTGAAGTTCCTAGCACAAATACCCCCACTAGCCTCTTAAGGACTTTTGGGTTTTATTTTGCCGGCTATAAGCCGTTGATGCCAGTATTTTTACTGTTGATGCCAGGTTTCCTGTTGATGCCAGCGTTTGTCTATTGATGCCAGTATTCTTACTGTTGATGCCAGGATCTCCCTGATGATGCCAGTATTTTTACTGTTGATGCCAGGTTTCCTGTTGATGCCAGCAAGCAATTACAAACACAAATCTATTCAGCTGAGGTTAAGAAAATGTTTGTGCACGTGGCGCGATGATTATCATGTCTGTCTGTTACGTGGAACTTCCAACAGGAAAAAAAATTTTTTCCTCGAACTTTCAAAATGTCAAAACAGATTTCAATGCACAAAGTGGAACTTTTTTTAAAATTTTCAACCGATCAAAACCTGAATAGATGAACCTCTGGAAACTTTAAGAGGTTAAATAGGAAAAAAAATGCACCAAAGCCCGAAGACATTTCAAATTTTTTAAAAAGCTCAACAGAAGTGTCCATACGATGGGTTGTTGGGTTGTGCTAGTTCTTTTAACAGCAGCTTACATCACCTATTTACTACTCAAATTACTCAACCTGCGATGATAATGGGTGCATATAGACACTTCTCAATGAAACAGAAACGAAAACGTGTCAATTTCAACATAAGATCTAGCTCAAAATATCCCAAAATGAAAAATTAATAAACGACCTGAACGGAGAATAGGCGCTTTCTGTAAAACTTACATAAAGCGGTGGCCGGGCTGCCTATTGCAGCCAGCTGAATAAATAAGTTTTTTGAAAGAAGGACTTCTGCAGGAGTTGATTTGCCAGAGGAATATGTGCATGACCTACTTTAGTTTTGAACCACTTTTTATATTAACACTCTCGTGGCCCTAACGAACGAAATGATCATACCCCTATACACTAGGTCCGTTCGTTGAACTTTCCCCTGGGTTGACCCAGGTTTTCTCGAGTGCCCTATGAGTTGTCAAAAAACCTGGGCTTTCCAGTCCTCAAAAAACCCTAAAGCACAAATCACCACACATCCTTGTCAATAAAAAGAAAAATACATGCCATTCAGAGCGACTTAAGGTTTCTCAAAAAACACTTTGTGGTGACCCAAAAGCGACCATAGAGCTTCAACGAACAAACCTATTAAGTAGGTCCGAAATGAAGAAGTTATTTGGAATACTCTGCTATCTCTTGTCAACATACATTTGAGTAGTGCCTTAAAAGTCCTTAGGAAAACATTATCATAAACGATCAGTTAGCCTTTAGCAGAAATTTTACAGAACAGAGGGCAGGCCGACAAAACATGGAAATAGTCGAAAAACGAAACAATGAGCCGAGCTTAATCCAAAGAAATAGAACTTCAGATGTTAACCCTCTTTTTCTCACCGATGTTTCCAGAATCTAGGAGGAGAATGCTTGCTACTTAAAGTTGAAAGAAATCAGCCCTGTGGTAGCTCAGCTAATTCTCAAATCTTAAAGCGGTTGGCAGCTCGTGAGAACTTAAAACTGTTCTAATTGAAAGAAAGCAACAAGTTAGGTCAACAAGAAACTTCTCTTGAAGATGGCCAAAATTGAAAGTTCAATTTCAAATCGTTGGCAACATGGTGACTTTTGTAAGTTGATTGATGTGAAAAAATGAAAACATTACTTTTTCAGAAGAGTTTCTTATTGAAAACAAAATAAACAAAATGACATATTTGCTTTCACTACACATTCAATCTACACTCAATTCTACTCTTAAAGCTACTTTCCCGTTAATCATGTGTCAATAGGTCAAAGTAAAACAAACTAGAACAATCAGCGTCACTTCACATCATGCAACTTCATTATTTTTGCTGACTGTCTTAACCAACTTTTCGATACTCCTTGCGCCACTTTCAAGTAAGAAACTCGATACACAAACTTTAAACCACAATATCCTCAAAACAAACATCTTTTCAGTTAGTTTATCCCCAAACCACACACAGCACAACATAAGCTTCATTCATCTCTTGCTTTTCTGTATGTGGGTCCTGGCGTCCTTCTTAGTGAGAGACAAATTTTGTCATAGTGAAACTTTCTGTACTATCCCGACGCGACGTGTCCCTTATTTAATTTCAAATTATCACTATACAACGAGAAAATTTTGTGTCCTTTCATATCAACCACGCCCAGCAACGTCGACGACAACGACGACGAACTTTTTAACCTCGCATATCCTTAAGAACAATCTGTCACCAAGTGAACGTTTAAGAATAAAGTTCCACCTCCATTCTGTCATATTCGAAGCTATAGCCATAGCGAAATGCTAATACCAGCCGCAGCACAGAACATCCAACCAAAATCTAAAGTTAGTTCACGCTTTCCGTTCAACGTGTCCGATGAACAGTAAACTATGACACTTTTCCCCGACAAACAAATGCTCGAGTGTCATTAATGCACATACTTTGAAATTGTCAAGGAAGTGAAAGGAAGGATAAGTTTTGGATGAACTTCATTTTCTGGGCTAATTACTAGCAGCAGACGTCAACTGTTGTTCCGGTAAAAAGGAATCGAAGGCTATTGACAGGATAGCGTGGATAAACTTGGAGTAACTTTTCATTGACAATTTTGTCATTTCGGAAATGTTTTATTTTTTCATTGAGAGGAAATGGATTTTCTGGTTTTGAGTCTGAAATGAGTTGTCGTTTTTGCTAGTTCCGATCTTTGCAGGGACAAACAAATAAAGGAAACCATTTTAACTTGTGGAAATTCTAAACAGTCTTGAAACCAAAAAACATAGCTTACTACGTATGCAAATTAAATCATGTCATGTCTCGTTTGTTACTGGTAATGAATGTAGGTTCATTGCCAGTGATGCTTACTGTAAGGTTAGTGCTTAACATAGAATCAAAAAGCAAATCACCCCTTTCATTTATTACAGTGATTAATGTGCATTAGCATCACATTTCACATCCAATGATGAGGCAGACTTTCTGCGGTTCTGCTTCAGCTACAATCCATTTTAGAACGTTGGCTAGAGGATAGCCAGGGCGGTAGTGGCCGCGAGGTGTAATGATATTAACCAGTAGGTATGCTCTTGTTGGTTTGCTATTTTACAGTGGTTAAGTCGTGGTTACTGTATTAACAAAGTAAAAACATATCAGTGTTCAGTGTTAGGTACTTCCTGCCAATGTGCAGCATATGAGTTCACATATTTTTTCCATGCATACAGCATGCTCTTAGTTCCTCGACTTGGAGTTCCATGGCTCTTAGAAAAGGACGACTTCTTCCACTCATTTGGAAAGCAGAAATAAAGGAAGACCGAAGCCTACTTACAGTGTTGGTGGTTATTCTGTGTAAGCTGCACTATATTGGTTGCAGCTGAGTAAAATAACAGCACCACGGTTTGGTTGTGGTCGTCTTTGGTCTCACTCTTGGAGCTTGATCCAGAAGAAGTCATCCTCGCTGATCAAAGCTTCGGAATTTGGTGAAGGTTTCACCAGTCTCCAAATCTGAGAATTTGATGACGCTAAAGGCATGTTTCAAAAAACATAGTGGGCTCTTTCCATAAGGAACCCTTTATGTTTCTATAATGGTTTTGCCGTAAAACACTCGTCTTTCTTATAAATTTTTAGGGCAATATTTAGGTAAGGTTTAGCGTATCCGAATTGCATCATTTCCTCGACGGTTTTTTTGCTGGATAGTTATGCTTGTAGTCTGACGCGAGCCCTAGATCTGCAAGGGATTTTATCTCTAGTCACGACTTAGAGTTCGGCATCAGGTCAGAGCCGCTGTAACCTGCTCCAGAAAGCTTGTACTGGTGACGTTGGATCTTTCTATCAAAAGAGATACGCCGCTGATACCTTCCTGCGTCCTCTGAGATGTCAGATTGGACTGAGTTTTCCATCGTAAGAGTCCAATAAGAAGCTTGGAGTTCATTTAGGATCGTTATCCCTTGATCGAAAGAGATCACTCCATCAAAATTACTCCGTTCGATGACTTGAGTGCATCGCTATAGGAAATGTTTTTTCTGGTGGTGAGGGTGCTGGTTTGGTGCACCTTTGTGTTTTTGGCATTCGGAATGCTTTCTTCGAACGAACATAGGTACTTGGATGTAAATCTTCGGTTCTTTTGTTTATGGCCCAGATTTTTAAAGCCCACTTGAGTTTATCATACTGCTCCTAGTCAAAGTTCAGTTTAGGTATACTACCTAGAAGTTTCGAAAGTCCTTCAGTGCGTTCTGCCTCTCTGTATGATTTTGGCTACAGTAGCTTTCGTTAACAGTTACACTGTTTGGAGCGGCTTAACCTAGAACTGGACGGTGGAGAGGAGGGTTTACGATACTTGAGGGAGTTCAAGCCTTTTAACTTTTGATGGGATGGGGTGGAAGGGAGGAGTATATTTACTGTAGAGGCACGCTGGAGCGATACGTCAAGGTTCACATCAGAACTAAGTGTTTCGAACCTTCGCTCATCGGAGTATTCGTTTCCAGGTCCTTTACATTTGGCAGTGGGAATCCCATTGGGTCACTGTAACGCTTTCAATTTATCATGGGCAGCCTCCTTATGAGGAGTGTCAAGACTGGAGGACGCTAACCTGGAATCTTTCACAATTGTAATGCGATTGCAAATAAAAGTCAAGTTATGCATTCCACACTCAAACTGAGTGACTAAAATACTTGGCTGCATATCCTTAATCGGGTTCAAAGCAATTCTGATGAGCTGAAGTTGACGAGAAGAGTAGGTACTTACTTACTTGTGGTGGGAACTACAGTTCAAGGTGAACCTGGGCCTTAACCAACACCCTTCGATAACGACTTCGATTTCAAACGAGCCCTCAAAACCAGTTGAGGTCTTCTTACACTTGATGAAGCCTAGAAAGACGGAGACTTGCCTTCCGTGATTTCCCTGCAAGGTGCTCTCGAAAGTCCGTTGAGCCGAAGCGTTCATGTCCATTCAATCTATGTCCTATCCATCGCTAGCTGTGCTAATATAGCCAAATTTATAATTTTCAAACAATCAAAGAGATCTTAATCAAATAAATTAACGACTCGAAGTTTTTTTTTAGGTGGAGAGCATGCTGATGTAGTGTTTTTTTTTTAAATAAGAAATGATGCATCCCTTATTGATATATGTTTGTTTGCATAATGAATGCACGTAGAAATATTAGCGCGTATTTATTTGGCAGAAAACCATATTTTTTCGGATTCATCAACTTGTTTGACCGGAAACAGCATTTGGGGCATTTGTCCTTTGAGACCAAAGTTCTAGTTTGGAATAGGTCTAAGTTTGAAAATTTACCTTAAAACTAATGTAATTAAAAGATACATATAAAGTTTAAATCATTATTTAAAATTTATATTAAAATTAAGATCACATGAAATTTTTTTTTTAATTTTTTCTTATATGCTATTTAAAACACATTTCATATATCACTTCTGGGAATAAAGTTCATCATTTAGCGGGAAATTAACGACATTTTGTTTTCTGAAAAAAAGTACCTTTCGTTTTTTTTTTTTTAATTTCTCTAAACCAAGAAAAAGTTTTTTGTTCGGTTTTTTGCTTTTGAGAAAAAATAATTCAAAACATTGAACATTGAAAGAAAAAATGTTCTTAATGTTCCGTTCCGTTCTTAATGGGACAAAATTATTAAAAAAAAAAAAAAAATTTAAAAAAAAAATATTTTCTTTTCTCAAAATTTTGATTTTGAGGCTTGATCTCTCAAAAACTTTTCATTAACTTAACTCAAGTTAAAATTTTTATTAAAGAACAAAACAATAGGTTTCAAAAACACTTAAGTATGAGAAAGTAAGTGTCTTCATTAATTTTTAATAGTTTTTTTAAAAAAATTAGTAAATTTCATATAAAATTGCCCACCGTGCCTACACGGAGGGATATAGACCCCCTCTCTCATAAACTTTTTTTTTGTCTTGACCAAACCTATCCACTCTGAGCTTTTAGAAAACCGTATCTTAAACACCCTACATACATAAATAAATGAAATTTCTAAAAGTTAATAACTAATTTTAAAAATAATTAAAAAATTGAGAACGGTGAAATTTTTTTTTTTATCTTTTTTCTATACGCTATTCAAAACACATTTTCGAAAATTTCATGAAAATCCACAAACTGGTCCTGGATTCCTAGGCTTAGACTTTTTTTATGTCTAACGGCACTCCATTAATAGTTAAAAAAAAATTTTCTACATGCTATTTCTGGATCTATGAAATAACTCCCACGAAATAAGTCCCACTTTTAAAAACGAAATAAGTCCCACCAAAAATTGCTTAAAAAAATGAAATAACTCCCACGAAATAAGTCCCACTTTTGAAAACGAAATAAGTCCCACCAAAATGAAATGATTTAAAAATTTACTTGAAATGAAATAACTCCCACTCAAAATGAAATAACTCCCCCTTGAATAATATATTTCTTAAATGAATTAAGTCCCACTTTCATAAACGAAATAAGTCCCACTTTTTCATTGTTTAATGCGATTTCAAATAAGAAGTATTTGGCTCTTCGAAAAAAACACACATCGAATAATATGAATAATCAAAGCAGAGGAATAGTAAAGAAAAATCGTATACAAGCAAGAAGAGCCATGAGAGATAAGGACAAAAAATTATGGTTGTCCCTTTTACGAAATATTGGACATTTCGTAAAAGGGACAACCATAACTTTTTGCATAAGAAAAAATATAAATTTAGGGGTATGAGATAACTCCCACTTTACAAAACGAATTTATTCCCACTCAAAACGAAATAAGTCCCACTTAAAATAAAAACGCGTAACGAAATAAGTCCCACCAATTGACGAAATAAGTCCCACTTTCAAAAACGAAATAACTCCCACTTTCAAAATAGCAATTTTTGGTGGGACTTATTTCGTTTTTAAAAGTGGGACTTATTTCGTGGGAGTTATTTCATAGACCCGCTATTTCTATGCGAAATGGAAATCTGCGATGAGCTCTTAATATTTATATTAAGAGCTCTCCTTTTAACAGGCATCATTCTACACCTAATCCAAGGTATAAATGGAATTGTTTCGAGAAAAAAATAGTCTGTTTTAATGGTTGCAAAAGCTCCTATGATATAACGCCTATTTTTTTCAATTACGTTGTTGTCGTGGGATTTCAAACGTTCACATATTACAGCAAACCAGATTTTTTATGCGACGTTAAGAAGACTTGCTTCTCTATAATTGGTGCAATTGTTAGAGTCTCCCTTTTTTGAGATCGGGCTTACGATACTGAGGTTCCATTCAACGGGAATTCTCTCATCCGATCGTATCATGCCGACCAGCTGGTGCATGCTCTTTTCCAACTGATCTCTAGCTGCCCTGAAAAGTTCGGCATTAAATTTTGATAAAACTTCCGAGTCCCATTACTGCCATGGCATATCTCGATTTTGAGAATTTGGTGTTCTTCCCTTCTTTTCTCTATGTAAATCTCGTTAAACTGGTCGAAAGCAGCCCTTGTTCATTTTTTCATCAACATTTATCTTGCTTTACGAGTATATTAAGCTGCATTCGCCTGCCAGCATTCTTCATCGAACCATGGGTTTCGTTTTAAAGGCCGAGTGAAACCCAGAACCTCAGAAACAGGGTTCTGATTTCCATCGTTGGTTCAAGTCGTGAACAACAACATATCTTCATTCGTGCCTTGGCTACAAGGCCGAGCCGAAGGTTTATCGCTCACGAGTGTCTTGCGGCTATTGTAAAGTGGTGAATTTGCTTGACGGTAGATTGATCTGGAAATCACCATGTACCTTAATGAACTCCGAGGTGTGGGAAGCGTGTACTACTAACAACAAGATCCAGCCCCGCAGAGAGATGGATCCTGTTTAAGTTTTTGTTCGTTTTGTTATGAATACTATGCTTTTTGGTGGTAATTATGCTTACTTTGTCTGGAGTTTAAATAACCAAAAGTGCTGTCTATGCGGAGAAAATGCAGTAGGAACCTACATCTCGAAAAAATCTGAGCGTTTTTTTTTTTCTTTAAGATTGGAGCAAATTGGCTCCGATTGGAGCAAAGATTATAAGCTCGCTGGTTGGTATAGTAAATTTCCACGAAAGTGGATCCCAAAATACTTTTTATGCCCAGAGATTTTCCATAATTTCGAGCCTGTACCGGACGAGCATGCCCCAGCTCTAGAAAAAAAGTACACCACAACCTTCGTGAGCGGCTACGGTCTTAGTACTAAGAGTCTACAACGATCAGTGTAGTACTCGATCTTACGAAGGGCACAAACAAGTTTTTGATCAGAAATACTTTTTGAAAGAGTTTTACTGCTGTTTTTTTTTTTATTAAATTGTTGAAGTGGGACCAATCAATGAGCACTATTCACTGTGAGCACGGGCACAATGTGAGCGAGCGAATTATTTCTGTATTCCCTCCTTATGGCACTCTTGTGACTCATTGAATCTAAGACAAAGAGCCTTTTTCCCATAAATCGTTTCCAAACATTGATATTACAGCAGTTGGAAATGAAACTATTAAGTTTGTTAAACTGCACCCTGCTTCGAACTCAAGACAAAACGTTGTAACACACAATGGCTACCACTCTTGAAGTATTCAATTTCAATTTACTTAAGCCCTTTTTTTGTTATTTTGCAACGGCAACTAAATCCAACCTCTACTCTCGCACTTAACCCTAAAAACTAGAAACAATGTAATCCTACCCATGTTCTTTTTCCTTTTGTCAAGCTAAAAACAGAAAGAAAAAAACTATCGCATTCGATAATATCGAACTGTCTACAAACTTTGATGCTAGTCTACCTCTAATGCTGTGCTGTGTGTGCGCTGCGAGTACAAACAGTCATAAACAAAGGGGTCACAAACTAAAATCAAAATGTCCTCAACATTAAATTTCAGCAAACTAAGACTGTTCCTTATCACTTCATGTCGCCACAAAGCATTTAAGAACACACTGCTTTGCTGTGTAGCTGTAGCCCCTTGCTTCCGCTGCACAAGTTATTTACAATTGATTTACTAACAAACTTAACCATTGCCCTGTCTTATAAGTAAGAAGTCGTTGCTCATTCCTTGTCGTTTGTCGTCCCCTGCACACATATCTACCTACTCGTACTCGCTACTCGTATTTTCGAGAAAAGGCTTCGTATTCTGTTTATCTAACAACTCACGATGACAAACTTTACAACCGATTGCTATGGATTATAAGTCACACAGGACGAACACTGGGGGACATTTTTGTTTGTCTGCACTCCATGATTGTCCCCCTCAACCCCAATCAATTGCAGTCCATTACGCTTTGAAATTCCATCCCCATTGGAGAATTGGCAAAAATATATATAAATTTTGGTGCTGGAGTCAGAGCAACTTAACCGGGACTAAGAAGAATTCCCAAATAGCCACCATTTGGATTGAAACTTTGCTCGCGACCAAGTTGTACGAAAACGAGGATGCTTCTCTTCTTCGTCTTTTGTTTGATTTTATTATCAAGAAAATATTATTCAATTACTTGATATATGGGTGCTTCTCCACCTCTTTGCTGTTTGCTCTTTAGTATAGAGATATACGAGTAGCTGTGTTGTAGCTGCCCAATAGAGGGCCACACCGCGCCGTAGATGCTGTGTGTATAGTCCTGGATATGTATTTGTATAAAGCGAGTATGGTAAGACCTAGAGAAGAGTGGAAGCGGAAGGAGGGCACTCTAGTTATCTTTGCTGCAGGCATCCAAACGGAATCAGATATCAAAGTAAACACCAAACAGAGAAACTCCAAGGAGAGGGCATGCAATGATGGCTGTGTATTATTGTCCGTTTGTCTCTGGGTCGGTTGGTTGGTTTGTTGGTTGATGGGGATGCGTTTTGGGTAAACAGAAAATCATTTATTCCCCTCCCCTCCCCTCCCCCGCCATTTGTCTCGAGTTTCCATCTTTGCCGATTGGAATTTCAATTTGACGCTTGGATGGGACAACGACTACTGACGGAACGGACACAATGATGTCTCAACTCTTTTATTATTTATTTGCCCTTCTTTTACGTTGGGTTCTTGTCCTACCTTTGGCGAAGGCTGTGCCATCCATCATTGTAATCCTTACGCTTCTCGTCATCATCATCATTATCATGGAGCATATTCAAAGTCAATATTGGTTCGCCAAGCTAGCGATTCCTCTTTTATTCTTCCATCTCCTTATATTACAATCGTCCTTTCTCGTTCGTCTTCTTCGTTGTGTGTCGTGCGTCGTCGTTGGGGTATCTGAGAGCAAATACTTTCACTACACTTCTCTAACCCAGAACGAAAGGGGGCCAGGACGAGGGCTAAGACCCACTATACATGTACCCTGCATCCACTATTCAATCCACGACACCAACTCATTCGTAATGGTGGCCCATTAGAGTGATGATATATGAGTGAGAGACAAGACCTTATCTCATTATGATAATTTCTCTTCTCTTTAAGTTTGATTTGCTTTCGTTGCTTGTTCTTGGCTTGTGTACGCCAACGGCAACGCCAACGCTATAGTGACACCGATGACGAAGATGACGATGGTATAATGATGATAGTGAAGACCATAAAACAAGCGTGATATATCTGTCTTTGAATCCTTCATTTTATTATTCCTCATTCACATCCCCACAATCCTCCCTCTCGACTTTGCTGTGTGCTTATGATGGTTTTCGAGGATAAAAGCTATGCTCGCTGTGCCGCTCTGGTGAATTAATTCTGAAACTTTGACACTTACTCTTGTTCGTGTGAAACGTGAGGGTGTTAAAATCGAAGGGCGCGGCTGATGGTAGCAGACGTACAAGAAACAATTGGCCACCGCACTGCCACCCATTACCCGTAACACAACAAACAGCGCAGCGTATCGGCCCATTCACCAACCCCCAGTGAGATTTATTGAAATTAGAAAATGTTTTCAAGGATTTAAATGTTGAATGCGCGAATTATTGAGAGTTAATTAAGCGAGAATTTGAAAACGGAAAATTTTATGAGAGTAATTGGAAAATTAATCCCACCAAAGTTGGCAGATAGAGATAGGTGAGGATATAGAAGTGTTAGAGAACTTCGAAACTGGGTAAAGAGGTGTAGAGCAGGCAAAGAGCAATAAAATCAATATAAAAGCAAAAGAGGGTCGTTTGTATAGTGGCAATGGCATTATAGTTAGGAACAGCGGTTAAACTGTTATTTTATTGAAAAGGAAATGTTTAAAAAAAGGATAATTGGCAGCATGGTAATCGTTGGAATATATATGTACCCTGTAGTTTTGTTACTGATCAATTCAACCATGGGGATTGTAATGGCTTTGGAGGTTCAAATCAATCGGATTTATGGATAGGATAATGAGAGGAGTCATGTGTGAGAGCAAAAGTATGAAAAATCTAGCTTAGTGTCGATTGTAACTTGTTAAGTGGTCTTCGAGACCTGAGGTTCATCAAAAACTCCCAATCAGGCCAAGAATGGAGAGTGGGAAGGAATTTGAATTAAGCAATCATTTCCCGAAATATACTGAACTCTTACCACAAGTTGCGGTGATGATATAAATTCGGAATGGATGTGTTTCTCTTTATGAAAAGAATATGTCGGGAAGAAGATTAAACACTGAGTTGTATGAGCTTTACTGCCACAAGAGGCATAGCTAGAGACTTCGCCTCGAAATTGTTGGTGAATTATTCTGGTTGATGTCGCATTTTCCCATTTCCGCGAGGTGCTCCATAGTCGACCACAATTATCATAACGATTGTCGCAACGGAAGACACTAAAAGTACTCAGTGCTGTGACGGTGCACACTGGTCGATTTAGTACAACAGGAGCAGGTTATAAGTAAAAAAAGTTTTCAATAAAAAAAGAAACTTGAGGCCAAAGACCCAAAAAACAAGAAAGAACAAACAAAAGGAAAAGATCCATTGCCTGATAAATGAGAAGCATCAAGTTTTACTCAATCTCCATTTAGTCTTTCCTGCGTAAACAAGTTTTTATAAATAGACCAAGAGCTAGAAAAAAATGTTTGGACTAGATAGTCAGTCCCTTCCATTCCCTTACAGAGGCAGTGGTTGTGAGAGATGCGCTAGGCCCTGGGGCTCCTCGCTCTGTTGCGCCACCCTATTTATTTATTTTAAGTTATAACCGAAATTCATGCACATGCATTTGCAGATGGTGGTTCAAGATGGTTCCAGACTTTGAGATCAAAGTGACCACCTAACTAAAAGGTACCTTGAAAAGTCAGAAAAATTCTTTTGAATATAAAAAAGTGCGTGTTCAAGACGATTTGATTTCAGCCTTCGGCTTGGCAGACTAATTCTAACACTTTTTCAACCGAAATTTGTTTAAACTGGTCAGAAATATTTGCAATGCTCTTATACAAATTGCTTACTTTTTTTTTGCGGAGACCATTACGATTTCGTCCACGTAATCGGTCGCAACACTCACCTTCAACGCTTCTTTGCATGTCGCCTCCATCGATACAAACAATTTTCTAGCAGCCCCATCTGCTGCTTACTCGACACTCCCTGATAAGATATCGACTCCACATGAGCTTGAGCTTTCGTACTTTATAGGTTGATTTAGTTTTCAAAGATCTCAATCCTACAAAAATCTACTGATTCAGAAGGTATCCCATTCCGTTATTCTGAAGAGGTGTCAAACCACTGAGTTAGCTTTTCTATCCTATTCTTCTGGGCTCTTCCCGAGCAGATAGAAAACTGCATTGTGCATTTGTTCAAATCGGCTCTATAGAAGGCAAATCTTCCTCCCCTTTCATAACTAACATCCAATAGCACTAACCTCCCTTCTTTGCAATGTGTTCTATATATTATAAAGGTATTCATAACCCCTTGATGTGTGCGCTAATAATAAAAAAAGCTCGTGGAAACGTTAATAAATCGTCAACTCATGAAATATCTTCAAGAACGAAAGCTTCTTCATGACCGTCAGTACGGCTTTCGTAGCAAACGGTCCACTGGTGATTTGATAGCATATCTCACCGAAAAGTGGAACCAGTCTTTACATTGTTTTGTAGAAAGTAAGGTTTTATTCTACTATTTGTTGACGATTCATTTATTATTATGGCGTCTTGATTGACGCTGTTGCATGAAAGATGCCGCACCCCCAAATCCGATGTGCGGTTTACTGCAGCCGAAGCTGTAGAAGGATTCTCCATAAAATGGTTACTTCTTGGGGACTCGTTTACAGTTGTTGTCATATTTCATGTAATAGCATATACCTTTCCACCATGGTGTTTTCCGAGATACGATTAATAACATACATAAGCTCAGATTCGACAGGCACACCCGCCCTTTGTATGGTCGAACAAATAACCAATTGAGGCCGCCCACTATGGGAAAACAGACGCCTTTTGTAGCCGCCCACTCTGGGATACAGACGCTACTTGCTGCTACCGTTGGCCTTCTTAAAAAGCTCATCCGCCACCAGACTTCCGTGCCGTTGACCGCAAACTGCAGTTCCTCCGCCTTTAGGGAGATTTTCTTCAACCCAGGGACAAGTCAGTGCCCCGTCCAGCAAAGCTGGGTTGGCTACTTATTCCGGCAGCTGTTCGGTCCCCTTGTGCGTTAGCGTTACCCGCTCTCTACCGCGAGGAGGTGCATATAGGGACTTTCCTTTCATTGAGCCTAAGGCCACCGAAGTAGCGTTACCTAGAACTCTTCAGTACTTTAGAGAGCAAAGTCCTATGCCCCGAGCGGGGTTACAGGACCTGATGATGATGAAGATTTTATTGCGCTTGATATTTCTAAAGCATTTGATAGATGATAGAGCTTGGAATCAGACTCTTTTATCGAAAATGCGTGCTATTGGAGTCGTCGAGTCTCATCTTAGTTCGATTAGAAACTATGTACCTTTCGAACCGTTCAATACAAGTTGTGTTGGATGGATCTTTATAAATCTATCTTTATAAAATATCTCTTGTTTGAAATTGCAAATCCTCTTAACAAATTTTCCTGACGACTCAACCCTCAGCTTCTCATTGCCGCTGTAGAGCAAAGTGTTGAGGAGGATCCGAATAAATAGATTCGCCACCGAACACAGCAATAGGAGCTCTGTCCTTTAACTTTATGGAAGATTTCGCGCAAGGACCTTGACTTACGACCTTACAAGATCCAACTTGTGCAAGACGCGAGACCATGCAATGTTTTAGAAGTAAAACTTTTACTTCAACGTTTACTGAACAAGGAAAATTTTATTGACTACAAAGTATTATAGACATCGTATCATAGAAACACAGAAAATGAATGCGCTTTGATGATAAAATGATAAAATAATTTACAGCAAGTGAATATGAGCAAAGTGTTTTTGGTCTACGTTAGAAATAATTTATCTAATACAATGTGACGTGATTTTAGTGTATGGGTCGAAAATGGGATTGATCTCGATGCTGATTTTCTTCGCAAAATTTTGTTCAGTGAAGAGGATCATTTTTGGTTGAATGATTTCGTCAACAAGCAAAACGCTCAGTATTTTTTTTTTTTTTTTTTTCAATGATGTTATATGAGCTTGTGCCTTGTTGAACTAGGAAAGTCCAGCCAGCCGTGTAAATAATCCGATTATTGAGTTCGAATGAATTCCCGGAGATAGCTCAAGGATCGGAAATTTGATAAATTTTTGAGACTATTTTCCTTATTGTGATAAGTGGCACGAAATTAGGTATGTGGTCATACCGTCGCAAGTTAACAACGTAGCGGAGAATGTTATTATATGCAATATTGAATTTGCAGCTTTTTTTTATTAAAAAGAGCAGGCTAATCTGGAGAACTCAGACCTAATTTCCGGTCCATTGTACCACCAGGGTAGCGGCCTTCCCTTTTCTTGTGTTGCAATAGTTGGAAAATAAGGTGTTAGTAATTCCACATATAACCTCAAGGGCGGCGTCCATATGAAACTGGGGGGATAAAAAAAAAGTAGATGCCCAGTGCGGGAATTTGCAGCTAGAAACAGAGTCCAAGTGGCAAAAAACTTCTCATGTATGTACCATAATAGGTAGTAAAAGAGTTTTAGTAAGAAGAAGCATAGTTTTGTTCCAAGTAAGGGTACAATGAAAAACATTCTTAAATTTATAGTTCTGCAGACATAATCATTTGCTTCATTTCCGAATTTTAAAGAGCTCAGGACTGATGAAGATATTTCCTTTGCCCATGCCCTGCTTCTGATAAAAGACGAAAAACTCACCTAGGTGATCACTTTTTCGACGAACAAAATTCTGAATGGTTTGACTAATTAGTGACCAACTCGTTAGTCCAGGTTCGGTTAGGGGGTCATTCAACTCTCTAATCCCCTAGATAGAGATCAGAGTTTGTTATTATTATTATAATTATTATTATTATTATCTTTATTTTTTTCCACATATGATAGTACAAATATTTAACATTCAAAGGTTTACAAGCATGGCTTAAAAGCCGTCTGCCGATTTTATCAAAAGATTAATTACGGCGTGTAATTACGGTGAAATGCAATTATGAGTATGTTTTTTGCAGATTGTAATTAGCTCTATTTAAGACTTTAACAATATAGTCTGCATTTGCCTTTAGGTTTTAGGGAAATCGAAGGTAACGCAGATTCAACATATAACGCGTAGTTAGGAGTGCTTGAAGGAAGTCTAAGCTCTAAGGACACGTAGTAAATAATATCGCTGGATAACTACAAAATCTTCACATGTTGTGTAACCATACACTGCAATAGCATAACAAAGTGAGTTTTTAACGGTAGCATCAAATACTTTGAATTTGACCGTCGGTTGGATCTACATTTTTGTTTTTGAAAAACATTGGCCACATACAGTTAATAGCTGATTTCACAATGGATGATTTGTCTTTTATATGTGCTGCTACGTTTAAATTACTCGTTATTGCAAAAACCCAAGTACTTACTCTTTTACAACTTCTAAGGTTTCTCCATTAAGTTTCCAAGAACGATCATTTCGGGCACAACGGTAATGGGTTCTAAAAACCACAATCCTCGATTTTGTACTATTTATTTGGATATTCCATAGATTACAATAATTGTATAGGATATTGATTTGAAGTTGTAATGTTACCGGATTTTCAGTAAGGACAACAATGTCATCCGCATATAAAAGAATTTTAATGAGTAGATCACCATAGATAGACACCCCCTGGCACACTATCTTCAAGTCGTTGTTAAGGAGCGAAAACATCAAAGGACTCAGAATGCAACCTTGTGGGACACCCATTTCTGTCTTCAAGTGTCTTGAAGAGACCTTACCATTTGACACTACAGCAGTTGCATTTGAAAGAAGTTGCTCATAAATTCGTAGAAATTTTGTCGATATACCCGATAATTTGAAAAGCAATAGTTTCTTGTTTAAAGTATCAAATGCAGCCTTGAAATCAACAAAGCAAGCATAGAGATTAGTTTTCTTTTCGAAAAACACTTTAGCAAACACTTTGTTATGTAAAAATTTGATCAACTGTTGAGAGATTAGCTCGAAAACCCGCCTGAAAGTGACTTATTTTGCTGTTTGTTTCCACCCAAGATACAAGTCTTAGATACAAAACTTGAGTGAATAGCTTCCGTAGAGAGCTAAGAACAGAAATACCTCTGTAGTTTTCAGGAAGATTAGGATCATTTTTTTTTATAAACCGCAGAGATGCATGACTGGCGGAAATTATTGGGTATCGTTTCATTATTGACCATCCGCACTAAGGAGCATTTTGCTTTCAAAATCAGACAAAAGTAAAAAATCCAAATGTAGCTAATGACACCAAGACCATAGTTATTTTGTAGCTAAGTTAACGTACTATCCGGGAAAGGGAAAAGAAAGGCTGCACAGTTAGTCGGAATCTAGAAATCTTTCAGAAAGAACGCCTACATTTTCGATACGCTCTATTTCTTGTTAACTTTAAGTTACGAGTTATATGTTTTTTGGAGTTAAAGTGAAAAGTTTGAGTTATAGATCCTTTGGACCAAGGTATGTACTTAATTTAAAAACCAAAACATTAAGACTTTGTTAAAAAAAATTATGGCATTTAGGCTCATCATCTAAACTTTTTCTTTTTCTTTGACAAAAAAGGGTTTATGTTATAGTGTCGAGGAAGATCGAGTAAATTTTTTTTTTACATAGTATTCTATTTTACATAGTATGCTATAACAGTAAAAACACCTTCCACATCTTTCCACGACTTTGAATTAAAGGACTTTAAAGTCCATAGGTCAATTTTGTAAACAATTTTCATTTTGTCGCAGGTTTGACATCTAATGTTATGGAGATATCTCAAAAATCACTTTTTATACATTTCAAAGAAAGCCCAACAAAAAAAATTGACGAAAAAGCATCATTTTTGAAAGAAACAATAGACCTTTTCAAACCCGAACCAAATAACGACGATTCATCAATGGATGAAAAAGAATAAAATTACTTTTTTTCAAATATGTACTTATTTTTACTAAAATATACTCATAATAAGCTTTTCCATGTATTTTCATTTATTTCCAATTTGAAAATTACTCAAAATATTTTTGTCCGATTTTGAAAGCAAAATGCTCCTTAGTGATCCGGTTTAATAATCATAATAAGATCAGAGATTGATCAGCCTTCTGGTCTCAGTGATATCACAATAAATTCTCTGAGGTCTTACTATGTCGGTCCCCTTTTACTGACAGCCATATCTTACCTAACCTAACCTAGGACTGATGAGTCAAAAATTTTGTGATGAATCGGAAGAGCTGTTTATTTTAGAGGGTTTGTGTTGGTTCCTTTCCGACCATTGTAGAACGATATGCAGGTTCTCATTCATTAAAGCTACAACATCATATTATGGGAAGCTGCACATCACCGGTATAAAGATGAATCATGCAGCTCTTAACAACATGCTGCAGTTCGTAAACATGCAATGAGAAAAAGATAGGTCCTAGCATAGCTCCCTGAGGCACTCTAGCTAAGACATTTAGAAATTTGCAAGAACGTGTGTCATGGGCGTAGCCAGGTAGGGGCAGGTAGGGGCAAATGCCCCAACCTAAGCCAAATGTCCTCGAAAAATTCTGCGTTTTTTAAGAAAAAATTAATCTTTGTCCTCGAGGACATTTGGAGAAAATGCTGAAACAACGAGGACTTTTCAAAGAGTATCGTAAAAAACGAGGACAATTTGGGAAAAAAACGGAAAAAAGGAGTATCAATGAAATTTTCATTAAAAAAAAATGAGAACAATTCGCAAAATTGCCGAAAAACGAGGACTTTTCAATGAGATTTCTCGTAAAAAACGAGTACAATTTGGGAAAAAAGGGGGAAAAAAAGAAGTATCAATGAAAATTAAAAAAAAAAACTGAGGACAATTCGCCGGAAAACGAGGACTTTTAAATGAGATTTCTCTTAAAAAACGAGGACAATTTGGGAAAAAATGGGAAAAAAAGAGTATCAATGAAAATTAAAAAAAAAAACTGAGGACAATTCGCAAAATTGCCGGAAAACGAGGACTTTTAAATGAGATTTCTCGCAAGAAACGAGGACAATTTAAGAAAAAAGGGGAAAAAAAGGGAGTATCAATGAAAATTAAAAAAAAAAAAAAAAACTAAGGACAATTCGCCGGAAAACGAGGACTTTTAAATGAGATTTCTCGTAAAAAACGAGGACAATTTGGGGAAAAAGGAGTAGGTATCAATGAAAATTAAAAAAAAAAAAAATCAAACAATCCTCGATTTTGTACTATTTATTTGGATATTCCATAGATTACAATAATTGTATAGGATATTGATTTGAAGTTGTAATGTTACCGGATTTTCAGTAAGGACAACAATGTCATCCGCATATAAAAGAATTTTAATGAGTAGATCACCATAGATAGACACCCCCTGGCACACTATCTTCAAGTCGTTGTTAAGGAGCGAAAACATCAAAGGACTCAGAATGCAACCTTGTGGGACACCCATTTCTGTCTTCAAGTGTCTTGAAGAGACCTTACCATTTGACACTACAGCAGTTGCATTTGAAAGAAGTTGCTCATAAATTCGTAGAAATTTTGTCGATATAACCGATAATTTGAAAAGCAATAGTTTCTTGTTTAAAGTATCAAATGCAGCCTTGAAATCAACAAAGCAAGCATAGAGATTAGTTTTCTTTTCGAAAAACACTTTAGCAAACACTTTGTTATGTAAAAATTTGATCAACTGTTGAGAGATTAGCTCGAAAACCCGCCTGAAAGTGACTTATTTTGCTGTTTGTTTCCACCCAAGATACAAGTCTTAGATACAAAACTTGAGTGAATAGCTTCCGTAGAGAGCTAAGAACAGAAATACCTCTGTAGTTTTCAGGAAGATTAGGATCATTTTTTTTTATAAACCGCAGAGATGCATGACTGGCGGAAATTATTGGGTATCGTTTCATTATTGACCATCCGCACTAAGGAGCATTTTGCTTTCAAAATCAGACAAAAGTAAAAAATCCAAATGTAGCTAATGACACCAAGACCATAGTTATTTTGTAGCTAAGTTAACGTACTATCCGGGAAAGGGAAAAGAAAGGCTGCACAGTTAGTCGGAATCTAGAAATCTTTCAGAAAGAACGCCTACATTTTCGATACGCTCTATTTCTTGTTAACTTTAAGTTACGAGTTATATGTTTTTTGGAGTTAAAGTGAAAAGTTTGAGTTATAGATCCTTTGGACCAAGGTATGTACTTAATTTAAAAACCAAAACATTAAGACTTTGTTAAAAAAAATTATGGCATTTAGGCTCATCATCTAAACTTTTTCTTTTTCTTTGACAAAAAAGGGTTTATGTTATAGTGTCGAGGAAGATCGAGTAAATTTTTTTTTTACATAGTATTCTATTTTACATAGTATGCTATAACAGTAAAAACACCTTCCACATCTTTCCACGACTTTGAATTAAAGGACTTTAAAGTCCATAGGTCAATTTTGTAAACAATTTTCATTTTGTCGCAGGTTTGACATCTAATGTTATGGAGATATCTCAAAAATCACTTTTTATACATTTCAAAGAAAGCCCAACAAAAAAAATTGACGAAAAAGCATCATTTTTGAAAGAAACAATAGACCTTTTCAAACCCGAACCAAATAACGACGATTCATTAATGGATGAAAAAGAATAAAATTACTTTTTTTCAAATATGTACTTATTTTTACTAAAATATACTCATAATAAGCTTTTCCATGTATTTTCATTTATTTCCAATTTGAAAATTACTCAAAATATTTTTGTCCGATTTTGAAAGCAAAATGCTCCTTAGTGATCCGGTTTAATAATCATAATAAGATCAGAGATTGATCAGCCTTCTGGTCTCAGTGATATCACAATAAATTCTCTGAGGTCTTACTATGTCGGTCCCCTTTTACTGACAGCCATATCTTACCTAACCTAACCTAGGACTGATGAGTCAAAAATTTTGTGATGAATCGGAAGAGCTGTTTATTTTAGAGGGTTTGTGTTGGTTCCTTTCCGACCATTGTAGAACGATATGCAGGTTCTCATTCATTAAAGCTACAACATCATATTATGGGAAGCTGCACATCACCGGTATAAAGATGAATCATGCAGCTCTTAACAACATGCTGCAGTTCGTAAACATGCAATGAGAAAAAGATAGGTCCTAGCATAGCTCCCTGAGGCACTCTAGCTAAGACATTTAGAAATTTGCAAGAACGTGTGTCATGGGCGTAGCCAGGTAGGGGCAGGTAGGGGCAAATGCCCCAACCTAAGCCAAATGTCCTCGAAAAATTCTGCGTTTTTTAAGAAAAAATTAATCTTTGTCCTCGAGGACATTTGGAGAAAATGCTGAAACAACGAGGACTTTTCAAAGAGTATCGTAAAAAACGAGGACAATTTGGGAAAAAAACGGAAAAAAGGAGTATCAATGAAATTTTCATTAAAAAAAAATGAGAACAATTCGCAAAATTGCCGAAAAACGAGGACTTTTCAATGAGATTTCTCTTAAAAAACGAGTACAATTTGGGAAAAAATGGGAAAAAAAGAGTATCAATGAAAATTAAAAAAAAAAACTGAGGACAATTCGCAAAATTGCCGGAAAACGAGGACTTTTAAATGAGATTTCTCGCAAGAAACGAGGACAATTTAAGAAAAAAGGGGAAAAAAAGGGAGTATCAATGAAAATTAAAAAAAAAAAAAAAAACTAAGGACAATTCGCCGGAAAACGAGGACTTTTAAATGAGATTTCTCGTAAAAAACGAGGACAATTTGGGGAAAAAGGAGTAGGTATCAATGAAAATTAAAAAAAAAAAAAAAAAAAAAAAAAAAAAAAAAAAAATGAGGGCAATTCGCAAAATAGCCGGAAAACGAGGACTTTTCAATGAGATTTCTCGTAAAAAACGAGGACAATTTGGGAAAAAATGGGAAAAAAGGAGTATCAATGAAAATTAAAAAAAAAAACTGAGGACAATTCGCAAAATTGCCGGAAAACGAGGACTTTTAAATGAGATTTCTCGCAAAAAATGAGGACAATTTAAGATAAAAGGGGAAAAAAAGGGAGTATCAATGAAAATTAAAAAAAAAAAAAAAAACTAAGGACAATTCGCCGGAAAACGAGGACTTTTAAATGAGATTTCTCGTAAAAAACGAGGACAATTTGGGGAAAAAGGAGTAGGTATCAATGAAAAAAAAAAAAAAAAAAAAAAAAAAAAAAAATTAGGACAATTCGCAAAATTGCCGAAAAACGAGGACTTTTCAATGAGATTTCTCGTAAAAAACGAGTACAATTTGGGAAAAAAGGGGGAAAAAGAGGAGTATCAATGAAAATTAAAAAAAAAAATGAGGGCAATTCGCAAAATAGCCGGAAAACGAGGACTTTTCAATGAGATTTCTCGTAAAAAACGAGGACAATTTGGGAAAAAAAGGGGAAAAAGAGGAGTATCAATGAAAATTAAAAAAAAAAAAAAAAAAAATGAGGACAATTCGCAAAATTGCCGAAAAACGAGGACTTTTAAATGAGATTTCTCTAACATCTAGAAATATTACACGAGTATATTTGGGCATTTATATTTATAATTCTTCGAATCAAAATATTCTCCAGAAATTCTGAATTATCTGAATGCGGCATTTTGAATGCTATTACAGAACATGCTAAAAGCAAATATCCTACTCTATTTTGAGAAACCAAAAAAATGATACTTTTAAAGTATCTCTCAATATTCATGTCAATAAATATGTCCTACTTTTTTTCAAAAAAAAGTCCTCGTTTTTTCATTGATTTTTGAGAAATTGACCTCGAAAAAAGACCAAAAAAAATTCCTGGCTACGCCCATGACGTGTGTTTGCCACAACACATTATTGTCTTCCATTAAGATACGATTAAACTTACTTGCAAAGCTCTAAAAAACACCAAAACTATTCAGCAGCTTCTTACAAAGGATTTGATGGCTAAGAGTGTCAAAGGACTTATAGCTCAAAATAGTTCACATCCTGGAAAGTTCTAATCGAGCCATACGAAAAAATATCTGTTTCATTACAAAATTTGCTCTCCCAAGCTAGGATTTGGGTCTTTTAGGTACGTTAGGTACTGTTTTCACACGAAGCACTAGTTTTTCTGCTTTTAGTTACCAACCAATCACGTTGTCTCTGTTTACGAAGAAGGTCAGTATACTTTCTGCCCTGCATCAATAATTTGGTAATCCTTTTCAATATTAAGTTGATCATCAGAGAAATGAATGATTGGTTCTACTGGGAAATCAACTCATTTTGAGTTGGTTCGATGAATGGTTTGAAAAAAGCGGGCTTAGGCGACTGAAGCGTAAAATTTTAAATATCCGACAGATAAGTGGAAAAATTACCAATCCCAAAGTCTGGATCAAAGACTTTCCTCTCCTCTCCTCTCATCCTCTCATAAAAACAGAAATTCGACGTAATGAAAACTTATGAAAGCTTTGAATAATCTGGCTCTTCAAGAGAGGTCACCTTCTCTGTACACTTTTGCCACTCATCGCAGACAAAATCCACCAAAAAACTGGGGATAAATAATTATTTATCCTCGCTCTCTTCTTCATTCATAAAATTGTTAATAGCAGATTGTCTGTGAGCACGAACCCCCATCATTCACCATTAACTTTAGCGCACAAAGTTTAAATTTATATCTACAAAATAGTCTTCCCCGCGCACCTCAAACTACTCGTATATATGTATAACAACTTTGTTGTTTTCCTCATGAAAAATCTCTAAGCCCATTAAATACCCAGCCGCACCAACAAGTCTTTTCTAACAAAAACTTTCTCCGGCGTTAAAATGAAAACAAAGAAATTGTGAGCTTTGCCGCAGAGGCAAACTCTGCGTACAAAATAAAATGAAAAAAGGAGAAGAACTATGAAAGTGAAACAATAAAATTTGTGTCTGCCAATTAAGTTCCTGATGATGGACTCTGTTGACCTACTTTCACAACTTTCTTCAAACTCGTCCCCTTAGGCAATCAAAAACAGGAAAAAGTTGCAAAAAATAAAATAAAAATTTCTCAAACTTCAATGAACTTGACATTTGATTCAAAAGAAGTGCCTCAAGCTACCGAGCCTGCCAGTGCCTCCGGCGTTGTGTTGTAGCTCCTTTGACTGACACAGAGGAACACAACAACTGCCTGGTATTACACATGCCTATACAAACAGAAACCAAAGATTCTCTTAGTCAAAGTGGTTGTTGTTCAAAAACAAACTGCATTATATTTTCGTTGACATTGTTCTGTGTTCCTGTATAGTCGTTTCATTTGGAACACACGCTGGAAGAATCATACAAACAGGCTCCACTTACACAACACCATACTTACATAAATTAAAGGATAATAGGATTGACTATCAAACGACCATTGAAACAATTCTTCAATTGTGTGGAATTTCTGTTTGGTTAACAAAACCCATTCAAATGGAGCGCTGAGCGAATCCTTGCTCCATGCCCCATGTATGTGTACACTCGTATGTGTGTACACACGCACGCAATTGGGGATTAAAGAGGAGAAGAGGACGAGTCCTCGGAGGAGCAAACAAACTTCAATCAATGCAAACAACATTAACGCACTTGCTCTCGCCATCATTATCCTAGGCAAGTCCGTATCTCAAGCATCCCACATCCTGAGACACGAGTAGTTTAAATTCGGCATACAGGAGCAAACGACGACGACGTCTCTGCTTTGTTTGGAGCACACTCTTCATCTCCACGTGTGGCCGAGTTGTCGTCGTCGAAACTGGTAGGATTATTGGCACCCGATATTACACTTTACACTACACCTACTACAGTCTACGATCTAGACCAAGGACATGCGCTTTATCAAACACCTTCCACAATCTCCATGCGATGTTTTTCTCTTTTGCTCGAAGGAGACTTTTTCTATGTTTTTTTTTCCATGAAGCAAATTTGTGTAAGGTTACTGACATGATTTGTTTTTGTTTATTGAAAGCCGTGGGAGTTGTCTGCAAAAAGAAAATCTACAAAATATTCAACTTGGCCCTGATTAGGAAGCTGATAGATGGTCGATAGAATCACGAAAAAGTATCAAACTGTGTGCGCTTCTTGTGATGTATATGTATAAGATGGTTTCCAACAAGCTTTTGCAACTCTTGGATAGATAAACGGTATACTGGGAATGACAAGCACAGTCATTAATCACTGGTCATCTTAAACTGGTCTCTGTGTTCAAATTTTTAAGGGAAAACTTCGCAAAGCCCTCGTGAAGGATTCATTTATTTTCGGATTGTTATCAAGCGAATGTTTATTTGACCCTTTTTTCTTTGTTGTTCTTCTTCTTACGCTGATGGAGCTTAAGCGAGAGACATGGGCTTATTCAAAGTTCACTTGGACGAATTTCAAAGGTTGTTGGCTTTTTCCATTCAGCGAGCCTTGCCTTGAGAAGGGGTTTTTCTAATTCATTCCGAATTTTTGAAGGAAATTTCTCTTTCTTATCTTTTCGTGGGCTTTGGTCGATGTTTGTTCAACCTGTTGATGAGCTTCCCATTTTCAGTTTTTTAAGAAATAGTTCCTGTCAACCAAAGTTCATATTTAATTAGGAAATATGAAATTTAGAGCTGAAGGGGAGAAAAAACCATAGACAGCAGCAAGTTTGGTTTTAGTAGAATTGAAATTTATTGATTTAAAGTTGTTTAATTGTCCAAACAAAAAGGACGCCATGCCTGGGCTGGCGAAACCTCCATACTATCATCAAAAATAAATAAATAATTTAATACAGTGGCACAACAGAGCTGGGAGCCCCGGGGACTAGCGCATTCTTTACAACCGTACCTTGTGAGGAATGGAAAGGGCCTAAATTTTTCCGAAATGCTAATCTAGCAAGCGCTTTTCATGGCAATGAAATTACTATCAAAGCGAATTCCTCTTGAAATTGGATTGAATTGGACAGTAGAAAATATTTTTATGTTCTGACAGGATTTGAACCTCGAATCTCCCACGCAACATGTAGACACTTTTAACTTTTACGCCATGGATACTACATAACGCTATCATCAGATGCTCAAGCTGCCCCCATAGATGGATGCGACGCTTGGGGCCTATATTTGATAAGTAATGCGAAAGTAGGCCGCCTGAAATGAGGCAACAGACATACAACGATGGGTCTTCTCGTTTAATTCGCTCAAACTGCATTTTGAAAAACTTAACGCTTTTACGTTGCGCATAGTGAACTTAACCTCAACCACCATAAAAAGAATTGACACACTTTCCAGCTTCAGATAGTTGAAAAAATGTATATGCGGTCAATCAATAGATGTCGATAGGTTTGTGTGTAGCAGGAGGGTTTTGACGTGATCGGTATACCATGGGCGAAACACAAGTACTCATCCCTTCGAGATCACAATGGTTTTAGTGAAGTAGGTGAATAAAAAAGATGCGAAGAAGTATAACTTTTAAGGTTTTTGCGATATTTATTTCTTGCCATGAAAAAGCCATTCTCGGTCAATCGTTTGGAATTAGTACGAATCGTAGAGGTACCTTTCATTCAAGAAAAACGAGCTTTTATTTGAATGTGGCAATATCAACCGACTAAACCGATCGTGGTCAATAATCTCCAAAATAAGGTATTTTGCCTTGAACGCTTCCATTATTTTTTATAATCAACATGCACATCAAGAAGCTACGAAAAACCTTATAATATTTTACGACACTACGAGCACTTAGAAGAACAGAGGCGGGTATAAAAGGAGACAGCGATGCAAGCTGCTGTTGAAGTCTTGTGAATTTTAATGCAGGGAGAGACAAAGTCTGGTGGAACATTCCACATTCGGGTTGAACAGTTAAAATATGAATCTCTTTTCTTAACTTTACGTCCAAAGTTGGAATTAAGGTTAGGCTGATTAGGATTCCTAGCGAAGCCAGTGATGCGCGGCAGGACTGTTTCAGATGAGGAATGCTGAGAATGAGAATGGAGTAACTGTTTATGAAAACAAAGAATAGGGTCGGAAGCAAAGCAGAGCCCAGCGGAACTCCAGCATTTATAAAGTCCAAACAACTTGAATGGCAAGGTTGGAAAGGTAGTTAATACCAAAAACACATAAGAGAGTCATATGCCAAATTCCATCAAATTCCTTAAAAATGTCCAGCGCGAAAATCTTATTTTCTCCAAAACAGTGTACAGATTGATTCCACTTTTCGGTGAGGTATACCACAAAATCACCAAAGGAACTTTTGTTACGAAAGTCGTACAATCGGTCATTAAGGAACTTTCGTTCTCCCAGATATTTCTTTAGCTAACGATTCATCAACGTTTCTATGACCTTGGACAAAAGGGAGTTAGTGCAACTGGACGGTAATAGGAAAAGGGCATACCCCTTTTCCTATTACCGTTCAGTCCCACTATTTGTTTTCTGTCCATTCGCCATTTTTTAGGGATGCATTCGACAAATACACTAGTATGAGTCTAGAATAGTGGATTAGTAAGAACATTTTTCGCAGAGGTTTTGCTTGCGTAAAAGAACACCTCTTCAGAATAGCAGTGGGGATACTGATATTATTAACGAACGGGTATGGTACGTTTCGTCATTTTTATCTCGTTTATTGTTGTTTCGCCAAAGTTGTTTCGCTTTTTGTTGTTTCGCATTTTGTTGTTAAATTTTTCGTTTGTTTAGTTTATTTATTTTTCGATATTTTTTGCTTCGTTTTGCATTCGTTTCGTTTAAAGATCATTTGGCCTTTGATAACTTTATATTTGGCTCGTTTCGCTTTGTATTGTTTCGTTTTTCGATCAGTTCGCTTTTGTTTATATCGATTTTGATTATTTCGCCATCGTTTGATTGGTATTTTGCTTTTTGTGTATGAAAAAAGAGGCTAGAGGTGTAAAAATTCGCGCGTTTGCTTTTTGTGTATGAAAAAAGAAAACGATGGCGAAATAATCAAAAATTGAACTGTACCGGTTACTTTTGTATTATAACAATATGCTTAGCTTCTGATCAAACTTTATTGAAAATGGATTAGAATCATCAAAGATATATCATATTTTAGAAGCATTTTCAGAAGCAATAATTTAGAAATAATATCAAAATTCGAAATACATATTGGGTGCATTGTTTTATTAACAAAAACATTCAGTTGAACACCAAAACTGAACATATCAATAATAATAATCTGATTATGAGCGAAGTAATTGAATGCCAAAACAACAGATTACCGTCGAGACAAAATGCGAAAAAACAGTTATCGAGATAAATAAAGTCCAAATAATCATTTGTCAGTTCAATGGAAATGCGAAACACATGGTTAGCAAAATAAGAAATGCAAAGTAACTGTACAGCGAAATGATTGAAAATCTAAGTAACAGAAAAACAAAACACGCAATGCGAAGTAAACAAAAATAATTGTGTCAAAAACAAAATAATGGAATGCGTAATAAAATGTGCGAATCAATAGGCACCCATTAACGAACATTGTGTACCGTATGTTGCGCTGGAGCGAAACCAGCAGGGCGTATGCAACTTGTGCTTAATGAGCTTTTTCTATTCTATTTTCTATTTTATATTTTGACAAAATATTTGTTCTTACAAATATATTTACATTTAAGAAATATCTTATAACCTAAATAGTTTCGCGTTATGCCGTCCCAGATTGACGTTCATTCATTTAGCGTCAAGTTAAATTTCAACAGAATACAAATTAATTTTTTTTTTTAAATTGCCTTCAATTATACGGATTCTGTAGAGCAATGAGTTTACGATGATTTTGTAAAGCAGATCCCATTCACGGTCACCATTCAAAATATTCAATGCCACTTCCATTTCCAGAGTATTTGCTCCAAAGTGTATCCTTCTTAGCTCCAAAAAATTGGGCATTTCGCAATGAAATGGAACACATTTTTTCTCTTTCTTTTAGATTGCAGAGGCTATATTCAGTAGGCAGGTCAGATCGATGAGGTATGAAATTCAGGTTAGTAATGTGCTATTAGGCGAACGAATCTTCTAGTCATTTTTCCTTAAATGTCATTGGCTATCTCAAAGTGCCATGGCGTAATGGGTAGCGTGTCTGCTTGATACGTGGAATGTTCAAGGTTCAATTTGCATCAATAAAGAAAGAAAAATGTTTTCTCACAGGCATCGCCTTTGGCGAGAAATTGGACATTTGTTCGAAATTAATTTAATGCCATGAAGAGCACTTGTTCCAAATCGATAAGAAATCATAGATCCCTTCCATTCCCTCACACGGTATGGTTTAGAGAAACGAGCTAGTCCCCCTAATACCCACTCTTTTTGAATGACTGCTGCTGTTGAATGACTTGAGGTATTTACTAAATATGTTAATGGAACTTTCTGTCATATCCAACGTCATCAGTCAAAACGTCATCATAGTTAATTTGTTATGGGAGCTCATTCCCAAAGTAAAAATAGTATTGGCCTGAGAACGAATCCTTGCGGAACACATTCTGACTCTAGTTTTCTTCTACCAACACATGATTTCATTTCATTTCATTTATTTACATAAGAAAGCTTTGAGATCAGATCTCATAACGAATACAGTTCTTTAACCGCCAGAGAAAAGAACAAATAAAACTACTAGGTTTTTTATAGAGAAGAAAATGGCCGGCCATGTGAAAAGCTTTCAAGAAATCCAACAAAGTTAAGAACATAGCGCATTTGGCGTCCATGTCTTTTCGATTCTCAACGATAGCAAGCAAGTGTGTAGTCTTACAACATCTTCCTCACGTTTGGCCGTATGTAGACTCAAAGCTAACGGACTCAAGAGTGCTCTTACAGGACACTGTCTAATAGGAAGAAACGTCAAAAGACTTGGTGTGCTTTCCAATGATCTCTGCAGAAGCTGCATGGCGAAGAAGAGGAAGAAACCGTTCAACAGCTTCTTTGCTTATGCCCTACACTACTTCATAGGAGGAAAACTCATCTCGGTGAATTCTTCTTCGACGATACCAGCGACTTAGCTTACATAGACCCTAAAAGTCTTTCAAAATTCATTAAAAGCTCGGCGTGGTTCGACTGGCAGGTGATTAACCGGTTAGTCCCGAAATTACAGATTAATGGGTGATCAACTCGTCAATCTTACATGGGGTTTCTGAGATTGGAAGGTCATTAACTTGCTGATCTCTTTAGTGTCACAATGGACCCTTGTAGTCTAAGTGTGTCAGGCAATTTACGTTGGTATTACTCATTAACTGACAGCAACTTCCACCTAACCTAACCTAGACTTCGGTGAATATATTTAAAGACAGAGAAGTGGTGCCCGTGGTGTAATATGTCTGCCTGATGTAGTGGGTTGTTCGAGGTTCGATATCCACAAATATCAAGAATTTTAAATATTTTCCCACAGTTATTGCACAGGTATTGGCAATTTGTTAGAAATTAATTTCATGCCATGAAAACACAGTTCAATTTTACAAGGAATGGTTTAGAGATACGCTCTGGGCCTCGGGGTTCCGCACTTTATTGCGCCATCCCGTTGTTGAATCACTGCTGCGTTTGAATGAATTTGAATGAATGTCACCGGTCCAACTTAGCAGCCGCCGATCCCAGCTATTTGTTTTACCATTGGGTGTGTAAAAGTGATTACTGAGCCACCGGTGTCTTCCGGTTCATAAGACTGTTTAATCGCCTTTTGAACTATTATAGTTTCTAAATGCAATGGTACTTATTAACTAGTATGATGGAACTTTTTGTCATGTGAAACGTCATCAGTTATCACGTCATCAAGTGGACAGAAAAATGGTTTACCTACTTGTTATGGGAGCTCATTCACAAAGTAAAAATAATATTGGCCTGAGAATGAAGCCCTGCGGATCACATTCTGTCTCTGGTTTTCGAATGCCACCACATTGCTGACGGTCACGTTAATATGAATACAGTTCTTTCTCCGCCAGAGAAGATCAAACAAAACTACAAGTTTTTTTAAAGAGAAGAAAATGGCCGGCCATGTCAAAAGCTTTCGAGAAATCCAACAAAGTTAAGAACGTAGCGCAGTTAGCATCCATTTCTTTACGATTCTCAACGATAACAAGCAAGAGTGCAGTCTTACAACTTCTTTCTCACGCTTTTGGTTTTGATGTCCGGTGACCCTCGAAGTTGGAATCCTTGGGGCTTGAGCTTACAATTATGGTGCGGAAAGTATTTTCAGTTGTTCTATGTAGTTTGGTTCTGTTTTTACCTTTGATAGCAGTAAGGAGGCACTGCTGAGATGTTTTAAGGGATGTCCCAAGCTCCCAAGTCAAAGTGATTTTGTAAATGCGATAGCGTCAGACAGAAGCTCTATTGACATAATTAATTTGTCCAGGATAACTAAAAATGTAGAAATAGGAGCTCCTGTAGCTTGTGGAGCTTCTTTTCTGAAGTTTGCTTATCGAACAACAAAACCTTCAATTCGTTATATGAGACATTTATTTACAGTTGAGACAAATATGGGTTACTATCGCTTTAGCATCTACAAAATTTGCGACAAATTTTGAAATATCAAAGCAGCGCATCCGCGATTGTCATAAAACTGCCGTTCTTGACTCATCAGTGTGGCTAATGTAATATGTTGCTATATAAAGATAAATTTGGCAGCTGAATTTGTCTGGGTTTCAAAACTACAAAACTGTTTTGGGTTTGAGATGGCTCTTGGAATATCACAGCAGGACCAGCGCAGGGCCTTCTCGATCGAAACTACATCCTTAACTCTTTCCCTCACAATTAATAGCAGCTAATAACAAAATGGCACACGTGGTGTGATGGATAGCATGTCTGCCACTTAATCCAGAGGTTCGTCGTTCGAATCCCAACAGAGGCAAAAATGTTTTTTCTACGGGTATCGCCTTTCGCGAGGAATTGGCAAGTCCTCCGTTAGTATTCATTGCCATGAAAAGCGCTTTCTCGATTAGTCGTTCGGAATCGGCCCAAAATTGTAGGTCTCTTCCATTCCCTCACAAGACATGGTTGTGAGAAATGCGCTAGGCCCAGGGGCTCCTCGCTCTGTTTTTTATTTTTATTTTAAGTAAATGGCATGAATGTTCGTTGATGTAAAGATGAGTTTTGTAGTGGATGTAAAAAGACAAATCGTTAACAATGCATCGATAATTTTCTATTGACTTCTTTATTCAATTCAATTGAATTAAAAATTCATGAACATTTATTGCGAACGTTTAGCAATAGCTATATTATATGCACCCCTATAAGAAGACCCCCAAAAAGTTTCCTTCAAATGTGCTGTACTATAAAATGAGTACAAATATTCTGGTACATCTTGGCACGTCCTCGTCTGTTGCAAAAGTTTTACCTACCAAAACCAAGGCAACCTATTACGTGGTCAAATGAAATCTCCTGATATTCCATGAAAAGGACTTTAAATTCAGCACACTTGCCCCCAATTTGGTCTTTAGATTGTCCAATGAGTTAAGTAAAAATCTATCTTATCTGCACTCATTTAGAAAAGCCGAAAAAAATGGAACTTTCGAAACTTTAAGGTTCCATTTGGGGCACAAACTTCTATTGGAGACTTATTCACTTGCACAAATTAATCAGATGACAGCTGTGCTGAGTCCTGGTTCTACTGTTATGTATGCATAATCCACACAGCATTAAGAAGCCTTATTATAACATTATATTAAATAACTTCCACTATTACCGAAGCCCAATTTTCAAGTAAACCAAATTAAAGCCCATTCATGCTGAAATAATGCTACCAACAAAAGAGGATGATTTGTTGTTGTTCAAATTATGTATTTTTTTGTTGTTCTGTTTCGTTTTGATGATTATCTTCATAATGTTGGACCAATTCCACATCAGTAGATAGAAAATCACCATATTGTTTTGTTTAGCATACGCGAAACTTGTGTCATCAGCTTAAGGCAGGCGGTCGGATAGGCACAAATTCAAAGCAAACAATGACTACAGATAATCAGGATGATATTCAAATAAATTCTTAATTTTTTTTTTTTACTTTTTCTTTGATGATGTATATTTTTTTGTGTATTCTAGGCTTTTTATTCAAAATGTCTCCCTTGGGATATGTTTTGTCATTTTTAATAAGAATTAAGTAAAAAGGCGCAGAGAGATGTAATTGTAAAAGTTTTTATGTTAAAGCAATTCCACCTGTCGCCGTTGGTTGGTTGGTGGGTTGTTCTCTGTGGCCTCTCGGAGCCTAAGTCGTTAAAGGCAATTTGTTAACACAACGCATTTATTAAATTTATTATCTTGGTGTAAGTATATTTGAGAGAACAAGAAGTAGTAGTAGGCGGTGAATAAGGAATTTTGTTTTCGTTAGAGTGAGGAAACTTTTGCACATTAGGGATAAGAGAAAAGATTTGTTTCTCGTTTCTTCGTCCTTCGTTCATCGTATAATGAATGCAATTAATTAATGAAAACGGATCTACGACTTTGTATTGAGGGATTTGAGCGATGAAGAAGCTGCATCGGAGCTGTTTTTGTTTTTGAAAGAACTCAACTTTTAAATTCTCTTCTTTACTTTGTTTTAGTTTAAGTTTTCTCTTTGCATTTTCCATGGGATTACCGTTTGAAAAGTCTTCTTTCGATCTGCTTTCAAGTAATTGAAATTTAAACAAAAGTGTAGTTCTGAGAAGTAAGCTTCAGAAGATTCCTGATGAATAAAAAGTCTCAACTGTAAATGAGTTTAACTGCTTCAAGAATCACCTGGTTTGGTTGAGGGATAAGGAAAGTTTCATAATTAGATTTGAGGAGCTACACGAGCTGCTATCTTATAATTTGAAGCTAAGAATCTTCCATTACGATGATTGGAATCATAGGAGTGGGAGATGAAGCCAACCTTTTGAAGGAGTTTTAGAGTTCGTTGGAAAAGCTTGGAAAAGTAATTGAAAAGCTAAGAAATTCTTTGAGCGGTCAATGAGAAGATACGCCAAGAGCGTCTTGTGCAAAAACACAGGTTCGAGTACAACACACAGAAATGTCAAATTCGCTTTAAGTCCTTTGAATTTTTTTTTTTTTTTTTTGAATTTTTGTTCTCAATTTTCGTGAAGCAAAACAACAATTTACTCGGCTTCTGAAAGCTACGTCGAGATTTCGAAGCTTATTAAAGATGCTGAACAAGGAAAAAGACACCATTTGGATGATGGCAAAATTATGCACCTTATTTTGATGGTTCTTTTAAAGCCTTACTTAACGGAAATATCCGACATCACGATCGAAAAAGTAAGTGATGCAATTGAGAGCTCCCAAGACAGGTAAAGCTACCGGGCCAAACGAGGCTACAGTCTGACTGAGAAATAGAGGGAAAAAGTAACCGGCTGTCAATATACATATAAAAGGTAAAAAGATTGATGGAATTGTAATTACTACCGTTCCATCAAGCTGACGTCATACACTTTGATGACCGTTGAGAGGGTATCTTCAGGTCCATAGCGATGAAATGGCAAACAAAAGCCTCAGCATAAAGCAAGTGACAGCTGTCGAAAAGACCAACTCTGAAAAAATATCACACTATACGAGAAGAAACATTATCGTCAGTTAAAGTGCAGGTTCTCTTTCCAACTATCTTTGAATTTTATTCCGCCAGCAACAAGCATTGAAAACTAGTGTCAGCATACGAATAATCCACTGCCTCTGAGATTCTGGATTGTACTTGCCCCACAAAACGAAGCTCATGGTTCCAAAAAGAATTAAGCCTGGCAAATGCAGCCAAACAAAAAGTACAACCAATAATGACTTTAAAGAGATACTGCTTTCGTTCAGTATAACGAGATTAACAAGGAGAAAAGAAAGGAATAACACCGAACTCTCAAAAGGAAAAAGAAGAAACATGAGAAGCGTTCATTTGAGGAAATTGAGAGGTGCCATGATGGGATTGAAGTTCGGAAGTCTTACTAAAAGTAAAGAGGTTATTGTACGGTGGCAAGCCCAGAACTCAAGCCTGTAAATGCCAACATGAAAACATAGTAATTGAGTCGTTGGATCTGAAAAAGTAGAAAGCAACTTCTGCAGACTGATCAACGGCGATGAAGGCACTAATTCCGCTGTCAGGTAGAATGCTATATTCAACTTGGACGACGATCAAGAATGCCATCCTCCCATATGCAAACTTAAATCAAATAAAATTGTAGGTGCAGATGGTCTTGATGCCGGCCTTTTCAAGGCAGCTGGAGATCAGTTAGAAAGGAGCAAGCACCACCAGATGTTCTTGATAAGGTTAGAAAAAGTATGCCCGATGAATGAAACCTCAGTGTTGTATGCTCGTTCTTAAAAAAGAAAGACCTTCACAATCGCACCAATTACATAAGGAAATAAATACCCATCATCATTTTGTAGGCTTCCAAGGCACGTAGGACAGCATTATTAGAAGGTTTCCGCACAGAACCATGTCTAGTTTGGGCATCCCTGCAAAGTTCATTAGATGACTGTGTTGGATCCCTTTGGCGAATTCGCTGCTCCGTCAAGATTCTCTTACCTTTGATGTCCGAAAAGCAACACACTATTATACGAAAAACTTGAAAAGATTTTAAACACTCAAACGTCTACACCAAAGGCATAACCTTTTAAAAGTGTGTACAATTTCTGGGAAGAAGGAAGAGTGATGGCAAAGGTGCTTTTGCAAGCATTGAAATATTAGCTTAAATCATACTCAAACTATCCTAAAATCAAAATCGACAACGCTCAAGTACTGATCTTCTAAATTATAAAATATTATTGCAACTTTTATGATTTATGGCATTTCGAAGACTTAAACGCTTTTTTCTCAAAACCATGTTTTCAAAATCGGCGAGCAGTATAGAACAGAAAATGTTTACACCCGATTGACTTTAAATTTTAAATGTAGATTATCTAGTGAAGTATCTAGACACTATTTTAACGATTGATTAACAACAAAAAAAGTTATAAGCACTTAAAGTCGAAATAGTTTTTTTTCCATAAACCGTCTCGTCGGTCGCCATTTCGCGACGAAAAATTCTAAAAATATAATCATACTGTGTGCTTCTCTAGCGACACTCATGTAGATAATGAAAAAATATTTATTTTTTTTTATAGGTGGAGTTGGGCACGACTTCTACTGCTCGCCGCGGAAGAACTTTTTAAAAAAGCGATTCACGGCAATCGCTGCCCAGCCGCCATTTTGTTAAAAAAAAAATAACAATAATTTTTTTTTATTCTCCAAGAGTTGCTTAATCCAATGATATATTATTTGTACATAAATATTTACATCTTAAACGTCCTTTCAGAAAAATTATGAAAGAAGCATTGTTTTTTTGAGCATTTGGTGGATATTACCCCTTAAAATTGATTTATGGTTAAAGAAGGAATTCTAGTGTAGAAATAGAAATCAATTTTTTTTTTCAAATTTCGGTATGATAATATCTCCCTTCTTAAGAGATTTAGATGCACAAATAAGTTAATATGAAGCAGAGGAAGGCCCAATGTATGAAGCTTGGATGTTTGATTAAGAAAATGTATTGTTAAAATCGCTTTTCTCGAAACTACTTTTATCGATGCAGCACACAACGATTCAAGTTCTAATCAGCCGATTTACTTGTAATTTTACATGAATATTCCCTAAATATCTCTGTAAGTGGAACCAAAAATGGAAATTTGAAGTTTGTAACATTTTAAAAAATCGACTTCTATCTTTCATATGCTGCCATTTTATGATTTTTTTTTCACTTTTCCAGCTTCTAGGGATAGCGACATTTATACTTATTTGGAATCTATCATTGTTTTTTTTTTTTTTAGATAACCACAAGGGTAGAAATCATGGCGACGAGAAAATGGCCTTTTTCCCCTCTACTTCAAAAACGCATAACTCAATGAAAAATTGTTTTTTTTTTTAATAAATTTTGTATTCTCTTTAAATATAAATAAGGAAATGATAAGAAAATGGATACTAAAGATACTGAATGCTTTTTAATCAGTTACCAGAAGTTAGAAACGCTCGAAATTCGTCTGTTGGTAACGTTTAAGGCTGAGTCTCACAAGGTATGGGAATCGCCGAGTCAAAATTATGGATCTCTTTCCAGCTTTTTACAACGCTACGCTTCAAACGTTTAAGAACTAAATCAAAGTTTTTCCCTAAAACTCCACATCTCTGTTTACCTGTGGTGGTAGATGTAGAAGGTATAGTGTAGTGTAGAGTTCCTTCAACAATTGTTGGTTGCTTATAACAACAACACTGACTTTGTCAAAATACTTTTTCTCAAATGCTCAATCGAATTTGTGGAAACACATTGTTTTTTTTTTCTATTTAATTTCCTGCAATTTCCTTCAAAATTGCTACGTGTGTGTTCTACGGCTCTTAATCAACACCATGGAGTGCTGCAAGTGCAGTTAGCTGAATGGGAACAGAAACCAGCTCTCTTATAAAATGAAATTTCCTCACTTGTGATTTGCAGTCATGCAAAATCAGCCACATGTGGATAGGTTCCCAACTAAAAAAAAAAACACTGTCCCCCACTAAACAACTCATTCAACCACTTTTAGAAAATGTATTTGCATACCACTGCGACTTCCTCATCGAGTTGAATTTCCTTAAGTGAGTTTCAAGCAGCAATCAACAATATTTCTTGAAAATGAAAACGACCTTAAAAAATCCTTTCAATTTGTTCCCACACGAAAGGCAATTTCACTATGCTCGCTGTGCTGCGGCTTGAACTTTTTCAATCCCCCTCTGATGGCCATGGCGAAGGGGTTGTGCAAATCAATTTTTCAAAAAAGAACCTTGATAAAAAAAAGGAGTCTACAGATTTAGGTTATGAAACTCATTTGCCACGCGCCATCACCTATACAAGAAATAGAAAAAAAAAGAACCCGCAATCAATGTTACACTTACCTTCAGTGGCGTTTTTGACCCAAAAAATGCCGAACAACCTCTGAAACAATTCTCCAGCAAGAATTTTTCAAGAGAAAATGAAAAGAAAAAGCTGCGGTGCTATTTTTTTTTCTTATGATTTCTTCCTATCGGCTACAATTTGTGTTCCTGACGGCTGCGATATTGCACGGTTGCAAAACCGAGAAAAAAATCACCAGGACGACCAAAAAATGCACAAAGGAGCTCTTTTAATAAATCATTATGTATAAAATAGTCCTGCGATGGGACGACACGTACAAATTTCAGGATGAGATTTTTTTTTTGCTTTCAGTGTTATTTTTGTGTGTGCTTTTTTCTTCTTGTTCGTCCTTGGTGGCCTTCCTGCTGGTTGAAAAGGCATTTATGGAAAATGCCATTTGAGTTGAGCTTTATTCATATGTGCTCTGATTTTTGGAGAAAGCATGGCAATGAGGCAACAAAATCAAAATCAGAAAAAAAAATTGGATTCCGGTCACATGTGCAGACAAACATATAAACAATCTTACGTAATAAGAGTAAAGGACAAAGGCCCCCGATGGCGGTACGGTAGCTATTTATCACTCTGGTAATTTTCTAAGGAATGCATAAGAAACTAGGTCCAATGGTGAATGGAATGCTCTAGGTTTTGTGTCGGTGTGTTTGTGTGTGGGATGAGAGATTTTTCCCAACACTGGAATGTGTTCACTTTTATACTTCTTCTCGAATCTCGACGTTCTCGTAGTCAAGTCGCATACAAACGTACTTATGTAGTGCGTTCCCCCAAAAATGAAAGAATAAATCTCTGCAGCAATGTGAGCATTTTTGCTAACTACCCCCACTACCCTTCTCTCCGTCTGTTCACGTGTCCAATTTTCGGAAGTAGGTTTATACGAAGGAAAAGCAAAACAAAGACAAACACAACAATGTTCGGTGCGGAAGCAATCATTTGTTTGCAGTTTTGTTGGAGTTTTGTATGGGAAATTAAATTTATTGCATTCAATATGATGCAGGACGCATTCATCACAATGTGCTTCTGTTTTTTGTGGTTCTTGTGTGAGGATTTGTGGATTCTAATTATGGGTGAATGCAAAAAGAAAGTGTTTTCAAAAACTTAATAATGCTAAGCTTTTGATTTAGGAATATGAAACTTCAACTCAATTGTGTGAATAATGAAGACCATTAGTTCCTGTCTGGATGGACCTTCTGGCTTAGAATTTGAATGGGATAAGATAAAGTATGTACTTGATTTTCCATGGGGTTGGCTTGGCTTAGTATAGTCAGTTGCTTAGGGCCGTTCAGATAGATAAATGTTTGATTAATGCAAGTGGGGAATTGTATTAAAAGTAAACTCTAATTTTATTGGGATAGGAAGTGAAGAAGCCTTAACTTCGTCTGCGTAACTTTTTTCTAGTGTTGTCCATTTGCAATGCTGAAAGTCTTAGAGATGATTACGGTAACCATGCACCTGCAGATTCGTAAAAGAGTATAGCAATGTGAAGTTGACAAAACTCTTGTAAATTCTTATTTGGAGACAAGAAAGATAATTTCGCTCATTTCCTAAAAACGATCTTCAGAAGGTCAGACTACTTAAGCTATGCTGCGTGCATTGGAGTTCTTGCGTTAAAAAAGTCCAGCCGTGAGCATTTACCTAACTTTTTTAAGTGGGTATTACAGTTCGGGATGAACCTGAGCCTCAGTTCACATCATTCAATAACGACTTCGATTTCGGGCAAGCTCTCTCCAGTTTTGCATTCTAAGTAGGTTGAAGCTGGAACGTTAATGTTAATTCACACAGCATATCCTAGCCACACCGTGCCCATCTTCTGGCTATGCACATTGCAAATATCACAATACAGCTCTAACAGCTCGCCAATATATCTTCTTCTCAATACATTGTCTTCGCTAACGGGACCAAAGATCAATCGGAGCATTGTTGTCTTAAAACGAATATGGGTTTAATCCGCTTTCGATAAGGTCCACGCTTCCACGCCGTAAAGGAGGACTGGAGCGTTTAAGGTCTTAAAAAGGGTTAACTTGGTTTTTCTAGAGAGGGTTTTGTTTCTCAATTGCCTTCTTAACCCGAAGAAGCAAGGGTTGGCAAGAGTTATTCTCCGTTTGATCCTGATGTTGTTTTCCGTGTCAATAGCGGATCCTAGGTAGGCGAGGTCTTGTAGGTACTACCTTAAGGTTATGCCTGTCTTTTGTGATGTTTTGAAACCATACCATGAAACGATACCATTCTCTAAAGAAGTAAAGTTCTTTGGGATCATTCTTCACAGCAAAAAGTTGTAGAGCCCACAACAACTATAGAACGTGTCTCCAATAGAGCGACCAAGTTCCTATGTTTTTCCGCAACAAATGCGGGAAAAACAGTGGTCTGAAAGTTTAAATGATGTAGGTATGACACTAGGGATTGAACCGAACAAGTTCAAAAAAGTTGAATGACCTACAGTCTTCTTGGTCCATTGGGAGATGGTTTTGAGATGAATAGCTGCGCTAGTGGCCATCTGTTCACCAAAGATATCAAGGTGTAAGATTAAGGAGTGTCGGGGTGCCGTGACTTAAGGCCAAGTGACATAAGGCCAATTTAAAGTGCCTGACCTTATCTCACTTTGCAAAAGCGACATTGTTATTCGATTACACTTTTCTGCCCAGCTCAGATCTCACCCAGTCAATTCAGACATAGTCTTGATGTTTTTTCTTTTGCCTCCTCCATTTTCATTTGTTGTTCTGTAAGCAGGAGAAGGATGTGTGACAAAAGATCCGACCAGTATTATAAACTCTTAAAAACAATTAACGGCACGAAGACACAACTAAAATAGAACCAAACAATTGAGCACTCGGCTTCGGCTGGTTTTAAAATGAGGAAGAAGACAAAAACCGAAGGAGGTTTGCTGGAACACATTTTTCTTCAAGATCGAGCGCTGATTTTGTTTCAAGCTTCTTCTTCAACTGCAGGAATCTTTAGATTGCGGTCTGCTTACTGGATACCATCGCTAGAAACCATCTTTCCTTGAACGCCATCTTCACTTCATAAGGAACGTCAGGATTAGGTACGTATCGTTTATTTACCAAAGTGCGCGTCGGTTTCGCAAGCGATGTTCTGCTCAGTTTCATGTGTCAAGAACGGCAATTCTTCTATTTGCCAGAATTTTGCTGCTGAGAACCCAAATCACCAGTTGACAGAAAGCTGCGTATTTGTCGATGATGTTCTGCTTGAACTTTCCCAATTACAATCCACCCTAACAGCGTCTTCTGAACTGTTGGCAAAGACTCTTTCTGTATCTCTTATAACTTCTGGAAGGAATATATCAGCATATGCATAGCTCTCACGAAGTAGGCTTAGATTTCCAAACCTAACTCTAATATCCCAACAAAGGTACGCCACTTTTTCAACTTCAATTGCTGTGCCGCATCTTCGGTAATGAAGCATGCTTCCGATTTTGGGTTGGTTAAGACTTGGAAATGGTGTTGAGGACTACAGACTGCTCCATACTATAACAATTGCTGTCGCCAAAAGAACCTGGTGCGTTCTGCAACCATGCTAAGTGTGGCATCTTTGAATTTGACAATTCGAAGACTGACTCTTGTTGAACTTTCCGCGGTTCAAACTCTAACGCGTGAACTGATGCCAGAAACAGATTTGGCCCTCTTGAGGTTGTTGCTATCCTCGACGTGCTATTTGAACGTACCTATATATAGAATTTATCATTTGGTATCTGGAATCATTTACACCCCCGCTGAAAGAGACGAGGTGTCAGCTTTACTTGATGAGCCCTGTTCATACTTCAGTAAGTCGGACTTGCACATACTCATAAGAAAGCTTGATCAGTCGGGTTCTTGGTAGGTACCGTATCCCATATAGCCATGTCCGTCTTCACTAATCCTCGTTTATCTTCCCGAAAACTCTGTTCCAATCTCCTCAAACAATCAAAAAATCTTCTTTTGGGATATCCTTAAGAAGTTTTTAAAAATCAAGACATTCCCACATGAAATTTGAGGAACATACAGCACAGACAATGGTTCACATCTTCCATCATCTATATATTTTAGAGACCACTCAGCTGCATTCTTTGGAAGACCTACTAGCTATTGGACTTCTTTCAGCTTTGTCTTTTAGTTCGTCATTTTTTCGTTGACTTTTAGTGGTTATTTTTGAAAAATTGATACTTGATCTGTGGACAGCATCGAGAACAATTCCTTCTCCTCAGAACAATTTGCCCGGTCTCTCAAATTCATTTGCACCTTCCTGCCTGTATAAAAACAATTGACTGCTTTACTCCAACATAATGATTCGATGTTCACTGTGCTTCTTTATTTTTAGAACAAAAGGCTACACAAAAAACAAAGATTGTGAAAAATTGGTGTAATTTTGATCAGTTGATACGTAACCTCTTGACTCTTTTCTTATTAATTAGTGCCATTTTGCACCAACGTCGCATTAATCAACTACTTAGCATCGTTGCTAATGCAAAACGATATATTTTCACCCGAAAATACTGTGAGGAGGTTATTCTAACTTGTTTACTTTTATTCACGAGACAAGACATACCAATACCATCATCCACAAGGAGTCAGATGAATATTTGGTAATTTGTCTCGTCTCTCGGTCTTAATGATTCAAGGAACTTCCAACTGCAGATCCAACAAAAGATTTCTGCAAAACACAAAGCAGGTTTGGTGAAAATTGAAATAAAAGACATACCTACTGTGTGTTTCCCTAAGTCGCATCCTTTAGAAGACATAGCTATGGGACCTTTCTCAACTTCGTCCTTGTGGTCGTCGTTGTTTCGTTAAGTTTTAGTGGTAACTTTTGAAATGTTGATAGTTGATGCTGAAAACATCTGTGGACCGCATCAAGAACAATTCCTCCTCCTCAGAGCTATTCGTCCTTGAAGCAACTCTCTCTCTCTCTCTGTCTTTCATGAAAATTGTCACATCACTGACAGAATTAATGTGTACAGTGTACATATACCGACACCAACAACGACACGTTGTATAGTAAATACAATTTGTCCATGAAATTACATCACACTCAATAATTTGCCGACTCGTCTTATGTGTTTTTGTTCATCGCACGCAATGACATGCCATGTGCTACTTGCTTACTTCTTACTGAACATGTCTTTGTCTCGCAAAGCATCTTTGTTGCCAAATCATGTTCATTAATTTCTTGCAATTATACCAATGGATGTGCTTAGCCGTCAAAAGTTCTTTTTCTCTCTCAATCATCATCGCATGAATCATGCAACAGACTTCAAGAACCAAAGCCTTTAAAGATAAAGTAGGTGAATATAAGCTTCCCAGCAACCACGCGTGCCACCCATCAGACATCATCATCACCATCACCATCGCCATCACCTTCACCCTGTATAGCTTCATAACAATCTTATACATTGTTTCAAGAAGAGCCTTTCATTAGGATGTTCCAGCACTACCAAAATAAAACTTAAGACTTAGATCCTTGTTGTTCGTCTTTCATCCAATTCAAAGAAGTGGATTAAAGGATGGAAAATCCTTGAAACTTCGACGCATCGTCAAGCAAATAGCTATTAAAGCCAAATTTTATTAGCCGTGCTCTGGAGTTCTTGTGTATAGGCTCAGAGGCACCTACTTATACCTAGGTGTATATATTTACCAAGATTTAGTACAGTTCGAAAGAGAAATGGAGCTAAACATGTTTTCCTAATGAAATTTCCATACTAGAAATGCTGTTATATCGGTGGTAGTAGTCGAAGAAGTAGCAGGATATAAGAGCAGAGGCTCCTCTCCAAAGCTAAATGTTTTTTGAAATAATATTTTTGCCCGAAACTCGCTGAAGCATTAATAAAGTTTTGCTTCGAAAGTTTTAACTCACTCACTTTTACATTGACGTTCTGTCTTTGGGCTCCTTGCTATGGCTGGCTATAAGATGAGGCGCCAGCACCTTTTGGCCACCCTTCTTCTATTATCCATTTATTTCCTCCTTCCCATGCAACAATACAAAACAATGCAGGCATTTTAACACTTAATTAAGTTTCTAGCTAAGTACGCGAAAGTTTTCTTGTGAAAATAATTTTGCACGAAAGGAGTTTTCTTCCTTTTTAGCGGTATTTGTATATATTTTGTTTTGTTTTTAAGTTAAATGTTCTCGGTTAAAGCTCTGGCCTTTAAAGTATTTTGGTATTGTTGTTTGCTGGTCATTACCGTTTCCACCATGTGCCAGCAAGACTAAGTGAACTGTGAAACAGGATAATGAGGCGTGTCGCTGGAACAAAGGTGCACATAAAGAATGAAACAAAATTCGCAAATAAAAGAGAAGGTGCGGGGAGTAGGTAGTCAGGAACAATTAAGGTCTTTGGCCAACAGCTGATGACCATTTCGGTAGTTTTTCTTTCCTTTTCGGTGGGGTGAGAATCAACAAGGAATCGTTTATTGTGGGAACTGGGAAGAAAGAGAAATACTTGAAAGGATGTGTAAAGGACTGTTAGCTGATGGGGCCTTACGATATGGTTCTCACTGCTCATTTGAGAACTATTTCTAATACACGACAACCTTCTATGAAGAATATAGGTAACACACTAAGTCTTAAGATCTAAAAAAAAGTATGCATTTTAATGCTTTTGTAAGTTGCTTACAGCGGTCTCGTATCTCACATTACTAATGTTGGCCAAATTTCTTAATATTCGTCATGGAAATCCAGTAATTAACTTGCCGAAAAGCGTTTACAAATTATGAGGCAGTATAACTCTGTCAACAGCTCTTAGCTTTATTGGCATAAGCAGGGCCTAGATTCTGCAACTTCTTAGACGATTCTCGTCCAATTTCCTATTGCCCATTGTATCGCTTAAAGATTTTTTCATGTAACTTCGCTTTTAAAGATTGGAGCATGATTGTTTGACTGTCGTCTCATAAATTTATAAATTTTTGTTTCTGTTTTAGTTTCCTTTAGTACCGCCTTTTCGTATCTGGCATTAAGGCGATAGTCGGCTTAAAAGTTACGAAATCCAGGCCAAAAACGAAAATGTAGTGCTTTAAGTCTAACTCTTACAGAGCAGCGCAGCGTAGAGGCACCTGCCAACGAAATTTGGCTTCTTCAATTTGAAAATCGGAAGCCGCACAATACCAACGGTGAACTATGGTCTTCTTGTCCAGAAAAATGCGATAATTTTGCGGGTGGACACAGGTTCTGACCACTGTGGTGGAAATCCTCCATTCACTCAAAATTTTTTAAAGAATATGAAGACTATTATGGTGAAAACCACACTTTTCTCTTTGATGTATCTGGGATTTGAACCTCCTACGTAAATTGCAGACATATGTATGCCAACACTATTGCACCATGAGCACAGTGCCTGGTAACTTCACCCCGACCCGAAAATGAGCTTTAGTAAAGGGAACTGCAAATTCGAAATACATATGTATACACTTAACACGAACCTACACAAGTAATTAGAGGGGTGAAAAAAGCATCGTTTAGTACTTATTCGTTCCTAAGACACTAATTTTTTTAATGTTCGTGTGAATCGTGTTGGTTCGTTTTGTTCGAAACTGTTCAGTCGTTTCTGTTGAGAAAAATTAGTTTAGTATTGTCAATCAGAGTACAGCTTTTAAGGAATACTGCAAATTTGAGAAGCAAAATTATGTGATAGGTAACTACAATAACACAGACAGTAGATTCCTTTTGATAAAATCCCTCGAATAACTTGAAAATATGTATATCTTTTATTACATTGAAAGAATAATAAATAAAAAAAAAAAAAAATGGGATGTCGCAACAGAGCGAGGGGCCCTGGGCCTAACGCATTTCTGACAACCATGCCTTGTGAGGGAATGCAAGGGACCTACAATTTTCTGCCGGATCCGAACGCCGAACGGTTAATTGAGAAACCGCCTTTCATGTCAATGAATTAACTAACGGAGGACCTACCAATTCTTCGCGAAAGGCAATACGCGTGGAAAAACATTTTTGCCTCTGCTGGGATTCGAACCTCGAACCTCTGGGTTAGCACGTGGACATGCTAACCATCACGCTAAGGGTACCACAATGAAAGAATAGGTTTCATTTATGCAGCGTGCAAACGATTTATCTATTTTTTAAATTCGTATAGAAAACGAAAAATGACGCGGAGTGTTCTTGGTGGAGAGTAAAAGTGTTTTTGCTGTAATTTCAGCTTAATTTACAGAAAGAAAAGTGAATTTGTTTTAACTTTTTTTCTATTCTTAACGTGTTCACATTATAATAAGGATTCAAGACGACACAACAATCTTTCAGCACCGATATTGTAATAGTAATACCGGGTTTTTCAGTAAGAGCGCTACAAAAGTTTTTCTTTAAAACAAAAACTGTTTTGGATATCCATGGCCACCACAGGCACGCTTGCAGAAGTCCAGACTCTGAACCCAATTTTCGAATGTTATCAATGGTCGCTGGCTTGTTGGCATAGACCATAGCCTTGACGTAGCCCCACAGGGAACAGTCTAACGGCGTCATATCACACGAACGAGGCGGCCAAGCGACTGGACCATTTCGTGAGATAACACGTTCTCCAAACTTGGTTTTCAATAAATTGATTGTGACATTCGCTGTGTGGCTTGTGGCGCCCCATCCTTTTGGAAGCACATGTCCTCCAAGTCCATATCATCCAATTGGCCCCGGCCCATAAACCACACCAAACCGTAATGTTTTTGAGATGCAATGATGACTTATTGAGTACCAATACCGCATATTTTGTTAATTGACGGATCCATTCAGCCGGAAATGAACCTCATTGCTAGAGATAATTTTTCAATGAAAATCAAAATCATTTTCAAGTAGTTGCTCAGCCCAATTCACGAACATTGTAAGGATGTAGGCCAAGATCTTATTGCAATATTCGCCACAACGACGTCACAGAGATGCCCAACGCTTGAGAACGGCACTTGAGAACGACGTGTGAGAGACAGGTTTGAGCTTTCTGCAACTGAAGCCTCAGCGGCAGCAATATTCTCGACACTATGGGCACTTCTTTGTCTCACTTGCACGGGAACATTTTGTACTGTGCCTGTGGATTCAAATTTTTCCGCAAGACGCTCAGTTGTTGATCTGCTAGGACGATTATGACGACCATTAATTGAACGAAGCGCTCTTATCGTTAAAGCCACTGATTCCGAATTTCGGTAGTAGATTTTAATAATTTCAACTCGTTGTTGGCTCGTATATCTTTCCATCATGAAATGACAAAACTCACTGAAGAGAAATATCAAAAGAGCGGCAAGAAATATGGCGTCGGTCGTTTGCTGTCCCTGATCCCTGTTGCTCTACTTTTGTAGCTCTTGAAAAACTCTTTATATAGTGATTTGAGCACAAATATTTGGGGTTGCTTCTAATAAAAATTTACCTTCCATTGGATCTACAACTATGTACGTTATAAATATGATTTGTGAACGTAGGTTCCCCAAATCTTTTGCTGCATTTACCTTTTCTAAAATCGTTTTATTGATACTGTTCTAAGGCATGTGAAGCTTTGATATATGGCAACATTAAGAAACAACTGGTTAGAGCCATACTACTCAAAAACAAATTTTTGAATATTGTTTGAAGAAGGAGACAGTCAGGGGAACATTTTATGATTCGAAAGACTTTAACATCATCGGCATGCATTAGATATTGATTAGAATAATTGAAATAAACTATAATATCATTAATAAAAAGGCTAAAAGGCAAGGGACTAATATGACTTCCTTGAAGTGCTCCTGAGGTCACATTTGTCCTTTAAAGCTTATGATTACCTAATTTAACATATTGAATCCTATTATGTATGTATGTATAAGTATGCTGAAATTAATTCTATACAGCTTGAATGTAAGCCTAGTTTTGAAAGTATAAAAATCAATATGACTCTAAGGAATGACTCAACTCATTGATATAAAACCATGTTGAATTTGTGACGCTATACCTTTATCAAGAAAACTCGTTTTTTTGCAAAATAACATTTCAAACACTTTGGGAATGACGAATGATTGAACGTTTGGGCATTGGTCTAAAGTTGGTCATATTTGCTTCGGTAATGATATCTGCATAGGAGTAATAAGAGAAACTTTCCATAGATCCAAAAACTGGCCACTTTTGAGGAATTTATTGAAAATCAAACAAACCGGTAAAGCCAAAGATAGGGGTAGTATTATCTTGCCTAGAATTTTTATGTGCATAAAGACCAATGGCATTACAGTTTGGGGTGAAACAGTGCCTGAACCAACATCTTTCGCTAACAATTTCGATTCTAAGTCAGTTTAAGTTTTCCCCTTCCACTCGCCTAGGGTAAGCGAAATCACCGTAACGTTACGAGATCCTATCGCAATGGTGTAACTTCGTTGGATTTGCAGGGTGCAAGCACAAGTGACAAAACCAATGCCTATGAATTTTCCTAAGCTAACGAAAAATGTAAAAAATTGGCACGTTTCGGAAACGTCGCCTGACTGATAAAAAAATACGAGTTCTCCGAAGATAATTCGGAAAATATAATTCCGTTCACGAAAATACGAAAATACGAGGGTATCAGTGGCCCGGTGCATCATTAATATGGATTTCGATCTCCTTGTAGTTCGCCTGTTGGTAACACTATGATGCGGTCTCCTTGGCATTTATTTTAACAATCAAAATTCCTACCTTCAAATACCTCTCAGCAAATGCTATAAAATTTAAGCCGCTACAATTTCACGGTTGCAAGTGTCCATGGCGAAGATAAACCACTATGAAATTGGTAATATGTCACCAACGACAGTTCCATTTCTGTCTCCTCGGCGAAATGAGCCTAAAATGTGGAAGAAGGAAAATACGGAAGTTCCCCTTCAAGGTGGTTTTGGTCAGGAAAAGCCCATTTGTACCAAGAAGTTCAAATGACGTTTTGTAGAGTAGGATGATGCGGCTTCGGTGATAACGAGCAGCGTAACCGTTGAAAATTTTGGAAAAGTTGCAAAAAAAGTGGCACTCGAGAAAAAAAGGTGGCACTAGAAATTAAAAACGAAAGAACACCATATATGTATGAAAATTGACTTAAAGCCAAAAATTTCACATGTCTCAACGAATTCATAGGAATTGAAGAAGACACATACTTAATCCTAACAATCATTTTAAGGATTATTGCAACGTAAGATAAAAACTGAAAATTTGGCAGCTCATTTTGTATTAATAACTCAATATAAATAAATAAATAAAAGTATGAATAAATAATTAATAAGAGATAAATAATAATTTATTTAAAAAAATTCGTACCACATTATACTTTCTTGTGATAGTTTACTTATGTTTTTTTTATAAGGAGCTCATCAGGACTCAATTCAGCTATGTCACATTTGCTTACTAAATTTAAGGAAGTCAACATATTTTCGAAAGTTTCAGTTTTTGGTCGCTTGGTGAGTTTATTTTGCATCAAAGTAAGCTTGGAAAAATCCTCTCAGCACAGGCAATGCTTTAAGTCAAGGTTAATATTTTTGCAACAAATTCATATAAGTCGGAAAATAGGAACCCATTCAAGCTATTTTTCGTGTTACCCACTTTAAGGGGTAAAGAGTAGTCAAAATGCATTTTCTTAAAGTATAGCATCTTAAAACTTTTCTCTGAAAGTTTGAAGTGAATCCGAGAGCGAAAATTAAGATGCTCTAGAGCGGTCTGGTATGGACTGTAAAATTTTAAATGTGTTTTTCTCAAAGCTATGTTTTATGAACTGGTGACCACTGTAACTCAAAAACCGCTCAATAGATTTGAATGAAACCTATACAGCTTTTAGAAAACATAAAAATCTAGTGACTGATCGAAGGATTTTTTTTAAATTCATTTTTTTATAAACAATTAATTGTTTGTTTTTTCCCGAAAATCAGAAAAATCAATTTCTGAGGCCGCCGTTTTGCTAATTTTGAAAAAAAAAGCTTCGATCAGGTATAAGCTTTTTATGTTTTCTAAAATCTGAATAAGTTTCATTCAAATCTATCAAACGGTTTTTGAGTTACAGTGGGCACCGCAAGGACCTATTATTAAAACCTTTTCAACTAAGACCGCCATAACTTGTTAAATTTTTATTATTATTTTTTTTTTTTAATTTCAGTGAAGTTATGTTAAAGTATGATGAAATGATACTAAGTTTTTTCTTATTGAAATAAACTTAATTACTAGTAAAAAAAATTATTAAAAATGAGAGTTTTTCACGCTCCTGACTACACCTAACCCTTTAAACCAAAATAATTCGATATTGTCAATTTCAAAAATTGATTTTAAATTTGCGTGGACGGATTATTTCTAAATATTTACATTGTTCGATTACCTTTTCGGGAGTTTTAGTAAAACTACTAAAAATAGAAACAATGCTAAAAAAGTGGCACAGACTGAAAAGTGGTGGCTCGGTGGCACAGCCTGAAAAAAGTGGCAATTTGACACAAAAGTGGCGCAGCGGTAACGCTGATAACGAGTGAGGAAGACGACTGCATCTCTCCAGGATATCACACGTAATTGCCGACGGAGGTGATTTCCCAAAAGTCTTATCAAAAGCTGAAATGTGCATCGGTGGTAATAACGTAACACTCTTTCAATTTGGAAACGTTCACCTACTATGTCATCAGCAAATTATGTCAAAAGAACAACAAGATTTATGACGTCCGTCTTCTATGACTGGGCTTGTGAGCTTATAGATAAATGTCTGAGCCGAAAGTAATCTCATCTTATTCGTTTTAATGGCTCATTTCACGGCCCGAGATCAACTTTCCACCACTTGCAACAACTGCCTGAATGCCCAAGAAACAAAGACTGTGTGTTTCATAGGAAGCAGTTTGATTGTCAAATTCTCTTCACTTGGAATATGGAATTGGGTGACTGGGATGTTTTAGGCTACGGTGAACTTCATGAGTTCAGTCGAATCGGCAGCACAAAATCCTAAAAATTTTTTGGTGGCGGGCTTTTGCGAACGGCCAAATCACTTGATCGTGTTTGGATTTCTCTTAAAATCTGAGCGTTTGGGATTCTAACATCAGTAAGTCGAAAATATGTCTATTAGACAATGTAATTGAATTCTTTCTAAAGGAACCAAAATATAGTCTCATACTTAAAACTCCATAATCTTTGTTAATTTTTCAGAAGTGTTTAGAAAAACGATCCAATCTGTCGCACCCTAGATACCGTTGACTGATTTAATCGAATCTCTTCCACAACTCCGCTTTGAAATCCTGTCTTAGAAAAATCCTCATTTTTTTTTTCATGGGTCTGAGCGAACCCCATTCCCCAAGGTTGGGCTAAAACGATCTCAGCACTCTGAGTTCGATCTGAATCTCTGATTTTTTTTTTGCATACCACTCTAGGAAAGTGCTCAGAAAAGTGAAAAAAAGTTTGAAATAATGTTTTTGCATATGACCCATTGTCTTGACGTACGAGACAAAATAAAATTCTTTTCTTTCGAAAAGACCAAGGGTTTCCTCATTCGCTTTCGATCCTTGGTCCATGCTTCCGCGCTGTAAAGCTGGACTGGGATAATCATATAAGCGTTACACTTGTTTTTGTGGAGGTGGTTTTGTTTCTCAATTGAATTCTAAACTCAAAAAAGGAAAGGTTGGCAAGAGTTTTTAGTCTCTGATCTCTGCATTGATATACTTGTTTCCATTTTTTAGCAGATCCTAGACCTATAAGGTCTTGTTCTACCTCAAAGCTATACATATGCGTCTCTCTATTGCGACATTGTTTCCAATTCCTCAGTGCCCTCTGTTCTTGTTTCGATCCTTGGTCCATGCTTCCGCGCTGTAAAGCTGGACTGGGATAATCATATAAGCGTTACACTTGTTTTTGTGGAGGTGGGTTTGTTTCTCAATTGAATTCTAAACTCAAAAAAGGAAAGGTTGGCAAGAGTTTTTAGTCTCTGATCTCTGCATTGATATACTTGTTTCCATTTTTTAGCAGATCCTAGGCCTATAAGGTCTTGTTCTACCTCAAAGCTATACATATGCGTCTCTCTATTGCGACATTGTTTCCAATTCCTCAGTGCCCTCTGTTCTTGTTTGATGTTTTGCCCTCATCATCTGCCAAAAATCTTTGCGAGACAGTTTGGCCCAACATTTCCATTTCCGCAAGTTCAGGAAAACACTATTCAGTAATTCTTATCTTCCATTGACTTGCTAACTTGACATTTTGTGGCCGTCCGGTGATGGTTAACACAATTGGGTGTTACGTTGCAGGTTCGAGTTTTGAATCCAAGTAGAAGAGAAAAAATGATCTTCCACGGCTGACGCTTATTGTGCGGAAATGGCAAGGTTCTCCGATAGTAATTTCATGCCATGAAAAAAGTTGTCTCGATTAGCCGTTCGCCATCGGCAAAAAAATGTATAGATCCCCTCCATTCCTCATAAGGTGTGTTAAAAGGTTTCGGGACTCCCTGCGCTGTTGCTCAGTGCAATTTATTTTATTCACTGAGACCTTGACATCTTACCCCAGCTAAAGTAAAGGTTCATTATATCGATCTTATATTGGTCAAGGTTCGAGAAAAGTTGTCTTCTACTCAGTCTCTCCTTTCTTTACTCAAAGTTCAGAATTCATTGTCTTGATTTTGGTCGAAAGTAAACAGAATTGTTACTCCAACCGTTAAATCTCTATTTTTTCAGAATCAAAAGAAAAAGGGAGAACTTTCTCTTATCAAATCAAACAAATCTCTTTTAACAAAAAAAAAGGAAAGAGAGAAAAATAAACTCTGTATACGAGAATAACCTTTTAAAACAAAAATCCTTTAATCCAATTTCATGTCCACGTTGCACTGTCTCACAGCATCATATACATACACTAACACTAACATGTTGTGATTTCATATAACTTTTGACAGTTAATTGGGTAAAATCGAAGGAAAACATTCTTTTTCTCCTCACTCCTTCTGCTGTGCATAATTCGAGTTGACTCTCTCTGAATGCATTCACCTAGAAAGTATCTTCGGCTAGGGTCTCCCATTCGTGCCCAGCATTGCTCGATGAAGAAAATACCTTTGTTTGCCTTTAGCTGATACAATCGGATGTTTCAATTTTTTTTTTTTTTTTTTTTTAACTTTCGGGTCTGTTTTCCTTTTAAAGTTTATCAAAAGAAAACGAGATGAATAAAATCGAAAAAAGAAAAAGGAAATAGTGTTTCGGAGGATGGCTTATCTCGAGCCAATTTATGATGAAACAGCACATTTTCTGGCGGTGGCTGCGCCATCGAGTGGAAAGGAGCTTTGGCTGTAAATTAAGGATCATATACATTTCGATTAGAGCTTTTCGAATTGTCCTGTCTGAAAATATAGAAATACATTCAATTCCCAATTCCCTCTTCTACCATATACAAAATATGAAGTCAACAAAACAGTTTCTTCCACTACGTAACATGCCACAGTGTCATTAGCCATCCTGAATACCTAACCTTGGTACCACATGAGAACGGAGTGAAAATGGATGGATTCTTAAACATTTAATGCGCCATCGTTGTTCCTTTCAAATGCCGGTAGCCTTACTCATGCGATGTCATCAATAAATGATGATCACTAGAATATGAGTGAATTTCTTGTGTCATTTAATAATTGAATACCACACACATTGCGGACACGTTCTTCAAGTAGTACCAACGTTCCATGTGTGTGTCGCATATCACATCACCCAAGACTATCGTATCTTTACATAACGCTAACGTCAGCAAAAGGATTTTATATCACGTCTCTTGTGAATACGCTGATTTGATATTAATGATCGTGAATTCGTTTTATGTATTTAACAATCACGTATATGCTTGCAACCTTCATGCCACATAAAACAAAGCGCTATACTTTGTTATTCCTTCCGCAACAAATCGCTTTTGGGTCGTCGCGTCGCTACCACCGTTGCGTGCGTCACTGTCGGTCGGTTAGGTGTTGTTGTTGTCACCGCTATTGCTCAGAGGGAGATCCAAGTGTGAGATTCTGTTTGGTTTATGAATCTGTGGTGGTCTTTCTCCTATACCCTCTTCATGATGGATGGGGTTTGAAGTTCCTTGCGAGACGACATTCTCCCACGCGCGTGGTTTCCGGAGCAATTGCTTCGCGAATGAGTGTAAAGACAATGCTCTGCATACATAGGTAGGTACCTTCTGAAACAATGAGGACAAAAAGAGATATGGCAGACAGAATTTTGTTTATTGCAAGTGTGTGTCCTTTTTTTGTGGGAGCAATATGTAGGTGGTAAAGCCATATAAGCAGGAGGAGGTCCCTGCTGTGAAGGGAAGCATTATGATTGCAAAATGTACGTTGTCCTCAGAGATGCAAAATGAAACAGCAGCGTTGTATAAATTGAACATCTCGTACCTACACTGAGAAATATGATGGAAGCAAAGTGCTTCATTTCAATATAAATTGAAGCAAGAGCACGAATACTTTTCAAGTTAAGGAATTTCCATTTAAGCTTTTTGATGTGATTTTTGTTGAATGTCTGGGTGAATATGTGTGAACTACAATAGGAGCTGTCGAATTTGTCTTGTTTTGCATATCAGATTTTCGAATGCTTAGCTAAACAATGTGTTAGTTATACATAAAAAGCACTCGCTTTAAGTCTTGAAAATTGAGGAATTAAAAATGATCTCGGAATGCAAAATGCAATCCGAGAGCCAAAGTTGATCTCAAGTCGTCTGATTGCGCAGTACCGACTGATTGAAAGGCCCTAGACAGGAAATGAAATATTGAAATGTTGCTGAGGTAAAAGATGAACATTGTGTTGGTACATTTTAGCTCGCTCAACTAGAACACCAAGTCAGAATTGCTAGCAACAAGCTCACGTTGTAGGATTTTCTGCAATTTTTTCCTTAGTCACTGTCGGTGGTGGATAGAATTTGGATGTAGGCTGTTGGTGCTGATATCTGTCCTAGGATGTATTCTGCTTCTTTTGACTTTTGCGGTATTTCTGACGGCTGTTTTCAGGACCTCGATTTGCTTATCAATTTCCATATTTAGCATATTTCTATTGATTGGTAGAACGGCTATGCAGAAGTCTTCGACATCTCTTTGAAGCTTCTCTACAACCAGCTTCGAGTAGGTAATAAAGCATTCTGATGGTGGTGCTGTAATGAGAAACGGTTCATTCCAGTCAATAGATTGTTGTACAACTTTGTGGTAGGAGTCACTGGGTATTGCCGCACAAACAAAATTTCTCAACTCTATGGTATTACAATGCATTACAATGGAGGTCACAAAGAAAAGTTCAGAGCTGATGGCGACCTCGGAAAGGTTTTGTTTTGCGGGTATATAGCAAAGAAATTGTGAATCTCGCTGTGGCCGCTCCTTCCATACTGCATTTTCTATCCAATGGATATGTCGAACGTCGAAGTCACCACCTATCAGTCCGTAAGTCATTTTGCTGACGAAGTTGTTGAGTATTGTAGTATTTCTTTCGGTGAAGACTTCGCGCCGATACTTACTGCTCCAAGTGTCCGAGTTGAACGTTGATAGACGTGGTTTCAATAATTCTTAGTCCTCGATAGTTCCAGTTGCTATTTATTCAAGGATGTAAATGGCAGTGGCTCTAGTCCTCTCTGTTTCATTCTTTCTGAAAGTAGAATATTCATTTATATAATACTGTTCTGTTTAGTTACATTGGTTTCTGAAGTAAGAGCAATATCAGGACGTTACAATGCTTCAGGGTATCACAATGGATCTACATTGATCTAGGTGTGGCGGAAATCAACCATCAGCCTAAATAAACCTAACCTAACCTAATGTCAGCGTTATGTAAAGTTAAATTGTGTCTTCTCTGATTGCAGATGGCCAAAGCCACGGAATTTTCTTTTTCACTCAGTTGGCCATAATTTAAGGGTATACGGCATTCTGGGCTTTTTTCAAAATTGACACCAAATAATTTCCGAAGACGCATTTTTTTCGACTGTTGAGGTTCATTGTTGGGTAGGCTGAATGTGGTCTTACTGACTTGAGTGGAGGAGTCTTTTCTGGAAATGTTGTCTGCTATGGTTGTTTGCTTGTTGTGTTGAAATTTTGCTAGTTTCGGTACCTGGGCACTGTTGGCTATTGCAGCGTAACTCATTGTTGAGTTGGTTACAACACATGCTGATTTCGCGACGAATTCCGTATGTGAATTACTGTCTACTAACGTTTTGTTCCTCGCCGTTTCCTTAAGCTGCCATGGTACCCTTCTTTCTTGCAATAGGCGCAACAGACGTCAATTCCTGTGTTCAGCTTCCATTTGAAGTGGCTTGGTTAGCAGTCTTTCTTGCATTTGACGCACACGTACTTGCTTGTTACTGATGTGCAAAGGCTATTGTTGCTTGACTGTTAACTACATACACTCAAAGGGCTGGACAGCAGCAGGGCATGAAGTTTCGGAGCCTAACGCATTTTTCACAACCGTCCACCATGAGGTATTGGAGGGGACATACGGTTTTTGACGGTTCTGAACAGCTTTTCGGTTCTGAACATTGCTTCTTATAGCAATGAATTTTACTAACGAGGGACTTGTTAAATCCTCGCGAAATTTGATATCCGCGGAAAAACTAATTTTTGCTTCTGTTGAGACTCGAACCACGATCCTCCCGCGTAACAGGCAGACATGCATACCATTGAGCAACGGGTACAACTGATATCTGGGGTAGGTTGAAGATTTTTAACATCGATACAAACTGCAGGCAACTTCAAACAAAGTGAAGAAAGCGAAGGAAATGGATAAGGATCTAAAAGGATCTAAAGCCCAATATCTCCAAAGAGTAAACTTCCGTATTAACAGAAAAGAAATAGTGAAAGCTCAAAGTTTCTCCTGGAAAAACTTCTGCAGTACTAATAAAAAATATTTAATGCTTCCTGGCCAAGAAAGATTATCAAATAAGATCCTACAGAACATTCTTCTGCTTCCTGAGACTCTGACAACCGTCATGTATCTGTCAAGGTACGGCAAATCTAAATGAAGAAAAGCTAAACTTGCTTCTGGATAAAAACTTTTCATATGCAGCCTCACTATAATGGTGGGTTACACAGTTAGACACAACCAGCTATAAATATGTTTTTTATTCTTTTGCTTTTTCTGGATCACATCCCTTACTTTTTTCTGATTCGCACAAATGATGTGCAAGTACGCAGCGTTGACCGTAGCCTTACGGAAAACCGCGGTGTGGAGTCTTCTTTTCAGCTAGGGCGCCATTTTCATATTTAAGAAGATGGCAGAAGATCATCAGCCTTACGCTTACTCGGTTATTGATGTCTCTATCACAAACTGCTTAACTATTTAATTCTTTACACTTGGGAGGCACATTTCCATTCAATTAAAGTACTGAAATAGGCATGTCTGGATCAAAAACAGAAAACACAAGTCTTTTTTGTACTGAGATAAAGATCCCACCTGCTTCAATACGTCTAGCGCTTGCTACAGAGATTAAGGTGTCTCGCTTAAGAATACTGTGCCAACAAAAAATAGTGGATGAACTTTGGTGCTCTGTACTTATCTTTCAGTAGATATAGTTACAAGGACTCTTTAAAAGACCTGACTCAAGGGAATTCCTTGTTGAACATAGACTGACACCTGGAATGTTTCAGTGACTCTACCTCAACATCTTACCTTTGGCACTGTTGCTTCGAACAAATCCTCAATCATCCGAACATTGGCGTCAGGAACTCCTCGTTGTCTAAGCTCCATTCCGGTTAGGTTTCGTAGTTGTCAACCAGCACCACATGCAAATCATTAAAGGAATCATAATGAAAATAAAAATAAAAAATAAATTTTTCATTCTTTTACATTTGTTCAATTATACTTTCAATTTCTAAAATGTTTTTTCTTTGGGATGCCTATGCTCTAGATGGCATCTGTTGTTGACTTACCCACTTCAAACTTGAACTGATCATCCGATGTACAAATTATTTTCAAAATTTGGCTATACCCAACCGCTCAACTACCTTCAAAGTGAAGACCATCAGCTTTATGAAAAGGTACGTAGCTATGGAAACTTTTTTTGCATATTACCTTTCCCTTAATTACTTAGGCAGACTATCAGCTCCTATAGCCAAGAGATGCGGGTTGTTAGCGAGCCAACCCCAATTTCTCCCATTTTATTCTAATTCTTTTAGATCCTTTTGTCTGTCCTAGCACATCTGCCTTTTTCGAAGCTCTTCACTGCCTCTAAATAATTTATTGGGCTGGATTGTCAGGTGATTTTTCCGTTGAGTTTAATTTAGCTTTTGAAAAGTGCTATCGAACAAACTGTTTGGAAACATGGGCAGAGTTTTGTTCTCATCCACAAGAAGCTGTTCTTGAGCATTATTAATTTACTTGAACGAACGAATGTCCCCAAAAACTTCCACTGTTTTGGGCGGCTACTTTAAAGTACGTTCTTATTTTTTGATGTTCTTGGTTTGTATCAGCAGTGGAGGTAGAATTTTTTTCCAGTTTTTGATACATGCTATCCCTGATCTTTGCTTTTAATTGAGCGCAATGCATTTTGTGTATTGCTTTAATCTTTCAGACCAGACATCAATTCACTTAAGCGATCAAATTTTGAAGGAAAACTTTGTATAATAGTCAAAAAAAGGAAAAACATTCTAAGTTCCCGAGAACAGGCAATACGGTACGTGATGAGTTTGCGTTATCCTCCGATATCTTATAGGAAAAGCGAAAAAAGAAGAAGAAGAAAGAATAAAAAAATTTCTTTGCTTTAATTTGGAGCTGATTGAATTAAATCAACAAACAGGGAAGATCAAGAGATCAAGTGACCTCAATCGTGAAGAAGGATAATTCAACGTAGAGGATTTGAATTACTGAAAATGAGCAATTAGGCGGCAATTTATGCCAAAAACTTGGATCTACTGAGAGGTTAAGCTTGAAGCTTCCCTCAAAATTTACAGAAAAAGTTTCGACTTTGTCTTCAATGCATTGTGCCCAAGTTTCATTGATTGCATTTTCTTTTTTAACCGGTTGTTATCGACGATCGGAATAGGGTTTAAGAGCACAATTTTGACGCATTGTAGTTTTTGCTGATCGTTTTTAGCTCAAGAAGATGGAATTTTTTGACTTTCGAGACACTTCTTCAGCAGTTGTATGTTCGCGTAGAGTTTTCATACATATTCGAAAAGCTGCTGGAATCTATTCTATATCGTCTTTGACTGTTAAACCCAAAACACGATCATTTCGTCTTCTGTTAAAATGTATTCGATTTTTTGACGGTGTATCACAATTCACAACCTGAGTAATAACCACGTCTCTCCGTAAGAGTTTTCCAGCAAATGTAAAACTCTCATATTAAATTTGATGAAAATGCCTGTGCCAGGTACTTACTACCATGCTTCCATTAAGCTCAGCATATGAAACCGAATTGCAAATGAAAATAAAACAAGGACATCTGGAGAACGAAAAGGGATCAACTTTACATGGTTTTAATCAGTAAGGCAAACCGCCATTAATCCCTCATTATGAATGTAAAATTTCATACCCACCTCCTCTACCTACATATGCTAAAGTTTCTGTTATCACGCTTAAGGCAACGGCTATAGTAAAAGAGTGGGTTCTATCAGGCTATACCAACAAAATACACTTCTTACAAACTCAGCTAGAGCCCCAAGTCGATGTTGCATGTCGTACACGCAACCGAATAATTTATTGCACATTATGTCGGTTAATTAGGCGTCGCGTCGTCGACTACGATGACGATGACGGCGTCGTCGTTGTCGTCATTGTCGCCATAGCCTAGTGAGATGTTGTCGGATGTGAGTCTGGGCGCAAAAGCACTTTAAACATTGTTATAGTATATTTAAATTACCATTAATTGCTTCGTCATACATACAAAAGCAGATCTTTCTGGATGTTGATTTTAATGCAATGCAGCTGCCTTGCTTTGCCATGACATGTCTTGCCTTGATGCTTATATGGCACTTACTTGGTAAGAGTTTAATTTTAATGCTATTCCATTAGCAGGATACTTCACATGATGCTGTCAGTATATGGTGTAGATGAAGGATTTAGATTTTCTAATGAGACAGGTGTATTCGAGACCAGATATTAGCGACAAACGCAGCCTTGAGACTTGTGATTTGAATAATTTCTAAAAGTACAGTAAGATGTTTGTAACCAAGGCTGAATAATATTTGTTCGTGAGGCAGACGTAAACTTTTTTGACATGAAAAACATCAACTATCGTATAGGGTGTTTCAAGTTGATCTAGTAATAAAGTGACTGTTTTTACTATGTATGTATGTACGATGTGTCTTTTTACATTCAGTTTCGCGCACTTAAGCATTCTCTCTTTGAAAGAAAAAAAACTCAATCTAAACTTTTTTAGCAACATCAAGAGTTTCTTTCTTTTCTGGAACTCCATTCTTTTTATTTCTAAAAAAAACCTTTCCTTAAGCTTAAATTTTTACCCAGAATTGTACTTTTTTGTGTAAGTATGCCTGCATGATACGTAGAAGTTTGAGGTTCCAATGACGAAACATAAAATTGTTTTCCCACGGGTATCGCTTTTCGCGAGGTTTTGAAAGCATAGCCAAAGTGCCCGCCAAATAAGAGAAATGAAAAGTGGAATACAGAAGATACACAGAACACAGAAGATACAAGAAATATTAAATAAATAGGTTGGAGCAACAGAGCGAGTAGCTCCAGGACCTAGTGCATTTTTCACAACCATGCACTGTGAGGAAATTGAGGGTACCTACAATTTTTTGCCAAGTGCTAACGGCTAATCGAGAAAGATTCATTTCAATGGATTTACGGAGGACTTGCCTTCTCTCGAGGGAGCTGATATCCGTTGGAAAACATTTTTGACTCTGTTCGGATTCGAACCACCAACCTCTGTGTTAACAGGCAGACCTGCTTACCATCACGCCCCGAGTACAACGCTATAAGACAGAAACCCTCTCTCTATGATGAAACAAAACCGCATGTATCGGGACCGAGAGCTGATGCGAACCAAGCTGTTCAAAAAATACGACAAAACAATTTGAATAAGGATGCCACAATCTTCAGGAGAAATACGCAAAAGATTAATTAGTCGAAATTCAATAAGTATGCTAAAGGACAGCTTCAAGTGGAGAACGTCCCAATTATGTACAGATAGCGACAGTACTGTGAAGGCCTTTTGAATGAATGTGGAACTGGAACGGCTGCGTATGATAAGCTCATTGAATTCTGCCCTTGACAGCTTTATAACATGGGATCATAAGAACCGAGTAGAATTCAATGCTTCGAAAACTCAATGCTGTCTCTTGTCGTTGAAGGTTAACGTTCCCATATTGCCATTATCCATGAATGGTACCTGCTTCGAAGAAACCGAAAAGCTGTCACTTGGTATCAGTGGCGTGGCGTGGATATTTTCAAATGGTAAGTCGAGAAAAATGAATCACCTACACAAATTAATAAGGAATAAATAGAAGGTACCTTAAATTCCAAACGTGGATTAATGGAAGCCAATTTTTCTATACTTTAAGTCATTTAAGTTAAAATTCACAATGAGCTAAAAGCATAAAAAAAGCGGAATGCAATAAAATAAAATAAAATTTTAAGTAACGAAACTAGTATTAAAAAAAAAAATAAGAACTTCATTTCATTGGTTGTCCTCTTTTAAAAGGTAATCGGTTAAACAACGCTCAACATTTAGCAAAGCCATTCAAATAATTAAATCAAAACAGATCTCTTCGACGTTAACTTTTCACAATTTTCAGAATTTTTAGTTATTTTTCACAGTTTTTACAAACGCACATTACTTAAAATTCATTTTAAACTTGCAAATAATCCAAAACAATGATCAGTAGAACAAAACAAAACAGTAAAGCAAAACCGAATTCGCCGTAGATTACTCGAAGGCGAAAACTGTATTGTTTTTTCCAAGCAGACATTAGGGCTGTTTTTTTGGGAGGAAGTCCGGTACACCTTGTATTGTAAATCCAAAAAAAAAAAAACGGTTCACGTTTTATGTTTGATGGTTGGTATCCGTGACGAGTTGTCAAACAAATGAAAGCAAATAGCGGTGTTCACAAAAGTATGCAAGTATTTTCTTGTGTTTTTTTTTTCTCTGTTTACTCGCTTGGGTTCAGTTCACTTGAGAGTGAATGAGAACAAGTGCGAAAAACTTTTAAATGTCGGTAATCCGCTAAAATACATTACTTAGAAGTTTAAAAGTTCAATACTTATATTTTAAAAGTGTCTTAAGAAATAAGACATAAGCGGATACTTATCTGTATAAGAATCAACTTCCGCTTCGTGGTATATATGTAACGAATAACGAAATCGAGTTTACCAAGTTTATTCCTTAATTGTTATTAATTGTAGATTAAATAAGTCTGGAACAGATGGCGCTTTTGTTGTTATTAATCATAGATTGCATAAATCTGGAACAGATGGCGCCTTAAGCGAATTTCTTTACAGAGAACTGTAAAACATAGTACCTTGCACCTCACATATGGCGACCTACAGCAACGCGTGGCCGGGTCTGCTAGTAATCAATAAATAAATCTATTTTAAGATAAGAAAAAAATGTCAACATTCACCGAAAAATGTGTTAAGGAACTATGCAAAAAAGAACAAAAAAATAGTTTAACAGAGCTTTTTTCGTTTCTTTTACGATATATTATTATATACCTATGAACCTGCAAATTAAATAATCAAAATCAATAAATTTCTACAATTCAAAAATCGTTACCAAAATTCTTTTCTTTTCTATTCTATTCTTGTACAAAATTCTTTTCCATTCACTTGTGAACACCCCCTTTTTCTGTTGTTCGAGATACATGAAAGTCTCTAGTCGCACCAACATTTAAAAATGAAACATCGAATAACTCATTCGATACTCGACTAATCTATCCCTTGTAAGATTTACTCATCCTTTTATCCCCTGTATCTTTGTTAACCGTAACACCCGCTTCGCTAGGAATGCTCATCAGTTTAACCTTGAGCCCAACTTCGGGCGTACAGTCAAGTATAGAGATTCATATTTTGGTCGCACCCCCAATGTGGAATGCTCTGCCCGACCCTGTTTTTCCCCTACATTAAGATTTACAAAGATTCAAAAGCAATGTACATCGGTGTCCAGTGGTGGATTTACACTAGGGGCAGTCGGGGCTAGTGCCCAGGGCGGCAAATTTTCTAGGGCGGCAAAATTAAAAAAATTTCTATATAATTGCCTTACTAATTCTAGCAGTAGAATGCGCCCCAGAAGCTGCGTTATTCTTTAATACAATACAAACTTTATGTACAACTTCGTTACTGCATCGACGCTAGCTGGGAGGTCTTACGGTCTCATACTGAAAAAAGAATTGCGTTAAAATCTTTATCTGCAACCAGATGGTCAGCTCGTTATGAAGCGGTTCAAGCACTTAATCAACACTTTGTTGAAATAATTGAAACTTTGATTGTTCTTGAAGAAGATTTTGAAGAAAATACAATTACACGGCAAGAAGCTAAAGGTATTCGAAATCAGTTGCAGCGACTCAAAACAGCATTTATGCAGATACTTTGGCATTTCTTACTCTCAAGATTTAATCCGGTAAGCCAGCAAAAACTTGATTGTAGCATCGCTGATGTAATTGATGATTATCATACTTTGGTCAAAGTCGTTGCTGATACGCGAAATGAATTTGAAATCTATGAAAAAAATGTAATAAAAATTTCAGAAGTTCAAGATTATAAAATTACAGTTTCCCGACAAAGAAAGAGAAAATTACATGCTGAGATAGAGATTTGCAGCTGTCAGGTCGAGACCTGTTTAGAGTAAATATTTTTAATCTCATTCTTGACAATCTGGGATCTGAATTGCGTAAAAGATGTACAGCGTATGAAAGGATTCAAGAAAAATTCTCGGTTGTCATTGAATTTGGTGATTTAGATAATAGGGAAACTCGTAAACGAGCTAAGCGTTAAAGAAAAATGTTCAGATCTTGAGTTCTCACTAGAAGACAAATTTGTGCACTTCAACGCTCATTGCACCGAAAAAAAAGATGGAAAAAAATTCACCTTCTGATCTTCTGAAACTTCTGCTTTCATTCGCTTATCGTATATTTTTAACTTTAGCCGTAAGAAACTGTAGCGTAGAACGTTAAAAATTTTTTACGTTCTACAATGGGTGCAAATAGACTCAATAGCTTAGCTATCCTATGCATAGAATCAGATGTGCTTCAACGTTTAGATTGTGAAGATTTAATCGACCATTTTGCAGTTAGGCGAGTTTGCTTGTCAAAAAAATAACGCAATACTAATAAAAAACGTTCTTGATTCTATGAAAAATACAAATATTTTTTATATTACTATAGTATATAATCAATAGTATAATATGAGTAAACAAAGAATAAATATAAATAAAACATATTGTATAATAAATGATATATAATACATAACAAATTTCCTGCAATCAATTAGTTATTCATATTCTTAAAAAATAAGATATCAAAACTATTAAAATAAAATTTAAGTCATAGGGCGGCATTTTCATCGGTGCAGCAGGGCGGCACATATTTAAATCCGGCCCTGTCGGTGTCTCCTTTCAAATCCAATCCTATTTTTCTAAATGCTCGCACTGTGTTTTCACAACATTAGGCGTGTTTTTTTCATTAGGATGTTATGTACATAACATGATATCCAAAAAAAGCGCTTCGTTTTTTTTTATTTGTGGGTTGGTGTTCTCGTTCAGTTGTCAAACCAATAAAACGACACAAATGAATTTTTTTTTGCCAAATTCGCACAAAAACGAAAAAACTGTTTGTTAAAAATCTAAAGCAATTGTATAGAGTGGAAAATAAAAATGTTCCGTAACGAAATCAATGCAGGTAAACAATTTTTTTTGTCTGTTTTTTGTTAGTTTAGAAACGTCAAAAAAAGGTTCGTTCACAAAGGTAACAAGGAATTTCTCTTGACTCTGTTTACATGCTGGGGTTGAATTTATATGAGATTGTGATTTAGATGTGACTTGGAAAAAATAATTTGTTAATTGTTTCAAACGAATTAAACTATTTATAATAAGAAAGTACAACCATTTTTATGGCATACTTAACAATTAGCTCTGAAAAAAATACTAACACTAACACAAAAATGTGAAAAGAAATATACAGAAAGTGCTTTCAGTCACTACGTTGTTTTATGTATCTTAATATACATTTACAAATCTAGCTCTTGAAATCAATGATATTCTAAAAATCAAAAATTTTCTGCAACTAAATTGCGGAGTGTAAGAGTGGGCATACGGTTTTACTCAGTTACACATTTGTGAACAGACCCTTTGCCACCCATTTTGCTTTTGTTCGGGATACATGAAAGTCTCTAGACACACCAACATTGAAAAATGAAAAGTCGAAAAACTCATTCGATACTCGAATAAACGTCAAAAGTCTATCCACGACCAAATCTTAACCATCCTTTTATCCATAACATTGGTTGTCTTGGATGTTGTTTTTGCTTTGCGTGTAAAATGATGTTATGTACATAACAGTCCTGTGAAAAAAAAACACGCCTATTATAAGGGTAGTCATAACCCCTTGATGTGCGCGTTAATTATAAAAAAAAAAATTTCCTTCGCCATTACCAGAAATTGAAGTCATTCAGTTGAACAATTTCAAAAACACACTATATATGTATTAGATTGTGCGACGCAGGAAAGTAGGTGGTAATTAATTTACATAAAAGTATAACTTTCACCAATAATTAAATCAAAAAGCAATTGATATGAAATTATATTTGTGATATGAACATGGGATTATGGAAAATACTAATTATACCTTCGTTTCATTTGACAATCGTATTTCGTCGTTGTTAAAATGGAAAGACTCCGCACTTTTTCCAATTGCCGCTTGGTTACTTGTTCTTACAGCCCGTGAGTCGTCGAGTCGGTCGTGCGTTGCATCAAAATTTTTCGGATTGATAACAAATCAAATATAACTACAAGTCGACTCGTTTAGTTAGTTTTAAACAAAAGGTTTTCATCAGAAAACAAACAAAAAGTGAAATTGAAAATCATTTAGTTTTAAGCTCTAAAGCAGCCATTAATAGAACAATTTTACAGATTGAAAACAAACTACAATCTATTGAAACACCAACAATGAATTGCTGTGCTCTCGTTTTCCTTGCAGTTTTTGCTCTTGTTTCTTTTGCACCGAACCATTTCTTTGATTTGCTGAGGAATATTCAAAAAGTTGAAGAGTTTCAAAGTGTTTTTATTTTTGGAACTTTGAACAAACGTTCGCTTGATAATTTTGATGACAATTTAATCAGAGACGTCTCGACTACACTGCGCATTCCAGTCATAATCTTCACAGCCAATACTTCATTTTCACTCAAAACGCAATTCAATACCAATATACTCACCATTGTCGAGCTGGATTTCAAAGAGCTTCTTCTGACTAGTTTGTTGAGATGCCTTGAACACATGAGATCCCCTAAGATCATATTCCTTCTTAGCAACCGACCGAAAGAGGACTTCAAATTGAAAGATTTATTCGAATTTTGTTGGGACAGTAAGATGATAAACGTGATGGCGATTTTTCAAGATTTCCAAGACACACCAGTGTTCTACAGGTACACCAAATTTCCAATTTTAACAATTGAAAAAGTTGACTGGACTGAAGATCGGGATGCATTTGGATATTTCTCAGATCGTTTACGAGATCTTAAAGGGATGTACTTCCCTGTCATATTTGGAGCAGCTGAACCAGGTATGATTGTATCGAAAAATCCCCAAGGTGGATACATAATCAAGGACTACATGGGACACTTTTTCCACGCTCTTGCGAAGAAGCACAATTCTAGAGTGAATAGTTCGAACATAAATTTTAAATTATCTGCTTTCGAATTGAGAGACTTGGTGTTAAATATAGGAATGATCCTTTTGCTGAAATATCAGCTTTGCTACGAATATTGCAGACAATTCTGTACCCTCGAGATCGTATCCGTACAACAGAGTTGATATTTGTATCATGGTTCCAATGGAATCAAAGATTCCCATTTATAAAATTTTCGGAATAGTTTTCGAATGGGATGCGTTTGTTATTACCATCGGATTGGTTGCAATGTTATCAATTCTGCTGGAATTGGCTACGTTTTTGTGTGGTGAAGAAAACTTCAACCTTTTCAACGACAGCTGCCTACGTGGGATACTTGGACAGTCCTTTCCAGAAAAACCCAGTGCCTCTTTTAGTTTGAAAATCATGTACGTGTTGATCTTGTTTTTCGGAATCATGTTCATGACGTCGTATAACGCATTTCTTCAAACATTGATGACAAGTCCACCATCGGAAAAGAAAATAGAGTCTTTTGATGATATCCTGGCATCTAATTTGAAAGTAGTTGGTTACACTAAGCAACTCGAGATCTATTACAGATTAAATCCGGGCTTTAGAGAAAAGTATCACACAATCTTTCGTTTGGAGGATGATTTTTTTACGTATTTTCAATTGCGAAAGACACTCAACACAAAGTTTGCTTATACGGTAGGAGGCGTCATGTGGAACAGTTTCCAAAAACAACAAAAACTACTGCGGCAACCCCTGTTTCGTCTACCAAAGGGAACATGTCTGTTCACAGGAACTCGCTATAATTTTCCAATGAACGAGAATTCAGTTTTTAAAGAACTAATAAACTCTCTTATTCTGGAAACACACTCCTCAGGATTAATGGAGTTTTGGGAAAGAATGTCCATGTACGAAGTTCGTGAAAATGGGAACAGTAAATTGCAAGACTCGATGAAGGAATCAGAATTGAAACCGATGAAAGCTGCTGACTTGAAAATCGTTTTTATGGTATTGACCATTGCCCTTATCCTTGATACGTTGTGTTTTTTGGGTGAAATTTTTTTCTACCGCTGGAAGAATGGTAAACAGTAGCCAATGCTGGCGATATTTCTGTGGGGATATTTTTTTTTTTTTTTGTAAGACTGTTGCATAAAAAGATTAAAAAAGATAAAACTTTTGAAACGATCTTGAAATTATCAATAGATGAATTGAACCATGATAGGTACAACTCCCAACGAACTACAGCGAAGAAAATATCATAGACTGGAAATCTTTATGCAAATCAGTGAATGTCGAGAGGTCAGGTTTGACCTGGTACGCTACCAATTACCTACAATTGAATGAAGTTCCATCAATATCGCCGGTCATGTTCGAGCTAATGAACTGGCAAATGGGAATCATTAAGCCATCAATCATCATTGTGTTAAACCACAATTGAAGCAGTTCCTTTTAGTCCTTTCTTTTTTTTTTTTGTTGATATACGATTATGGTATCGGACGGCAGTGGTTTCATTGGCATGCAAAAAGATAATACAATCAGAAATAAATTTAATACCACGTGAATAAATAAAAACATTTTTACAAATAATGACAAATAAATTACTCATACAGGAATTGAAATACAGGTGGTAGGTAGGTAATCAGTAAACATTATTTCCGTGTTGATTATTTATTTACGTTTATTATTTTGTAATTTTCAAGGCAGGTATGCGTACATAGGACACCCACATTGCGAATGCATCATGTCGATTTGGTATCATCTCAGTTGACATCAATTAACCCCAGAATTCATACCACACAGTAGAGGAAGCCTACGCCTATACTGCATACTCAAAGCCATTAATTCGAGCTTTCTTTTTTTTCATTTTTGTGGGTTGCCGGTATCAGTGATCCTATTTAAAAGTAAATTATGATTTGGCTGTACCTACGCCAAAAAATTGTTTCATTTTAAAAAAGAATTTTCACATGGTGCATCATGGTATGGGTGGAAATGTTATCTCCTTCTGTTCATCATTCACATATTTCCGACTAAAAGTTAATCCTGTGTCAAATATTTTATGAATTTGATAGGTGGTGATTTATTTAAAGAATTTTCTCTTAACCGACTTTTCTTTTGACTGTACATATAATCTGCACTATGAAGTCAACAGATTTAACTTCGTGTCTTAGGTACGAGCATCGCCGAGAAAACAAGCTTTTCAACAGTCTTTTCTGCTTCCCGACAGCAAAATTGTGGCAGTTTTCTTATTAAATTAGGAGAGCAAACGCTTATAGTCTGTCTGCATTTGATGGAGAAATGTCATCTGTGGTTGTTCTTCACAGATCCAATTGTTAATTGAAGACCTCACTGAGGATGCCGAAGATCAAGATCTGAATCATATCTGCATTGAAGGTTGACGTTTTCGTTTCCAAATATTCCATAATGATTTGAATCTCAAAAGAAACTCAAAGAATCTTGTCTTCTGACCGCGTTTAGAGAGGTCTCGCAGTCTTGGATCATTTTCTATGTAGTTAAAGGATTGAATAGAGCCATAAGCAAGGCTTGGCACTCTTGGTACAGTTTATAGAGTAAGCCCGTCCTACGGCGAAGCAAAGTTAACCTTGTATATTTGACGTAGCTTGAGCCTTGAGATCGTCTTATCGAATGGCATATCCATTAGACGTGAGTCAACAAGCATGCTGCTTGATAGCTCCTCAAAGCTTCGGTGTGAATTGAGCCTTAGACAACATCTCTTTAAACGGATAATGGTTTTGAGAGAACATCCCATTATGTATAGGTCTATCGAGTGGAGTGTGAAGTGCGTCGATAGAAGCACCCTGAATACTGGTTCTTTGATATTTGGCGAACGAACCAAAAACATGTTTCAATGAGATCTCTGTCCATCATACAACTGACATAATGGAGATTATTAGTCTTATCGTAGCCATATGATCCAGAGAGCCCTTTTAGGCGAAAGACCCAAAAGCTTGACCAAAGCTCCCTTACATTGCCAGAAGACTGACAGTGCTTTAGCAGTCCTTAACTCCACATGTTAAGATCAAGGAACCTTGTTATCTAGGATAACTCCAAGATGTTTGACTTCCTTTGAAATGGGGATGTTGACGCTTTTAAGTGTAAGTTGTGTCAGACGTCTCGCAAAGAGGAAAACCTCGGTTTTAAAAGGATTGATGGAGAGACCGTTTCTAACACACCAGATGTCAATCATATAAAGCGCAGCCTATGCTCTGGAACAGACAGCTTGGAGGCTGGACTGGAACCAATGTAAAACTTATTCATTCTTTTCAGTGTTTTAAGCAGAAAGGAGGTTAGACTGATGGGTCTTAATCTCTTGGCAAATGAATAGTCTTGCTTACCAATTTTTATTATGAAAGCGATTCTAACACTTTGCCATGGAGTTGGTATATACTATATAAGCTAGAGCTAAACTGACTGTGGAAATAAAATGTTTCAAAGTATGAAACAAAAGGTTATATTTTCCTATCACAAAGCTGGATAAACACCTTCAGTGCCATCAGGTGACTTGAAGCTGTCAAAAAAAGCCACGGCATATTTCATTTATTGGCCTCGTCGGTAACAACTTACGATTACGTGTACTGTACCAGTTACGTCAAGTGGATTTATCGGATTCACTTGATGGAAATTAGATTAAATTAGATTAGATTAATGGGATGGGTAGACCTTGCTCACCTCTGGGCACTGCGGTGTCTAAATGAAACCTATTGTTCAAGCCCATGTGAGGAAAGCAGTTTTCCTGCTCCTTAGTTGAACCAGAAGTTAGTAATCTTCTGTGGGTAAATGAGTTTATGAGTTTATCTAAGGGGATGATCTCACAGTCAAGTATTTGCTTTCTAAGGCGAAAAAGTGCTGGACATTCTGTTATAATGTGCAAAGATATTTCTTCAATTTTGATGCATAGGCTACAGATGGGGTCCACTACCGGCCTCATTTGGTGAAGATGTTTCTTTAAAGAACAGTAGTTTGTTAGTAGCCCTGTGCAAATTTTTAGGGTTTTCCTATTATGGCTCAGTAAGAATTTTGATGTTTTTTCGGTATATTCTGGCAAAAAGAGTTTTGAACAGATTTAACCAGATGAGTTACGCCAAGCTTTATTTGATTCTTCCAGTAAGATGTTCTTGGCAGTGTTGCTAATTCAGGGAGTCTCTTGGACTAGTTTGGATCTTATGACAGGTGAGCTTCACGCCTTTAGCGTGGCGTGGCTGTCTGAGAAAATGAATATTGTTTTGTTTTTCGTGTTCGATGAACATATTATTCTCGAACATTCGTTAATGGCAAAGACTTCAGCTTGGAAAATGGATGAGTGGCTACCCAGACTTACTTAGAAATTCGTTCTGGGAGAGTCGCTGAAAATGCCGGAACCTGAACCAGTTTCCATTTTTGAGCCGTTCGTATACCAAAACCATACACTCAGAGAAAAACCGCAGTCTAAAATCAAGTACGAGTAGGCTTGGTTCTATTTTTTTGCATTCTTAGTTTTGTTATCCGAAAAATGACACGTTTTATTCTTAATTCAAGAATTTCATTCTAAAAACAAGTTTTTATTTCGAAAATAGGAACACAAAACTTGATTTGAGTATGGCATTCTTAATATAAGATTTTTTTTACAGTTATAGTAAGATATACGTTCTTAAATTAAGTTCTTTATTGTCTTGATTTAGTTTCGTTTTCTTATTAAGAGCAAAACATTCTTAATTTAAGATTATTTAATGTTAAAACGAGCCGATACGGTCTTAAAACTTAAACCAGCCGATACGATTTTAAACGAGCCGATACGATCTTACGCTAAGATTAATATTCTCAAATTAAGCCGAGGCGATCTTAAACTTGTATGATGCCGTTTGATTACAAAGAAGACCGATGTTTCATTTTGAAGCGTGCTTTATTCCGGTTCGGACGTGATTTCGTATTGAGTTATTAAGTGAAATTTTTAAAATGGAAAACTTTGTCTCGGACGAAAGTGACATTGAAAACAGTGTTAAATCTAGTGGTGTATATGTGTTTGAGAACATTGGTGGAAACTTTGTTCTAATGAGTAACAACGTGAACGATTTAAGAAATGAAGACATTGACTATTCAGCCGAAACCGACGCTATTTCCACCACCATGCCAACGATTACCAACTGCGCCGCGCCGACCCTCGTAGACACCGGCAGCACCGATGGGGAAAAGCTATTACAAATCCTTAAACAATTTGATCTTGAGTGCCTGTTTGATGTTCTTAAGGGTAAGTTTTATTGCTTTCATGTTTATGTTGTGTATGCGAGACAAGTCGGAAAATTTTTGTAAGATACGTTGCAAAATTCTGGTCAACAGTACACCGTCTCGATTAGTTTGAAAAATCAGTTTTAGTACTCTATTATTTTGCGAACTAATTTTGATTTTTTATGAACTGAAGCTGCAAACATCACATACATCACACATCACAAGTCTACAATACATAACAAAAGATGAAATCAAGGAAGCAATATCTCATCTCGGATTCCGAGCAGAATTCAGGGAAAAACTGTTTTTGTGGAGGAAAGCTGAGGTAGATAGCTAATGTTCAAAGTTTATAAATACATTGTTTAATTTGTACAATGTATTTTTAGTTCGGAAAAGATGATGAAACAATGTCGATGCCGTCAAAAGTTGAAAACTGGCTTCAAAACAACCCAAGTAGCAGCTCGTCAATACTTTTAAGTGGTGGAAAAGTCCTTCTTAAGGTAATATTGCGTATCTTTCAAATAAAATGTGTAGTCCCTTTAACGATACAATTATTCTTAGGACTTAACAACGCTGATGAACGAGACTTCGAAAGGGAAAGCAGTACTGGATTACTCCAAAAAAAATCAAACGCTAAAAAAGAGCCACAGAGATGACATTTGTCAGATAAATAATAACAAATTTGCAATTAATTTTGAGGAATGTAAAGTTTCATTGGAAATAGTCTTTAAAGGTACAAGGTATTTTAATAACTGTTATTTAGCTTTACTTAATGATGTTACTAATAATTTTAAACTTTATAAATTGAAAATTTTTATAACTCAGAAAGAAACAATTTATGTTCTATGCCAACGTATTGAAAACCTTGGATTTGACCATCATTTCCAATCTTTTCAAATTGGTTCTTTATTAAGAAACATTGAAGTAAAAATGATTACGGGATTTTTAAGTCCACCACTCCATTTGTATCCACTAAACAATGGAAAAACCTATTTTAGAATTAAGTATATTTAAATAATTTTAGTAAAAAAAAATCAGAAAAAAATATAAACACAATAAAATTGTAAGTGCTTTTAGCTTCATTTTGGTGAAGATGGCGTGGGGACGAGGGATGGGAACAAGGGATGAGGACGACTGGATTGATTCTAAAGGTAAGAGCTTACAAATCTTGGATCATGATTTAAGAAGCTTGAAAATATCCGAAGGATACTTAAAAAAAATAGTTTTTGTTCTTATTTCGAGTTCGTTCGTACTTAATTTCAGTCAAAATTCAAGATTAAAAGAGATAAAAGCGATCCGAAAGCTACTCAAACAAACCATTTTTGTTCTTGTTTCAAGATTTTAAATGCTTAATTTAGGAATATAAAAAACTTTTTAAGTTTGTTTTGTTCTTATCCCCGATATATTTAAGAATACGTGATCTTAATTTTAGGTTGTAATAGTCTAACATTAAGCTTTTGTATTCTTATAATTTAGCTTAAATGATCTTATATGAAGATGAGAACATTCTTGAAATAAGAATTTGAGGCTTATCAAAAATAGGCTTAGAACAAGAATTTCGGGCACGGATTAAGAATTTTCGAGGTTGACAGACTTTCGTCAACGAATCGGCTTGTTTTGACACCGATTTTCTTGAATTTAGCTCGTTTTTTTTCTGAGTGTATCTTGACTTGAAGGATGAGGCATTGTATTCTCCCAGTCTTTCCCAGAAGGGAAGTTGAGTTTGAAGTTATGCATTGGAATAATAGCATCCAAGCACATACTAACGGTATTAAGTTTTTCTAGACTTTCCATTGTGGACAGATGTCCTTTCGAGTATGGATGTGATTTTATGTTTCCTTGATGGAAAAGACGGTGTGTCGCCAGTCTTGCTTCCATTTTTATGAAGAGGTGAATTGGAGGTAGTCCAGCGTTTAGAGCGTATGTTGGTGTTGTACGCATGCATCCAGTAACACATGCTGTTGCCAATCTTTGTCACCTCGTCTAAGGGAAGTAGACTGTAGTGGACCGATTGATACCTGGTTTCCTGGAAAATTAGTTTCCAGCATAAGACTGAGTGTCTCTGCCTTAAACTTGGTATAGGAACCGCCTGATTTCCTGAGTGTCTCTAGTTTGTTTTCCTTGCTCCTTTTAAGTGCCTTGGCAAGCCGATAAGTTTCATTGTGTGTTTCTATAGATACCTTCACAGATTTCTTTGTCAGAGGCATTCTTTGATCTTCGAATAAACTTTTTGAAATCCTTCTGCTTAGGTCGGGTTCCAGTCTTCCTCTGATTTGGTCCTGAGGGACCTATTCAGAAAACTTCTGGTTTCCCTGCGATGCTTCTGTAGTTTTGCGTGCCTGTAGTTCTATTAGGCATTGCTCTAGCCTCTAACGGGACATATATCAGCTGAAAATTTTTTTATGGGCACAATATTAACGTTAATAACTGCTTTCTACGGACTCTCTGCTTTATTGAGAGCTTTGGTAAGCATTTGAAGAAATTAGCAAGCTCAGCGTAGAAAAGTTTCCAGTGGCATGTTTTGTTTTTTTTGGGATACAATGTTACTAAAAGAGTTTAGACCATATTTGTAACATGCAATTGAAAGTATCAGTAAACCGGTAGCGGGACGTCCGGTAATCTTTTTGGCATTAATATCTGTTAGCATCAAGTCAATTACTACCAGTCTCCTATAGCCGTAACAAAGGCTTGCCTATTGCCAACATTGTCGGTAGGTACCTATCTGAATCAAAAGAAAGGATGAAGCTCAGAAACCTTAGAATATTCGAAATTGATATGAATGCAACTTGCGGAGGTTATTACCCGCGTGATCGTGGTTCGAATTTTGCAGACCTTGTGACCTGCGGTTCCGCTTTCATTCACTAGCATCTCGGTTGCTAGTTAGTTCATATACGAGCACAGAAACATAGGAAAGCATCGTCAGTCGTGGGAAAAATAAAACATCAAAAAATAGTTCAGCAGCCATGACAGGGGTTACTGTTTTGTGTGCACTGACACTAAACACCACCTATTATATTAGCCTGGTGGAGAATTAAGAAACTTTTATCTACACACCAAGGAATGAGCAAAGACTTCAAAAGTCAAGAGAACTTGCCACACCACACGCTATAATCCTTTTCTCTCCCTAGCTAGCCTCATAGTCCTTCATATTTTTTATGAAGCATCTGGCAACGGCAACGAATTCAGGCATTGCGGTAAGGACTTTTTCACATTGACCACACCTCTAAACAGAATCTAACATCAATGCAATGCCGAACATTTTAGAACAGCACCACTAAATGAAGCAGAAAAGAAAAAAAGTCCACAAAGACTTTATTTGCGAGTTCAAAACGCAACACATAGAAACAACACAAGCCGCACTCCGTCAGACTTTGTTTATCATTCTTTTTTTTTTTTTTTTTGAAAATAAGTGGATAAAAGGGGAGAAACAATTTTTTTTTGTTTGATCCAGTGCACAAGTCGAATTAACGTTTCATTAAAAAGTTCCAACCAATCGTTGACCTTACTTCTTAAACTGTAGAAAAATGTACATTAACTTTTAGCTAAACATCTCGTCCTCGTTTTTTAATTGTGAATTTGAGTGGGCTGCGAAAATGTTCCGACTTTTTGTCAACAAGAGCCACGGGCAACTTTTTAAGCGTATATTGTACTTCCGGATCAGTCTTAATTGGAGCAGGGGGCAGCTACACACTTTGTTGGCAGAGAAGAGCGCACTGTGTTGCGAAAAACTTTTTGTTAAAGGAAAACTGTTTGTTTTTTATGTTTTCTTTTTTTTTAACTTTTTTTTTGTTTAAGGAGCTTAAATTAGTCTTGATGGCTGACTCTTCACAGAAATTAGCTGGTGATAAGTGGATTTTTTAGCTTTGAATTATAATTTTTTTCTTTGTGGCAGAGAGGGAGAGAGATAAAGTGCAAAGTTGTTTTTCCAAATGAAGCCAGTGATGACAACAAGGATGAAGTTGAGAACAGCGGTTTTAGTGGTCAATTATTTTTGTGAATGTTTTCAATTGCCTTTCGAGACTTCGAGTATTCTAACACCACTTTTGTGGAAATAATTTTAAAATTTTGTTTTTGGGGACCGAGTTTTTAGCTGCTGCTTAAACCATAAAAGATTTGAGGTATCAGTTGAGGAATAGGCAGCTTCTCCCAAAGTGATTCCACTGCCATTCCATACCACAAAAAGAACTTTCTTAGTTAGCCATTCGGAGTCGGCAAACAAATGTGGGCCCCTTGTATTCTTTAAGTTACGGCTGTGAGCAATGAGCTTACAGCCCCTGTTTCGCCACCCAATTTATTTGACTTCGATCAATTGATTTGCTCGGTGGTGTCTGGTATTTTATCATGTCAGTGACGGTTCCAATGATCATTCTTCCCTAAATTGATCAATAAAGCTCTTAGAATATCGCGGCCTTCGAAGCACGAGTACTTTCGCAGGAAACCGCGAAACAACTAGCTGTGCTTGAAAACAAAAACATTAACGTTTTCATTGAAAGCCAGGGGGTCATTTAAGCTATCTTACCCATAGTCACAAAATCCAAATTATTTTTCGAAAGATATCGCAGTAATTTAAGAGTGCTCAGCGCAATGAACTTACTTACTTACTTTGGTGGGCATTACAGTTCGGGGTGAACCTGGGCCTCAACCAACTTCCTTCTATAACGATTTCGATTTCGGGCGAGCTCTCCCCAGTTTCGCACTACGAGTCGGTTGAGGTCTTCATCCAATTGATTGCGCCACCTAAGACGAGGTCTTCCCCTTCCGCGATTTCCCTGCAATGAACTTTCGAAAACTCGTCGAGCCGAAGCGTTTTGGTTCATCCGCTCCACATGACCTCGCGTAGCCTCGCGATGCGTACTCTTCTGGCTATGCCTATGTCGTGGTACAGCTCATACAGCTCGTTGTTGTATCTTCTTCTCCACACATTGTCTTCGCATACGGGACCAAAGATTATTCGGAGTACTTTTCTTTCGAAACGACCAAGGGTTTCCTCATCCGCTTTCGATAAGGTTCATGCGTCCGCACCGTAAAGCAGGTCTGGGATGATTAAGGTCTTATACAAGGTTACCTTGTTTTTTCTGGAGAGGGTTTTGTTTCTCAATTGTCTTCTTAACCCAAAGAAGCAACGGTTGGCAAGAGTTATTCTCCGTTTGATCTCCGCACTGATGTTGTACTCCGTGTCTGTAGCGGATCCTAGGTAGACGAAGTCCTGTACGAAGTTATGTCTGTCTATTGTGACACGTATTGTCCAATTCGTCGATGTTCTGTATCCTTGTTTGATGAAAACATATACTTCGTTTTGCCCTCATTAACCATCAAACCCATTTTTGCCGCTTCTATTTCAATACTCGCAAAAGTACCTATGACATCACGCTTTTTTCTTCCCATTACGTCAATATCGTCTGCATAGACGAGTAATTGTACAGACTTTTATAAGATTGTTCTTCTGGTGTTGACGTTTAAGTTTTGTACAATTTCTTCAAATATGATGTTAAAGAAATCGCATTACAGTTTGTCGCCTTGCCTTAGTCCTTTTTCGACATCTAAGGTCTCGGTGAGCTCTTTATCGACCATTTTATTCTAGATCATCGTCCAAGTTGAATGAGGTATTCTGCCTGATAGCGGAATTTAATCTTCATCACCGTTAAGCAGATTGCAGAAGTGGTCTTTCCAGATCCTCAGTAGCGACTGCGTCCCTATGTTTTGTTTCCCTGCTGGTCTTTACAGGTGTGCGTTCGAGGCTTTGCTACCATGGCAAGATCATTTTACCTTTTGATAAAACTTCCGAATTTTGTTCCTGTCATGGCAGCTCTCAATTTTCTCAATCGAGCGCTTCTCATGCTGCTTCACTTTCTTTTAGAGGACTCGGTGTTTTTCATTTCTTTTCTGCTTGTTAATCTCGTTATATTGATCGTAAGCTGCCTTTGTTCGCTTTTGCGTCAGCATTTGTCGTGCTTTTTGTTTTGGTGCATTTGCCTGTCTGCATTCTTCATCGAATCATGGATTTCGTTTTGGAGGCGGAGTGAGCCCTAGTACCTCAGACGCAGCGGTTCTGATGGCTTGTTGGCGTTGTTGCCATTGGTTTTCAATGCATAATGCTGGCGGCATGGGATTCAAGGATAATTGAAGGCACACTCGGTTGGAAAAGGCACTGGCAATCTCTTGCGATTGTAGCTTTCCGACGTCATATCTCTTCACAGCGTTAGTTCGCACGAGTCGTGAACAAGATATCCTCATTCGTACCTTGCTTAAAACAAGGTAGTGGTCCGAATCAAAGTTGACACCTCGGAAAGTTCGGACATCTACCACACTGGAAGAGTGCCTTTCGTCAATCGCCACATGGTCAGTTTGGTTGACGGTTGGTTGATCAGAGGATCGCCATGTACCTACCTTTATGAATTTTGAGATGCGGGAAGCGCTTGCTACTAACAACACGATCTAGCCCCGCAGCAAAATCGATTATCCTGAGTCCGTTTTCGGATTTTTGCTAACCGATTTTATTTCCAAAGATTTCATCCTTCCCTAGTTTTGCGGCAAAATCGCCAAAAACAATTTTTACGTCTTGTAGAAAGTACTGCTTCGAGGAGCTCAAAAGAACAATTGACGTGTACCTTTTATAAGTTGCAGCATCTGGGCACTACCAAGTTGACACCAATCACAACTCGACTCGACTTAAAAATCAATACTTTCCCCACAAAGGATACAAAAACACAAATTTTACCTACAAAATAATTTGTGCTTTTTGTGTAGAATGACGAAAAGAAAAGTTTTAAACTGTTCTTCATTGACCTAAACATATGTAAAAGTTTTGTTTTTTTTCCAGCTCCCAACTTAGTTCACAAGGATATCAGCTTCCCACACAAAAACTATTGTCGGAATCGCTTTAGGAATAGAAAAGTAGGAGCAGTTGTGTGGGTACACAAGACTCCTGCTGCGGGCGTTCAGGGTGAAATCACGCGGGAAATTACTAAACACCACACATACGACCGGCAAGATGCAATATTTCCTGTTTATAAACCTTTCCCATGTATACACATCCGCGACATTCCTCAGCCAGCTGCATGCCCCAGGGCGGGCAATGCAAATTATTTCTAATTAAAAAAAGTGTTTTTGCATTCAGCGCTTGTTTAATTGGAAAAGTTTTGTGAAATTAATTTTTTTTTTCTTCTTTTTGCTTTGTTCTATACGAAGTCTTTTCCAAACAGCCAACTATGTGCAGTGACAGTGTTGAAAGGGATAATAGTTGTTTGGAGACACTCCCCTACTTTGCTTGTGAAAGTCTCCCTTTTTCTAGTTTAATATCATTGGCGGTATTGCTGCACAGTTCTAGGTGCAAACGAGAACCTGTTATCGGTCTGGAAAACCCGTTGGTCGGAGGGAACACTAAAAATATTTATGGGTTTGTGTTTGTTGTTTTTAGTTTTTAACTTTAGTCTTGATTTACATGGTCGTTGGGGCTGGTTTAGTGGAGCGGTATTTGAAATGAATCGCATTCTAGGTGTGATGTGCGATTTGTGCTCTAATTTGCCATTTAATGCCACACAATAACACCAAATTGACATCACGGACATTTTTCGGATGACAGCAGGTGCGTAGAGGAGCTGGGGTGAAGGACGAACGGTTGCATTCAATGAAAATCTAAAATCACGTCATGCTAAGTTCTATTTAATTAGTTGCAATTCTATGAGAAATTTTATGCGTTTGCTTAATTAGTTGTTTTTACACACACAAAATAGAATGTGGTTGATATATGTGATGCAAAACTGCATTTGGCTAATTCGCTTTGAAACGATGTGGGTACTGTAATTTTTTCCGCTTGTGTTGTAATGGCTGTCTGCAGTATAGAAAAAGGGCATTTGATGGAAAAGAATTCCCCTCACTCATGAACTTGTTACTGTTGCAATTTTTTTTAAAATTAGCACATATCCCAGACCAAAAGCTGCGGACGGCCGAAGGTTCTAAAGCTGCTCACGAAAAGACAAGCGAAGTTAATTAACTCTTTGAACTGGAAATAGTAAAAAAAAAACACATGGAATAGGAAGTATCCCATGGTAAGCAGTTTATACCTCTTTGTAGGAGCCCCACGTTGGGTGCCAATTTTTTTTTTGTCGGCAAACATATAAATACTTTACGCTAATGCATATCATACAGTACTCTACAACTGAAATGAACTTTGATGATACGAAGACAACACCTGATGTCAAGCCTCCTAATTTTAAAGCCCACCACCTTTTCCATTGTGTGTCTTTTCAGATGTAGCTACAAATCAATCGGGCTCTCTGTTGGCTCTTCGAAATCATCAGCACAGACTAGAATCTTATACTGGTCTTAAGGTCGTCAGTAAAATTCTCTACCCAAGAAAGAATTTTGCTTTTATAAACTTCCGCATGGAGCTGTATACTTATTTCCGTAACTAACGAATTAAGCAGCACGTTTTACTTTCGCTTTAAGACTTCTCTTTGCAGGCATTATAAAAAAGCCTTCGGCAGTCTTACCAACGGTAAAAACAACAGTCTCGGGCTACAAACCCCGAGCCGAAGCCTGCAAATACGATCAAGGGAACATCGTGGTGGAACCGCAGTCAATGCAGGGGATATGAAAAGACCACTTCTCCAAGCTTTATAACGGCGATGATGAACCCAATTCCGCTGTTAGAGAAGCTAAAGTCCAACAAAACTGCTGGAGCTGATGGCCTCACTGCCGAATTTCTTAAAACGGCAGGCAATGACCTGGTCAGGAGTATGCACTTTCTCATTTGCAAAATATGGTCGGAAGAAAGCATGCCCGATGAATAGAACCTCAGCATTGTTTCCCCTGTCCTCAAGAAAGAAGACCCTCTGAACTACGCCAACTGAAGAGGTATCAGTCTTCTAAATATCGCATACAAGATCCTCTCTGCCGTATTGTGTGAGCATCTGAAGCCATTCGTCAACAACTGGATAGGTCCTTATCAGTGCGGCCTTAGACCAGGAAAGTCCACCATAGACCAAATCTTCACACTACGGCAGACCTTGGAAAAAACCCAGGAGCTTCAAATCGATACCCACCACCTTTATTTTAATTCCGCATATGACAGCATCTATAGAGAGGAGTTATATAGAGCCATGTCTAGTTTCGGCATCCTTACCAAACTTGTCCGATTGTGTAGGATGACGATGGAGAACGCACGCTGCTCCATCAGGGTCGGAAAATATCTCATTGATACATTAGATGTCAAAAAAGGTTTAAGGCAAGACGATGCACTGTCATGCGACTTCTTCAACATCGTTCTTGAAAGAATAGTGCAAAACTCCCAAATCAACAAGAGAGGCACAATCTTTCAAAGATCCGTTGAATTGCTTGGATATGCCGACGATATTGACATAATTGGAAGAACGCAGCGTGATGTCAGTGGCACGTTTATGATCATTGAGACGGAAGCGAAGAAGATGGGTTTAGTAGTAAATGAGGGCAAGACCAAGTATATGCTGTCATCAAGAAAGGACACACCGACGACTTGGACAGAACGTCACGAATGACAGCTATAACTTTGAGGTAGTTAAGGACTTCGTCTACCTAGGCACCGCTATTGATTCAGACAACGACACCAGCGCTGAAATCAAACGAAGAATAACTCTTGCCAATCACTGTTTCTTCGGACTAAGAAGGCAGTTGAGTAGTAAAGTCCTCTCTAAGACACTTATCATCCCGGTGCAGAGGCATGGACCTTGTCGAAGGCAGACGAGAACGCTTTAGGATGCTTCGAGAGAAAAATTCTTCAGGTGATTTTTGGTCCGGTCTGCATAGATGAAGAGTGGAGAAGAAGATTCAACGACGAATTGTACGGGCTGTACAGCGACACTGACCTTGTCAAACGAGTAAAGGTCCGGCGGCTTAGATGGCTGGGTCATGTAGAGCGAATGAATACCAACGCTCCGGCCCAGAAAGTCTTCGAATCCAATCCCGAGGGACGGCGCAGTAGAATAAGACCGCGACTCAGGTGGCGCACGCAAGTAGGATAGGACCTCAACCAACTTGGCGTGCAAAACTGGAGGCAGCTAGCTAGGGGCCGAGCTGGCTGGAGAAGCATGTTGGTTGAGGCCCTAGTCCGACCCGGACTGTAGCGCCACCTTAAGTAAGTAAGTAAGTTGCAGCACATCAAGAGGTTATGAATACCCTTATAATGTTGGAGAACACAGTGCGAGCATTTAGGAAAACAGGAGAGGATTTGAAAGGAGACATCGATGCACGTTGCTTTTAAATCTTTGCGAATCGCAATGATGGGGAAAACAGGGCCAAGTATTCCGTATTCGGGTGGTGCGACTAAAATATGAATCTCTATACTTGACTGTATGCCTGAAGTTAGGCTCAAGGTAAGGCTCTACTAAACCCTCTAACTGCTTCGAAAGTGATTCATCAGGAATGCAAGACTTCTCTGAACGCGTTCGGAACTAGATTCTTTGATTGAGAAGGATCTGAAACATCTTTCAAAGGACCTAAACGAGTGATTCAGGATCCTCAGAGTGAATCAACAGTTGGATTTTTCAAGAGCACAACCGTAGATGACAAACTTCCATTGAATGCTCAGACAAAACGTATGCAACCGAAAGTTAACAAGAAAAGTACCGCATTTTCGCTATCACAAAGCAGAAAAGGCAGTAGAAAGCTTGATTATCGTTGACACGGGGGATTTCTTTTTTGGGAAGTAATTAAACTTGTAAGGCTATGGTGATATTAAAATCTGCGTTCTGTGAATCCTGTGGAAAGGATGACGACACCGCTATTCGCTATCTCTATGTTAATGTCCGACATTTTATCGAATCCGGTCACAAATATTCGCTGCAGACATGGTGAGAGCTGGTAACCTAGGCTTTTTACCATGACAGCAACTTTTGGCTTTTCTCTGAACATTTAGAAAGTTAGAACAAAAGAGGTGCCTTTGGCGTAATGGTTAGCATGTCTGCCGTTGAGCCAGAAGTTCGTAGCTCGAATCACAACAGAGGCAAAAATGTTTTTCCACGGTATCACCCTTCGCGTGGAATTGGGAAGTCCTCCGTTAGTAAATTAATTGAAAAGCGATATTTTGATCAGCCGTTCGGAACCGGCAAACAATTGGAGGTCCCCTCCATTTCCTCAGAAAGCATGGTTGCAAGAAATGCTCCTGGCAGCAGGGCTCACCGTTCTGTTGAGCCTCCCTACGTATGTTTGTATGTGTATACCAAAAGAAGGTAGCTATCTGGTAGTACAATGGACCGGTGTTTATGTCCGATTGCTCAAGTAAGAATTTTGAAAAAACACCATGGGGTTAAAAGCTGTGAGTTTTTTTGAACCGTAAGAAGCCTTAACTCTAATTGTACTTGTAAAATTTAACTACGAAATGCAGGCCTTGAGACAGCTTGATCACGAGAAAGTGAAAATTAGACTTTCGTCGCTTAGAGAAGGATTTGATTCAAACAACAAAACAATTTCAAGTTAAAAAATTCCACTCAAACAATAGACAATCGACGAGACTGTAGAACGACACAATTAAAAAAGTTTAACGAAGGAACGTTTTGACGATATTGTCGACGACAAACATGAGAACGATGAGTGTTTTAAAAGTAATTCGATGAAAGCCCAGCACTCACGCAGTTACAAAACGATTTCGCTGTCAAAATTAATTAATTTCACAATCTTCTTCCACCCGCTAAACCGAAGCAGAATCGGGTCAACCTACTTCCTTTCTCGTCTGGACCATTCCAACTGTCTCCTGGTAGGTACGCATTTTGTTGTATTTTATGACATCCACCCTCTCAAAGTAATAAGGAAACATAATTATATTTTCAGGACTAAAACGTTTCACAACGCAGCATGCAGTCCTTTCTGCAAAAGGGTATACGTACTCCTACTCCTATAGGAATTATGTGTTCCAATCCCTTGCAAGCTCTGCTTCTAGACACGGCCTTGTAACTTTTTTTTACCACAGACTCAGAATCATACCGCTTGACTGACACATGATGCGAAGTGTTATCTCGTGTACAGCTCTTTGTTTTATAGCTTTACCGACTAGGAAGGTGGATTAATTCAAGAAGCATCTTTTGTCCTTATGCCACGCTAATATTTATATCTTCGCTCTCATTTGTTTCCTTCCAAAAGGGAACAAAAACAAAATAACACAACCCCACAGAAAAAAAAACGCAATATTTTCGCTATTTTGTGAGTACGCTTTGCTTTAATTACAAGGGCACACATTTACACAATCCGCAACAACCCTGATGCTCCATCCACCAACGTAACACCTCTGGGTTATGAGACACACCGAGGTGATATAATTAAATTGATTAATCCTTTCCGGCAAAATACAAGACACATCATATTATGAATCCTGTTACGGTCGTTTTATGTCACACACAACAGGTGCAGATGTGAAAGAAAACAGTTGGTGTTGAGAAAGAATTTTTAAGACCCATACTTACGTACCTATAAAGGTACTCGTAGGCATAGTTGTATGAGCTTGAGCCTTGTCGGAATAAGTATATCACTCTAGTCGTTTAAGCATTCTTCTCTGGTAAACATTGACACAGAACACAGTTTCAAAATTAGCATTGCTAGAGGGGAGTTTTTATGTAAGCGTCTTGTGTAAAATTCTCATGGTGTGTGGCAAGAAAGTCGATTCACCTTCACTTTGTTGCGACTCGAGGCGGGATGGCATGCCTTGGAAGGTAGGTTAGGTATTCTGTTTAATTACACAACTTTATTAGGAAGCCCTTTGCGTTAAAAGGGACTCGAAGTGGAATGAGAGAGCATTGTGTTGTCATTTGTGGTTTTGTGTTATCGTATTCTATTATACTTGGTATGGTAATAATCAGCATCATGGATTCTATATAAGAGTTTGCGGATTGGTGGGTGCAGCGGGTCGGACAATTTAGGGCGGATGTCATCAGTGGTAATTGGTTTTCGTAGTTTGGTGATGTGTGCTTTGTGTTTCAGTGAATTTAATTATTCTTGTACTTGTGCCTAGTCATATGATGTGTAATATGTCGGTGTCGGTATTTCGAAATCGATTTGACAACTGCTACACAAATGTCTGTAACAGATTTCAGATTTAGGTACAGAAGTTGTGGTAAGTTCGTAGGCAGGCAGTTTGTCAGGGCCCCCATTAGGAATTATGAAACACATTGCAAAAAATAGAGCTTGATTACGAATTACGAGATCGGCTCAATGAAAATGTAAGAGCTACGGCCTACAGCAAAACGATCGACAGTCATAAATGACAGCGAGTATCACACCTTTAGAAGTTCAAACCTCAGTTGTTCGTCTTCAAACATCGCTTGCTACGAAGCCTTGCGAGGTGTTCATCTTTAACAACTTTCAATAGCCAGGCAAAATTATTCATCACTTATTACTGAAACAAGTCTGTAGGGAACTATCTTTTTTTTACCAAACAAAAACTTAAGTTTTTTTGCTTTTGAACAACTCAAAGGAAATAAATATCTTTGTTAACCATAAAAAACCCACACCCCTTAACACTGGCACTGATCTATAACCGGTTGAAAAAAAAAACAAAAAAAACAATTACAAAATACAAAAAACCTAAAAAAAAAAATACAAAATACAAAAAAACAAAAAAATGTAAAACAAATGGATTCTTAAGTGAACTTACGTAATAAAGGATGAATTTTCTCTGTATTTTTTTTATGGAGAATTCACTTAAAAGTCCAATAACGAAAAAAAAACTTAAAAAAAAAAATTTGACAAAAGTCGTTTTTGTAATTTTTGGTTTTCTCAAAAACTACAGGTTATTTTGACATCCGGTTTTTGTGTTTGATCAAAAATAAATAAGAGCATTTTACTTAATTACGTAAAATTTGGAAAAAAAGTGGTTTAAGAAAAAAATTATGTTTTTTTTCAAAATTTTGACTTTGAAAATTAATATTTCAAAAACTATTTATTTGAACAACTTATTTTTAAATTAAAATTAATGTTTAAGTTTTTGGCTTTTCAAAATGCTATAGCACGACTCTGTAGGTATTACTGTTATTTTTAAATAATTTTTTTACCATTTTTAATGGTTTTTTTCTTAAATTGCCCCTCCCGCCTAAACGGGGGAAAATGGACCCCCTCCCATACGATTTTTTGCTTGTCTAGGTCCAACCTACACACCCTATCTTTTTGTCATACCTTATGCGAATCACCCTGTATAAGCTAGTTTTACACATTTTTGTTAGCATGTAAGTAAATATAAGTAAATTTATATAAAAATGAATTGAAAATGAAAAAAATGAATAACCGGTTGGAAAAATAACAAAGAATTTTTCTTACATGCATTTTTGTGTTGCAAAGGTTATAACAAATTAGAAAAACAACGACACCGCAGTGGAATGGCTAGAAAAGTAGAAATGGACCTCTGCAGTACAGTGATCTTCCTTACCGTAAAAACACATAGTATAGAGGATAAATTAATTAAGCGAATGACAAAAACTTTCGTTCGATAAGAACTAGTTGACGCAGATCTCATCAAGAAAAAGGACTATAACTTAAGCGTCCAACAAAAATATAAAATTAATCCGTGGCTGCGTAATGAAAAAGAGGTACAGTCAACCTTCTTTTTAAAAATGTAGTTTTTTATAAGATAACTTTTTTTAAAAGATTTCTTACGTGCCTTTTAGTACGCTTACACTAAATCAATTAAATATCTAGAAGAAGCTAGAAGTTCCCTGAGCCGTTCCATCGAGTTTGATAAAATTCTAATCAATTTAAAATTATTAGAAGCTAGAAAAAAAAATACATTGTTTCAAAAATATACCATTCTAGTTAATCAGCGGGGTAATATAAATCAACCCTAAAAAAGGGGAACAATTGAACCAAATAACGAGAAAAGCTTAAAAACCTTAATAAAATACAATAAATAAAAAAGAGAGCCACCCTAGCTCCTCGAATCATAAAAAGGTTGAAACTCCACAAAAGACAAGAATCTGATTCTATATTTGTTTTATCTCGGTTTTTCATGCATCTCGTTGTTTTCGCTGTTTACTTATATTTATCAGATAATAGCGAGAGAAAGAGCGAGAGATTCGGACACACAAAGCGTCAACGTCCAAGGCCACGCAGGTGGAATCGGCTTAATTCAAGGCTAACTTCAAACAAATAAAATCAATCAAACAATAAGTACACACGAAACACACATGAGAAAAAACCGACAGAGAAATTAAAACAACAATTAGCAACAAAAGATTAATTTAGACATACAAGATCGGTCAAACCAATCAATCCCACCATCCTACAATTACGAAGAAAACTCTACTCTCCACAATCATATTTTGTCCTCTCCTGTAACCAACCTTTCCTCACTCAAACATCCAATTTTGAGATAAAAAAAAAAAAAAAAAAAAAAATAATTACTAACCAAAAAAAAAGAACCAAAGGAGAATTCCTAAATATAACAATTTGATGTACAAATATAAGAAAAAAAAAGAAGAGAGGTGTCAAGGGACACCCGGATGGAACGAAGTTCCTTTCGATTAATTAGTGAAGGAATTGTAATAAAATTTAATTTTTTTTTAAGTTATAATAATTTTTTTATTATTAACAAATATAATGTTATATAAACTTAATCAGTAGCCTCAATTTACGTAATAATTGGCTTGTGGTAACTGAAGTAGGAAACAACTCGAAACACCCGCAAAAAAATTTTCAACACGAATTCAATATGGCGTCCTATTTCTGAGTTTGAGGCTCTGTGCTCACTAGTATAAACTGTGAAAACTTAACAAAACGCCTGCATCGGTATAAATTTTTTTTTACTAATTTTTATCTTTTTCAGTGGTCTGAATGTGGTCAAAATGGAAAAAAAAAGTTAATTCCTGAAACTTAAATTCATTTTTCTAAGTTCTAGGCTGTATAAAAATTAAAAATTATCGATTTTTTGCAACCAAAAAGATTTTTTTTACTTTTCAAACTCAACTGACTTTGTTTTGTGACTACACACAATGGCGGCTGTGGTAAGTGAGGGTCTGTGAGGTCATCCGGGTGAGGTTTTCCGGTCTAGTTTAGCTTTTAGGCAAAACGCACTACCTCGCTGAAGTGGACTCTCTGGTTATACTCTGTGATATAAACTATAGTAGAATTGTGTAGACTTTTTACTGGTGGCGGGCGCACCACCAGTCTCCCGTTCGAAATAACAAGTTCCACATGAAATTTTTTACAAAAAGAAAAAGAACATTTGTGGATGTTAAGATTTTTGCTCTTTGAAATTCAATTTGTAAACATTGAGTTCTCTTTTTGAACTGCTGTGCAGCTGTGCACCATTCAAAGAGGAAACCGTAGATCGGGTGTATGTATAATGTATGATATTGGTAAAGTATAAAGGACGACAAAGAAGATTATGCAAGACAATGCTCGTAAGCACAAAAATAATCATTTTCAAGGAAATTCATGTTTGAGACCTTTTCGTTTGTGAGTTAGTGAGGTAGGTCAGAAATTTTATTGGAGGCAGGCACATGAAAATTAAGTTTTTGCGAAGTCATTGCGTGTAGGTATTTTGTATTTGTACATTTTCGTTGAAATCTTATAAGTATACCTAATAACAAATTCTGCATGTGAAACTTTGATCGATTATCGATACAAATTAATTTTCAAAGTAAAATTTTAGTTCATCTAATATTATTTTGTTTTATCTATTTCGGATATTCATTATAGCAGTTTAAAGGGCGCATAGGGTCAATTAAATTTAAAAAATGATCATGACTGGGTCGCTCGAGCTTGTGATTGCTCGTAGTATATTTGGTGGTATAGGATTGCCAAGTACACATCAAATATGAAAATTGAGTTAAATGACGCAAAACATTGAAAAAATTTTATTACATATTCCAAAGGTTTCAAGCGAAAATCAAATAACCTCATTTTTTCCCCCTTCCCCTTCCCCTTCCCCTTTCAGAGAGATAGAGAGACAGACACACAATCCCTCAGTAACTTAACGTAGACTTCGTTAGCCTATTTTACTCAGTGTAGCTTTCCAACAGGGAAAGAATTTTTCAAGTATTATATTACTATTAGTATTAGTATTAGTATTAGTATTAGTATTAGTACTAGTATTAGTATTAGCATTAGTATTAGTATTAGTATTAGTATAAGTATAAGTATTAGTATTAGTATTAGTATTAGTATTAGTATTAGTATTAATATAAGTATTAGTATTAATATTAGTATTAGTATTAGTATTAGTATTAGTATTAGCATTAGTATTTGTATAAGTATTAGTATTAGTATTAGTATTAGTATTAGTATTAGTATTAGTATTAGTATTAGTATTAGTATTAGTATAAGTATTAGTATTAGTATTAGTATTAGTATTAGTATTAGTATTAGTATTAGTATTAGTATAAGTATTAGTATATTAGTATTAGTATTAGTATTAGTATTAGTATTAGTATTAGTATTAGTACTAGTATTAGTATTAGCACTAGTATTAGTATTAGTATTAGTACTAGTATTAGTATTAGTATTAGTGTAAGTACTCCTTCCCCTTCCCCTTCCCCTTCCCCTTCCCCTTCCCCTTCCCCTTCCCCTTCCCCTTCCCCTTCCCCTTCCCCTTCCCCTTCCCCTTCCCCTTCCCCTTTCCTTCCCCTTCCCTTCCCTTCCCCTTCCCCTTCCCCTTCCCCTTCCCCTTCCCCTTCCCCTTCCCTTCCCCTTCCCCTTCCCCTTCCCCTTCCCCTTCCCTTCCCCTTCCCCTTCCCCTTCCCCTTCCCCTTCCCCTTCCCCTTCCCCTTCCCCTTCCCCTTCCCCTTCCCCTTCCCCTTCCCTTCCCCTTCCCCTTCCCCTTCCCCTTCCCCTTCCCCTTCCCCTTCCCCTTCCCCTTCCCCTTCCCCTTCCCCTTCCCCTTCCCCTTCCCCTTCCCCTTCCCCTTCCCCTTCCCCTTCCCCTTCCCCTTCCCCTTCCCCTTCCCCTTCCCCTTCCCTTCCCCTTCCCCTTCCCCTTCCCTTCCCCTTCCCCTTTCCCTTCCCCTTCCCCTTCCCCTTCCCCTTCCCCTTCCCCTTCCCCTTCCCCTTCCCCTTCCCCTTCCCCTTCCCCTTCCCCCTTCCCCTTCCCCTTCCCCTTCCCCTTCCCCTTCCCTTCCCCTTCCCCTTCCCCTTCCCCTTCCCCTTCTAGTATAAGTATTAGTATTAGTATTAGTACTAGTATTAGTATTAGTATTAGCACTAGTATTAGTATTAGTATTAGTACTAGTATTAGTATTAGTATTAGTATTAGTATTAGTGTTAGTATTTGTATAGGTATTAGTACTCCTTCCCCTTCCCCTTCCCCTTCCCCTTCCCCTTCCCCTTCCCCTTCCCCTTCCCCTTCCCCTTCCCCTTCCCCTTCCCCTTCCCCTTCCCCTTCCCTTCCCCTTCCCTTCCCCTTCCCCTTCCCCTTCCCCTTCCCCTTCCCCTTCCCCTTCCCCTTCCCCTTCCCCTTCCCCTTCCCCTTCCCCTTCCCCTTCCCCTTCCCTTCCCCTTCCCCTTCCCCTTCCCCTTCCCCTTCCCCTTCCCCTTCCCCTTCCCCTTCCCTTCCCCTTCCCCTTCCCCTTCCCCTTCCCCTTCCCCTTCCCCTTCCCCTTCCCTTCCCCTTCCCCTTCCCCTTCCCCTTCCCCTTCCCCTTCCCCTTCCCCTTCCCCTTCCCCTTCCCTTCCCCTTCCCCTTCCCCTTCCCCTTCCCCTTCCCCTTCCCCTTCCCCTTCCCCTTCCCCTTCCCCTTCCCCTTCCCCTTCCCCTTCCCTTCCCCTTCCCCTCCCCCTTCCCCTTCCCCTTCCCCTTCCCCTTCCCCTTCCCCTTCCCCCCTTCCCCTTCCCCTCTTCCCCCTTCCCCTTTCCCCTTCCCCCTTCCCCCTTTCCCTTTTCCCCTTTCCCCTTCCCCCTTCCCCCTTCCCCTTCCCCTTCCCCTTCCCCTTCCCCTTCCCCTTCCCCTTCCCCTTCCCCTTCCCCTTCCCCTTCCCCTTCCCCTTCCCCTTCCCCTTCCCCTTCCCCTTCCTCTTCCCCTTCCCCTTCCCCTTCCCTTCCCCTTCCCCTTCCCCTTCCCCTTCCCCTTCCCCTTCCCCTTCCCCTCCCCTTCCCCCTCCCCTTCCCCTTCCCCTTCCCCTTCCCCTTCCCCTTCCCCTTCCCCTTCCCCTTCCCCTTCCCCTTCCCCTTCCCCTTCCCCTTCCCCTTCCCCTTCCCCTTCCCCTTCCCCTTCTAGTATAAGTATTAGTATTAGTATTAGTACTAGTATTAGTATTAGCACTAGTATTAGTATTAGTATTAGTACTAGTATTAGTATTAGTATTAGTATTAGTATTAGTGTTAGTATTTGTATAAGTATTAGTACTCCTTCCCCTTCCCCTTCCCCTTCCCCTTCCCCTTCCCCTTCCCCTTCCCCTTCCCCTTCCCCTTCCCCTTCCCCTTCCCCTTCCCCTTCCCCTTCCCCTTCCCCCCTTCCCCCTTCCCCTTTCCCTTCCCCTTCCCCCCTTCCCCTTCCCCCCTTCCCCTTCCCCCCTTCCCCTTCCCCTTCCCCTTCCCCTTCCCCTTCCCCTTCCCCTTCCCCTTCCCCTTCCCCTTCCCTTCCCCTTCCCCTTCCCCTTCCCCTTCCCCTTCCCCTTCCCCTTCCAATATCTGGCTTGCTTTCTATAAGAGAGAGAGAGAGAGAGACAAAGAGAGAGAAAGAGACAAACAGACAGAGAAATTGCTTTCTATAAGAGAGAGACAGAGAGAGAGAGAGACAGACAGACAGAGGAACATGCGACGCCGCAAAGCTTACAATTGCTTACTATAACAAACGTGACAACTTTTCGTATGAATTTTTTATGACGTATTATGTCGTGACAATTTTTCGTAAGAATTTTTTCCAGCTAGCCCCCTTTCATTACGCGCGATAAGGAACTTCGTTCCAAAAATTTTTTAAATCAACAGACAAAACTAAAAGGCCAGCGAATCCAGTCAAAACAGTGAACCGTTTTCACCAGGAGTCGCAGTAAGCTTAATGAAGTAGTAAGTGTATTGATAATTTTTGAAGGGTCTATATTCTTATATTTAACATCAAATGAATTATATCTGATTAAAAAGAGTTACATTCATACAAAACAACAAAACTAAAGAAAGAAGAAAAGAAAAAAAAATTAAAATTTTAAGACAAAAGAGTCGATGCCAAAGAGGTGTTAAAAACGAAATAATTTTTTTTTTGCTAAACTATATCTACTCTGATCCTAATCCAAATCCAGTCCTTAAGATTGTAACGAAGTTACAAATACACACCCTACCGCCAGCCAATACACATACCATTGTTTTCAAATGATATTTTTCACTCAAACCATAAAGCTCACACTCACTAGTTGTAGATAACTTTATAAGGCACCCTGAAAAATACGAGAAGAGGGAAGCCAGCCCGTGTTGAAAAGTACCAATCTCGAGTACAGGCTACTTCCACTAGAGGAAAACCAGGGGTACGTAGTGTGCCCAGAGATTCCCAAATTTAAGCAAGGTCTCCTTGGAGTTCCTAGCACAAATCCCCCCTCTAGTCTCTTAAGGACTTTTGGGTTCTATTTTGCCGGCTATAAGCCGTTGATGCCAGCGTTTGACTGTTGATGCCAGTATTTTTACTGTTGATGCCAGGATTTACCTGTGGATGGCAGCGATTAAAAACCCGTACTTAATGACCGTTTCGCCAGCATAGGACTAAGGATCTACTAGTGTTGGAACCAACGAACACCAGAATTAGTGAAGTAAGAATTAATAAAATTTATATTATACTAGCTTTCAGACAAATAAAAGGATAGGACCTTCTTCATAATCGAAGTCTTACGTGTTTTCTTTGATCGACCCTGGACCCGACGAGCATACCCCAGCTCTAAAGAAAAAAGCACATCACAAGATATATCCTTTTCTTTTATAATAACTGAATGAAAAATTTTGAATCATTCTACTTTACCATCTGCGAATAATTAAAAAGTACATTAAAGTTGTTGAATTGATTAAATTTAAGCCATTGTTTGGGTTTGAAATAATAGATTTCGAATAAATTAATTTTTTTAAGGAAAGATGAACATTTTTTTTTACAAAGTGACATTCTGTTTTCATTGAAGTAAAATAATGAGTTATTGAGAAATTTAAATTAGGATGTGAGATAAGAAGCTTGGTAGAGTAAGACCTTCAACAGGAAGTCTTAAAACAAAATATATTTGTTTCGTCTTAGGGGTCAGGGCGATATAATGAGCGATCGCAATGACCAATGTTCATCGAGATTGAACTTTTTCTGTAGATGCAAGGGGAGGGTATAGCTTAGAGAACACAATCACTTATGTTCTCCACAAATATGAAAAGCGATTTTTAGGGTAATTAAAATTCGGGTTCCACATCTCTACAATATTTAATTTTTTCAATTTCCATCTTCGAATTTATAGGCCTGAAATAAAAACGTAACACCGTCCATATCTCAGTAGCAAGACCCCACCCCTACGGCGAGCTAGGATGTGCGTGGACTAGCAAGCCTACCCGTTAATTAGAAGGTGGACAACTCTTCGGTAGCTCAACTTTGTTGGTCTGAACGACATGTAGCAGTTCGATTCAAAGGAGTTTGAGAATGAAAGAGCTTTTACACTGTAGAAGAACTGTCAACAAAACTGTTTGTGTGGTTAAGCCGTTATTATTAAATTGGTTTACTTTTGAAATCTAACCGATTTAACTCTGTATGGTGGTTTGAATAAGGAATTTCACAGACCGTTCACTCTGGTGTATACTTGTTATTTAAACACAGATATAGAAAGAATTATTGATTTAATTTAAAAAAGAAAGAAAGTTACAAGTCTACAGGCACTGAACCTGTGATTTCGTTACTCCTTCTAACTGTAAGATCGAAAATATTGCTTCAACGTTATGAAGGTTTTAAACCGACGCAAGACAACAAATGAGGCCATTAGAGCCCAGCGGCGCGGGTCCCAAAATGTTCGTTCACGTACACGGATGAGAATGTGGCTGCTGAAGCGAGAATGTAAGACTCAATCTACAAATCCAACTTCCAACTCAACACCAATCTTAACAGCTTATCATTTCACGACGGACACAACATCATATCATATCATATCAGGAAGAATGCTTCTTTCAACTTCTACGATAATCAAGAATGCAGTCTTCCCGACCTGTAGAAGTAGTTAAGCTTGCCTAGATTGAAAAATATTTATATCAGTTTGGTTAGGCTAGGATGAATACGGGTTGCAGTCGCGAACAGCAAGACCTCGCTCGGATCTCAAGGATCCATTGTGTGAGGAGGAGGGGGAGGGAAGGAGGTGATGAATAGCGGAGGAACGGGTTGGTGACTAGGTTGTTGGAATTAGGAAACTCCCTCTGAACCATTTGGAGCCCTGACTGAATTTTAAGATGCTGTTCAGTGGGAGGTTAGAGATGTCACCCACTTCGTCGAAGAAATTTCTCCGACGGCTTTTTCCTAGTGCGGCAAGCTAGGTACTCACAGAGGAAGTGGAATGATCCTTCCTGTTCCTCTTTCGTCCTGGCATCCGCTGCATAAGTCGAATGTGATTATACCCATTCTCTGGGGGTACCCCCAGAGTTACTGTTTTTTTTTTTCTGAGAAATAACAGGCCATGGATTTCTGGGAAGCCGCTATGTTTCTAAAGAGGGCCACCTGTCATCGGTGGTTTTTAGAAAGTTTCGTTGAATTCTGTTTAATTTTTCCTCTATGGGTTTCAAACTGAGGTGTTAGTTTCGCTGTATTTGAGTACTGTCCCGATTTGGGCCAACTTATCCTCCATGGTACCCGTGGTGTGATGGATAGCATGTCCGCCTGTTAATCCAGAGGTTCGAGTTCGAATCCCAAGCCAAAATGTTTTTTCCACGGGTATCGCCTTTCGCGAGGAATTGGCAAGTCCTCCGTTATTAGTCATTGCCATGAAAAGCGCTTTCTCGATTAGCCGTTCGGAACCGGCAGAAAATTGTAGGTCCCTTCTATTCCCTCACAAGGCATGGTTGTGAGAAATGCGCTAGGCCCAGGGGCTCCTCACTCTGTTGCGCTACCCTATTTATTTATTTTATTTTATCCTCCATTTCATTTCCGTTCTCCATTTCATGTCATGATGTCCTGTAACCCAAATGAAAACTACGCCGGTTTTCGTTGAGCTTAGCAGTCTTAGGTTACTGTGACAAATTGGATTTTGTGACAGTTAATTAAAAACTTTAAAGGCCGTCTATGAAGATGTCAATATTTTTGCTGATCTGATGTGTCTGAGTTCCGATTATTGTTTTGTTTGTTATCTTTCGAAACCTCGTAGGACGGTTTTTACAGAGCCTTCATTGGCACAATCCTATTTTTATTATCTGGTGTTTCAAGGTTTCACTCGCAGTTCGCTCGTTTATAGGTATGCATTTTTGCCATCTTCAATAAGCTTCTTTTCGGAGACAAAGATCTTGAAGGCATTCGGTTGTTCGTTTTTTTATGGATTCTTGAGCCTTTTCAAGAGTGGTGAGCTTGACAATGTCTCTTATTTTCAGAGTGGTCCGTTCACCAAGGATATGAATCTTGGCTCTCCCTTCTAAAAAATTTTAATAGTTTTTTCAAAAGCTTTTCGTTTAGTCTTTCAAAAGCTGTTCGGTTTTAGTCCTTTAGTCCTATAGTTCCAGAAGCACATCTCCGTTTTTGTTTCCTGATGGTTTTCATTGAATTTCTATTCAATCTTTCGGAGTATATCACTGAAGTCTCCACCTTCATTTTGTTGAATTATTATTGCATTAGCCCTCTGCCTTCGCCTCCGTCTCCGCTTCCGTTTCATGCTGATTTGCTTTTTGTGTTCATTAAAAGTCGCCTTATCCTTTGTTAGCAAATGTTTTCGCTGTGATTCTACGTACTTAACTACTTATGCATAGTTCACCTATGTTGACTTCATATATTTTTTAGAGATAATTTTTTTTTTCTCGGGCTCTCTGTTCTGGGATCATTTGGCCCCTGTCGCATAAATCGAAGACTTGCTGGGTTTTTTGTCTTCCTTTTTTGTAAGGGGATTGGAGGAAAGTCTCTTAACAGCTGATGTATGTTCATTTCCATTCTTGATGTATGTTCATTGGAGATATTTCTGTTCCCGCCTGCTGTCTGTCTTTCGAAGGCTTCACGACTACCTTAGACAAGAAGGTCTCTTTTCCCTCTTGTGGGTATATTTTATTTTCTTCAGTGACTCCTCTATCTCTTCAATTCCGATTTTGAAGTCCTTGGTTTTTGTTTCGCCTTAGTTTTATAATTTCTAGCACCCCCTCCATGCACCTCGATATCTCCAGGAAGATGACGTCTTCTTCTGTCTTTGTGATTTTATTTGACTGAGCTTCTTCATCAGGTGCGCATCAGCACAATTTGTCTGACTATGGTGTTTTCTGAAGTTGGTATGTTTCGAGGACCTCGAAATTGGTGATAGGACGTTGTTTTTTTGATCTACTCTTGAAAGGGTCACAGATTTCTTCGTATCTTTTGATTGTCACAGATTTCTTCGTATCTTTTGATTGTATTTGTAAATTTCTTGAAGGCAAAGATTGCTTTTTATTTGACTTGCAATTGATTTGTTTCGATGCTTCGAATCCCGAGCGCTCACTCCTGACAGACGCCGGTACTGGGGATCCGACTTCCTGCATCGAAAAGTTCTCTCCTTCTTTTAAACTCGCCATTTTTACTTTCAGTGTTTCTCGACGTAGTTGGTTTCTGGTAAGCGGTTGGTATTTTTATTTCCCACTTATCCTTCACTTTATTTATGACGAGCGTTCATCTATCCGCCACCTGAGAACGCGCCTTAATGGGGAAACAACAAAACTCCTGACAGTTAGACAGTTGGAAGTTAGTACAGGACTTCGTTTTTCGAAACCAAAATACTACCAATTATTGTTGGTACTGGATATGAAAACACTGTATAGAGGACAAGATTCAACAACAAAGTATAAGAGCTGTACCTCGACGTCATCATTATCATAGCTTGAAGAGTACGTATTGCGAGACTTTTAGGAGAACGACTTCGCTTTTCCATGCATTTGTGGCTGTCGAAAATGCTTTGAATGGCTTTAGTGTCTCTGTCGTAAGTAATCGCAGAATTGCTTTGGTTTGGAGTCTTTATGGAGATTTGTTTTTTAGGGAAATTTGTTTGTAGGAAAATTTGTTTCTTAATATCAAAATCACTATTTTTAACATTTGAACAAAATTATATCTATGGCGTCTAAGCTTAACAGGTTTTCTTTGTACAGACATAGATGGCAGGCAACTAGGCGGAGCCTAGTGCATTTCTTTCAACTATACTTCGTGAGAGAATGGCAGGAACCTACAACTTCTTGATGATTTCAAACGAATAATAAAGAAAGTGAAATAATGGCATGAAATTACAGTCAAAAGCAGCTTTTCCCAAGATGTTTCTGGGATTCAAACCTCGAACCTCCCACGAAACAGGCAGACATTAGCACATCCATTCCGACACGAGCACCCCTTACTTACCCACCAATTTAACGCTTCATGTTTTGAATTTTCACTGCTGCAATAAACTCCTTTTTAGATTTTGCTAGTCAATTCAGTAAAAATTTCTAATTGAATTTAAGAAAACATCTAAATTCAAAGTAAGCACCAACTTAAAGAGTAAACAAGTCCTTGAGACAAAATTTTCCCCGAAAAACACCATACCTACCTAAAACGATCTTGTTTACAAGACATCAATAGCTACATCATATAACCTACCGCACAACTTTTCGCTTACCTTAAAATTTCTTTGGCAAACAACCCTCCGCAACTCACTGTCAGTTCCTTTTATTTGCTCAATTTGTGTGTTTGTGTCTGTGTGTGTGTTTGTAAGTGCTTTTGCTTAAGTCCCTGCCACAAACCGTATCGGTTATTCAAAAGCTGCCCAGCCCATCTCAGCACCTTTAAAGTGAAAAGGCTCCAGAGAGCTCTGGTTTTCGATTTTCTTAAAAGATTATTCAAATTTTCCAACGATTTTTCTTTTGTTCGAAAATTTCTCGACTAAACCGCACCATGACTTTTTATATTTCACAGCATAAACAAATTACCAATGGTATTCTTTCTTGTAAAGACTAAGCATTCAACGATAAAGCATCTAACCTTAAACTTGACCTTTTTCCATTCTCTATAAATTTCAACGCCCAGGATAAAAGGAAAATTCTAAATTCTGTTTTTCTTTAAGAAAAGTATCCTTTTCTTTGCTGAGCAGTTGTTAATGGTTGAATGGAAATGATGAAGCTTAATATTTATGAGCTGAAGAAAGTGTGTTTTTGGTTGAGTGCGAGAGCGCGGCGAGCAAGTAAGTTTAGGTGCGGGTGAGTTTTGAGTAAGATTTTGTGGGGGGTAGTCATGTAGAAGGTAGCTGTATAGATTGGATGGTAATACATATTTGTATGTTCTATCGAGATATTGAGTCTTTAGTTAAAGGAAGGAACTCGTGTGGCGAGAGGGATCTTTCACCGTAAAGCGATGCAATAAGTTACTTCAAATAAATTGGTTTTTTCCAACGAACAACTGTGCGATTATTTATCACAAGAGAAGTTCTTTGCAAAGGACTCTGCAGTCTGCAGTGGTTACAGTTATTATCTTTTTTCTCACGGCACTTTGTTTCTCTTGAAGAGCTTTTATTTAATATTTGTTTTAGATTTATGCTGAGTTAAGAAGAAGAACTGATTTTTCTCTATTTTATCTTTTTTTTGACAAACATTCGTTTCGAAACTGTAAAATATTTTTCATCTGGCTACGCGGATCTCTTTTTTGTAGCTGCTCGCTTACCCACTTACACAAAAAGGATTTACCTACGAAGGATTGGGATCTCATTAGTTTGTGGCGTCCTTCTCACGTAGATTATGACGATGAAGATTTTTGTAAATAAAAACGAAGTGCAACATTATGGTTTTTTTTTTTTTTTTTAATCTACAGCGGATTCGTTTTTTCTGTTAGGTTCGTAATCGGAAAATGAAAATGGAAAATGAAAAGATTGTTTTAATATTTGCTTCAGCTTTTAAGATGTATTTAAAAATTTACTAGCCACAGTAGGGTTTCATTCTACGTAATTGTTGGAGATGTTTTGATGAAAAGGCATTATGTTCGTCTTATTTTTTTTTTTTATCGAAATCGTTTCATTGCAATCATTGGGTTGGATTGGCTTTGGTAAGCTTTAAGGTTGAGCGTGAATAAATGTATGAAATCTCGGTTCAAATCATCTTAGGAGACACGAGATATTAGCCGATGTCCGCTTCTGGGACTCAGCAATTTTCTCCACCCAGCAATCCTGGTTAGGTTAGGTTAAAATGGCTGGCAGGAATACAACTGACACAAAATAAATAAAATAAATAGGGTGGCGCAACAGAGCAAGAAGCCCCTGGGCCTAGCGCATTTTTCACAACCATGCCTTGTGAGGGAATGGAGGGGACCTACAATTTTTTGCCGGTTCCGAACGGCTAATTGAGAATGCGCTTTTCATGGCAATGAATTTTACTAACGGAGGACTTGCCAATTCCTCGCGAAAGGCGATACCCGTGGAAAAACATTTTTGCATTTTGCCTCTGCTGGGATTCGAACCTTGAACCTCTGGGTTAGCAGGTGGACATGCTACGCCACGGGTACTACAACTGACACACTTAGGCCAATATTAGGTCCATTTTGATACCATAAAAATTATGCAAGCTACAACCTCACTTAACAAATCTATTTGGAGCTTTTATAAAGCGAACGAGATGCAGTGGATCTATGTTCGCCAGATCGCTTGGATCATCAAGAAAATATATCCCTAGAAGCCGTTTTCTTTTAAAATAGTGTGCAGGACAAGAGCAGAGGAGGTGTGGGATTGTCTCCTCCTCCTCCTCATCTGACCAACTTCTGCAGAAGTCATTAGAGGAAACACCGAGCCTTATGGCGTGTCTTTCTATCAGACAATGTCCGGTGATTACATTGATTACGGTGCTAACTTGCTTGTGCGTTTTGGATCTAGTCCTGGCCATATCCGTTTTGTTGCCACGCACGTGGTGATTTTGTTCCACCTATAATTTGCTCTATCCATTGCCTCTTGCCTTGGCATAAGCTTACATGATATATATAATATTCAACCTGCTGGTTGAGATCGGTAGAACGGTTCCTTCTCTAGCGAGTCCATCGGCTTTGCAGTTACCCACGATATCTCTGTGCCCCGGCACCCAAATAAGGTGAAAATTGAACTGTTCAGCCATCTTCTTAAGAGATAAGCGACAATTAAGGACGGTTACTGAGTTCGTAGAAACAGCGCCGAGTGATTTGAGGGCTGCTTGACTATCTGAGAAAATCCGGATATTCGTTGAGGATATCATGTTTTCTTTTAGTCATGATAGGACCTCTTTGATCGCCAGAATTTCCGCTTGGAACACGCTACAATGGTTTGGGAGGCGGAACGAGAGACTTACGTTAAGTCGGTTTGAGGAGACCCTTGACCTTTTGAACCATCTGTATAGAAATGAATTGAATCATCTCTCAAAAATTCTTCCTCTTCCCAGGTCGTTACTGGTGGGATTGGAACTTATTATCAAAAACCATTTGGGGGATGGTGTAGGCAAAACTTTGATCCGAATAAATTCAGGATTGTAGCGTGGCCGATGTTATTTACGGTCCATTGGGAGATAGCTCTCATACGAATGGCTGTACTGGCGGCGATTTGTTTGCTGAAGATATCTAGTGGTGGGAGATTAAGATGTATGTTTGGGGCAGCTGAGGGTGTTGATCTCAGTGCTCCGCTTATACACAGACAGGCTGTTCGTTGGACCTTGCTTAGATTATCGCGGTAGGTCCTTTTATCAAGAGCGGTCCACCATACCACTACTCCGTATGTGAGTATTGGTCTTATGACCGCGGTGTAGAGCCAGTGGGTGATTTGGGGGAGAATCCCCATTTTTTATCAATGGCTTTTTACAGGAAAATAAGGCAACGGTGGATTTCCTGATTCTTTCCTGTATATTGGCTTTCCAATTTAGCTTTTTGTCTATAATTATACCTAGATATTTGGCTTCGTTTGAAAGTACAAGTGAGATTCCATTTATTGATGGAGTTATTAGTTGAGGAATTTTATATTTCCTGGTGAAGAGAACGAGTTCAGTTTTCTGAGGGTTGACCCCTAGATCGCATTTCCCCGCCTATTTTACAAGTTTATTTAGAGCGGTCTGCATCAGATCCGTAAGGACGTGAGCATGTTTGCCAGACACCGCAATGGAAACGTCACCTGCATATGCAATAACTTTGAATCCCTCAGCTTCTAGGTCAGCTAGAAGTTCATTGACGACTAGATTCCATAGAAGAGGGGATAGAACTCCACCTTGCGGTGTGCCCCTGCTGACAGATCTCTTTGCAGAGAAATCTCCCAGTGTTGAGTTGATTCTTCTGCTTTTAAGCATTAGATTTATCAACTCCACTGTGGAACCATCTACTTTGAGCTTCGTCAGTGCCTTTGTAATTGCAGAGTTGCTGAGGTTATTGAAGGCGCCCTCAATGTCGAGGAAGGCGGCCAGAGTGAATTCTTTGTGATGGAGGGAATATTCTACAGTACGTACCGGGGTGTATAGGGCCTTTTCTACAGATTTTCTCTTACAGTAGGCGTGTTGTACTGTAAATAACAATTTTGGATCTATAACTGTACGCAGGTGGATTGATATCCTTTGTTCTATAGTTTTTAGAAGGAAAGATGATAGACTTATTGGTCGGAGATCTTTTGGGTTTACGTGGGATGAATCCCCAGCCTTAGGTATAAGTACGACATTGACCTCTCTCCAGTGAGTGTGGATATAGTTTAAGGTGGTACAGCCGATGAGAATTACTTCAAGGACAGGGATGATAATATCCGCGGCGTTTTGAAGTTCGGCTGGAACTATACCGTCTGGTCCAGTGGATTTGTATGGGTCAAAGCTGTTAATGGCCCAATATAGTTTTTCCCTCGTAATCAGATCGGGGTTGTTTGTTATTATGCTACCAGATTCTATAGAGTCATAGTAGCATAATTTCTCAAAGCTGACTGGAAAGTGAGTGTCCAGAATGAGTGTTTCTTCGCAGGATTCTATCCAGCCGTCAGCTGTTTTCAAAATGTTAGGCATGGTTGGACCCTTTGAGAGGATTTTTCTTAATCTAGAAGCTTCTGAAGTATCTTCTATTTTGCTACAGAAGTTTCTCCAGGAAGTTCTTTTACTATTCTCAGTTGATATTTATATTGCAGTAGTCCCAGTCTGTTATCATTTTGGATTGCTTAGCTCGTTTGAATAGTTTTCTGCATTACTACCTGAGCGGTTCTAACCCCGATCTCTACCACAGTGGTTTCTGTTTCCTCTTATTTTTACAAAAGGGCAGGATTTGTGCAGTAAATGGTTAAAGGCAGTGGTAAGATCATTGATTTTACTGTCCAGCTCCTGTTTGTTTGTAGGGTTTTGTAAAAGTTCTGGTTTAATAAACTTTTTCTGAGTTACCAGGTACTTTTGCAAGTCAGTCTTCCGACAGTTTCGGAAATTCTTATTGCGAAACTTTCCTGAGCCTATTTCGCGAAATGTTCAGCTGTGGAGATCGGACGTGAGTTGGTGTTCTTAGATTGAGTACTAAATTCTCGGCTACAGCAGTGAAGTACTCACCTGTGCTCACCATAAAAACGGAGACCATGAGTGTTGTCCACTAATATCCCATTCGTAAGACCGTTTTGCTCAAATTCGAGTACCTGCTGCACGCGCGGTGGGTGCTTCTTTTTACAATTGACTGTTTCCAAAAAGCACTCTTTGGAATACACAGCACTCACTTGTTTTTTAAATTTTGTTGACGGGCCGAGAATCACAGTGTTTATTTCGGGAAGTTATTAGCAGAACAAACGTATGATTACTTACCTTCTCGTAGTTTGGACAGCTTTACGCGTCTCCTTAAGGCGACAGTCATAGTCTTTACTTTCTCTGTGAAAAGGTAGATTCGGTTTTGGAAAGTGCAAATATTTCAAACTTAATTCATAAAAAAGCACACCGAACTTGCCATTTCATCAATAGAACAAATAAATACTCCCCAGTAAGTCAACTAGCTGTCATAGATCCTTCCGTCCTACTTAAACATCTGCAAAAACTTTAAGAATGTTTTAAATTAGAAGTTTGTCGTCAAAACTTTCGGAATGAATATCACGAGGGAAACAAAATATCTCTGAAAATCTCTACTCAAACCTAACTCCTTAATCTGTTGTTTCTGTTTATTTTGTTTCCGCATGAAACTTTATAGAAAAGCAACATTCAAGGACATCAAGGCTCATATTAACGGGTTAAATGTACTTTGTCTGAGAATGTGCAACTTTTGTGTGTGAAATTCTCAAATATTCCCAATTGCCTTCAGAGAATTCTTAAGAGTCACTCAGTCAGTATTGTTAAAAATGTTTCCCACCCACAACATCGCACACAGTTGTTGCTGTTGCAATGATGCTTCCTGCTTTCTGTCTAATGAGTTACCGCACATGGCATCCCTGAGCACATTCCCATTAAGTTTTAACGTATGAGTATAATGTGTGAGTACGTATAGGTGGATATAGAAATTGAAGAGAACGAAATTGGAGCTGGTATTCCGAATTTTAGTTAAATCAAATTAGTCCTTATTTGAGGAAAAGCAAAGCTTCTACCAATCCTTGCTAGTGGAAGGAATGTTTCAAATTGAAATGAATCCCTTGGTCGCTTTGAGTTGTTGAGTTGTTTATTGGAATGCTTAAAGGAGTGTGTTTGTTTCTACTTGCCTGGATATTCAAAAAGAGTACATGTCTTCAAGAAAATCATCCAGATGTTGTTTCAAATGTAAATAAATAATAAAACAATAAAAGAACCATGATACTATTTTCTGGTGCCTGGAAAAAACAACTTTACCAAAAATAAACAAATTTATATTGACATGTTTACGGGTCAGCAACCATAAATGTTCATAATATACAGGTTCGTGCTTATTAGCACAGGGTCATACATTTTGAGGTATCAAGTTGACATCAGTGCTGTCATTTGACAACAGTCAATCACAGTTGTCATTTAAAGTGTCTTAAAATTATAGTTGACATAATCGACAGTGGATAGTTTAGAAGTCAAACAAAAAGGTCAAATTTTCAAAATTTCAAAAGCGGGAATTCAAGCATAACCACTTTTTGACACAACGCGACGATTATATGATCATCATAATTTCGTTATCGTTCAAATTGTGAAACAAATTTGAATATAGTGGAATCGTAACTGATTTTGTAAGGGTCTTTCAAATGGATTTGGACCTAATAAAGTTCAAATCTTGTAACAATTGCAGACTGCTGACTATTCATAACGCTTAAGATACGCTCTAAGGACTAGCAACAACATGCATTACTGGATGCATGCGTACGACTCCAACAAAAATTCAGTTAGTCTTGGTAGTAACTTTTCATTTTCCAAGCTGAAGTCTTTACCAATTAGCTTTACCAAAACCTAGGAATCCAAGGCCAGTCCATGGATTTTCATGAAATTTTCGGAAATGTGTTTTGGATGGCGTTTAGAAAAAAGTTAAAAAATAAAATTTCACCGCTCTCAACTTTTTAATTATTTTTAAAATTAATCATTAACTTTTAGAATTTTATTTTATTTATTTAGGGTATTTTAGATAAGGTTTTCCAAAGCGTAAGGATGGATAGGTTTGGTTAAGACAAAAAAAATTTGTATGAGAAGGGGGGTCTATATCCCTCCGTGTAGGCGCGAGGGGCAATTTTATATGAAATTTACTTCATTTTTTAAAAAACTATTAAAAATCAACTAAGCCACTTACTTTCTCATACTCTAATGTTTTTGAAAGCTATTGCTTCGTTCTTTAATAAAAATTTTAATTTGAGTTCACTTAATGAAAAGTTTTGGAGAAATCAATCCTCAAAGTCAAAATTTTGAAAAAAGAAAATATTTTTTACTTAATTAATTTTTGGAACGAAGTTCCTTATCGCGCGTAATGAAAGGGGGCTAGATGGAAAAAATTCTTACGAAAAATTGTCACGACATAAAACGACATAAAAAATTCATACGAAAAGTTGTCACGTTTGTTATAGTAAGCTATTGTAAGCTTTGCGGCGTCGCATGTTTCTGGGGAAGGGGAAGGGGAAGGGGAAGGGGAAGGGGAAGGGGAAGGGGAAGGGGAAGGGGAAGGGGAAGGGGAAGGGGAAGAAATACTAATACAAAGACTAATACTAATACTTATACTAATGCTAATACTAACACTAACACTTATACTAGTACTTAAACTAATACTAATACAAATATTAGTAATAATACTAATATTAGTACTAATACTAATACTAATACTAATACTAATACTAATACTAATACTTATATTAATACTAATACTAGTAATAATACTATTATTAATTCTAATACTAATACTAATACTAATACTAATGCTAATACTATTACTAATACTAATACTTTTTTCAATGTAATACTAGAACTAATACTAATTCTAATACTAGTACTAACACTATTACTAAAACTAATACTAAAACTAATACTAATACTAATATAAGTACTAATACTAATATTAGTACCAATACTAATATTAGTACTAATACTTATATTAGTACTAATACTAATACTAATACTTATATTAACACTAATACTAATATTAATACTAATACTAGTACTAATACTAATACTAATACTAATACTAATACTAATACTTATACTAATACTAATACTAATACTAATACTAATACTAATACTATTACTAATACTAATACTAATACTAATACTAATACTAATACTAATACTATTACTAATACTAATACTAATACTAATACTAATACTAATACTAATACTAATACTAATACTAATACTTATACTAATACTTATACTAATGCTAGTACTTTTTTCAATGTTTGCGTCATTTATCTCAATTTTCATAATTGATGTGTACTTGGCAATCCTGTACCACCAAATATATATAACGAGCAATCACAAGGTCGAGCTAATGTCATATTTGAAGAAGATCCATATGCAAGATTACTAAAGGATGCTAATTCTGTCGTTAATGGTGATATACGAAATGCTACACTCAGCAAACTTGGTGCTATTGCAAAAAAAAGAGAAGATACAATGGATACTCAACAATTCTACGACTTAATGAGGTCGGCTAACAGCGAGCAAAAAGAACTTTTAATGCATATGCATATCTCATCTTCAAACTCAAAATCAGCAACTATTTCAAGTTTTTTACACTGGTCCAGCAGGCAGTGGCAAGACTTTTGTCATTAAAATTATTATGGAAATCTACAATAAATATACTGACAATGATGGTTACTGTAATTCGTATATACTGGTAGCTGCTGTGGCAATTGATGGTACTACAGTTAATACTGCTCTCAAGATTTCGATTTCTAAACTATTGCCATTATCATCTGAAATTTAATATTTGTACAGATCTCTTTTTAGATACGTCAAAGTATGATTATTGGTGAAATCAGCATGATCAGCGCAGAACTGTAAGCCAAAATTGATTTCCGCTTAAAACAAATTACTGCAAATCATAATGTTGATTTTGGCGGCATTGACGTCATTTTCATTGGTGATTTACGCCAGGCTCCACCAGTAAGGGCAACATTGATATATAAACCTATTAAAACGAGAATGGTTGGTCCACATTTATGGCGAGGTCTTAAATTTTTTGAACTAACGCAAGTCATGAGACAGGCTAATGCTGCATTTTCATTAACACTTACAAAGATTGGCAATGGTGAAGTTTTGGAACAGTTTCAATTAGAAATTATCGAATCAAGATTTTTCAAAAAAGAAGAAACTCGACAATTAAGTCCTCATGGTGTTCGTTTATTTTATAGTAATGTCGCTGTAGACAGTTACAACAATTCAATTTTGCAAGAAGCTCCAGATAAGGTCATCTCAATAGCAACGGATATAATAACTGGAACTAAAAATCAAGAACAAGAAGCTTCTTTTAGATAACAACTACACAAAAAATCTGTCATCGATACTGGGGGATTGCCTTACCAAAGCACTTTTGTAAAAGGAAAGTATTATCTTATCACAACAAATATTGATGTAAGTGATGTATTAGTTAATGGTGCCGTTGGTAAATTAATTCACCTAGACTTCAATGAGGAAAACGTAGTTTGCAGAGTTTGGCTCGAATTCTGTGGATCAGCAAAGGTTGGACAACAAGCAAGAAAAAAAGCTGCTTTACTAGCTGTCCAAAGCAAAGTTAATAATGCTGCTGTACCTATTGAATGGGGAACATCCAACATAACCATGACAAGGAATAAAGCAGTTACTGTTAAACGTAAACACTTTCCCATAATTTCTGCTTGTGCTATAACTATTCATAAGTCACAAGGTGGAACATTTGATCAAATTGTTTACGAGTATGACAAAATACATCCACAACAACTTGTTTATGTTGCTGTCTCTCGTGTAACAAGCATTGAAGGTTTATTTATCGTTACATTTGATGATGATGAAACTAAATTTCGATTTCATCATAATCGAGTACAAGCTTCATCAACAATATCTCTAGTACAAGAATTTCAGAGATTTTCATTAAATAAGCTTGAAACGAAGGCAAAATCTGTCATTGATTGCATTACTAGAGATAAAGGCATTTCATTGTGTACGTTCAACGTCCAAAGCCTTCGTAAAAAAAAATTATTATAACTTAAAAAAAATTAAATTTTATTACAATTCCTTCACTAATTAATCGAAAGGAACTTCGTTCCATCCGGGTGTCCCTTGACACCTCTCTTCTTTTTTTTTATAATTTTGCCCCACAAAGGGCCATTTTTTCATTTCATGTTCAATGCTTTTATTGATATTTACTCAGAGCAAAAAACCGAACAAAAAAATTTTTCTTGGTTTAGGACAAATTAAAAAAAAACGAAAGATACTTTTTTCCAGAAAACAAAATGTCGTTAATTTCCCGCTAATTGAACTTTTTTCCTTGAAGTGAATTATGAAATGTGTCTTAAATAGCATATAAAACAAAGTTAAAAAAAATTTTTGTATGATCTTAATTTTAATATAAATTATAAATAATTATTAAAATTTTAGAGTTATATTTTAATTATATTAGTTTTAAGTTAAATTTTAAAACTTAGACCTATAAATTGGTCTCAAAGGACACCACATATACTGATTTGTGCTCTAGATGCTATTTCTGGTCAAACGTGTTGATGGATCCAAATAAATATGGTTTTTTGCCAAATAAATACTCGCGAATTTTTCTAAGTGCATCTGCTACCAAAATCCTAATTGACTTACCTCTTCTCAGGGAAATTTTTGGGCCATGAATGTGAAATGGGTCGTATAAAAGAATAAGAAAACAAATTTGTTCATCACTTTATCAAAATAAGTCAAGACTGCAGTTTGATCAGAGAGCTTTTTGAAATGCCTTCATTTAGAAAGAAGAATACGCAGACATTTTATTCGTATATGGATTTTGCATTGGAAATTCAAGAAGATACCAGGAACTTTATCCCAACAAAAGACTTCCTTCTGTTGAAAGAACCTTTTGAAGGCTTCGAGAAAATGGATCAGTATTAACTGAAAGACCAAACGCAGGAGGTGCAACCAGAAGAAGAGTTACCGTTACCGTCGATGAAAGAATACTGGCAGCTTTTGAAATCGATCCTTCCATTAGCATAAGACGCTTGGCTCTACAGTATAATGTTTCCAGACAAAGAATCTTCAGAATATTGCATGACGAATTAGTTCACCATCAGTAAGTAACAATTTGGATGCTGTTCCCTTAGAATCTATTACTCGAATGGAAGCAGTCCCCAAACCTAGATCCATTTTTGAATCTCGGCTGAGATCTGAGCTCATATCGAATGATGTTTTGCATTATTTAGTTGCAAAGAAACTTATTCTTAGTGAAAACTTTATCAAATGTTCTAAAATAACTAAAACTTATAGTATTGTTTTGTTTTTTAAATTACTTGTGCCACCCTTATTGTTTGACTCTCTTTGTGACAATAACATTTGGCCAGCTGGTGCTCTTGTCAAAGAACTCTCTAGCTACACCAAAAAGAATAAAAATTTATTAAAGAGTATTCCAAAAAACTAAAAAGATTTTCCCTCTTCTACCAAAATGTTAGAGGGCTTCGCAGTAAAACTACAAATTTATATGTGAATTCTCTCGTTTTCTCACATGATTTGTTTGCTTTGACGGAAACGTGGCTTAACCCAAGCCATTTAAAATACCGAAATCCTCAGCAAAGAATTGTCCGCCTACCGTAAAGATCGGCATATAGACAAACCAGAAGCTGTTTTGGAGGTGGTGTTCTTATTGCGGTTAGGCACACCCTTATGTCATGTCGTACTCGTATACACTTTCCGTTTGATTTGTCTATTGATGTTGTTTGTGTGAAAGTTTGTACCTTGTCCAAAAATATTTTCATCATAAATGTTTATATTGTCCCTAAAAGCTTAGCACCAGTTTATGCTGAGCTATCTCTTATTTTGGATTATGTCTTCGAAATATCTGATCTTGAAAGCCAGATTCTATTACTGGGTGACTTTAATTTACCATACATTCAGTGGCTACCTTCTGATGATGGTTCCTTTCAAAAAGCTTCCCTGTCTTCACCACAACAGGAGCTTTCCTGTTTAGACAACATAATTTTTTCTGATTTACGGCAATTAAGCTGTATTAGAAACTATCAAAGTCGTATGTTAGATTTAGTTTTTTCTTCGGACGCTATTTAGACTGTTGTAATGCAATCAAATTCTGGTATCACAAGAATAGATGACTTACACCCACCTATATCTTAGATATCTTTATTAAACTTAGCAATGTGATTGACGAAAAAAGTAGTCCATATGACTGTTCATATACCTTTGACTTTCGAAAAGCGAACTTCGAGTTGCTTTCGGATGAATTAAGCAGGGCTGGTTTTGAAAAAATATCAACTCTAGCAAATCTTGACGAAGCAGTCAGCTGTTTCTACTCTATTTTAAAAGATTGTATGAATAAAACAATTCCGCTAAAATTGATTAAAAAAGAAAATTATTGCCAGCCGATGTTTACCAAAGAACTGAAAGTTCTGCGGAATAAAAGAAACAAGGTCTGAAAAACTTATTTGACCACTCTTTCTCTAACTGACCACCAAGTGTTCATAAGTCTTTTTGAAGACTTCAGAACGCTTTCTCAAAATCTTTATTCCAACTATGTAACTCAAATGAGTTGCTCTCTTAAAAATGACCCAAAAAGCTTTTGGTCCTTTGTTAACTCCAAAAAGAAATCAGACGGCTATCCAGCAAATTTTATTTATAACAGCAATCTTTTGAAGGATACTCCTGACATATGCAATGCCTTTGCAAATCATTTTGGTGGCTCTTTTTGTAGTACACCTCTCAAAATTGATGAAAACTATTTTGAGTATTTAACTCACTGTTCTCAAGTAAGTTTTAATAGTATCCCCATTTTCAGTGATAGAATTATTCATTACCTTTCATCTCTAAATGATGACGTTTCATCTGGTCCGGATATGATACCACCTATAGTTTTAAAAAAGTGTTCTTTACGCTTAGCCTTCCCTCTCGAATACCTTTTCAAGCTTTCTTTAAAGTCCGGAAAATTTCCTAGTTTGTGGAAAAAGTCTTTTATTACCCCTGTTTTCAAGAAAGGTGAAAAAATAGATATAAAAAACTACAGGCCAATTGCAAAGCTTTCATGCATTCCTAAGCTGTTTGAACAAGTTGTCTGCGAAAGTATATCATTCTTTGCAAGGAATATAATCTGTAATCAACAACACGGATTTATGCAAAGAAGATCAACGGCTACTAATCTTCTCTCGTTTTACCATAAATGCTCTAATACACTCGAAAAAGGGTATGAGTTAGACTGCATTTATACTGATTTCTCTAAGGCCTTCGACCAACTTTCTCACAAAATTATATTATATAAACTAAAAGCATTTGGATTTCCACCAGTATTTATTGTTTGGATAAGTTCATACTTAAAAAATAGATCTTATCAAGTCAAATTTCGTAACGTCTTGTCAAATTCTTTCAATGGTCTGTCTGGTGTGCCACAAGGGAGTCACCTTGGTCCTTTGCTTTTCATTATTGCAATAAATGACGTCATTTCTTGTATATCATACAGCGACATTCTAATTTTTGCTGACGACATGAAGACTTTCAAATCGATAGAATATTTGTCAGATCGCAATTTATTACAAAAAGATATCGACAGTTTTGTTACGTGGTGTTCTAAGAACGGGCATAGTTTGAACCCTTCCAAGTGTCAAAGCATGACGTTCTCACGCAAAAGGATTCCTTCTATTGCAAATTATTCAATATCTCAGCAATCATTACCTCAAGTCTCGAATTTCCGCGACCTTGGTGTAATTTTTAGTACTAACCTTGAATTCAATGAACACATCAATTTCATAACAAGTAAAGCAAATTCAATGCTTGGGTTTATAAAGAGATGGGCAAAAGAATTTAACGACCCCTATGTTACACTTTCCTTATACAACTGTCATGTTCGTCCCTATCTCGAGTATGCTTCTCAGGTTTGGTCACCTCTATATTAAGTTCATAAATCTCATATTGAGGCAGTAGAACACAGATTTATACGTTTGCCCTGAAAGGTCTTCCCTGGGAAGATCCTTTTAATCTCCCCCCTTATGAAAATCGTATTCGTCTTTTGAATCTTCAACCACTCTCACAAAGACAGACTAACAATGATTTAGTATTTTTCCATCAACTTATAACAGGTTCGATTGATGCTCCCGACTTGCTCTCCCACATAGGATTCAACTATCGTGGAGGATCTCACCAACTACGTAATTTAGAGTTTTTGCATTGCTACCACCACAGAACTAACTATGGCATGCATGAACCGATAGCTCGCATGAGTAGGTTATACAACTCTAACCCTTTTGCTTCAGATTTCAATCTTAGTAAAAGTAGTTTAAAATTAAAACTAAAAACCAGTGCTCCACAAGCATGATTTTTGTTTTGTATTTAATTTGTATTTAATTTGTATTTAATTATTAGTTAGTTTTAGGTTATTTTACTTGTATTTTTTTTATACTTTCAATAATGTTCTTATAGTTTGATTTTGTTTTATCGATGTAGTAAAAGTTAATTATGTTAAATGTTATGTCCTTGTTCGAATACGTTCTTTTGTACTTGTGTTGGCGTTTTTTACTAACCACTAACACTTGCATTAATGATGAAGAGCGTAGATAAGTGCGTACATATGAGCTTGCTCTAAGCTCAGTATGGAAACAAAAAATATGCATCCATATCACCATACACGTACAGGAACTACTTCCAAATGATTTTGTGATGAGAACCAAATTTTGTAATTGGTTGCTAGAGAGAAGCTTGAATTACAACTACTTTATAAACAGAATTCTTTGGACAGACGAGTCCCAGTTCATTAGAGATGGTATCACTAATTGCCATAACCTCAATATATTAAGCAATCTACATTCAAGACGGCAAAGATCGTTTCAGCCCAAATTTTGTATATCTGGGCAGCTGTTATTGGAAATAAGAAACTACTAAAAGTTCTTTTGAAACTACTCCTTTGGCGAGCTATTGCAATAAAAATCCGTATAAAACCCACAATGAGATTTGTTACCCGTTTTAGTTTTTTCCAAGTATCATAAAATATATGGGTTTTTGAGTGCATTTAATGAGTTTTTTTTTATTATTGTTTTGTTCATTTGTAAAAAAAAAAGAAACTCTATTATTATCAGGTATTTTCTGCAAAAAAATGACCTGAAAGTCAAAATTTTGTTTTGGGAAAAAAATTTGAACAACTACTCTTAAAATTGAAAATCTGGTAATCCTAACCCTATGGAAGCTCAACTTAATGCAGTCTTAAAGGTTGTTATTTCTACAAAAAATGAAGTCAAGGATTAGGTCTCTATCATCAGTATTGACAGAGATATCGAATTTAACACAGGTCAGGGTACACCAAAGTTAGCCTTTTTTAAATTGTCAAAAAGTGATGTCAAAGTTGAGAATCGAGCTTTACTGTACAACAAGTTTTTTCTTAGAATATGACCAAGAATAACACCCCAAAGGATAATACACAAAGTACGGGGCACCCTGTAGAGAAGTACCTACTCGGTGCAATCTGAAAGACGCCTACTGGAAATGGAACTACTCAATCAACCACGATGAATCAATGATTACGAAAAGTTACAAAGATCATTTTAGGGTGGTAAAGCCCGAACTGAAGCCTGTAAAGACCAGCGGCGGAAAATAGTAATAGAGACGCAGTTGCTTCTGAGGATCTGGAAGGACCACTTCTGCTGACTGCTTAACAGCGGGCGATGAAGACACTAATTCCGCTGTCAGTTAATTCAAATAAGATGGCAATAATGCCGAACTTTTCAAAGCAGCTGGAGATCAGTGTAAACGGAGTATGCACCAGCTAATCTGCATGATGTGATCGGAAGAAAGTGTAGCCAATAGAATGAAACCTTAGTACCGCATACCCGGTTAGGTATGCTGTCACCAGACAAGAAGAGATAACATCGACAAATTGTACGAAACGTAACAAAAGACAGATTTTGGTCTACCAAGGATACGCTTTCTAGACACGGAAAAGGACATCAGTGCGGAAATCAAACGTGGAAGAAAAAATTTTCAACCGCTGGCTGCTTCTTATCAATTGAGAAACCAAGGTATCCCTTTATAAGATTTTGATCATCCCAGACTTGCTTTACGACCCGGTAGCATATACATACATCTTAATCGGATGAGGAAGTCCTACGTCATTTTAAAAGTGAAAGACTCCGAATGATCTTTGGTCCAGTATACTAAGACAATGTAAGGAGAAGAAGATACAACGAGCTGTGTGAGCTGTACCGCGACATGCGAGCATTGCTATAGAAGAGTACGCATTGCAAGACTACGTGTGATGCAGGGACGGGCACATGTAGAGAGGATGGACTTCAACTCTCGGGCTCCACACGTTCCCAAAAACACATACTGCAGCGAATTTGAGGACAGAAAAAACCTCGTTTTAAGTGGCGCAATCAAGTACAAGAAGACCTCAATCGGCTTAGGGTGCAAGACTGGAGACAACTCACCCGAAATCAAAGTAGTTTTCCCTGAACTGTAATGCCCATACAAGTAACTATGTTATTAAGTAACGTCCGACTTTTGCTTGCCATAGGCTTTCTGGAGTGAAAAGTTTTAGTTTGCAGCTTTCTTGTACTCTCCAGGAGCCAACATTGTGAACCGTATACAAGAGCTGGACTAACAACCGCGGTGAAGAGCTTCTAGTCAACTTAGGAGCCATTTTCTTACCACAAAAACATAGCTACCCCACATCAAGACGATTCAATTCAGGGAAAAAAAAGCAATGACTGTAACCCTCTGGCCGGCACAAAGTGCATCAAAAGGTTATTTTTCTCAGACTTAACCATAAAGTCTCATGAGTTTATTCATTTATTTCAACAATCAAAAGGTAATTGTATCGGTCTGGAAGACACATTACTACGGATTAGAGAACGGGCAACAGTGTTTTTATCTTCAACTAGTGCTGAACCAAGCTTTTTCCCAGCAGGAGCTTAAAATGCCTTAAATTTCACTCGTATCTTTGACTAATATCCAGAACCACTCACAAATATAGGTAGACGAAAGCCATAGATACTCACCAATTTAATAAAAACCATTATCTGTATACACATCATCAGATCCTCGGATTAGCAGACACGTTCAGTGTATTAATTTGCGGTTGAAAATCTATCGATTTGCTTCGATGGTATGACATCGAACACCAATTTGGAAATAATCTTCGAATGATTGCCGTTGCCATAGGAAACAAAATCTCTGCCTAAACATCCTTATTCCCTTAGTCATCTTGCTCTTGCTCCCTTAAATGTCGACTGATATCACTTTCAAATTCTAGAGCTTTCGCTATTGGGTGAGAACAATCGCTGCAAGCGGCAACAAACAAATCTTAATGTATTAAAATATCAGTTTGATTACGATTATCGTTGTTTGGTTTGGTCTCTTCAAACGACGAAGTTTCATAGATTGCAGCTTAGTTTTAATTACACACAAATTGAAAGACTTTGTAATGTGATCCGTTTTGACAACAACCACTGTAACACCACTCCATAGACTCCCCAAACACCCTCGTCATCGTATACATCGGTCGTCGGCATCAGTTTCTGAATCAAAAGAGGCAAATTGTAAATTAAATCCAAAACATGCTTCCAAAATCAAAATCCACAAAGCAAACGATTGACTAAACGAAAAATTGCCTGCTGCCATGAGAAGATGGAGGAACAAATATTGAATTCAATTTAGGACAGGACATTGTCATCTTATGGTCTGGCCTTTGCCTCGTTTTCATATTCATCATCATTGTCATTGTGATCAAAATGATTTTGTCCATGTTCACACAAAGTTAGCCAAAAGAGTGTGTACAATTCATCCCGCAGGGTTAATCAAATAGAGGGTTAAACCGCACCGCTCTCGCGTAAGGATACAATATCCTTTCCTAGAAAATTGTTTACTCCAGGGCTCAAACAAAAAGACCTTAACAGCTATCCCTTGGTGGTGAACCCTATATACAAGAGCTCTCTTCAAGATGATGCTCGAGTTTCACTTGTAATTTTGGTACTCCTGTTTGAAGATGATGATGATGATAATGATGATGATGATGCCACGCTGATGGGTTTCGTTTCCTAAGTGGTTTCGATTTACCCTCATGCTCGCAACAGCAGCAAAAATATGTATACAAGCGTATGTATTTAAGGGTTGAACCTTTTTTTTCTTGGTGTAATGTACAATTTCTCCAGAAGAAGAGTGTTCCCTGATTTCTCGGTTATTTTTGTGCAAACGATGCCGATGTCCAGCAAAACAACTTGGGTTGCTGCCGAAGCTTAATTATCAGGATGAGGTAATTACGCATTAAATGGAACGCCTCTGTGCTGTGCTGTACTGGAGAAGGACAAAGGCTGACGACAAAATTCATTCATTTTGGATATTTTCCTTTTCTTTTTTCTGGATGCGAAAATTACATCGGGCAGAGCGTGGAAAAGGCCCTTTCAGTCCTCTGAACTCTAAAGGGACAAACGGTTGATGGGGAAAAATCAATTTCGTTAACACAAAACATTATGCCAATGCAAACAATACTATTGATTACTTTTATTGGGAGATACCATGGTGATTGCCCTGTTGCCATCAGACCACTTTTGGGAAGATGGAAGCAAACAGCGAATGTATTTTCTATTCAAAATATCATTATCAGTATTTACCAGTTGAGCTGAGATTTGGAGAGGACTTTAAGGATTTTAAATAAGCAAAAGACTCGTAAGGTGGTATAGCTACATATTTGCTTGTTGACTGAGATTCTTTTTTTTTGGGTGAGGATATCATCACATTTTTGATTTAATGATGTTGGTTGTCTTTAGCTGGGGGCTCGTCTTTCATTCGCTTATTATGTTAGCCGGCTGAAAATGTTGATTTTATTAAAAAAAAAATAGGCACTCATCAAGCTGCAAGAAAAAATTGCCAAACAGCTTTGAAACTCGAAACAATCAATATGTAGTATTTAAGTAATGAGTCGTAGGTATAGAAATTCATATGAATCTGAGGCTATAGTATTTGAATATCATAGCAATCTGTTAGTTTTTATTTTCTTTTTTTTTTTATAAGTCACCAGGAGTGATACCTTCGTTATCAACCATCATCTTTCGATAAAAATTTCCAGTTTCGAACTATAGATCTTATTCCACTTGATTGATTCACCTTAAACGGGGTCTTCCTCTTCGTCGATTTCCCTACAGTTGTACAGTTTCGAAGATCTTTCGAGCCAAAACATTGATGTCAATTCGTTCTACACGGTCCAGCCAACCTAGCTCGCAACGCGTACTCATCTATAGGAAAGCCATTGTATAAGGAAACTATAGTAGCACCATGGCGGGGAAAGCGCTGGTATCGCCCCCTGTCGACCCCATTAAACGTAGTACCTTCTCAATCGGAACAAGTTAATCGTAGAACCCTTCCATCATGCTGCCAATACGTCATATATTATTGTTTTTTGCTAGGGCAGCTTTGCTTCGTAAATGTGTTCGTAAATGTGTTAGCAATATAAAAGCGTGATGTGCTTTTTAATTCTAAATGATAAAAAGTTTGTTGTTTTGCATTTGACGTGTCATGTCATTGTTTGAAAATCATTTGAACACATAAAATAATTGATGAAAATACCATCCACATACCTAAGTGAACAACCACAGCAAAATTTTTTGAACCGATAAATCCTTTAATGGGGTCGACAGGGGGCGATACCAGCGCTTTTCCCGCCATGGTGCTACTATAGATTCCTTATACTATGAGGAAAGCCTATATGGGGGTTTTCTGCACATATCGAACGTAACAAAAGATCACTCGGAGAAATGGGCCTCATCATGGCCGGACTTACCCTGTGACGAAGCGTCACAATTTCGTTTCCTACCCCACCTCCAAAGCACCGCATCAAAAACACTGTACGTGTTTTACCTATACTAAAATGCCCACACGCAATTAAACTACACAGTAAAAGTCTACGCCAAGGACAACTATTGTTTACTTCTACGTGCCTTATCACTTTGTGTGCATTTCTTTATGGGGAAACGCATTGGCAATGGCCATTGATTTTTGTATGCGAAGTTGTCACTGACTTACAATTCACATTGTGTTTCGGTGGAAAATTCAATAAGTAGAGGTGGTTTTTGCACCATAATTCAGAAAAAGATTTACGGGTTTTTATACCTAAATCATTGCTTTTTCTCCTCCCCGGGAAAGATTTCCTTTTTTTTTGGACTACAATAGTCTCCTTATAGGAAATTACATAGTTGCGGTGTTTGGTGCGCCGAGTGTGTATATTCTCCTTGCCATTTAGTCTTCGTAAAGGAGATCTATTCGTTACGGTGTTTGGTGCCCCGAGCGGATTTCTCTTTTTCGTTAGACGTTGTCCATCTGTGAAAGAAAGCTCACATCACCGTACGCAACCGCAGGCTTTTCTTACGAAGTCCGCTGCCGCCGACAGAGTGTTTTGCCTCTAATAAACGCATGCACTTTCTACGAAGTCCGCTAACCCCGATAGATTGCTCTGCCGTTTAACACAACACAGGCACTTCCTACGCAGTCCGCCGCCACTGATAAATTGTTCTGCCTTCCACGCAACGCAGACCCTTGTTATGAAATCCGCCGCCGCCGACAGAGTGCCCTGCCTAACGCAAAGTACCATAGACGTCCACCGCTGCCGTACAGAGGAAACAGAGGCCCGAAGGAAACATCATTGCGACCCCAGAAGAAGATCAGCCATTCCGAGGACCAGTACCAGAAGCAACAATCATTAAAAACTTATTTTTTGTGAATGTAGAATCAGACTAAATTTGTAAACCAATCCTGAGAGCAGAACATATAATAAAATTAGAATTAATTAAAAATAACCAGACCGTCTCCTGGTATTCATTTCTTGAGAAGTTGGACCGCCGAAGCCCAAGTCTTAAGAAGCTTCCTTGGGTAGACCCTGAACTTTGGGGGCCCTTTTTTCACATCTGTTCCATTCTTTTATCGATCAAAATAAAAACTTATAGCTTTCATAAAAATTGTATTGTCAAAACGTAATAATATCAATATAATACCATTTACAGTACATGTTTTTTTCCTTTTTTTTGGCAAATTCATCAATAAATTATATCATCAAAACTCTACTTCTAGAGCATTTCCGTCATTAGGTTGTTTCGAAATCATTGAACTTTTGCACGGAATGAAACTAAACTCTCTTCAAACGATCCAAACAAAAAAGCACACGTTTGCGAATCTGCTTTTTCTTTTTGCAATGACTTACTCATTGACCGCATAGCAGTCAAAATAGATTTCCATAAAATCAACATCAAATCAAATTCGAATTTTGGCATTTTGTTCGCGATACACGTCGCCTCATAACGAGCATCAGTATTTTGTGATTCATCATCAGCAATGATTTCTAGAGCCTCTAATATGATAACAAATGAAACGTGAACTGCATTCGCCGCATTCGAATTTGCGTCAGTGTATAGTTCACAATGTCTTCAAAGTTTTCTCTTTGTTTATTTCATTTTTTAATACGCCCCAACGATAGGTGCAAGCGGAAAAAAAATTATATTATGTCAGCATACTGGCGAAAATCTACTGCGTTAAAACAGCACTTCATACTTTCCAACCAAATTAAGGGAATGCGTGGAACAAGGAACATATAGATTGCATTCTCGCATTCGAACTCAATATTCTTGCTTGCATATACCTTGATTCGAATGGTCCAGACGAATTTTGACATGTTGATGGCCCATGTTTAATTCAAAATCTTACATCTTCACTAGTATTTTTTTTTCCCCATTTTCCTGGATCGTTGGAACGGTTGGATATTTCTACGCTTTGATTTTTATGTACACTTTCGCCCACAAGAGATTTGTTCGAAGATTCAGGTGTTGATCATCGTTCAATTGAGGATTAGTTGCAAGTTTTTGACTGCCTGATGTTTTTGGTGTTTTTACGTTCCGATGAAAATATTTGTCGAGTTTTGGAACAAGGATATTTTATTTACTTATTCACTTAACATTTCTATATAATTGTTTCTTTTTATTATTGAATATACTCTCGTTTCACTTCAATACACTTTTTTTCTTTGCACGCTCATACAACTTGTCAAATGTTACGCAAATGTCCTTTTAGGAACCTTGTCTAGATCGTCGGTCGTCGTCTTTTGAATGCGGTCAATTGAGTTTTACTTATTTGATTAAGATTTATTTTCAGCTCTAATTACCAATGTTTTTTTTATTCTTTCACTCTGTAGAATTTTATGTATGTATGAAAGTTTTAGAAGTCTTTTTAATTTTTCAGTGACTGCCTATTTTGCCTACTTGTTAATCCAGCCCTGATACCTCACGCTTTCGCGTCGTACATCATGACTCTGAGGATCATCTTCTTGTAAAGAGTTAGTTTGGTTTTTCAAGAGCGGGTTTTATTTTTCCATTGCCTTGCCATGCTGCAACTTAAGTTTAGTAGAAGCGATCGGCAATAGTAATTTTCTCCACACTGATTTTACATAATTGTCACGTTTTGAACGTATCCTAGGTAGACGATGTTATGTCATCTTTAAGCACCAAGTCCATTTCCTACTCTTGTTTTAGCGTTCGAAAAAGCACCTATGACATCATGCATCCTTCTTCCCATTATGTCTAAATCGTCTGACGAGTTGGACAAACTTTTTAAAGATTACACCTGTGGTGTTGATGTTCGAGATTTGCAGATTTTAAAGAAATCGCATAACAGTTTATCGCCTAGACTAAAGCCTCTATCAACATCACAAGTCTCGGGGAGTTCTTTACCGACCTTGACGTAGGAGCGTGAATTCTTCAAAGTCATACTGCATAGTCGAGTTCGAGCTTTGCAGATTCCAAAACTAGACATGGCTGTGAGGTGTGAGCAGCTTGTATCTGTAAGCACTGTCTTACTACGGCCATGCAATTGATACTTGATGATCTATATCGGTGTTCAGATAATTACAGCAGACACGATTTTATACCCGGCATTAAGAAGGCTTAAGCCTTGCGCAAACCAGCGCGATAAGAGCGTGCTATGCAATTGCGTTAAGTCAAACCTCCATAAGATTACATGTATTTCATTTTGACAGAAATCACATCGCACGACGTTATCACGATGTTGCTCGAGGGTTTATTCCTATATAATTAGCGCCACTGTGATAATCTGCTTTTTAGGATCGGCCATGAGATACTAAGGTTCCATTCATCTGGCATACTTTCCTCAGGCTATATCACGCAGATCAGCTGATGCTTGATCTCCAGTTGTTTTGAAAAGCTCGGCGGCAATGCAATCTGCACATGCAGTTTCATTTGATTCAAGTTTGAATTCTCAGTAGCTTTTTCGACTCTAACGCTGTAGGTCTTTACCATTTAGGCTTGAGTTCAAGGTAAGTTCTTTTTGCCATTAGGTTAGACATTCGAATCACATACAAATAATGGTATCTCGCAATTTCTTCAAACGAACGCTTTTCTTGTTGCTTCATTTTCGCTTTGTAAATTCTGTGATCTTACCTTCTTTGCTTCTTGTAAATTACGGTGCACTGGTCAAAGAAAGATCTTGTTCTCTTTTGCTTTTTGCAACATTTGTCATGCTTTTTGTTTGGCTGCATTTGCCTGTCTGCATTCTTCATCGAACCATGGGTCTAGTTTCTTAGACCGAGTGGAACCAGAAACTCAGCGGAAGCGGTTGGCATGGCTGCCAGTGGTTTTCAATGCTTAATACTGGCGGCAAAAGGTTCAAGGATAGTTGTTGGGACACTCGGTTGGAAAAATAAATAAATAAGTAAATAGGTTGGCGGAACAGAGCATTTCTCACAACCATGCATTGTTAGGCAATGGGGGGGACCTACAATTTTCTGCCTATTCCGAACGGATAATCGATAAAGCTCTTTTCACGGCAATGTTTTGACTATCGGAGGACTTGCCAATTACTCGTGAAAGGTGATACCCATGAAAAAACATTTTTGCTTTCTGTTGGGACTCGAATCACGATCCTTCCACGTAACAGGCAAACATACTAACCATTACATTAAGGGTAACACGATCGATTGTGTAAGGCAGAGGAAACTTGCAGAGCTTTGTAGCTTTTCGACGTAAATTATTACACAGTATTTGTGAACAGGATAGTCTCATTCGTACCTTGGCTGCAAGAAGGTAGTAGCTCGAGTCAAAGTTGGACTCACGGAATGTTCGGACATAAATTTAAGTCGATCGAAACATGTTTAATTTTGTATTTGGTTGATTGAAGTGGAAAAACCTCTCGATTTTGGGATTGGTTTTGAGAGGCGGCCGGTGTGTGTTACTAACAACAAGATTTAGCCCAGTACCAAGATCAATCAGCCTGAGTACGTTTTCGAACAGCGAGGAGCCCCAAGGCCTAGCTCATTTTTCACAATCATACCTTGTTACAAAATGGGGGGAGCTAAAATTTTCTGGCGATCCCAAACGGCTATTCGAGAAAGGTCTTTTAATGACAATGAATTTACCATCGGAAGACTTGCCAATTCTTCGCGGGTCGTCAACGTAGAAATCATAATTGTAATCCGATTCTGTTGGTTGTTTCGGAACCATGGAATCCTTACGACATTGGGCAGTCAGACCAGAGCCTCAACCAACATGCTTCTTCAGCCAGCTCGGTCCCTGCTTGCTGCCTCCAGTTTTGTACACCAAGTTGGTTGAAGTCCTCTCCTACTCGCGTGCGCCATCTGAGACACGGTCTTCCTCTACTGCACCTTCATGACTCTTCATGACCCACTTATCTAAGCCGCTGGACCTTGACTCGTTTGACCAGGTCAGTGTCGCTGTACAGCCCTTGCAAAAAAATGCGTTTTCAAAATAAATGTCCCACATTCATCCCATGAAGTTGTCACTCAATGTAGGTATGTACATTTCAGCGGTGACGACCATAATTTGACTTCTTACCTTCGCGTCCTCTATCAAAATCTTGAAAAAGTTTCCTGCGACCCGATTGACTATAGAAATATCAAAACAATCATACAACATCATTCCTCTAACTGCCTATAAATCATTTTCAGTGAAGGCAAATGGAACAAGACAACACCCTCGTAAATCGTGAATTGGATTAGTTCTTACATTCCACCAGTCCCAACACAGTTTTCATCGAAACTCGTACATGAGAGGCGTGCCGCTTTAAAATTCACAAAACATATCTGAAAGAAAAAGGAATAAATAAGAAATGCGAACTGTCTGATATATTTTCAACCGAATTCGAGGACTTTATTGCGTACCCTGTGAACAAAAATAAATAAAAAAAAGAAAAAAACAACGACAACCAAAGAACTCCCAGTTACACACTTTCCCCTTAGAATTTAAATAAAACATACACCCCATCGGTGTTTGATACAAACCTCTCTTTTGCAAATACATAATTTATATGAAAGAAGAGAATGGAAATTGAAAATAATTTACTAATTTTATTTTATATACAATGTTTTGAGTTTTGTTTTCTTTTTTTTTCTTATTTTTGTTATACAAATGTGCTTCGGATTAAACTAAATTTTATTGAAATAATTTTGTTTTTGAATATAAACCTTTGTTTTTTTTTGTTTAGTTTTTCTTAATTTCGATAATTGATAACATTAGTTTTAAATATAATTTTATTTAATCATGTATATATATAGTTTTTTTAATAAATATACTAATTTACCTAGAGATTCTTTTTACAATTTTGAATTTGTTTTTATAATTACAGTTTTAATTTAAGTTTTTTCTTTGCTTTTGTTAAAGATTAGATATACATTATTGTTTATAAATTATTTTATAAACTAATTAATTTATTAACGCTTTTTTTTTGGTAACAATTTATTTTTCAAGCCGTTGTTTGATGGATTTAAGAGTTTTTAGACGTTTGAAAGTTTTAATTTTAAATCTTCTGGAGGTTTTCGTTTTGAGTATGTTCATTAAGTGAATCATAAAGAAGATATATGTTGGATTGAGTTGATTTTTTGCAAACATATATTTGACATGAAGCGTAGGCTGCTATGTAGCTATAGGAAAAACTTTCGAACTGATCTTCCTAAAGAAATTGGAAGATAAATAAGGATATTTGCAGTTGCTGCAGATTATTCGAATGGAGGAAAAAAAGGATATTTTATCAACCATCTGCTAATGCAACTGTTGTAGTAAACGGAGAATATTTAAAAAAGGATTTGTTGTGCGGGGTTCAACGAACAGGGGACCTGGATAGGGTTTTGCGAAATTGTACAATACCCACTTATATTGCTTATCAGTTGCCTGGAAATTCCGAAAAATTTCTTTGTTTAGGTGAAAAATTTTGAGTGTAGTGCAAATGGCTTGCGCAACATCTTGATAGTGTGAAAGACGACCCAAACCAAAGCGTTTAAAAATTGGCGGCAGTAGAATTTTCATTTGCCAAAGTTAATTATACAGTGACATATGACAAAACCCACTTTAACACGGCATAAAAAACGCATCGTTTTTAATACAATTGTATTGCCACGACCACAAAACTGATAACAGGAACTTTTCTACGGCCTTAACTTTAATCCGAAGGTTATAGAAAAATATCCAATTATTGATAAAAAACTAACCTGGAAAAAAATTATATAGAGGAAAATGTAAGTAAATCGATTATAGTACCTACAGAACAATTTCCATGTAACCATCTCCTCAAGAGAAGCTTGAGAGAACCGTACTCTCTTGAATAATGAAGCCTTACTACTTCTACTCAGACGAATCTAAAACCTGTGATGGTGTAGGAAGTGCAATTTTCTTTTGAAATTGTAGAATTTAAGCTTTTTCTTCCGCCTACCTGAGTGTTGTAGTGTGTTCCAAGTGGAAATTCTGGCGATAAAACAAGTCCTGTCCTGGCTTAGTGAAAAAATTGCATCTTCCACGGATATTCGTATCTTCTCGGCAAGTCTTCGTGTCCTGACGGCCGCTCTCAAAGTTCTTGCCTTTATCGCAACAAAATCTATAAGATTGCAAAACTAGGAGATATAATAAGGACCCTAAAAGTCTCTCCCTATTCATACGAAGTTCTGAATGCTTTGACAAACTGAAGACTGACTCGTCAGTCAGAGGGTGATTGAACTCTCTAGTTCCCTAGACGGATCAGAAGGTGAACAGCGCTTAATACTTCGCAAAATAAAAGCTAACCACAGCTTGTATTCCTTTAAAATCGAAGGTGGAGTTCTAGTTGAATGTAGGAAGCACTTGCGTCAACGACAACCGTTCATTGCACCGTCCCAAGTAAGCCTTAGGGTACAGTAGTGCGAGAAAACCGATGCGATGCGAGATGTGATGCGATGAGCGATTTGAGATGCGACTAAGTCCGCGCCGTAAGCGATTTTGTACTGTTCTTTTACTCGATTACAAACACTTTCGCACAAAATGCTTAACAAGGTGGTTAGAAGGGGTTTTGAGGGAGAAGATTTCGAGAAACTTCTCGACAAACTCGCAAGTGTCTCTTCAAATATCGCTCCATTGTAAGAACGTGGATAAGAAAACAAGTAAACACTTTTTTCTCATCCAAATACTTTTCGCACCACATCGCTTTCTCGCACTACTCTACTCGAAGCCTAATGGATTCAAAGATGTCAGGGAAAAAACCGATCATGAACTTGCGCAACCAACCAATCCACCAAAATTGTGCAGCGAAATATCAAAAAAAGGATCGATCGCGGTAGAAGGATGTAATTTCAGAGGATAAAAGCAAATTCCACCTTTTTGGTTCCGATGGCAGGGTAATGAAAGGGCGACAGAGAAATAAAGAGCTGAAAAGCAAAAAATTGAAGGCGTCCGTAAGATATCGTTAAGAGGTCGGGTGATGGGTGATGAAGTTTCATATCAGCTAAAGGCGTAGGCAATTTGTAACATTATTCGACGATCATAAAAAAGTCCCTAAAACAAAGTGTCGAACAACTGGGTATTTTGCGGTCCTTCAATTTTTACCAAGTCAATGAATCATTGATTGACATAAAGCCCATATTTCCCGCGAAAGGTTTTTGTATACCTGTCAAAAAGTGATAGCAACCCCTCTACCTACACCAGATCTCAACCAAACAGAAAATCTATGGGATGAGCTCAATCGACGTGTGAGGGATAATCGTGTTCTTTTTTTCAGAAGTAATTTAAAAGCAGAACCATAACAGGAATGGGTAAAATAGACCCCGAATACCTTCAAAAAATTTTATGAAACTTGTCAAGACGTTTGTCGTTATAAAGGACACGCTAACAAAAACTGTTCTTGCATAGTAAGAAATGTACTTTGAATTAAACTTACTGATCTCAGTGGCTCTAACAGTCATTCCGACAAGAGACTGCTGGGAGAAAAGCAGGGTTATAAAGTATCTCCTGTTTCCATATAATATAGACGGTTTCAAAAGGGCCATGGGGGTATAGACAGGAATCTTCTCAGATTATCCTCCTATGAATAAGTCCTCCTATGAATAAACATAGCTCCCAGACTTCTGCAGTGTCTTCCAAGCAGAAGAACTTGCAATCTTTGATATTTGAAGCCGACAAGCATCTGGCTACGAAAAACTTGGTCAACAAAACCATTAACATCTTCATAGATAGCCACGCGGCCATTAAAGCTTTCTCATTCAGTGTTACAAAGTTCAAATTAGTAGATAGAAAGCTGTTACAGAAATCTAAGAGTAATCAGCTCAACGAACATCGTATTCGGGTTCCAGAACATCGTGACATCACCGGAAATAAAATGGTGGGCAAGCTGACCAAAATCGGGTCGTCACTCGAATCTAGCGAAACAAACACCTCGCTTCTGAAGCTACTAAAGGAAGGAAAAAAACTGATTTAAGTGTGAAACTTTCTAGAAACCACAAGTGATAGATGGTCATCTTTTGAAACTTGCCGAGTGTTCAGGGGCCTATTGCCAGATATTTCAAAGATAAGCCGAAATTCTGCTCCAGCTGAGCAGGCCTAACGTTCTCTGTTGATTGGCACTCTCACGGGTCAGAGCTCATTGGGTTACCATATGAGAATGGACAGAAGAACATCCGATATATGTAGCGGATGCCAAGACGAAGAGGCCATCAGAGAAAGGATCATTGCACTTAGTCGGTGAGTACCTAAGCTTTGCCAACGCTAGGAAAAAACCCTTCGGAGAATGCTTTTTCGACAAACTGGACGACATCTCTTACATCTCACTAAACAGCATCAAAAATTCATTCAGGGCCGTAAAAAGTTCAGTGAAGGTTAATATTCACAATAAACCAGTCACCAACCCGACCATCTGCAAACTTTTTCTCCGCCTATTAATCCTCTGTTATTCAAGGAGCACAATGGATCCTTTAGATCCGAGTGAGGTTCCCCATCCTACCTAACCTTACCTACTTTTAAGATCTGAATATCAATAATGAAGTGTTAATGGCCTGACTATTTGCATATAAAGGGTGTTTTTTTACACGTTAGGCTTTCAGAGTTGGTCTTTTTGGCGGTTGTCACTTGACTTATGTTGAATTCAGTTTCTAATTTTACGACAATTGGGTACTGCGTGTTTTTGGTAAATTATCTCAAAACAAAGTTGCAGTTGACTTCAATTTTCAAATAATTTCGAGTCTTAACCCTGTGAGTTACCTTCAAGATCGTACGATTTAACACCGCTGCACTATTTCGTTTGAGACCATGAGAAGTTGCTTGTCGCTACGCCCGATAAGCCTAAGGCGAAACAAGCCACCCAAAAGTATATTCGGCGCGTTTTTTGCTGACATACGACCGCAAATGCTGCAAAAAGTGGTCGAAAATTGGACCTCTCAACTGGAAATCATTCGAACCGCAGGCGCGGCTGACGAAATTTGTTTTTAAAACAAAATGGCAAACCCTTATATCCGTCAGGTTATTCGTGTATTTAAGATCGGCACAAAGTTCTAGTTACTTCTTCTTTTACCATGTCACTGCGAGCTCGAAAACCTCAAAACTATCTTAATTGTGATTCCCCTGCGGGAATTTCCAATAAAATACTAACTACACGTTATTTTAAAAACTCAGGCTTTGCTAAGGTTGTATGAATTACACGAATTGCCGTGTATCAGAGAGAAGGTACAAATCACTGATGCTCATGAACGATTATAGATCACTGACACACGGAATTCGTGTATCGTGTAACTCATTCAAAAAAATCTGCGAAGTTAATACACGTGTAATTAATATTTTACATGAATACACGAACAACTACTCTTCTTCTTCCTCATTTTCTTGGAATTACGGGCATCGTGATCTTGAAAGGATCATATTTGTCCCACTTTTCAGCTTCACACTCTAGTGATCTACTCGTGGAGTACGCCGCGTTGACCTCAGAATGTGTCGGGGAAACTCCCGATCTTGAATTTTTACATCCCTGAGGGCAACCAAATGCAGATTTCGTTATTCGTCTCAAAATATAAGACTCTATTCAAGACTTCTTTATGAAAAGAGACATTTTATAGTTATCATAATCTTAAGAACACCACTCTCCAAAAACCCCTAAAACGCATAAAAACTCTTAGCATCCCAACAGAGCTCGCAATTATTTTAGAGAGTCTAAGATCAGAAAGGTCTTCACTTAAACCTAATCCATAACATTAATTTATAATCTTAAATTAGTCTATATAAAAAAACTATTTTGTTCATCCTAAATTCGAGTGCAAAGTCTATTTCGCGCCGCGTTTTTAATTTTCTTCATCTGTCATCGAACGCTTGGCATTGAATTGTTATTTATTTATATTTATAAATTATTTTATGCTTGAGTGTATTTGACATTAGTTTAATCATTAAATTTGCTTTAATTTGTTTCTCTTCCATTTTGTTTATGTTTTTGTTTTTGGTTAAGTCCTTGGTAAGGCAAGTAAACAACTCTCACTCTCACACATACACACTGATTACAAAAAATTACCGATTTGGAAAAAAAATTGGTTCACTATCACTCGAGGGTGTCTTTAGTTTTTTTTTTTTTTTTTTAATTTAGTTGGTTTATCAATTTTTTGGTTTTATTTTTTTGTTTTTATCTAAGACTATATTTACAGAAAAACAAGGTCATCATCGCCTGACAACACTTGCAAGGGACTACCGACGATCGATAATTTTGAATCAATGTATAAAATCCTGTTCTAGAAACAGTAAGTCCTTCCCGTCGCACACATTTGCACTGCACTATTTACCGAAGATGGTGTTTGTCCCGGCTGTTGTTGTGATGACTGTAGTTGTTGCTGATGATGAAGTTGCAGTTGCTGCTGTTGATGTTGTTGCTGTTGTTGTTGACTAGATAGATTTTGATCGTGCGCCTGACTTCGGGGGATCTTTAACGCATGCTGTTGATTTACTAAGGCTAAGGGTGAGGGTGAACTCGACGATGACGACGATGAGGTCACTGTTATCGCAGGTATGTCTGACATTTGATTGCAAGTGGAACCGGTCGGTGTGCCAGCTCGGCTGCCATTAGGATTGTAGCCGCCAATGGTTCCAGGTGGTGGCATAGGTAGTAAACTAATGCCACCAGGTGGGCGTACTGCAATAGCTATGGGCAGTGAAGCTTTACGATTAAGTGAGTGTCATCCATAGAAATATTGATTTTCAGCTGACATACCGCGATTTAGATTCCGTGGAATAGTGCTATCATAATAAATGCTGCCGCCTCCCATTCCAGGCGGAGGTGAAGGATTGCTCATCATACCCATGCTGGTTGGTATCATTGTGCGTCTCAAAGTGGCATGCGGATGTGGGCCAGACATAATCATTGAACCGGGAATGTATGTTTGCCCCGCCGAGGTGTGGTGTGAGACAGAGCTTATGGCCGAAGGCATCATGTTGTGTCCACCTTAAACGAAAAGAAATAATATATAAATCATTTTGGGAGCTTTTATGAACAAAGATAAGATACAAAAGAAGAACGACGAGTTTACATAGTGAGTGGTTAGTTTGAGGAATGCATGAGCTGAAATTAGTTTTATTTTTTTCATATTAGGATGACATGGTCATATTAGGATGACATGGACCTATTCAATGAACCTATCGCATCGCATGATCAAAATGAACGTTAAAGCTGATTAGAGCTTACTCTTAGACAAGTTGTTAGTTTAACAGTTAAGGCCACAATATCACATGAGGTCTGAACAAAATCGAGCAGAACGACACAAAGCAAGATGAACAGTAGGTGCTTTTCAAACTTACCAAACTCTACTGTGTGTAAAAACCTAGGCTATGGGATATGAAGAAGTATAATCAACGTCATGGCTGGGCGGCTTTTTTTCATATTAGAGTTGGGATTAGAAATGAGTGACTTTGGTTCCTTTAAAAAATAAAGATAAATTTTTGTTCTCTTAACGAAAAAGGATATCAGGATCTTGAAAGCAAAAGCAAACCAATTGAAAAACACGAATAAAACTTTTTTTTAATGAATTCGAAGGTTGGTGCTTGGAAGGAAGATTAATGCGAAAATGAAAAATTAAAGTTTATTTCAAATCGATGTTCCTGTAAGAATAAACAGTTGAGAAGTGATTAACTTTTTGTGGTTTTATGGGCTTACGCTAATGCTATCCCCCACCACAGGTAGGGGTTTATAGTAAGCTCGCTACGACTTAACTGAAGAAAAATACTACTCAAAATTGATATCGGATAAAATTATAAAGAGAACCCAGTTCAGTGTAGAATGAAGGCAGAACTTATCAAACAACTGCCATCCAATCAACCTGACCATCTACTCACACATCTAGAGTGGCTTCAAGGCCTATGCAGAGCACTGTGGAATTACTATTTTTTCGTAATACGGTAGAAACATTGTCTGGCCAACTGAATAGCCACTTGTAATATAGTTTTCATTAGATCCTAAAAAAAATTTTGTTAGTTTATTGCCCAGCACATCAGCGAGAGAAAACATTGTCGTCAAGCATGCGCAGCCAACCCAATCCATGCCTTTTTTAAGGACATGGACCTTTTCAAGACAATAGTGAAAAATAAAACATCAAAATAAAAAAAAGCTCACTGCATATAACTCTCATTTATTTCTTTAAGCTCAGAATTGGCAAGAGCAGAACACAGATAACGACGCGGCACAGCATTATGTCTCTTTTTATTGGCATTAGTTAGAATGATCATGTTAATCTTATATCTTACTTTGGAAATAGAAAGCTTGTTCAGCAGTTTCAGTACCTAGGTTCGCTGATTATGAGCTGCATGTCGGCTCGAAATGAACTCGGCACTACACGTTCTAAAATAAAAGAAGTCTTTTAATTAGATGAAAAGTGGTCTTCAACATTTCGTTCTATAAATACAGTTCACACTTGCTTGCTGAGGAATAGAATATAGATCAAAAAATACCCATACTGCTGAATGACAACCAGCATGAAAAAGCTCGGAGCATTTGAGAGGAAAATTCTGAGGATTTACACAAGACTCAACTTTGACCGTCAACGACAGAGGTACTTCAGCAACAAAAAGCTCTAAGAAACAACAGGAGTCCTTCCCTTCGACAGATTCCTTTTGAACGCTGCAAGGAAAATAACTAACAATCTGAGCAACAATCCGAATCCACTGGTGAGAAGCTTGGGAAGCGAAGAGAGACATCCCGAGCCGTGATATTAAGAAATGATGGCACAACTGGACGAAGATACAATTTCAATCAATTACGAAAAGGCAATACCTTTTAAGAGGAATAGCAGCCTCAGCTTACCACAGTGGCTAGAAGCCACACAAATCCCCTTCAACATAAAGACAACCGGATCTGAACAACCCGAGATTTTTAATCAACTTTATAAATATTTATTTTTCTGTTTTCATAGGCAATAATCATCATTATTTTAGCAAGCAAAACATTTTTTAAAGTTAGTCCCCTTCTGTGCCAACAAAACAGATATAGGTATATGTAAAAGAAATGCAATCTTTGAATTAAGAACCAATTGTATATAAACCTGTTCTATAAAAGAAAAGTTGAACTGCTGAACGATTACAGTGAGAGTTATAGTCTTGTAGTAAAATCCCAACCAAAGCTGACCTTTCCGAGGACCTTATAAACTTTGGACTTCTTCCTAGCGACCTCCAATCTAGTTTAACCCTTTGTCGACCGACGGTACTTATAAGTACCACTGAATGTTACTTCAAATAAAGTCCCTATATGATTAAAATTGGACACTGTCAACCAAAGCAACTTTTAAAAACTATGTAATCTCCATGTTTCAACTTTTTTTTTGTTCTTATCTAAGTCCACGGCATTTTTACAAGGGCTTTTTTCGACAACATGCTAGACTTTTGAAATGCGTGATTGTCAATAATAAGATATGCAATAAGTAATGACAACATTATTCAAAAAGTAACACACAAATTGTCTTTCCAAGCTTGTATTTATGTGAGAATAATATTGAATTATAAAAGAAAACAAAAACTGAACATTCTTATGATGTATCTTATTTTTTATGGCCCTACGGAGTTTTTGAGTCCTACTACCAATTTGAGTCTTTAGATGTCCCTGCAAAATTTTGAAATGTGTTTTCTAGTTTAAAATGCTCCAATCTCAAATATTAATAAAAAAAAACTTTTTTTTAAAAGGTTTTTCATAGCTTGGTCAACAAAGGGTTAATACTACCGGAGTTTAGAAATTTTGTGTGCACGGCAATACTTAACGACTCCAACCACAAAGAGGTATAAATATCTGTTGACCTTAGAGAACCCATTCTCATTCCAGCACCACCTCTAGGTACCACCTCTAGGGTACTACATTAACTACTCGAAGCTCTTAAAAGAAGTTCAGGGGCTGCATAATCTTTGCACCAACCAACAGAAACTTGCGAACCATGGAAATTGACGCTGCAATCGGGGACAGAGAAACAGTTGTCAGAAACACATTGGAAAATCAAATGAAACCAAAAACATCCAAGGACAGATTTCAGTACCTACCAGCCTACATCTAAAATCTCTGCCACTACCGATAAAGACTGAGGAAAAGACTACAGAGGATTCAGCAATGTGAGTTGAACACTAGCAATGCCGACTACCAGTCCTGCCTGACGAGGTAAAATTTTCCATCACAATAATACCTTCAAAAAAATTGTGAGTATCGTTGGAAAAAGGCCAGATATGCCAAAGAAGATCCACCAACAGAGGAAAAGTATCGTGACTTGAGGAAAAAGTGGAAGGAGTTGTCAAACTTCTTGCCAACTCCATCTCCTGATCCCGAATTCGAAGGTTGAAGGAAGAATAAACCATTTGCGATTTTCCACTTGCCACTTTCCTGAGTGGTAGAAGAAGGTAAAGATTGTATCCCTTCCCGAAAAGAGAAACCGAACCGTTGTGTCTGGTAACAGGCCCAGATCCATACTCAGTTACGTCAGCCAAATTCAAATGGATTTCTGGAGAAACACTCCACTCTTCTTCTACAAGGGGACATTATAAGGAACTCAATAACCACCAAACAACAGTTGAAAGTTTTTTGGACTGGATAAACTGACTTATCTATAAACTAACCAGTTTACGTTTTCCATTGATTTTCTTCATTCCAAACCCTTACGAGCTAGTAGGCAATACTTTGTCATCAACCAGACCCATCCTAGCAGAGGTAGCTCAAGGGTTGAAACCGGGACCTTTCCTGTATATCATTTTCACCTTGAACCAACTACAACCAGAAAACGAAACCAACCTTCCCTTTGCGGATGATAACTTAACGCGTACTCAACACATAAAGAAGCTCTTCGAATTCTCCCATCGATGGTGAATTAAAATTAGCTCAGCAAAGCCCGAGCTTAGTCCCATACAAGGACGCAGACGTTCGCGATCAGCCACAAAATGCCATAACATCTGGATCAAACTGCTTGACTGAACTCAGCTCAGACTCAGACCAAAGAAGCAAGTCAATGACCTAGGAGTCCATTTCAACGAACTGATGCGTTACAACCCGCACGCCACTGCAGTTGTTAGGAAAGCTTACAACGCAACACTTTCCATCGCGTTCATATGCTGACACGCAGAAGTGGACAAATACGATAACGTATACAAGAACCTTATTCTACTAAAAAATGGTAAATACTCACAGTTAAACCTGTTGTGTAAGATGAAAGAAAGACAGGACCCGATACTTTGCAAAAAACCAACAGAATCATATGCAAAAAAAAAAAAACACCGGAAAGCACCGGAAATTATAGCCACAGCCCATGGTGAGATTTTAACCGACGGAAATAAGGCTAAAGGATTTGCTGACCCTGCATTTTTGAAAGAAGTCAACTCCTCGGTTGAACTCATACACAAAAACTCCAACAGACTATTCAATGCAACGATGAAAATTCGCCCAGCGATCTCACAGACAACTCAGAACGATCCCAAGGAAGTCCAACAAGAAAGACGTTTGTGGATACCGAACCATCTCATTTTTGTTCAGTATGAGCAAAGCTGTGGAGGAGCTGTCTAAAATTTTTCTGCAGAAACAACAATAGTATGGATTTCGGAAAAACATTCCACCCTAGATCTCCTTATAAAATTTCATTGCCTCTTCTTTGAACTCCCACCAGGTCACTGTTGGATGCCTTCTCGATATTGAAAATGCATTCGGCAGTGTCTGGATTCAATCACTAGGGCACAAACTTTTGAAGTTGAATTCTCCACAAGCAAAAACAGAATTATATACAATTTTCATGTTATTACAGGTCATTCTTCGTTCAAATAGGAAGTTGCCACGTGGCCAGTCATCAACAAGGACAACTAACGTTGAGGCACAAGGGTCCAAGCTTGGCCCGTACTTGTTCATAACTACACGTTGGACCAAAACAGCCAGGAGACGCACAGACTAACTTGTCTATTTCTCCGGTATTTTCTACCAGAAGAGTCGAAGCCCTTGTAAGAAAGCTTTCTTAGTATACTTCCAAAATTGGGCTTCAAAGTCAACTCAGCAAATTCGAGCTAATTTGCTTTAGACGACCACCTGACAAATTAGGTAATGAAAGAAAACGCTCAACCAGCAAGTGTAGGACCACCAAAATCACCTTAATCGATGGGACGTAGTTAACAGCACAAAACAATTTTGAGTACCGGGAAATACACTTGAACGAGCTGAACAAATTCAATTCCCGTGAAGCTGCTGAGCTAAAGAAAGCCAATGTTGCTTTTAACCGCATCTACCTGCTTCCCTACATGGTACAATGCAACCAAAACTCAAGCTGTCACTTCTCGAGCGGAAGATTTTGCGGATTTGCCCAGGATTACACAACATCACAGTAACAAGAGACTCTACGAAGAAACAAAAATAATTAAACTCGACAGATACCTCATCCAATTCAACCATAGATGAACCTCATAATAAGGAGCATCATGCACCAGCCAAGACATACTGACCCGCGACAGCGGTACTTTTTAGCTTAGGAGCTCCTGTATGAGTATCTTTTTATTACAAATGACGAAGGAAACAAAAACTTCAATCCTGACCCGAGGTAAGCTCACCACCGTGGCTGTTTTCAATGAGTATCGACTTTCGCGAGGTGTTGACAAGAGCTCCAATATTAATTTCAGTGTCATAATTCATAAATAGCGCCTTCTCGATTAGCGGTTCAAAATCGGCAAAAAAATGTAGGTCCCTTCCATTCCCTCAATAACTGTGATTGAGAGAAAAGTGCTATGCCTATTGAATTTAATTTTTTTACTGTACTTTGTCAGTATAAAGATAAGCTTGAGCACTTTCTATGTAAACGAAAGAAAGGCTCAATTCAAGTGAGCAAAACTTCTGAAGCTGGAAAGCGAACAGCACACAAGACGCAACAAGTTTTACCTGAGCTGTATACAGGTACGCACATACGGCAACAGTGAACTTTTCACTCAACTACTCGAAACAAAAACAAAGGAGAGTTTCTTAGATGGACGATAGCAAGGTATTCCTTACGGTGGAAGCCATGAAAAAGCCTACTGGGTCCGTTTTCAAATAAATTTGGTGAAGTGACTTCCCGAAGTACGCTTAGTTTGGTTCTCATTATGTGAAAAGTAAAGCTTCAATCTTTGTAGTTCCCGACCGACCGACGCCATTTTCGAAAATATTACTCGAAACACCAAACACGTTGCTGTGCGTGCAAGAGAACAAAGAAGGAGAACGGAAGGCAATTTCTTTTCCGATCTTATCAACAGCAAACGAACTATCTCCTTTGTCCTTCATCAGCCATTTCAAATTAACTTGTATATTGAATTTTCATTTCCTTGCCTCTTTCTTATTAGGTAAAGCAACTAATGGAGCACGCATTGCCTTAATGGCCGCCGTCGTCGTTCCCCATGCGTGGCCAACTTTTCAATTATCTTATAGCTAATGGCAATACAATTAAATCAATTTTGTCTAACGATAGCCCAGGCTATGCTCTTCCTCTCGTATGCATGGACTGTGGTTTAACTCAGAAGCATCCTCCAGAATTTGTTACTGTTATACACGAATACGTAACACTCGTAAAACAACCTCGACGTACGTTATTCTTCCCCAGAGAGAACTGTCCGACGAAGTGTAAACATTGGCTATAGTAGAACGTGGATACGTTTAAGACAAATTGGCCGGAGTCCCATGCCCATAAGGCCTAAGAGCTAAGACTTCAAACCACACGTTTTGTTTGTGTGGGGGGTTATTCTCTTATTCTTTGCTATGGTAGATGGTCGCTGGTCCCTGGTTCCTATAGTCCCTCAGCCCAGGTCCATAGATGAAAAGGAGGTTTTTTTTGTTTAAAAGGAAATTTTGAGGAAAAATTAATTTTGCCTCTAGTTTTGCTGTTTTCAATTTTTCCATCACATCATCGGCATCCGCGTTTTGTTGTTCTTTTAAAAAAAATTTTTGAACGTGCGCCGTCGTCGTCCGACCGTTTTCCAATCAATCAAAAAGTTGAAACGAAAAAGGTAGGTATTCAAATTCGATTAAGCGTTTTCCCAGGTTTTTTCTTTTTTATTTAATTTTTTTATCTTGTTCTTTTGCCTTTCAGGGAGGGTTTCGATGGCCCAAAAAGAACAGTTGTTGGTTGGTGGTTGGAAGGACCAATTGGACCGGAATGAAGGGACTAACTGATATTACGAAATTTCACTGAATAAATAAACATTCAATCGACGGACGGACGGAGGCTTCTTTCTGTAAGTGGTTGCTGGTTGCTGGTTGTTGGGTGAGGTCAATTAAAGAGATTTCCATTTTGGTCTTGGGAACATGACCTTAAATTATTTATATTAAGTGGCACAAATAATACTTTCCTATGTGCTGAGTTGTTTTACTCATTTAGGTCGTAATAAAGAAACAATCTCATTGCATGGCCGAATTCAATATTAGCCCGGACGAGGTGGTGGCACAGCAATGTGGTAAGAGGAAAATTATATCCTCGAGATTCAAGTTGACCCCTATCGGCCTATCCTATGAACAAAACACACAGATTGGGATTAATAAATGCGTAACAGTGGTAGTGGCGCATAATTTTATTTTGCTTATCTCTGATAATGGCAAAAGTTTGCAGGCCTCAGAGGCTAAAGATGACTCAGAGAAAGAAACAAGGACTACCAGGCAAAAGTTTGACAAAAAAGTTAAGTAAACAAGTTTGTGATTGTTGGGTTATACGGTTGATTTGTCCTTGCGAGATAAGTTGATGGGTGTTGCTTTAATGTTTAATTTCAAATCAAAATATTGAGTTGAAAGATAAGTAAAAGGCTTACTTGAGCCATAACTGTGATATTATTGGCGGATCAAAGGATTATGAGGTTTGATTTGTGCTTGGGCAAATAATTTTTGTTCAAAAAGTGACGATAAGATTGTTTTGTAAAAGTAAATGAAAGAGGGTGAATGAGAGTAATGATGAGCGATTTGTGTGTCAGCTTAAGGTGTTTTACTTAAGTGTAGTGAAGAACTTTTCAGATTATCGTGTCGGGTAGTCAATGAAAGTTCTGAAGTATTTTGGAACAAATTTGTTTAACTTGATTTTGCAACGGAGAGCTGATATCCAAGAGAGGCTACCTTTGGGAAGTATATACTTTTATTCTGTTGGCATCCAACAGTGTGCTCTCCATAGATCCAATCATTGGTGGCAGCCATTACTGCTAGACCAAGAGCTGGCGCTGAAACAAGTCCTGCGAAAGCGGTCTGAGATCATAGCCTTACAGTATGATAGACAATGTCGTAATAAGCCTGAACCAGGAACGCAAACGAGACTCAAAGATTTGGTCCTTCGACCGTGTTCAAAAAGTTATTGAATTTTTGGATCTATGAACTATGCATTCAGGAATGGGTTGAGTGGAGGTTTAAGCACAGCTTGGCCTTCAGAACAGATATAAAACTTCCATCTACTCAGGTGTTCTACGTTACGTATGTAGTTAGACATTTGAATAGCATATCTGCGTCTTAACTTGTCAAACAGAAACGATGTGTGCTGCCTTATGATATAGGTCTCTACTAAAAGAATTGCGCCAGATTCATCTCTGGAACTATCCATGACGACAACAATCTGTTCCTGACTCGGATTCTAGAACTAGTCCTGTCCCAAGGGAAAGTTAACCGTGTACGATAGCCGCAGATTGAGCCTTCCAGGCCTCATATTGGAAGGTTTTATAATAAGATTTCAGGATCTAGAGACAAAAAAAAAAATATTTAAAACAACTGCCGCGAACACAGACAGACCCTGGAGCTACGGACCGCTATACGCGCAGGATCTGCAGAATATCTGTTGACGTAAGACCACTTTTATACAATTCAAGACGCAGGTATCAAGTCGAGGAAGATTTAGCAGTCCGTCTAAAGTCGTACTCAGTGAGCTGGAAAATGTCCCAGTACAGCCAAGATTGTTTTTTTTTTAATTTGTGCACGAAGCAATAGCGTACTTACGTGAGAGTTTGTTTCACCAAATAATTGACAAATTCGAGAGATGATGAGAGATTCAGTGACAGATTGAATAAACTTACCAAAAGGTTTCTTATGGCATAGCCCCACGTCCTAAGCGACATAACTGCAAATTAAGAACAAAATTGAAAGCTGAGCGGCAAAGCGCTACAGAGCGGTAAGCTAAAGGGCATAGCACATTTTTCTCAACCATGGCCTTCTAAGGGAATAGAGAAGACCTACAAATTTTCTGCCGGTTTCGAAAGGCTAATCGAGAAGGAGTTTTTTATAGCAATGAATTTAAATAAATAAAATAAATAGGGTGGCGCAACAGAGCGAGGAGCCCCTGTGCCTAGCGCATTTCTCACAACCATGGCTTGTGAGGGAATGGATTTACTAACGGAAACTCCTCGGGAAAGATGATTCCTGTGAACCACGAATATACCACGTAATAGACAGACATGGTAAGCATCACACCACGGGCACCACCAGAGCGATGTCGCTTAGTTTTACATTTTGTTCTAACTTTGCCACCAGAAAAATTTTAATGCTTTTTTGCGAAAAGTAAAATTTCGATCCTGCAGACTATTCACACTTTTCAGACATAGGTTATGTTAGGTGGAAGTGGCTGTCAGCCAATGAGTACCAAACCTGACACACTTAGGCCGCAAGGGCCCATTGTGATACCACAGAGATCAGCAAGTTAATCACCTACTGATCTCAGAACCCGATGTAAGATTAACGAGTAGATCATTTAAAAATCTTCCACGCGGAACTTTTAATGTATTTCGAAAGACTTTTAGGGTCTATGTAAGCTAAGTCGCTAGTATCATCGAAGAAAAATTCACCGAGATGAGTTTTCCTCCTATGATGTAGTGCAGGGCATGAGCAAAGAAGATGTTGAACGGTTTCCTCCTCTTCTTCGTCCATGCAGCTCCTGCAGAAATCATTGGAAAGCACACCAATTTTTTTGGCGTGTCTCCCTATTAGACAGTGTCCCGTAAGAACACCTATGGTAGAACCTAGATACAGGCGGTTCAGGGCTAACAAAGTCTTCGAGCGTTTTGAGTCTACACATACAGCCAAACTTTTTTGGTTGCAAGGCAGTTGCGACTCTCAGTCCATCTAGTGTTTTTAATCCTCGAAACGTCTTGTCTAAGTAGGAGTTTAATTGTAGCGATAGGTACACCTATGTTGTTCCATTCTGAGCGTAGGGAAGTGGTCGTGCCCTTTTTGGCTAGTTCGTTCGCTGTACAGTTGCCTGGTTTATCCTATCCATGTGCACCGGAACCAATGAAAGGTGAATGTTGAACTGCTTTGACATCTCCTTCAATGACATTTGACAATTTCGGACCGTGATGGATTATGTAGAGACAGAGGCAAGAGGGCAGCTTGGCTGTCTGAGAAGATTCGAATATCCGAGGGGGATATGACGTTTTCTTTGAGCCAAGATAGCACCTCCTTTATCGCCGGAATTTCCGCTTGGAACACACTACAATGATCGGGTAAGCGGAAGAAAAGACTGAGACTCTGTTTTTCTGAGTAGATTCCAATTCCCACACCTTCACTAGTTTTTGAACCATCGGTGTAGAAGTGTATTGCTTCATTTTCCAAAAGAGTGCCATTTTCCCAAGCTTCTCTTGAAGGTATGGTTACTTGGAAATTGTTGTCAAACACTTCTGGTGTAGTGGATCGATTCGGTAAGAATCTAAAGTTATCTAGAATGGTAGTGTGGCCGATTTGATTATTGGTCCACTGTGATGTAGCTCTGAGCTAGCTGCGACTTGTTTGCTCAAGATATCTAGGGGTGTGAGATCTAGTAGTACATTGAGAGCGTCCGATGAGGTTGTCCTCAGTGCGTCACTTGTACACAGACTAGCCGTTCTTTGAACTTTGGACAGCTTATTGTAGTTGATTATCTTGTCTAGTGCGGTCCACCAGACTATCCCTTTTCAGACATAAGCCCCAACCATGTTAACCATAATATATCTGAAGCTTTTCTTATTTTTCTTCCAACACCTCAAGTGCACAATTTTCCTCTTCCACTTTTGAACACTAAATACCTAGTCTTTTGTCGTATGCTCAGAATGAGAAAAAGAACTCGCACTTAGGTAAGTACGTTGATGTAACCAATGGGCATCGAAAATTGAACTGAGCGGTTTTTTTTATTACGTGCAACACGCATACTGCAACTTTGGCTTACGGCTCGGGCCTATTAGAACCCATTGCTTGCGTGTGGTCCGCTTTCAACTGACAGTGACAGCTTGATTAAATAATTTTACAATATATGAGAAGCGACCCATAGGCACCGCGAGGACGCACCCAATAGCCCACCTTCTACTTTACCGCGCCGTGTTAGGCACACGGTGACATTAGCTGTTGAAACCAATTTGAAGTTCTCTCTTGTTGTTCGTGAAGAGATATTTATGGCAAACTGATGCCCCAGAGATGTAGCTCAACTATTTTTGCTGCTGCTACTAAATTGACAGTTAAAGTATAGCATATTAGGATTTTATTCTCAACTATTTCTTGAGAAACACAGTTCATTTCTACTTTAGCTGTAGATTCATATACGGCAGAAGCTCGACTTTCATTTCTTTTACCACACCAGAGCTTTTTAGTGGTCTAAGCTTTGTGATGCGAATGGCAGCCTTAATCATCTTTTTTTTTTAACCAGGGGAGACTTCTTTTTAAAAATAAATAATAAGTATAATGCGGATGAAAGATAAATATTAGCCTTGTTTGGTTCCTAAGGGTGCGTCCACACTATGCCGAGCGGCATCAATCGGCACATTCCTATCGGCAATATTGACTTAGTGTGGACGTCCCGATCGGCCTTCCTACTTACCGAAAGCCGAACCGAATTCGAACCGAATGAAATGGATCCGTATGCCGGTCGGCTAGTGCGGACGCACCTCAAAATTGGCAACTAGTGTGTTTTGCTTCATTTAAACCGGAGAAATTAGATCCGGGTTTTATATCTTTACCTAATTTTTCTACAGGAAAAATCAGGACGTGTTTTATTTATAAGCAAGTTATGCTTTCGGTGAAGTCACCTTTGGTGAAGGTCTCTTATCAAAATGATTTAGCTCTGAAATCTTCACACAATCTTTCAACAAAGTCTTGGGATACAGCTACTATCATGGCTTACTCTTTCCTTTCTTCGTCTTTTACTACAAAACAAGAGTGGCTGCAGTGATTTGGTGTTCAATCTGGCAATACTTTTTTCGAAGTTGTTCTTTATGACCGTTGTCACGTGTCACTTGATTTGATGATTTGATGCTCAATTTGATTCACCATTTTATTGTGAAAGAATTGAAGCCGCACGACCACCCACCACTGCACTGCGTACGTTCGGACAATTGCTTCGAAACGAAAATTCTGATTTTTTTCGAGTTTTTTTCTGTAAAATCGAACGATTTAACACTGTTGAACTTTTTTTGTGAAGTCGTTTGTCTACACAGATAGCCCCCACATGATTCACGCTTTTAAGAGCATATTCGGTATTGCCGACATACCTACTTCCCAAAAGCTACAAAAAGTGTTTTAAAATTGGTCCAATTGGCGGGAATTTACTCGAACCAGCTGCGGGTGCGGCCAATTGCCTGAAATCACATTTAAAATAACAAACCCTTATTTTTATAATAAAGCTAAATTGATGGACACGGTTTACTGTTCTTCTGTGAGCGGCTGGTTACTAGTGATTATTATTTCTCAACAATGTTTTGAAAGCAAAAAAAGAAAAAAATTGTTATAGAATTCTCAAAACAAAAAGTATTTCAAGAGCTGATGTCAAGGCTCTAATTGAAGACACCATATTGCTCTGTGAAGCCCTAAATACAAAAAAAAAATCATTATCAAAATCAGATTTCACTTCCTTTCTCATCAGGCAGCTACATAAGTTGATTGAACTGACTTAACCGAATTTTTCACTGTAAAACGAATTATCTCCAAAACATAAACTAACTTCAAAAGTTACCATTTTCACCACGTGTTTAAAGAGATTCCAATGGAGCCTATTGCTCATAGATTTTTAAACAATTTTTTTTATCTTATAGTTGAACTTTCTGAAACTTACCCATGGACATTGACCCGCTAACTGGTGGTGGACCTGTCACTAGCCCACTATACATGTTCGGCGGTGGTGTAGATTGTCTGTTAGACCCTGGTCCAGTCGGTAAATGGCCAGTTGGCCCACCACCTAGAATCCCACTGTGATGACTTTGTGGCATAAGCATCGTGGTTGCAGTTGATGTTGGCGGTGGAGGCATACCACCACCATATCCTGTTGGAGCGTATGCTATATAGGTCTTCACATGCAGAAGGCAACCAGAACATCGAACAAAATGAATTAACATGAAACACAAAAAGGAAAAGAAAAAAAAAGAAGAGAAAAACGAAATCAGACTTTAGTATTTTGCTTTATGAAGCAACCACGTATAGTCTCGTATATCCTTGCGAGAATATTTAACAAAAAATGAATGCTGTAGTCTGTAGTTCATACCTCGCTACGGGATGATAAGTTTGGTACTGGCAGGGCACTTGTCAGATCGATATCACCGTCGATGTCAGAAATGTCATCACCAAACGAGTTAGGAATTTGAGTTTCTCCGGTTGTTGATTGTTGGAATTTGCCGTCACAGTTTTTGCCACTGTTGCTGCCACTCGAATTACTATTTTTTCTGCTATGACGTCGTTTTTGCATAGCCAATCGTCCGATAACCAGGGTAAGGCAAAGGAGTACACCAGCTGCCACTGAGATAATCAAGTACAGATAAAACTGTTCTTGATTTTCTATAAAGAAAAATAGATAAAGAGAACAATTTTAATAAAGTTTTTGGATATTTTGAGAAGAAAGGAAGAAACAAATTAACTTGTACACCATCACAAGGGAGATTTGCTTTTTAAAAATATTGACTGGTAAGGGCAAGGGTAGATTTGACGAGTTCTAAGAAAAAGAAGTTAGAAGATAGATGAATTAAGGGCCACGTTCACGTTCAATTAGCAGTTATTTATATTATTAATATAGCAACTCCCTGCGAAGGAAAATCGCATACATAAAAAAAAAATCTTCAGGGCCGGGGAGGCCCGGGAACAACAAACTTCTTCCATACCTTGGTGAGGAATGAAATGAAGTACCACTTTTGCTGAATCCGAACGGCTATGTACGAAAGCGCTATTAATCGCAGATTAGTTACTCTCCGATGACTTGTCAATTTGTTCCTATTCTCGATACCTAACCGTAAAAAAAATAAGAGAAATTTCTAAAACTCGATCTCGCAATTAAAAGACATGGTAACTGCAACGACTTTGGCTTCGATTCCGATAAGTGCGAACGATTTTTGTTGCTATGATTTTGTTGATTGTTCCTGTGAATTCGAGCAAAGGTTCAATCAAAGCAAAATGTCTGCTTTGAGTTGGAGTCACTTTGCTTTGTCCTGTGAACGAACCAGCGTAACATCGAAGTCAAAGCGACATTGATTGCATCGCAATCAATCATAATTCAAATAGGAGCATGTGTAAAGTGGTTTTATATGAGACATTTCGAGGTAAACCAGCTCCTTCTCGAAACTTTCCAACCAAATATTTACATTATGTGCTCTTCAGCTCATATACTGACACATGGTGACTTGTTTGTAAGAAAATCAATCAAACTTCAACCAAAACACGAGTTTTCATTAAAAGGTAACATCAACAAGACTCATTAACAACCCGTGCGCAAAAATATTTTGTATCTTTTACGAACGGAAGCATCAATAAAACAAATTTTGTCACAGTTTTTTTTTTTTTTTGGTGTTTGGTGCCATAAAACGAAGACGCAGACGAACTGGCAAAAATTCATTTGAATTCAACTTCTGCATCAATTAGAAAGCTTTATCGAAGACAGTTTCAAAAAATGCTTTATATCTATGAAACGGAATATGAAAACAACTAAAACTTTAATCCGGGTACAACGACACTCTAACCTAACGGGTAATAAAATAAAGGGGAGTAGGTCCAAGTCAGGTCATCATTCGAAGCCAGGCGGAACCCATTAAGCAAAAAAAGAACAGCGTCTTAAGAATCTTTCTAAAACCAATAGTTTCAAGTAGTTTTCTTTAGACACTTGCCAAGTTTCCAGAGGCGTTTGGCCACCAGTCTAGAGTTCAGAGCAATCCTGATCCTTGTGAACCATTTGATAGTTTTGTTTCTATCTTGAAATCTTATACTGAACAGAGTTCTGTAACTATTAGATGTTTAGTTATTATTTGATAATTACAATAAATGAAAAATATTAGCTTAGAATCCTATTGAAGTACCTACTCAAAACTATTCAAAGTCTGTATAGCTCTTATTCATCAACATTCAATGGATTCTCAAATAATTTTATTAAAAAATGTGTTAGCAAAGTCGATATTTTGTGACATCATATATTAAATGAAAGTATTTATCGTTTTGTAGGTAGGTAATCATGGCGTGATGGTCAGCATGTCTGCCACTTAACCCAGAGGTTCGTGGTTCGAATCCCAACAGGTATCCTAAGTATCGCTTTTCGGGAGGAATCGGCAAATCTTCGGTTAGTAAATTCATTGCCATCAAAAGTGCTTTTTCGATTATCCGTTCGAAACCGTCATAGAATTGTAGGTCCCCTCCATTTGCTCTCAAAGCATGATTGAAAGAAATGAGTTAGGCTCTGGGCTCTCCTCGCTCAAATGCACCACCCTTTCGATTTTATTTTAAGTTATTCTTCACATGGTATTTTTCCACAAAGTTTTAAAATAGCTGAAATCACACCAATTTTCAAAAAAGGAAATAAAAATCTGTTCCCAATTATAGTACTATTCCCAAACTACATGTTTTTCAAAAGTGTTCAGAAATATTGTGAGAGCTAAAGCAGTGAACTGTTTTGAGAGTATTTGAGTATTTCTGTCATCTATGATAGACAATTGGGCTTAAGAAGAGGAAATCAACTGAAGATTCTCGTTTTGCTCACTGTAGCCAAATTTATGAAATTTTCGAACGATAAAAGAATACACATCTGTTCTATACATCGACATTGAAAAAGCATTCGACGAAGTCAACCGTAAGATTCTATGAAAAGCTGATTTTAGAGGTTTTATGCTGAATTGGTTTCCTTGTAACCTCAAAAATAGAAAACAAAAGGTAAAAGATAGGCAATAAAAATAGTGAAATAAGAACTGTTAACATGGGAGTTCCACAAGGTTCAGTCTCAGGCCCAATACTATTTCTAGTTTATTTAAATAGCATATTCGCACTTAACTTAAAAGGTATAAAGTGTGTGGCGTTGCTAACGATATATGGCTCTATTGTATTATAGTCACTCATTACTTGATTTGACTTCAGACATAAAGCATGACTTACAGCTGTTTAGACATTGGTTTGGAGTTCAGAAACTCGTTCTTAGTGAGAAAGCAGAAAATATGTTTCTTAAATTATTTAAAGCAGATGTGAATCTACCTCTTGTTGTCCAAAATAGTTCTGACTGCAGTAAAATTCCAACTAGTAGAATCTTTTGCTGTACTTCCGAAGGAACATTGTTTTCGAAAAAAATTGCTCTCAGAGCTGTTTCGTTATTGAACAAAAATATCATGGACTTAATATTGACACCAAAATTATGTTTACAGATTACACTTTAGCTGGGCATAAACACATCTGACGCATAGAGAATGCCACTACAAAGAAGCAGACGAAGTATGTTCTCACTTCCTCCTCCTCATCATTCGTTAGTATGAAGTACAAAGTAGATCATTGAGATCAGAGTGATATGTTGCCGCTAACAACTGCACCGGCTTCCAACATATTCTAACTTAAGCCCATTAAATGTCATCGAGAGCAAAGCTTACCAAAGAACGAGTTTTGATATTATAAATAGTTTGAGCGCTATAAACTCATGATAAGGCTTAGAAAAGAATTCGTCGTTATCCAGACGGAGCTTTTTCTGCTCCTTTACTTTGTTACAGCTTCTGTATTCCCCTTTTTATTTGAGTTTTGAGAAACTCTTTGAGAACGTCTTGAAAGCCACTTTTTCTTGTTTATTTCTGCTTAAGCTTCATTATTTCACCACCATGTTTCTTCGGTTGGTTGATATAGTGCCCCAATGAATTGGTCTCTTGAAGGCAACCTAACACACTATGTGCTGTGCTCCCTACATTGCAGACTTCAAATGAGTTGCTTGCCCTCTTCTTTATCGAAATTTTACCACTTGATTTTCTTAGTGGACATTGAATATTTGATTTCTTCAGTCTCCAAAATAACTACAAGAATGTGTTGCTGATGGGCTACAGCTACAGTATCACTTTGAAATCTTTCAGCCAAGGTTTCACCATGTTCGCTACTAAATGGTTGTCAATTTGGAGTTTCATGCAGCCCTATCACAGATTCCATCGTAATCGAAAAAGTCTAAGTTTCCCGATGTAACTATCACATAATTCATTCGGAGTGGAACAAATTTCGAAATTCATAGATACGGCATCACCAAATCTAAGTGGAATGCAAAATCGTCGTCTTTATAAACGAAAGAAGTTGTGTTTTGCAGAAAAATGTGAATGATCTTGAACATTTGGCGTAAAACAGCTGATTTTTCGATAACCAGCATGGCGGTATTTAGTGTGGCAACTGGAAAAGCTTTCTTCGATTCCAATCGGATTTTGTGATCACAAATTTTCGTAGTTCGTAACTTAGCTTTCCGTGTGGAAGCTTTCTACGATGGAATCTATGATAGGGCTGATTAGGACCATTGTTGTAAATGAAAAGGTGCATGCCGTTCACATCATTTGATCATCACAGAGTAGTACCAGGAGAAAAAACTAATGTCATTTTGTCTACAAGCTAGATTCGACCGGGTATTAACGTCGCCATTTTTTTGGTCGGTTGAATTGAAATAAGTTAACGAGTTTTCGGGGCTTTTAATGAGTTTGTAACAGTGGGAAAGGTCAAAAGTCAAACCTGAAACAGTGATCATTATTTACCATCAATGTAAGAAGTACAATAAACAAACTGCAAAAAATCGTCAATCGCACTAAGTTGCAGCCATTAATTCAATTAAGACTCTAAATTTGATTCCACACCGAAAGTAACTTGAAGGTGTTTCAGCCAAAGGGGAAACGAGTTGACTCTATGTATTATCTGCTCAGTGGGTATGATGAACACAGTATATACATACCTATAGGATATCTTCACTAGGTGTTCCATACCTTAATGACAGTCCTCGTAATCCTTTTTTGTCTTCCCAACACGTTACCCTTAAGGTACCCTTAAGTAGACTGTGATAATATAGCCTCAAATAATCTCTCATCACTCCAACTGCTTACATTCAATTGGGGAGCGTATGCAGTCCCAGTATTCCGCACCTTTCCTTGCACCACCAGCATATAAATGAAGTCAAAGAGGAACTAGACTTCTTACCCGTCAACACGCCTAATCGTGCCATAGTAAAACATCTTAAAGGGTTTTGCTTTTACATAAAATAAACGCAGTCAGTTTCTTGTGCTTCCCCATTTAGTTTTTTGGATACACAAGGTGTCTGCTTACCTCCGTATCGTCATCTTTTCCAGCTCGAAACTTCGATCAACCAACGTTGCAACTTGCGGCTCGCAAATTTCATCGTAGTATTTCGCTTACCACAACGGCGTCCGCTTTGCTAGGACCCCAGGACTCATTCCTGCTTCCTGGTATATTATCAGTACCATGGTCTCGCTAGTACCATGGTTCTGCCATAAATATTTGCAAATTTTTACAAAACTTTGACATAGCCAACCCTGCATTGAGGTAATCTATTGACTCGTAATGATTAATCAGTTATTCGAACAAAAAGCACATCCAACAGATAAGGGCAACTTGAACAAACTTCAATTCAAATGAGGCACAACGCCAAACTTCAAACAACCTACCCCACATTTTAACCCTTTGTAATTAGTTTCCTTCGACCAATTTATTTTATTTTGATAAAAAAAAGAAACACCACCGAGCAAATTCAAAAAGCTGATAATGAATGCAACTGGCAAAAGCACAATTGAAAAATAAAACATAAAAAAACCACACTAAATAACCTCTAATCAGAACTCCAGGGAAGCACAAACTGCACAAAAAGGTGGTAGAGGAGGGGGTCATGTACCATGTTCCAAACCATAACTAGATACAAATATTCCAACCTAAATTCTGTGAATGTCTGTAGCTTCAGGGCACACCAGAGAACGTTATACAAAACAAATAAAATAAAAATTTCACAACTTCGAATGAATCCGCAATCAACCTGAAATACTCGTTCAAAGTATTTTTGTTTCATTTCATTTTTTGTTTAGCGGATAATCCCGATTGAGTGGAGGGTTAACAGCACGGTAGGGAAAAAATCATTAATGTTGGCTCCGCTTTTTTTCCCTCGACTCTTTTATTTTTTGTTAAAATTTAGCACAAAGAACAGAAGCACTCAGTAGTGTTGGAGCAACAAAACACAGAACAGAAAAAAAGAGTCGTGCATTTGAAAAGCCGAACTGAGCATCATCAAAACCACTTCCAACGAGAGTGCCGCATATTACCAACCCCCTACTTCTTCATCGTCGTCATCATAATCATCGACGTCATTAAAGTCGGCGAAGTTAATTTGAGCAGCTCGCGCGTGCTACAACTTTACAAATTAACAATTAAACGAGGATTTGCTGCCACTATGCCCCGGGGCAAGGACTAAAGTAAGCATATTGCTTTGCTGCTGCTTACAACTACTCACAACTGATTGCCACTTCAGGGAGAATTCTAATTTAGTCAGCAACTGCGGCGGTACTACGTGGAGCAACCCTGTTGTAATTATTATTAACGTTCCTGGGCCTATGCTCCCTTTATATTCCCTTCTCCTTTTTCACTTTTTTCTTACTTGCCCTAATATTACTTCTCCTCAGCAGGATTTGATGCTCGAATGCTCCTTCCACAAGGAATATGGGATACAAATTTTTGAGTCCGTGTTAATCTTCAAATGAAATCGGCATGGGGCTAGGGTTAGAGTTTGGATTGAGCTGAGTTGAGGGGGGTGGGGGTGAATTCACAAGAAGGACCGCAACTCACGTTTAATGAAATTGTACGTTTGCATCCAATTAACTACGAATCCAATTACTTCGACGCGTTCTATATCCGAACAATTTGCCAGGTCTGCTCCATCTTGACCGAATTCTTCCACTTCTGGCAATGGACATTTGCGTCTTTCGAAGAAGTTCTTCGCTACAGCCGTGCTAGTGGTTTCGATTTCACTCTGGCCAAAGATATCAACATCCGGTGATTGTGGAATGAGGAAATCTTCGTCGTATCCATAATCACTTGTTGTTGTTGATGTAGTTTCTGGAATGGGGTGCGGTTAAATGTTTCGATGGTCACACCAAAAGGGGATGCAAAGCCAAGTAGGGACAACAAGGCAGCAAAACTAGTAAAAACACAAAAAACTGGGGAGCATAAGGACGAAAAAGAAACTCAAACAAGGACATGGAGGGTGTTTATGTAGGCATTTGAAAACCCCAGCGAGAGACACACGTTATTAAAAAGATCTCCAGTGGAGGAGCAATGACTTTATTATGTCTCCGAGGATTGTATATGAGGAGGCATCAACTGCATCGACAACAGAAGCGGAAGGTCGTGACAATGTTATATTTATGGTAAGGATGATGAACACCATCAAAGAAGGATGGGATTGCGAAGAAATTCAATCCTGGGGGCCATAGCTTCGTGTGTGTTTGTGTGTTTTTTTTTTTTTTTTTTTTTGATATGCAAATAGGCAGGCGTAGTAGGTACCCCATGTATTCAAATGCTGTCCTGGGCCCTGGTGGCGATAATGTTGGTGCAGGCATCGCAAGAGGAATCCCCTGTTTAAGGAGACATTATTCAAATTGAATTCTTTTGGCATGTTAAGATGATCGTAATGTAGCTTGGCGATGATGACGGTGTGTCGAGAAGAGGGTCATGAACTGTGTTTTTCAGGCAACTGACTGTTAGAGCTTTTACGATGGGGCGACAGACCAGCGAGGGGTAGGTCCTCGTTTATATATACAAACTCATACACCATTCAAAAAATGCAGATTTATTTATTTGAAGCATGGAAGGTTATTCACTTCAGAGTTTGGGAAACAAGGTTATCTCTTGTGAGTTAGTATGCTGAGCAAATTTTACATTAGCTTTAGGAGACACAGAGGAATAGGAAAGATGTTGTTAGTTATTATGCATTCAACTAGAGTGTTTTCTAATGCTTATGGCTATTACGTTTTGTTTGAGGATAGATGTCCTGCATGGAGCTATTTCGATGATGAGGAATTAGAATCTCTTGAGTTCACTTTTGATTGAAGTTTGACATAAGTGAATAATTTGGACAAGGACGCAGATACCAAAGTAAGACATTAACATTTGCTTTTAATTGCGGAAGAAATTTTTGAATGAGAATTCATACATCATTTAGCAGAAATTTGAAGACCAGGATCCAATGGATTTCGCTAGAAGTAACTGGCGAAATATATGATATGATATGAGAAAAAAATTAGATGTTTTTTCACAAGTAGTTATCAACTTTCGCGAGGTATTGGCTAGTCTTACTATAATAAATTCCCTGTCATGGAAAACGCTTTCTCAATTAGCCTTTCCTAATCTGCAAAAAATTGTATGGCTCCCCTACATTTTTCAACGGTTGTAACAATTGGGCTGGGCCCCTGGGCTCCCTGCTCTGTTGATCTACTCTCTTTCGGCGATTTTAAAAAAGTTTTATCTCTCCACAGGTCTTTAATGAATCAAACCAATATTGACATTCAAACAAACTAAACGCCCCTCCACATACATATTTCTACGCAATGGCTGTAACAATAACATCCCGTCATGGGAATGCTCAGAAGAAAACAGAGTTAAAAGGCAAAACATGTCATCGTATTTACAGACAGTTCAAAATTAGAAGAAAAGGTAGAGTCAGTCGTTAATTTTGACTCTCTCCCCAAAAGAATACATTAATTAAGTTCCCCGACATTTGCGGTGTCTATCAACCAGAAGTTCTTGCTGTTTGTGAAGCCGCAAAACTTGACAAGCAAAAATACGACATTTCAATAGACAGCCAGGCGGTCATTTAAGCTTTTTTATCCAAATTGTAGAAAGCTTAAGACTGTTCAGTGCAACGAAACCCGTAGCTTTAGTTTTGGTACCAGGACACTTCAATGTAAATGGAATTGAAATAACGGATAATATGGCCAAAATCGGGTCAGCACTCGAATTTATCGAAACCAACTCCACTCTACTCAAGCTATTAGAGCAAGAAAAAAAAAGTTGCCCTCTTGATGGCGATAGAAAAGCAGGGTTCGGTAGAGCATTACGCATGCGGGTTGTGCGACAAAAAATGAGTCCCTTTACTTGATTTTACGCCCGAAATTGGACTCAAGCCAAACCCGATAAGCATTCCCAGGGCGGTGGGTTTTGCGGATAGATTGTTTCAGGGGAGGAATGCAACTGACTATTTCAGTAGAACATTCTCTGGGGAAAAAGCGATAAAAGAGAGCTAGAAAGGTCAAGTTTCGACGATTTTCAAAAGAATCGATTGTTCTAATTAATATATTTTCACCTATTAGTCTAAACGCTCCATTTTTTACACTATCAGGTAGGTGCAAAGATGTTTGAGAAGCACCTGATCATATAAATGGGAGATGTACTCTAGTTTTGGACAGATGAAGGCCTTATAAATTTTAGCCAAATCATGAGGGGGGAAGAATTTTCACATCGCTTAACAGCATTTTTGGTGGCTTCAAATATGTCGTCATTCCAACGAAGATCATCGTTTACAACACATACGAAGTACTGACAGCTTTCCGATTTCTTGGAAGCAGGTACCAATCATAGAAAATGGCAATGGGGGGATGTTAAAGCTTAAACGACTAATGAAAACATTGAGTTCTCGGAGCATTGAATCCTACTCGTTTATTATTAACCTTTGTAACAATGCCGTCAAGGTCAGAATTCAATGAGCATATCATACGCAACCGTTCCAGTTCCACATCGGAAGAGCAGGGACGTGAACCTGGAAACGAATATGAAAAGCTGAGGGTCGAGTCGTCAGCAAAACAGTTAAGCAGATTAGAAGTTTCAGATAAGAGATCATTTTTGAAAATAAGAAGCTTTCGTTCTTCAAGATATTTTATATATATATATATATATTGTTTATTGTAGCAAAATTATACATTTTTGTTTTTTCTTAAAAGATATTGCACAATTTACAGTGATTGGTATAAAAGCTACCCTACAACTGACAAGATATAATAAGTCTTATAATCTACAAAATGTATCAACAAATATTGAAGGAAAGCTACAATTTAAAACCTTCATTAAAAAAAAAAAAAAAAAAAACGGTGAATAATAACACGAATATGGTGATATATGAAAATTGATAAGGTACACGGACTATGCAAGCCTGAGAGAGAAGAGGTGGTGCCAAACAATGCCAGATTCAAAATTTCTTTTACATTATGGCGCAACAAATAATAAATAATAAATAACTAAGTAACAAATAGTTTAATAACTACAATTTGAATAAATATTAGCAAATAAATAAATAAATAAATAAATAAATAAATAAAAGTAAAAAAAATAAATCAGTCTTTTTGAACGAATAAATAAATAAATAATCTTTAAATAAATAAATAAATATATAGATATACAAGTAGATAGATAAAAAAAATAGTTAAATAAATTAACAAATAAATAAATAAACAAATAAATAAATTAACAATTGAATGAATAAACAAATAAATAAATTAACAATTGAATAAATAAACAAATAAATAAATTAACTAATAAATAAATTGACAGAAAAAATAAATAAATAAACAACAACACTATAAATAAATTAACAGATTAATAAATAAACAAATAAATAAATAAACTAAATAAATATATTGTGTATTTGCTTTAAGAAGACAATCTTGAAATTAAGGCATTGTCAGACGAATGGCAGGAGATGTTATATTTTTCCATTAGTTTAAGAATTCTATCCGAAACATATTCAATGTTCACAATTGAGTGTAGTTCAACGGTAGAATAATGCCATGGGAGATTAAGAATCATTTTCAATAGTTTGTTTTGCGAAATTTGTAGCCTACGTATATGACTTATTGCACAATTACCCCACGCCGGTGACCCATAAAACATGATCGCCTGAAAGATGGCTTTGTAAATTATAATCTTGTTATCCTTACTTAGTTTGGATCTTCGATTTATAAATGGATACAAAATTTTAATGGTGGAGTTAACTTTTTTAATGATTCCTTGTATGTGTATACCAAACGTAAGTTTACTATCCAGATTAATTCCAAGGTATTTAACGCTGTTTTTCCACTCAGCCCTGATGCCATCAATTTGCAGATTGTTGCTTGGTAAGAAGCAGACTTTTCTTTTGCGAGTAAAAAAGATAGCCTGGGTCTTACCAGCATTGATTTTAATTTTCCACTTGCTGAAATAATTTTGAAGTACGTTAAGAGCTGATTGCAGATTGGTTTCGATATTAAAACCGATCGAATCAGAAGAAAAGATACTGGTATCATCAGCAAAAATAGCTTTTTCACAGTTGAATAACTGAGGGAAGTCTGAAGTGTATAGAACATAGAGTATTGGGCCTACGACAGATCCTTGGGGAACTCCTGCAGAACAGACACAAGTTTCAGACAAAAAATTGTTAACAGACACCATATATTTTCTAGACAACAAAAACGCTTGGACGATCTTAATAATGTACATTGGAAAATTTAGGGTAAGGAGCTTATGTAAAAGACCATGGTGCCATACCGAATCAAATGCCTTTTCAATGTCGAGTATGACCATACCAGTGCTTTGTCCGAGTGCAAAATGTCTTTTAACATGGTTTGTAATTCGATGTACTTGATGCACAGTACTATGGAATTCCCTGAAACCAAATTGTTCAGGAGGAATGATGTTTCGAGAGTTGGTAAAGGTAACCAGTTTAATTTTGATTATTTTTTCGAAGCATTTACTAAGCGAGCTTAATAAACTTATAGGTCTATAGCTATCTGGTGAATTTGCGTTCTTTCCTGGTTTGAGTATGGGAATTATTTTTGCAGTTTTCCATTCTGTTGGAAAGTAACCAATTTTTATGCAACAGTTAAACATATTCTGCAGTGCCTTATAACCTATGCTTGGGAGATTTTTCAAATATAAGTTCCGTATATTATCTAAACCTATTGCTTTTCGAGTTTGTAACGTTCGAGTAACCGATTTTACATCTTCAACAGTAATAAGCCCAACATCTCCATTTACAGCACTATAGAGTTTATTATATCAATAGACTGTTTTACAAAGGACTCCACACTTGTGTTACCATTATTATTAGTAAAAACTAAAAAATTTCTAGAAAATGCATGCGCTAGAGCGTTCGCTTTCTCGTTGTTAGATAACATAATGTCGCTTCCTATTTTAAGTGCAGGGATTTGAAAATTTCGTTTTTTTGTGACTTTTACTATATTCCAGAAAGGTTTACTGGATTTTTGAAGTCCTTGTAGCTTTTGGTTCCAGGCCCGATTTTTAAACGACGAAACTGCATCTTTATAACGGCGTTCAAAATTTTCATTTCGTTGTAGAACATATTGAGTCTTGTACGCATCCACTTCGACCTATAACTATTTCTGACTTTAATAAGTTCGATTAGATAGGGAGGTAACGGATTTTTACTCGTCATACTCTTTTTTTTCTTCGGAACCGAGTTTTCTACGCTTTCAATTATTGCGGAACTAAAAGAGGAAACATTTCTGTCAATATTTGCTTCATTAACTTCATTAATTGAAAGGCTAGGTACATTATTTAATTTACTTTTTAGTGTTCTTTTAAATACATTCCAATCAGCATTCTTGAAGTCAAGAATTTCATTTCTTTCGTGCAGCGGTGATGAAAATACACTTATTGCCACAGGTAGGTGATCTGAACTAAGTTCATTAATCACCATCGGCTGATTAAACAGCCCTGGCATATTGGTTAAAAATATATCCAGAGTTGAAGGGTTAGATCTGTTATTTGCTGGATAATAGGTTGGTTCAGGAGGATATAAAATGTCGAAAGGATGGCTTAAATTCAGATTGGCAAGAATATTTCCCCATGTGTTCGCTCGAATACATCCCCAATTCCTATGTCTACAATTGAAATCACCGCCAATAAGAAAAATATCATTGCTATTTATCAATTTTCGCAAATCGTTATTGAAGTTAAATTTCTTCTAAGGAGACGCGGCTCGACCCGGAAAATAAGCAGAATATATTTTAATTGATGAACCATTCCTAAAAGGAATCTCAACTCCAAGATTTTCAATTACGTTAGTATTAACAATTGGAATTACTTTGTGCTGTATAGTCCTTTTAACTACCACGGCAACACCACCTCCCCTACTCTCTTCTCTGTTTAGTCTATAGCATATATACTCTACATTTGATAATCTATCATCAAATTTAAGCCATGTTTCAGATACTAAGCCTACATCTACTTTGTGCTTGCTTAAAAAAGCAAAGAATTCAATAGATTTACATCGAATGCTTCTAGCATTCCAACAAATTATTTTAAGGGTTGTACTATTCATTATTTGGACTTATATAAATACTTAATAGCTAATTGTGCAATACAATGAAATTGTTCACTCTTACTTTTACAATTGCCGAGGAGTGTTATCATTTCAGCAGTGAGAGCGTTTACTTCTTCCAAAGAAAAGAGATCTGCGCTGCTCCCCAATGGTTCAGTGTTGATAGTCTTATTGATGTTGGAGCTGTTGATAGTGTTGTTGTTGGGGCTGTTACTCGCCCACACATTGGGTTTGTGCGAATTCGCACTCACAGCCGGAGTTGGCAAAACATTTGACGGATTCTTACGATGACGTTGCAGTGGGGGGAAATCACACATGTTTGGTGCATTTGTGCTTGCACAGTGGTAAGCATGAGGTGATGTAGGATTTGCCGTTGCTACCGGTTGCCTTTTGTTTTTTAATGAGATCTTTTCTCTTAATTCGTAAAAGAATTTTTTACTCGGGCAAGCTGGGTCAGTGGGGGTGTGCGTCTCATTGCAGTTGGCGCATTTAATAGTCTTTGAATCGCACTTACTGGTCTCGTGAGGTTCAGAGCAAATTGCACAGTGGGTCTTAATGTGACGATTTTTTTCTCCATGCCCGAACATTTGGCAGTTAAAACATTGTGTGACTTTTCGTACTTGTCGCCGTGCAAAATCCCATTTTACTTGGGTTTTAAATATAGATCTAAAGTTTTTCTTAAGATCCGCAAGTTTCACAGACCCACATTCAAGAAAAACTATATAAAATATATCAGTGTATTGTTGATATTGTTTTTTAATCATCTTAACGTTCTGGCACTTGAGACCAAGAACAAGAAGTTCATTTTTAAGTGTGTCAGTGGGTAGCTCATCAAGGCCATAAATTATTACCTTAAATGATCTGGCTGACGGAAGGTCATGGGTGAAAAATTGCCAATTCTTTTCTTTTAGAGATGAACATATTTTTGCGTGGTCTTCACTAGATTCACTGTTTATTTTTATGCCAATTGACATTTTTTTAATATTATAGTCACAAATTTTAATTGATTTGAGAAATGAGTGAACATTCTCAGCTGTTTTTTGCAGAACACAGATGGATGGTATTTTTATTTTAGGTGTTGTTTCAGGAATTATCTCATCACAATCAATGTCACTGCCGGGGTCTTGTAGTGTTTGTAAAGGAGTATAGTATCCGAATCTAGAGTTATTTTTGTCCAGAGAACTCATTTTACGGTTTTTTGTACTGAAAGACATAAAGTCTTCCACAATTGAAGGGGATCGAATTCTTTTTTGAATCTTGTTTTTTGATAGTACCGCACAGAAGAGAAACGTCTGATCAGATCAGAGAGCCGATTAGTACTCTTCAAGATATTTTATGAATTGACGGTTTATCAACGTTTCCAAGACCTTGGAAAGAAGGGACGTGAGTGTAACTGGAGGGTAATTGGAAGGGGAGGATGATTCGTCTTTTTTAGGGACAGGCTATGGACAAAAGCAGTTTTCCATCTGCTCTAGAAGAACCCAGAAAGGTAGGAAAGATAGAACAGCTTACGCAGTGCTTTTGCTGGCTTAGAACACCTCTTCATAATAACAGCAGGGATACCATTTGAACCAGCGGATTTATGTATATTGAGATCTTTGAGGACTCTCGCAACAGAGCGAGTATGGAAAAAAAATCTGTTTCATCGTAGTATCTACATTCTCAAGCATTCTCAAGCACGCGCACGGGGCTAATATACTGTGTGGAAGTGTTGAGTTGTTGAGCTAGCAGCAAACTGGGCTGCCAGTAAACTAGCTTTGTCGATGAAGCTGACGAAGAGTCATTGAAGACGAGCGTTGGGACCGATGACGTGGTGGAGTTCTTAATGTTCTTCAGAAAGGACCAAAGAAGCTTACTTCCTTTTGGACACAACTGTAGTTTTTGCCTTACTTTATCGTCATGCAAAAACTTGGCTTTTTTTATATGAGCATAACAAATACTCCTGGCCATCATGATTTTCTACTGAAGAGACGATTTTGTAGTTATGAAAACATTCTTCTCAATCTCTAATCACCTCTTTATAGTTCGAACCAGACCATGAATTCTCTTTTGAATACTTTTTGGTCTGTGAGGAACAAAGTTTTTCATGCCATCGAGAATTACGTTAGATATCATAAGCTGATGAGTTTACGTTTCCATCGAGAAAGCACACGATTCAAATTTAGGAAGAAATTATTCAGTCCGTCCCAATTGGCTTTCTCATATTGCCACACGTAATACGTAAAATCTACCGCTATGACACAATGGTCAGATTTGACTAAAGAAACCTTTATAACCTTTATTGTTCGGTATGAGAAATGAGAAATAGGACCAAAGTGTTGGCCGCATGGCTTTCAATATCTCGAACCCGGGTGTAATCATCAAGTAGAGTCAAATGATTCAACTCAGCGAAGATCTCAACATTTTTTCCTTTGGGTGTTGTCTGTCCAGAATGCCGAAACCAAGCAGAACTGTGTACATTACAATTGCAAGCAATTATGCGATTTCGCTGCGCATTCTTCAGATGGAGTCAGATAGCGCATCAAACTCGTTACAAAACGAATTGCTATCTAAAATGATGTTGCCTTAAAGATGGCATTCCGGGTTTTCAGCAACCTAAAGCCAGGAACTGGACTTCTTAGACTAAGATTTCATTTTAAATTATCATCTTCCATTCCATCGTCAGATTCTCATGATTCACAACACATGGGCAGTCCATTTTATGAGAATGGACATAAGCATATCCGCTTCTTTTAAGGAAGGATTCTTCTGCTATTGTCAAAAAGAAGTTTTATACGAACAAGAACTGGGCGACATTCCACAAATCTTCCACTGAAAAACGTACTCAAATACATCTGGGCTTCCAAATGGTTCACTGAAACTCCTCAACCCGAAAAATCCAGTCACGGCAAACCACTCCCCACCTCCATCACACTTGACTAACCTCTCATTCCCCTCATCCTTAGCTATTACGGGGACCACAATATATATCCTTTGAAATTGGATGTTGCATTGTTGCCTGATCATGTTGCCACTTTTTCGTGCACATTTATGAGCACGTCACTCAAGTCCAAATCATTGATTAACTTTGGGGTTTCTCCTAAGCTTTCGACAAAATTAGAAACATATCAACTTTTATCCATTTTTCGTCAAAACAATTTACTCTCAAAATACAAACAAACAAACTAAAACAAACACTAATTTAAAATTAGCTTTGTATTATCAAACCAAAACTCCACAACTACGGAAAACAATTAAAAAGGAAGTTTTTGAATAAAATCATCACTGCTGCTGCTGTGCAGCTAAAACATTATTCTCTCTCTGGGTCAACGAATAAGAGTCTCTTCATTAATTCAAAATTTAATTTAATTTCAAAGTGCTCAAACGAATTTTACGCAGCAGCAGCAAAAAGTTATAAAAAGAAGGAAACCCATTTGCTACTTTTGGGAACAAAAACACTCGCCACATCCATACTAATAATTTTAATTCTGTTGACAACTCATTTCAAAAGGGCTGCATTCTTTATTCGTGCTTGGAATAATTTTTCTTTATGACAACGATAATTTATGAGTTTGGAGGAGGCAGAGGCTATTCCAACCCAAGTGTGTGCACTCAAGTTTGTTTTGAGTGGTTCGTTTCAGTGTCGGCTCTAATGAAAGCATAATATATCTATGTATAAAAAATAAAAAACAAACAAAAAAATAATAACGTCAATAAAAACATTTAAATTTTTGTGACTTTTTCAACTTGCCTCTTTTATTATTTCATCATTTGCAAGTCCTTAAAGTGGTGTATTTAACATTAAATTTGACAGTCTTTTTGATATTTTTATGGCTAGACCGTTAGATCTTTGAAGAGACAAGTAGGAGCGACTAAGTTGCGAGGTGATGGGTGATGCTCTTTATTGCTTTTTCTTTTATGACGCTGGTTTGCTCTGATAAACGAAGCGCCACTAGAGTGGAAGAAACTATTTTTTTGAAAGTGTTTTTTAAGCATAAAATCAGGCACAGCGAAAACAAATCACATTGACGCTTCAGTGTTGTAAACGTTATATAGTCAAAGTGTTCAAGGAGCCATAATTGACAACGCGAATGCCTTGAAGGAACATTGAACAGGAAGCAACGAGCAAATTTGAAATCGCGGAACACAAGCAAGGAGATGTTAGATAGAACGTTACAAGAAACCGATCTAAGATACAGACATGTCAAGTATTATTTAGTGCATAGTTTCATAAACATTGATAACTGCTTCAGGTGACAGGCAGCAATTTGACAATTATCTAAACCCTTGCGCCTTGCCATAGAAAAATGTACAGTGCAATGAAATTTATTAGATTCTGGATCCTTAAGAAATTGTCAGGGACTTCCACAAGTTGTCGTGACAATTTTTTACCGAAAAGTCAAAAAAGATAGCTACAAGCTTCATTTTTGCCAATGTTTTATTGACAACAATTGTGATAGTTCATTGAATTTAAGTTGAGAAGAGACTAAGTTAAATTAAAAATGTCAAATATAATATTTTCAAGTGAAATTGATGAAGAATCTGGGACGTGACTTGTCTATATGCACTCAAGACGAGGTTACATGTGTCATTCTATGGATAAAAAAGTGTAGTGTAGTTCTCGCTCGTTCATTAACCACAAATTTTCTGTGTTAATAATTTGAAGAAAATGAAATAAATCGTGTGACTCGTGTTGCTTCGTTTAACACGAAACCAAACAGGCTTTTCTGACGAAACGAACTTATTGCAATCGTTTGATTTGAAAACCCTATGATGTTGCCATAATTCATGCAAATTCTACGCTGCTTATAATTTTGTCAATGCCAAAGTAATTTTATTGTCTAAATACAAAACTTGAACTAAAAATGACATTGAGAATTATAAAGCTTTCTTAATTACTTAGGCCAAAGTTCAGGATAAACCTGGTCCTCAACCAACATCTTTTGCAAGCAATTTCGATTTCAGGCGAGCTCTCTCTGGTTTTGCTCTCAAAGCTGGTTGAAGTCTTTTCCATTTGATCGCGACCCCTGAGACAGGTCTTCGCTCCCGGATTTTCTTGCAATATTGTGGTAGGAGGTGTACCTACTACACGGGAAGGCTTTTGTTGGTGTCAACTTGGCAGCACCCAGAAGTTCCAACTTATAGTACACGTCAATGGTGCTTACAATACCACCACTCTGTAACCACTGGGAACTCGAATGCTGCACCTTGTTAAAATAGTATATACGAATGTTGACAAAGGGACGAAGATGGAATAAATGAACACTCTAATGCTCTGCGAGCAAGTTGACGTGGGGTTTCAGACGTTCGCATATTATAGCAGACAAGACCTTATACGTGACGTTAACCCTCTGCGACTGACGTGGTGGTCTGAGGGACACCACAAAGTGTAAAATCTGTTATATCGCCCTTATTTTTTGAAGTTTGACCGGTGCATTCTCAGTACCTTACAATTGTATGTTCGAGCATGCGTTAGTGCAAGGTCAGCTGTCTTTGAGTGCTCATAGTGTGTTTTATAAAGTAGGGTGTCTACGAGACCACCACCTCAGCATTAAGGTAGGTGTCTGTGAGACCACCACCTCAGTGTTATTGTTTATTTTCATAGTGTCTCCCAGACCACACGTCAGTAAATTTGACTGGTAGAGTATAATTTATGTGTTTTCTTTTTTAAATGGCTCACTGAAATATCAATAATGAGACGCAATGGTTAAAAATGATTGCTGTGATTGTTTGAAGCTTATCTATCTTCAATGCTCGAAGCCAATTTGTGAAAACTGCCAAAACAATTTGTTTTATTATTATAGTGTTAACTTCGAGAATTTATTAATTTGAATGAAGAAAATAATTAATTTTGATATTTTAATTTTTTTTTTACAAAAGCGGTACATTATGAAGAGATATTTATGTTAAAAATAAAAATTATTACCTTCATGTGCTTTTTTACTAAACATAATATGAGCTATTAAATTTAGTAAGGAATACTCTAAGCTTCAAAATGGAATGATTAAAAATATAATCATAAGTCTAGTTTTTGAAATACAAGCTTTCCAAATGGTGTCTGGTGGACTACCACGTCAGTGGAATTAAAACAAAAAAGTCACGTGAGTCGCAGAGGGTCATTAGCTTATTCCTCTATAGTTGCGCATTTGAGAGGTTCTCCCTTTTTAGGATCGGGCATATGATACTAAGGTCTGGTTCATCGGACATACTTGTAAATCAAACACTTTATATTGGTGTTTAATTCTTAAAATATATTTTGCAAAAATAGAAATTCTTTATTTGAGCTCAGTACAACATGCTTGACAATTCAGAGAATTAAGATGGCCGACCGTGGGGGAAGTTGTCTGCACATGGTCGGTGTTTTATGTTCTTCTTTTCATCTGACGTTCGTAGATGTTGACTTGATGTTGTTATCTTAGGGTCTATTCCCATTACAATACTTTCTTCCAACTATATCATGCAGATCAGCTGGTGCATGCTCCTTTCCAACTGGATCTCCAGCTGCCGTGAAAAGTTCGGCATTAAGGCCATCGGCACCTTCAGTCGTAAACATAGCATGCTTAACCTCTTCTAGGTCGTGAAGACGGGATTCTTCATCATCGTCGAAGTTGAATGGGGGCATTCTGCCCGACAGTGGTAATAGTGTCCTCATCGCTGTTAAGAGATCATTCAAGTAGAGCCTGCGACTCTTATACTATGTTTCCCTGCTGGTCTTTTCAGGCTTGAGTTCGGTTTTTTCACCTTTTGGCAAAACATCCTCTTTCATTCATGCATCTCTCAATTTCCTTAAAGGAGCGCATCTCCTGCTTTATCCGATGTTCTTCCCTTATTTTCTGCTTATAATGGTTCAAGAAAATGAAGCTAATTGAAGTGCGTGAAATAAATAACGTTTGCATTATGTGAAGAAAAGAAGGTTCATTTGATTACATATGCATTATATGTATAATCAATCTTAATTTTTTATTTTTAAATATATCCACTAGATGAAGTATAAACGTCAATATCTATCCCGTAGTGAATATTCATAAGAGCCAATCCGCTTAGTCTGTTTTCAGTCGTAGTGTTTCGCAAGTAGTATTAAAGTTTCCGTAGTTTTGAAAAAGTCCTTTCTGGTGTAGCAGTTTAAAAGGTTATGGTAGCCAATATCTGTAGCAACGTGTAAATAATTGGACATAATTTTTTATCGCACTTATCCAAGCATTGTATATAAAGACTATAGTATTATTATGTAGTCTTTTTGACTGATAGGGAACTTATTTTCTCCGTTCCAATTTAGCAGACTCCGTTCCAAGCCATTTGTTTCACCATTGTGTGTAGAGAAGCGAATGCTGCGCCACCGTGCTCCTCCGGTCCAAAGCATTGTTAAATTGTGTTTGAAACTTACTATAGTTTCTATATACAATACAGATATTGGACTAATGGAGGAGATAGTCATAGCTGCTGGAGGAGATAGTCCACACTTTAAGTTCTGCTTTGACGACGGATGTACTTCTTTCGGGTAGCACTGCCGAATACATAAAAATTGCGTCTTCAATTTCAGAACTGACTGCAAAATTTAAAGGTAGCACAACAGATAATGCCAATACTAATTTGCGGTGCTTTGCAAACCTCTCGGTTAGGGGTCAGTTATAGCGATCAGGAAAACGAATCAGGAAAAATTTTCAAATGGAATAATAACTATGATTTCGTTACAATTGAATAACAAATGTTATACCAATCAATAGTAAACAGCCCAGAGAATTTTTTTTGTCAAGAAAATGTTCAATTGAACAAATACTTTGCTGTAAAATCGTATTTTTGTATTTTCCTGATGGAATTGGAACAGGAAAATAGAAATATATAAATTATACACAAAATATTTGTTCTATTATATCTTTTTTGGGCACAAAAAATTCTTTGAGTGATTTGCCATCGATTGGTATAACATTTGTTATTCAATTGCAACGAAAACATAGTTATTATTCCATTTGAAAATTTTTCCTGATTCGTTTTCCTTATCGCTATAACTGGCCCCTTAATTGGTGAATTGTGTGCACTAGAAATGGGATGAATAAATTTATTATGTAATACGTGTACGTGTATAGATATATCTGACGCAGAAGTGTAAGAGCGATTAAGTTGCCTTCGAACAATACGTGGCATCTGCGTAATACCACCATTTTCATCGAGAATTACCTTTGCTTCTTCATATAGACCACCGTACTCTTTGTCTTTCACACTCTTTTATGTTTTCTAAAAGCTGTATAAGTTTCATTCAAATCTATGGAGCGGTTTTGAGTTACAGTGGTCACCGCGAGGACTCATTATTAAAACCTGTTTAACTTATACCACTATAACTAATAAAACAATTGATATTTTTTTTGTTATTTTAGTGAAGTGTTGTTTAAGAAATGATGAAGTGATACTATGTTTTTACTTACCTATGTGAAATAAACTTGATTTTACTAGTAAAAAAAAATTTTTTAAAAATGGCATTTTTTCAGGCTCCTGACTACATCTAACCACTTAAGCATTTGAATAGCTTGCTGCAATATTTTTTTATTGTGGCTAGTTTGGAGTTCTTCGAGCGCATAGCTGGATAAACTTCCTTAAATCACATAACAGCTTCATGTTTGTGAACCAACTGTGTTTCACACATTGCCAGCAGGGTTTGATTTCCAGCCGGTAATAGGTCCCGAATTTTACCATTCAAAACAGCAGTGCGATGAGCAGAATGTCTAAAGTAGGAACCAACAGATGGCACGACACCAACGCAATGTCACACATCTGCGTGTGAACACGAGTCAGCAATTGCAAGGTTGAGAGAGTGTGCACTACAATGTACATACAGAGCTAAATCACATTCTTTACGAATAAACGCTTGGGTCAGTACCCACTCATTTATTTGATATATTCTAGTATGGATCTTCTTAAAACAAAGCGAATCTCAGAAATAGTCTTATGTGACAATGGAAAAAATTCTCTTAAAGGTTAGAGTGAGAATCCTTTTAGAGAACCATTATGCAGGAGTTCTGTGGGGTTTTGATAATGTTTTGTCGCAAGCGAACATTTTTAGTAATTGCAATTTCTAAAAGAAAGTTCTTTAAATAAGCCTTTACTTTGTCCCATTCTAAATCAATAACCTATCGATTCAAAGATCGAATCATTAAGATAACCGATGATGATAAATGATAGACGATCGATTCGGTTTTCGAAAATGATCGATTTACCTAGGCCTAATAGTGCGCATTGATACGCACGAAAATATACAAAGCCAATCGACTAAAGTGGGGGAGGGGTGGTATTGAAACCATGAAACCCCCCCTGGCTACGCCCATGCGTGCGATCGTAGCTTTCCGACGTCATATTTCTTTACAGTATTGGTTTGCATGAGTCGTGAACAAGATATCCTCATTCGTACTTTGGTTACAACGAGATAGTGGTCCGAGTCAAAGTTTGCCGCTCGGGAATTTCTATCGCACTGGAATAGCGCACTACTTCAGTCACAACGTGGTCAATTTGACTAACGCAAGGTTGATCTGGGGATCACCATATACCATTATCAATTTCGAGATGCGGGAAGCGAGTGCTTTTAATGAGATGAAGCCTCGCATCAAAATCGTTTAGTCTGAGTACGGTTTTGAAGGTTTTCTCATGCAGGAAATGCTTACAGATTGTTTTTCCAAAGATGTCCATGTTATGGGCAAGAATCGCCTTCTCGCCATGTCTAGGGCACTGCTCATACGTTGCTTAGAGGAGCTCGTAAAAACAATCTTTTGCATTTTCGTCTTTATATTTTGTGTGCGCATGGGTACCTACATATTCGGCTAAGTTTGGCGAGCTTAGGTCTGATACAGATGGCCATGGCCATAATACTCACTAACTGGATTTCGGTCAATATCGTTATCCCTGAGTCCACCTCTAACTACAAATCCGCACCCAAATAAGAGTTTTTTTCTGTTTTCTGTAGCAGTCGCTTGAGTATATGTCGCAGTATTTCATCTTTATTATCCCCGGGAAATTCCATCGCAATGTTTCAACGGTACTTAAGTTTGCTTTTTTGGACTAAGAGCGTTTCAAAAGTAGGTACAAAAAGCAAGAAAATCCTTAAAGGAATACCCACAAAAGCTGAATAAAATACCTATAATCGCAAGTAAAAAGTGGAGAAGAAGAGCTCCGAACTTCAAATAAAGAGCATCTATCGACATGTTTACTAATCTTTTGTACTCGTAATAGTTAGTATGTCTGTCTGTTGCGTGTCAGGTTTTCATGCGGGTATCACCTCTCGCGAGGAACTGGCAAGTCCACCAAAAACTTGAATTTGGGAAAACCATTGCCAACAAAGCTATTCAAAAAAGGTTAAATCACCGCCAAGTTCTTTAACAAAGCTTGTGTAGTTCTTGTCACTTAACCGAACTTCTGCAAAGATCGCGTAAATAGTGTGGCGTTTTCTTGAACTTGAACGAATAGTTTCAGAAATTTCTTCAAAGTGTCAGATGCCAAAGTTTCGATTGAGTTTAAGAAATTCGGAGAACGCGATTGTTCACCAAGCAAAGTGGAAGATTTTGTTTATGGGAGATTCCGTTTACTCTGCCATGGAATCTGTCCCATTGATGCAGGATAACTGCTTTCACATAATACAGACGACGTCAATTGCAAACTTTATATTGATAATATAAAATACAAAATTTCAAAGCTCACCAGCCTTAAGATAACATCATTTCTCCGAATTGAGTAGAAACGAAGCCGAAAGAGATGGTGTCCTTATAGAAATAAAAGGAGTCAAGAGTATCGATTACTGTACAGAATACAGGTTTTTAGTATTAAAACGTTTTGCAAGGCGAATGGGAAAGGAGAAACACAATTTCCATGTCGATTTTGGTGACAGAAAAAAAAATTCAATTTCATTTGGGTCCACGTCCTCCAAAAAATTTACAACGAAAGCAAAGTTAGTAAATAGTTTAAAAGTTCACAGGACTAGCATAGGATGGCACACAGTGTGTTATGTCTCTTGAAATCCAATTGCATTAAAAAAACAACATAGATACTAACCTTCCAGACTATTATCGTTCCTTGATAACAATGGCGGCATCAACGTACTAGTTGGTATCATGTCACCCGTAAAATCGAATGGAAATGCTGGATTTGGTATCGCTCCTTGTAACTTGGGCGCTGGGGGTATGGCTTCTGATTCCTTATAAAATTGGTCCTCGTCGTACAGTTCGTCCTGATCCAAATCTAGTTCCGTTTGTTGTGGCTCATCAGTCTCTGGTGCAGTTTCGTATCTATCTTTTAGGACTTTTCGCGGAACTGTGAAAGGAAATGAAAAACATGTTAATTCCACGAAACATCACATTGTTCCTGTATACTATGATTGTATATAGAGAAGACTTACTGCAGGTGTACACGACTTTTAGATACATTTTGGCTTCTCCCTTACACGGTCGACCGAATGTCCCGGCATCGGCTGTGATTGAACATCGTCTCCGTCCGTGGCAGATCTGCATCACTGTCTCTGTCGCGTACGACACCAGACAAGCTAAGTGAGTAAAGAAGCGTATAGTGGCGTATGATTGTTAGAAAACTTCGAACAAGTAAATGAAATACGTATCAGGAAATTTGGTGCGAAGCTTTAATTGGGAACTTACTTTGTTTGCTGCTGGCATCCTCGACGGGGTGATCTGACCCATTGCTGCATTGGACACTTTCGCGTTCCGTGCGACCAAAACTCGCACTGTATATCGCTATCCGGGAGTACGGGTTACACACCAGTGGCATGTTGTCATTCTCGCATGCCATTTTACTTCGGAACTCATCTGAAAAGAGGATGCGGAAGCAGTCAGTTTGAGTTTTCTGTAGGTAGGGTATGCTCTGTCATTTTAAAACTTTTTTTCTGTTTTCCTTAAATTTATTTATCTCTACCAATACGCTGGACGTTGTCGTCGTCGTCGTCGAGATAATTCGATTTCAATGGCAGCTCTGCCAATAAACCGATTTGTGGGGGGGAAATTGCAGCGAAGCTGCACAATATACTCGCCTGGCTTACACAAAGAAGCCCTACAGTTCATCCAAACCAATTTGATTCCCGATTGTGAGTGCATGGTGAAAATACAGTCGTAAATGTGCCTGTGCCACAACGTGCATCAGTGCCATAGTCTCGCTAGTAGTCCTTAGGGCCAACAACGTCGGTCGTCTCAGAACCAACAACGTTTTTACAACGGATCATAAAACTTTATTGAGTTTCGCATTCAAATCGCGCGACACAGTCCTCCCAACAAGGACGACGATGACGACAATGACTATACAAGAATATGGGAGGAGGATACGCAATGTTAAAGGATAAACATGATTATGCATACGGCTCGATTCAATGAGTAGGTGACACAGAAGTTGGCTATTTAATGGTGAATGCATTTACGTATGCTTGTGTACTTGTGAATATGTCCCAGGGAAATTGGCAATTTGGAAAGTTTGGCAATATTTTTTGCCGGGTAGGAACCTACTTTCCCTCCGCTAATCGGTGGGACGGACATGAGAGTGCCGGGGAAGGACTGTAGTGCGGGCGACAGGAAAGAGCACTGTATGGCCATTTAACAAGCTCAATAGTCGTGAAGACGTGGCATCAAGTAGATTTTCTTTTTTCATTTTTACAGAGAGTACATGAATAACTTATACAGAGGTATAGACGATGATGTTGACTGCCGAAAATTGAATGGAAAAGTTGGAGTGCTTTGCAAATAAAGGTAAGCAGGGAATTCGTAGATTCTATTGAAATGCTCGAAAGTAGATCTTGCGTATTTTAGCAAACTTTTAACTTTGAAATTGAAAAGGAGGTTTTTCTTTGGGAAATGAAATACGAACTTGTTACCCATGTTTGTGACACCAAACAAAAATGTCTCAAAAATGTTGCACTGATTCTTAAGAAACGAGTTGCTGGGGAAACTTTCTGGGAATTGAAAAAGAAGCAATGTTAATGGAAACGGAAATGTATTCGTTGCTTAGCCTAAAACCATGAACGACGCGGCTGGTGCGTGGACACACTCATAACTGTGGATCGCTGAGGTGGTTTGTCTGAAAGAACTGAGATCCTTTTGGCCTTGATCACAGCGGAGTGCAGTTGATGAGTGACAGTGGATCCTCAGGCCCAAGCTTTGATTTCATCATCACTAAAAGAGGCTTAAGACAAAGCTCAAGTTCTTCTGGGAGAATATTAAATTGTTTTATATGTTTTATGGCTTCGTTAGTATGAACAAACATTCCCTTTAATTGTGGAACAAAGCGTGCGTCGTTCAATTAGCTGCCACGGCAGGCTTCGCAGCAGCTTATTCATTCATTAAAATTTTCCAACCCATTGTTGTTGGTTTTTGGCCAACGGTCTTGAGTTTTTAAAACGTTTTCGGATTGTTGGCAAAGCAAAAGCTCTTCCTTAAGAAAAAATTTCTTGGGGGATTAAACTGGCGACTGGTTGACATCGCCAAAACGGCTGATAACACGATTAGAGAATTGGTGAGCAAAAGATTGAATGTGGCATTAAGTTTGTGCCATGGCGCGCGAACAAAGACCCTAGGTGAATCAGACTTCCTACACTCTAATCAAACTTTTCTTGACAAAATAGAGAAAGGCCTCATTTGAGAGAGAGGGAGCGAGTAAGTGATTTAGCAGGTGAAGGGGTAAGTAGTAGAGAGAGAAAGAAAAAGAAAAAACAAAGCAAGAAAAAAAAAGAGAGAGAGAGTTAAAGGGAGATGAGAAATGGGAGAGTAGAAAAGGAAAGGAAGAGAAAGAAAGGGAGACTGGGAAAAGGAAACAGGGAAGGGAAAGGGAGAAAGAAAGCGAGAAGGAGAATTGGACAGAGGGAGGTGGAGATAGAAGGGTATGACAAAACCAGAAGGATAGAGTGAAAGAAAGTCCAGAGGGCACAGAATGAAGAAGAGAGAGGAAATGAATAGAGAAATGTAGAGCTAGGAAATGAATGTGGAAAAGGACGAGGATGAAAGGGAGACTGGAAATGAGAAAGGGAAAGGGGTAGAAGGAAACTGAGAGAGGGAAAGGCAGTAGGAGAAAAGGAGAGATGCAAAGGGGGAGAGGGAGAGAAAGAAAGAAAGAGATTAAAATGTAGAAAGATATGTTCTTACAAGGTTCGTGTTTTTAATAACAAATAATAAACACCTCAAATAATATTTTTACCAAGTCTTTCTAAAGCACGGGTCACACAATGCTGCTTTCTACCAGCGGTTGGCAGTTGCAGAAGCAAGCAGTAAATGGCAGCCCGGTTACGGTCACATAACTCGCTAGCTTCTTTCAACAATAATAAGCAAATTTTATTTGGTCGATGTTATTCTCAACGGCATGAGAAATTTTGTTCCTCACAGAACAAAAAGTATCATCCCCAAAGAGAATTCGTGGTTCAATTTAAGCTGTAAAGAGGCGATTAGGGATGGAGAAAGTAGTTTTCGAAAATTTAAAGATAACCCTACAGTAGAAAACCGAAATTTGTTCAAACAGGCCAGAAATATCTGTAATGCTCAAATACAAAAGGCTAAGTTTTTAAATGACGAAAAAGTAAGGCAAAAATGCTGTTACAAAATGAAGTAAGAACTTTTGGTCTTTTGTCAAGAACATTAAGAAATCGACAACGTCATCGGTCCCAACGTTCGTTTTCAATGACTCTCCGTATGTCAGCTCCATCGATAAAGCCACTTTGCTGGCACCTCAATTTGCTGAGCAATGACCTTGACAGCATTGTTACATGGGGTCTTAAAAACCGAATAGAATTCAATGCTTCGAAAACTCGATGCTGTCTCTTGTCGTTGAAGCTTAACATTCCCCAATTGCCATTATCCATGAATGGTAACTGCATACAAGAAACCGAAAAGCTGTCAATACTTGATATGTGTGTAAACGACGATCTTCGTGGGAATGACGACATATTTTAGGCCACCAAAAATGCTGCAGAGCGATGCGAAAATTCTTCAACCCTCCTGATTTGGCTTCAATATAGTAAGCCTTCATCTGTCCAAAACTAGAGTACATCTCCAATATATGGTCAGGTGCTACTCAAACATCCTTGCACCTACTTGATAGGGTGCAAAATAAAGCGTTAAAAGTCATAGGTGATAGTTCAGTCGTAGAATCGATTGATTCTCTTGAACATCGTCGAAACGTTACCTGTCTCTCTCTTTTTTTTCGCTTTTCTTAAAAACAGTGCTCTAGTGAAATAGCCAGTTGCATTCCTCCCCTGAAACAATTTAGCCGCAACACCCGCCTCGCTAGGAATGCTCGTCAGTTTTACCTTGAGCCCAACTTCGGACGTACAGTCAAGTATAGAGATTCTTATTTTAGTCGCACCACCCGTGTGTGGAATGCTTTACCTGCCTATGTGTTTCCCCTGCATTACGATTCACAAAGATTCAAAAGCAATGTGCATCGGTGTCTCCTATTAAGCCCTCTTCTACTTTCCTAAATGCTTGCACTGTGTTCTATAACATTATAAGGGTAGTCATAACCCATTGATGTGCGCGTTAGTTATAAAAAAAAAGTTAGAAATATTAGCCACAAATTTTGAAAGAAAAAGTCGCTAAATACTACGTATAGCAATACCCTACGTGAAGGCTGCTATCCAAAATTTGAACATATATAACTTTGCCATCCACTGCTAAATACTCGCCGACTAGCAGCGAGTGTTTGGAATTTTGTGGTCACACGAAGCTGATCAGCAGCTAGCAGTAGCGGCTACTCGACTTGCCGCTGGCAAGCAGCCGTGTGTGACCCGTGTTTTAGGAACTTTACCTTTTCCAAATGTAACTTAATGCCAGTGGCGTAGTGGTTAGCGTATCTGCCTTCCACATAGATCGTAGATTCGAAGTTTGAGCCCCATAGGCATCAAAGAAAAAATAATATTTCCCACGGGTGTTACCTTTTGCTATGAATTGGCAATATATCCGATAGTAGTTTCAAACCATGAAAAGTCCTTTTCCCGAGAATATCTCTGATATCTTCTAAAATATGTAAGTATAGGGTATAGTTGAGAGAAAAGTGCTAAGCCCCGAGGCTTCGTACTTTGTTGTGCCACTTTATTTATTTGTGTGAAAATTTTTTACATCGTTTGAAAAATCCTTTTTGCAGCATTTTTGGCGATTCCAAATCCACACACCAAGTACTGACGGCTTTTTGTTTTTTTTATGCAAGTACCATTCACGGATAATGGCAATGAGGGAATGTTAAGCTCTAACGACAAATGACAACGCTGAGTTTTCGAAGCATTCAATCCTACTCGGTTGTTATTATCCCATGCAACAAAACAATGATGTGAAGGCAGAATTCAATGAATAGAATACAGTGGCAAGGCTTCTTATAGAATACATCAGACGAAGTATAATCTTGGTCTGAAAGACCGTGCACGAGTATACGTGTCTTGTCAAATTGCACGAATTAAGGAAGCAAAAAATTGGAGGCGACCTGAACATTTTTGCCAAGTAGGTATACGTGTCTTGCCAAAACGCGCAGATAAAGGAAGGTTAAAAAAGGTGGAAAAACAATTTAATGCTTCTCCCAAACGCTACGGACATTAGAATTTTCCGATACTACGCTTGGGAAATCACACGATTTCAAAAAGAGTTTCTACAATTGAATATGCAATTTCGAAAAGGGCACATATCTGAATATTTAAACTTTCCAGGAAATGAAAAAAACTAATTATATTCTAATAAAGTATAATATTTATCAAAAATATTTTTGAGTTACATTTTAGGGTACCGTAACCCTCGAAAGTTACATAAATATTTCGATGTTAACGTTATTATATATGTATATTTCGATATTATAAATTCATGAGATGTGCCCTTTTCGAAATTTGCCACGTTGAGTATTCTTAATTTAAAGAAAAAAACCATATAAATTTAGCGAAACTTTTATATTATCAATTTGAAATTAAATATAATACTATTACTATTTACTATTGTGGCGGTTAACGGACTTATATAAAAACAATAAATTCGAAAAGGGCACATCTCTCAGAGTTGTGACCTTTATTTCTCTGCGCGCCATAACATCTACCATAGAACGAATATCGGAGATATGCTTTTTTCGAATATAATAGATGCAAACAAGTATTAAGAACACAATGACATGAAAAAAGGTTTTTGACAAAACATCCGAGATGTGCCCTTTTCGAAATTGCATATTCAATTATGTCAGCTTTCCCGGCATATTGATACGAATAAGACTGATCTTCAAAAAACAATATCTTAAAATGCCGATGACTTGGTGTTCCCTTCACCTGACAATCAGAACCAATAAATACAGGTTACCCAAACCAACCCAAAGATGTCCCGACACTTCGTTCTCTAGTGCCTTCGCCCATTTCATATCATTGCCTATTATGTGAACTCCTTTTGGATTATACAACATTGCTCAACTACAAGTGTTCGAGTTCCGGAAATTCCTAATAGTGCAAATCCGAAGCTCGTTATCCTCATATCTCTTGAGTGGATGTACTCATCATATAATACGAGCACTTATTTGTCCGAGCTTTTTTGTCTTTCATCACTCAACATCATCATCACCATCATCTCGAGACATCTCTGTCAAGTTGTACATTTCTGTTTTTTTTTTTATTTTTTTATTTTAACGAAGCACTTAAATAAACAATCACCGTCAGTTGAATTATAATAATTGACAAAGACAAAAATAAATAACAAGCAAAAAAAGGACGTAGGTAGGTAGGTAGGTGTAGCTAAAAAAATATGATGCCATCATAAATTCCGTTCACGTTAAACATGTCCTGAATGAGAAACTTTTTCACTTTCCACTTTGTGTCCTGATTTATCTTTTCAATTTGTCTGCTCTTCACTTCATAATAAACATTTATTTTGGTCCTTTTTTTTAAGGAACATCAACATTGCCACACTGCCACACTTTATAAATCATCTTCCCTTCTGTGACTACTTCCTTCCTTCCCATCACTTGGGTCCTTTTTTTATATAAAAAAAAATGTAGGTACCTACGTTTATATGTACTTTTTGGCTACTTTTTTTTGAATAAGGATAACAATAAATACGAAAACAAATAACAAAGTGTTATGAAGTGGACTGCATAGGTATCATTTTTATAGAAAGGCCAAGAATTCCTTTTCGTCGAAATGGCCTTTTCTTTGTTTACATTTTCTAACAAACGGGCCGCGACCGGTCGAGCCGATTTCGACTGAACGATTTTTGTGCTTTCTCTCCTTTCAAGCGTTAAACCTTTTGATTATTGAGTTCGATGGCGTTTGGAGGAGGGTGTGGTTTCTGGTGGACAAACAAAAGAATAATAACGGTATTTTTGGCGAAAACAACGAAATAAAAACCAGGGATAAGAGATGATGATGGGGAAAATGTTTTTCCTCTTGCAGACGTTGTGTCTTTGGTAAGTAAAGTACCAATACCTACTTACCTACCGTCCTTTTCAAGGCACCTTCGATCCTGGAGAACCTATGAAGGTCCTATACGAATAATTTTCCAGACAATTGAATCCAACGATTGTGATTTCCTACTTTTTTTTTGTCGTCTGTCCTTTCGTCCTTTGTTGCTTTGTTTTCAGTGTCCAATTTTTGTTGCGTGTTTACTGTTTACTTTACTCTCTCTCTCTAGGTTGATGTTGTAGATATGTGTACAAATATCTCAATTGGAATGAAAGGACATAGCTCCATCACACTCCTTTAAATCACAGCTCACAGGTCACAACATCAGGCAGTACATTAGCTTTGAGTTTTGATGTTTTTGTTATTTATTTTTGGCATTATCCTTTTATTCGGTCATTTAAATAATATTCATGCTTATCTCTCGGTTTGAATGGACCATTGGTTATCTAACAACATCCACGGAAGGAATCCTTTTGTGGAAAATGTTTTGTGTTTACTGTTCTTTTTTCTGGTTAAAATGATGGTAGGTGTGGAGCTTAGCGGATGCGGAAGGCAAATATTATGTTCGCTTGGTTTGACTCAAATATTGTAGTCTTTTAATTTTTGAAGAATATAATGAACCAAAGAGAAAGTAATCAACCCGATAAAGGAGTTGTTAAAACTTCAAACCGGAAAAAGGACACGGTTGAATGTATTTTAAAGTTAAGTTATTCGGAACATTTTAATGAGCCATTAAACACAACCAACACTGTTTAATAGCAGAATAGAGAATTTACTTTCTTGGGCCATGACCAGGTACAGGTTGAAGTGTGACTTATAAGAACCTCAGAGATTGGAGCGACAACATTGTATAGTCGACGCATGCCGACAAGAAGACCCTCACAACTGAGATTCAAGTACCGTTGTTGGTAAATAGCCAAACGCAAAAAAGGTCCTAGGTTTCGCTGGTAAATAAGCAGATTAAAATAAATAAATAAATAAAGAGCTCGATACCAGTAAGGGCCTATTGCATTCATCTCAATAAGGACTTGTGAGAAATCACAATCTTGGAACACCTGCCATAGGCTTGAGAAAGTAAACACCGAAAAAGCTTTCGGATCTTACTACAACAATTCAAGGCTTTATCCACTGCACCATGTTCGACCAAATCAGCACGTTGAAAAAGCTGGTCTTAGAGCTTCCTCATTTGAGTTTTTATCTTAGCAAAGATTTAGTCTACTTGTTTTATTAAACAATGAAACAGCGATTTCTAGAGGCATATGAAAATTTGCAGTAAACAGGCATAACTTCGAGGTATTGCAGAACTTCGTCAACATTGGATCCGCTATAGACGCACGGAATATAAAATTAGAGTGGAGATTAAGCTCCTGCCAATCGCCGCCTCTTTGTGGTAGGCAGGCAATTGAAAAAATAGAACACTACCAGGGTAACCCTTTATTGGACCTCTTGATCATTCCAGCCCTGCTGTGGAAGAAGATCTGTTAGAACTGCAAAACTGGAGAGAGCTCGCTCGAAATCGAAATTGTTGGCGAACGAGTTGGTTGAGGCCCAGTCTCACCCCAACTACAATGGCCACCTAAATACCTTGGAATACAGTTTCAAATATTTCATTTTTCTAAGCAGGCAACGCACGAATTTGACAACGGTCACAATCAGTTGTCATTTGCACTGTCATTATATTCGGCGGTTGAATTTTCGATAACTACCATTTAGAATAGTGGATCGTTTAGCATTTGAACAACGCGCTGTGATTATCAAAACCTACTACAAACAGAGGATTCAAACGAAGCCACTCTTCGTGCTTAACTCGATGATTATGGTGGCTATAGGTTAGATGTGGCTGCCAATATACGGATACCGACACACTTAGACCACAGAGGGTCTTTTGTGATACTGCTGAGACCAGAAGGTTGATCACCCTCGGTTTCTATCTAAGGGATTAAAGAGTTTAAAAACACCCTCTAATCGAAAACGGACTAACGAGTTGATCACCAGTTAGTTAAACCATCCGGAACTTCGTACGAAAAGGGTGAGACTTTTAGAGTCCTTATTATCTAAATCACTAGTGCTGTCGAAAAGTTAATCACCTTGGTGAGCTTTCCGTCTGTTAGCAATTGCAGGGCATGAGCAAAGGAGATGTTGGATCGTCTCCTCGTCTATGTAGCTTCCACAGAAGTCATTTGAGTAGACTCCAATTTTTTTGGTGTGTTTACCCATCAGGCAGTGTCCTGTAAGGACACCTATAGTGAAACTAATGTGTAGACGGCTTAGAGTCAATAAGCTCTTTGAACGTTTCGAGTTCACACATGACCAAACTCGTTTTGTCATAAGACATGTATTACTCTGCATCGATCTAGTGCTCACATTCTCAGTGGCTTCCTCTTTTAGCAAAATCTTTCATTTAGCGATAGGTATACCTTTATTGTTCATTTCTGTCCGAAGATGAGAAGTTGTTCCTTTTTTGGCGATTTCGTCTGCCATGCAGTTGCCTGGTATAACCCTGTGGCCCTGCAATGCAGGACCAGCACCCATACGAAAGGTGAATGTTGGACTGCTCTGACATCTCCTCTAGAGACGTGCGACAGTTTTGGACCGTACTAGATTTTGTAGATGCAAAGGCAAGAGCTTTGGGAGCAGCCTGACTGGCCGAGAAGGTGCAAATATCCGTGGAGGATACAACGTTTTCTCAAAGCCAGGAGAGGACTTCTCTTCTCGCCAGAATTTCCACTTAAAACACACTACAGTAGTCGGGTAGCCAAAAGAAAAGGTTTAAATTAAGCCCATTCAAGAAAATTCCACTTCCACCATCACAGGTTTTGGATCCGTCAGTGTAGAAGTGTAAAGCTTCATTATCCAAGAGAGCACCATTTTCCCAAGCTTCTCGTGTGGGAATGGTTATTTCAGACCAACTTGGGAGTTCTGTAGTCTAATCAATACGGGATGAATCTTAAGGTGTTAAAATATTAGTGTGACTAATTTGATTGTTAGTTCACTGTGAGTTAGCTTTTAGTCGAATAGCTGAGTTCGCTGCTGACTGTTTATCGAAAATGTCTAGGGGTGTAAGGTTTAGTTTATGGTCGCCATAATCGACTGACTTCGCAAGCAATCGGAGAAATTGTGAAAACATTTAAAAAGAATTAAACGGATACAGATCCTCGAAAGTCCTGTGCATTATCGTTATGTGCACTTAGTAGAAAATATTCCTACTGCAAGTAAAAATAAAAAAATATATATGTAAAAATAGAACTCATCATTTACTGCCTTTGAATCGCGCTCAATACATCGATACATACTTAAGGAGTGGGAAATGGTGAACTATTTTAGATAAAGTGATTAATATGCGTAAACGGAACTCTTCGTTCAACTCCATCATCCCCAAGCAGCCCTACAAAGCACTCGGTGCAAGACACTTGTTGTTTTTATCCATAAACAGGTTGCTGATTGGCTTGGTTATCGTTATCACTACGTTTCACAGGCAGACAAGCCACAAGCGTTAAATCGAACGACCGCCCCCTACGCTGCTAAGACGAAGAGGAAGAATTGGAAGTCTCACATATTCAGGCCAATCACAGATTCCATCATAGAAAACTTCCACACGGAAAGCTAAATTTTGAACTACGAAAATTTGTGATCACAAAATCCGAATGGAATCGATGAAAGTATTGCAAGTTGCTTCACTAAATTTCTGCGTTTCGTCCAGGTACAACAATGGGCTCATCAACGCATAAATGGTGTGAAGGTCACAAGAAACTTTCTTTTTTGATTTTTAAAATCACAATACTCCAACTAAAAATAATAAAATTCTTTTATTATTTAATTTTTTCATGTAAACACTAAATTTCGCCATGCTGATTTTCGAAATCAGCTGTTTTATGCCAAATGTGCATGAGATCATTCACATTTTTCTACAAACACAACTTCTTTCGTATATAAGAACGAAGAATTTACATTCCACTCAAATTTGGTGATACCAAATCTACGAATTTCGAAATTAGTTCTGCTCCGAATGAATTATGTGATAGTAACACCAGGAAACTTAGACTATTTTCGATAACGATGGAATCTGTGATAGGGCTGATACTCTGTTCATGTTCTGAACTCTCCTTGAAACAAAACTAGGCCCAGGAAAATCCTCATTCGATATGATCCAAGCGATCTGATGAACACAGATACCGTACTCCCCTATTGCTTTATTAATAGCTCCAAATGGTTTAATTAAATGAGGCACTCCATCAAATCTTTTATATGGTATCAATAAAGGACCTAATATTGGTGTAAGTGTGTCAGTTGATAGCCATTTAGCCATTTGAACCTAACCTAAAGTGCAAGTGTTGATGATGATCCCAATTTACCGACTTCCCGCTGGTCAAGGGGACCACCAGCCAAGTGGTTGAAGAGTTACCTTGGAGTTCAGACAAAGTGATTGTTTGGAGTGTGCTATGGTTGGGTGGTGTCATTGGTTCGTATTACTTCAAAGATTAAAATGGATAACGGTCAGTCAATTCGGTGAGAAAGGGCCAAATAATGATAATCTAAATTTTTTTTGGTCCGCAATCAAATAATGACTTGGATATAATGTGGTTCCAACAAGACGAAGCAACGAACCACTCATCAGTACCAATTATAGCTTTATTAGAAATATCATGGTTGCCTAGATTCACGTTTTTGGCGAAGGTCAATTGAACACCGAGATCATGCGGTTTGACACCTTTAAGTTGAAGGACACCTTTAATCTGAAGGGCTGCAGAAAAGACTGTTCTTGAGCGAATATTCTCCGCACTCTAGACACATCAAAAACGAACATTGTTAGAGTTATACGGGGATCAAAAGAACACAAAATGTGATAAAAATGTTTAAAAATCCCAAAATAAGAATGCTGCATGCAACAAATCTTCCCAAGACGGCCGTTAAAATGATAGGTGGTACATTTTGTGGTAATTCAACAATCTAATAATCAGCTCAGCAAGAATATTACCACAAAATATAAAAAGAAGTTATTCCTGAGCACATTTAGCTCATTTTGTTTTTGCGTGGTAAGGTGCATTGCTGAGTTGATTGTCAAATAGAGTTCAAACAAAAACGTAATTGACATTGGTTTTCACACTAAAGCCAAGAGCACTGATGGGATATTGAATTTTTCGTTAGTCTCAACATCCATGACAAAATCGTGAACGAACGAATAGTGGAAAATGTCTGTGTAGAGTTCTATCAGCTGTTTACAAAAACCTACAATCAAAGTCAAACGCAAAGTGACACAAGAAACATCAATCATCGAATCAACCCACACCTACAGAAAAGGTAAGACAAGGGACGTTTCATGCCAGAGCCCCCCAACCGCAACACTTTTTTTATGAAAATTGGTTTCAAGTTTCCAGATTGACTCCTTTTTGAGTCTGAGTTTGGCTCGAATTTTGTTTTCTTTCTGCTTTTTCTTCTGGGTCAAATTCAATGAATTTCTCTGAGTAATATTTTGTGGAAAGCAATTGAAAGAATAGTTGTTGAAATTTCACAAGCGTTTAGTGCTTACTTACGTACTTAACGTAGCGCTACAGTCAGGGTCAGACCAGGGCCTCAACCAACATGCTTCTCTAGCCAGCTCGGTCCCTAGCTAGCTGCCTCCAGTTTTGCACGCCAAGTTGGTTTATGTCCTCCCCTACTTGGGTGCGCCACCTGCGTCACTCGGTCTTCCTCTACTGCGCCATCCCTCCGGATTGGATTCGAAGACTTTCAGGGCCGGAGCGTTGGTGTCCATTCGCTCTATATGACCCAGCCACCTAAGTCGTTGGACCTTGACTCGTTTGACCTTGATTTGGTCCAGGTGGACTTTCCTGGTCTAAAGCCGCACTGATAAAGACCTATCAGGTTGTTGACGAATGGTTTCAGACGCTCACACCATACGGCAGAGAGGATCTTGTACGCGATGTTAAGAAGACTGATACCTCTGTAGTTGCCGCAGTTCAGAGGGTCTCCTTTCTTGAGGACCGGGGAAACAATGCTGAGGTTCCATTCATCGGGCATGCTTTCTTCCGCCAAATTTTGCAAATGAGCTGTGCAAACTCCTGAACAGGTCATCGCCGGCCGATTTAAACAATTTGGCAGTGAGGCCATCAGCTCCAGCAGCTTTGTTGGACTTTAGCTTGGATACTGCTGTCTTCACTTCGTTCAGGTCGGGTTGGCGGAATTGTTGGTCTACGGCGCCTAAATCGAATGGTTCTATCTCTCTAACAGCGGAATTGGGCTCATCACCGTCGTTATAGAGCTTGTAGAAGTGGTCTTTCCATATCCTCAGCATTGATTGAGGTCCCAACACGATGTTCACTTGGTCGTTTTTGAAGGCTTCGGCTCAGGGTTTATAACCCGAGGCTGTTGTTTTTACCTTTTGGTAAAACTGCCGAACCTAATTCCTGCTGTGGCACCCTTCTATCTCCTCGATCGCGTGCTTCTCGTGCTCTCTCTTTTTTTGTCTAAGTCGCGAGCAGCTCTAGTCTTTTTGTGCAGCGCCGCTTTGTATGCCTCCGGTGTAGCTGCATGTGATTGCCGGTATTCGTCGTCAAACCAGGGGTTTCGTTGTGGTGGCCGTGTGAAACCCTGCATTTCAGAGGCGGCATCTCTGATGGCTTATTGGCTGTGTTGCCACTGGGTCTCAATACTTGATGCTGGCGACATAGGACTCCTTAAGAGGTTGTAAGAGACTCGATCGGAAAAGGACTTGGCGATCTCTTACGATAGTAGTCGTCCAACGTCGAATTTTCTCACAGTATTTTCTTGTTTTGGCTTAGATCGGGATATCCGCAGTCGTACCTTGGCTACAACAAGGTAGTGGTCCGAGTCAATGTTGGCCCCTCGGAATGTTCGGACATCCTATATACTGGCGAAGTGTCGTGCGTCGATCGTAATGTGGTCAATCTGGTTGACAGTTGATTGATCAAGAGATTTCCATGTCCCTTTGTGGATATTGAGGTGCTGGAAGCGTTTAGTGCACTATCGTTTAGCCCGTTAGGTGCCCTTCAATCCCCTTACAAATCACGGTTGTGGGAAACGCACTAGGCCCCGGGATTCCCCACTCTGTAGAGCAACGCTATGTATGTAGGTATGAGAAAGAGGATATGTTGACAGACTTTTATAAATGTGGCTTATTAATGCCAGCTATAGAATCCTCGGGGCATTACCTATTTTACGGACATTTAGTTTTATGCCGATTCTGAGCGACTTGTTAAATCATTGTGGAAAAACATTTTTTTCTTTGATGTTTTAAAGGACTCAGACCTCTTACTATGCATACGATTCTGCTACCAATATTACCACAGACAACACACAGTATTCTCAATTAGACATAATGAGCATTCCTTGTTAGTGCCCCAGCAACACCAAAGTCAGGTTAAAAGACTCCTTGTTTATTTCTATAGAAGATTGATAAACTTTTGGAGCTTCTACCTACAATTAATTGCTTGTTGAATTGTAACTATACAATCCAAAAATAAATATCTCCAACATCTTAGAAGTACATGTGAAGGTATATCCTTTGCCTGTAAACCCTTTGGGGTCAATCGTTTCAAAGTACCAACAGCTTTCAAGTGTTCTTTTAAATATTCCTCATTACTTCTGTTCGTTGATGCGTCTCTCAACTCTCACCGAACCGAACAAGACAGATAGTCGAGTTTGAGCTGTCTCTCCTGTCCTTATCCTCATGAAATAAGAACATGTGTGTTTTATACTCCTTTATCTGTGAATACACTTTTTTCCTCCTTCTTTCACTTGTAGATGAAGGATCATATCGATGTTGATGAAATTCTTCTTCCGACGTAGTCGTCGTCGGTTGTTCGGTAGTGATTATACAAAATGACAGTTAGGACAGGCAAACCTACATCTGTCGTGTATAGCACATAAACAAAATCTATGATCAAGGATGCGTAAAGTAACCTCCAAAGCTCATATTTTTGCCACTGTGAAAGGCTGCCCTAAGCGAATAAGATACACAGAGAGGGAGAGGAGAGGAAGAAAATTCTCGGTTGAAGGGGCACTTTGACCCATTTATGGAAAAGTCGGAAGGGGTTGGTTCTTGGTTGTGCGATGACACACTTGTCATATATGTACCTACACATAAGTGAGCGTTTGCATGTGTGCGGCCATATTCATATGTTGAGACGGGAACCATCTGGCTTTATAAATCATCATCAAGTTGAAGGAATATATTGTAGGCGACGTATTTACATATGAAATAGAACACCGTTTCTAATAGGGAAGGGGGGGTAAGCGAAAATGATTTAAATAGGCAGTAACCTAGTTTTTGAGAATGCCAGTGATTAAAATGAGAACTACTCAAAGAGTCAAAGAGGAAGAGGCTCAACAAAATTGTTGCAAAATAAGACTCGCATCTTAGAGGAGTGTTAAGCGCATTTGGAGTGTAAGAAGTTGAAGACGACAACGACGAAGAAGAAACGGGATGTTTAAGGTTTTGTATGGGGTTGCGATACAAAACAAATAGACCGAAAAGAGAAACTTACTGAGAGTTTCCTATAGTACCTACCTACTTACAAAAGGGCATGGCCATGAGTAGGACAACACACATTTGTTTTGTGTAAAGACTGAAAGTTGCAACGACAGCTGAGATGGAAGATATGAATTAATGAACCTTGCACGTTTAAATTGAATGTTGGAGAGGAGATTTTAATTAATCGACCTAGTATTTACATAAAAGTTCAAGTTATTTTGGATATTTAATTTAAGTAAAGTAAAGGCCTTAGTAAGGACTAAGGTGACTCAAACATATAAAAAGTGTTTCTTTGAGTCAAACGATAGCTGATTGACTAATTGGATGTTTTCATATTTGTACAAAGATATGTCTAAGAGTTTCCTTTGCTTTAGGAAGAAAAGATGAGCATTTCATAAGGTTGAGGAGCTATAGATTTCTGGTGATCTGAATAAAAGGGTCAAGTCAAAGCACTTAGCACTTACAAAGCCCAATTTAAGTTCATTTAATTACTTTAGATGTAAAAGATTCAACGAATGTCCGTCGAGATATTGTTGGGTTTTGACTGAGAGTCCTGAGGATGAGGAAATGTAAAATCTGGAAACATATTCAACTGGTAAATTAGGGTGACTTTTTAAGCGTAGTTTTTTTTTTTTTTTAAATCGAATAACAACACTTAAACTTGCATCATATGTTGTATACTGGAATCGATGCGTTTTATTAAAGATAACTTCATGTAAATGATGTCCGCGGCTCCCATTCAAGTGGTCCGTTCGTCCCAATTTCGCGTCACTTTTTCGGACATTTCGGGCTGTATTCCAAGAACTACGCACGTTATGTTATCCTGTTAGGCTTCAATCGTGTTCGGCTTGTCAACATAGACTAACGACTTTACATAACCACCTAGGAGATAGTCAAGAGGCGGTATATCCCATGATTTTTGCAGTCAACCCACAGGGCCATTTCGGGAGATAAGCTGCTCACCAAATCCATCCTTCAACATGACCATTGTTTCAAGAGCTGTGTGACATGTGGCACTTTCTTGATGAAACCACATGTGAACCAAGTTCAACTCAGCCAACTAGGGCAAAAAAAATTCGCGTATCATGGCACGTCATTTGCTGTTGACGGTAGATAACGTTTCTTCCATTGTCGTTTTTGAAGATAAATGAACCGATGCGATGATGCCACCAGCCCACAAGCCACACCAAACTTCGATTTTTCGGGATGTATCGGTACAAAATATGGCCTGTGTTGTTTATCAATTCAGATGCGACTGTTTAGCCTATTTACGTATCCGTTAAGCCAGAAATGAGCCCCATGGCTGAACACAATCTTTCGATAAAACAGGGGATTTTCATCGGGCTGTTCTAAGGCCCATTCATCAAAAATTATACGTTTTGGTATAGGTTATTCGGTCTCAAATCATGCAGAAGTTGAATTTTATAGGCTTTTGAACCGAAAGCAAGACGTACAACTTTCTTTGTGGTTGAGTAACACATGCCCAGTTGTTCAGAACGGCGTCGAATTGACATTTCACGATCCTCGTTAACACTGGACGATACGCCTGCAATATTCTCTTCGGATTGCACTGTACGCATGCGAGTTGATAGTTTGTAGTTCAACAAAATAAATTTGATGATAATAGCACAAATTGCTGATTCACCCGGTCGATTATGACGACTCATGATATGGTCGTTATAAACGATACACATTTTAACCACAGAAAAATTTCAAGAATTTGCTCGATTGTAAGTCTTTCCATGATGAAATAGCAAATAGCTATATTGAAAACTTCTCATTTTCACAGATGACGTTTGGGCGTTAAAAAAACGCACTTTATTTTGACCAAAGGAAAATTTGAGCAATATTTAGAGCATGTCTAAAAGTGGAATGATGAAGCTAGGGCTCCAATAATTAAATGGAAAAGAATTTATTAAAGCATGGTCAAAGTAACTCATAATATGGTAACAAATTTTTCGAAGTGGAATACAAAAGCTAAAAGAAATAAGTGAAGATGAACTGGTCCCAACTTCCAGCAAATGGCACAGAGGGCATGAAACGAGAGGTAGAACAGATTTCAGTCCCTGCTGCTGATGCTTAGAAAGCTGTTGGAAACACTAACACCACAAAGAACCTTGAATAAGGCAGCAACAATCTTCAATAAAATCGCTCAAGAAGGGAGAAATGCGCTGAAATTCATTATTGATGCTCAGCTCAGCTTCATGTGGATGAGAAAAAAATTCTGCACAGGTGACAGTAATGACTTTTTGAAAGAACAGTTTCCTCGAAAGCAGTTTTCAGAAGCTAAACCTTAGGTACTCAACGGAAATATCCGAAATAAAATTCGAAGAAGTTAGTGAAGCAAAAGAGCAGATAAGATACCATAGGAGTTTTGGAAAAGATGGGACACATCGGGCTTAGATGGCTAACGACTCTCATCTTTAAGGTTATAGGAGATGATAGTCTACCTAAGCAATGGAGGGAAAGTTACCATTTAGCAATGAGCAAAGGGAAGGAAAATTTATGAAGTTGCGAAACCACCGACTTACAGTTTGAAGATCATTGAACGAGTATTGGGTTACCGACCGCAAACACAGGAAGGTCAACAACATTATGCAATCCATAGTACAAGGTAAAGTCGGGTGATATGGCACCCTTTCAATATCTTCCACTCAATGAATTCTTTTAACAAAGAGAGCAAAAGATTATCCAGTCTGTCGTAAGCTTTCATGAACAGAGCGAGTCCCCTAATGGGACTAGAGTATTTCCCTTAACCATGCCTTGTGAGGGAATGAAGGGGACCTAAAATATTCTGCCGGTTTCGAACGGCTAACTCAGAAATCGCTTTTCATGGCAATGAATTCACCAACTTGCCAACTCCTCGCGAGAGGTAAAAAGAAAAATGGAAACAAAATATCATTCTCTATATAAAGAAGAGCTCAGCCACACGGGTTCGCTCCGTCCCAAATGATGTTTATCAAAAGGCTTTTAGATTAGCTGAAAAATGCGAGATAAGGCGCAAACTCAACCATGGAAAAAAAGGTGTAAGAAACAGTAAACTCTGTTTATGAATTGTCATTCATATCCACGTCATTGCATGATCCATCGGATGGACGGAAAGATATCCGTAAAAGCACTTCTGTGGGCTTTTTCGAGAATTATGATCAAACAACGAAACCAGATGAATGGGTTAAGGGCATCATATGACACTTTTGGTCTCATGACTCGTGTACGTCCTTCAAAAATAATAAAAGAGTTTATTATTTTTTCTTTGGAGTGTTATGATTTTCAGAAGGTAGTGAAGTGCAAATCACCTCGATCATGTGACATTTCATAATCTATTTTTATTATTCACTTATTTTAAAGTTTTTTTATTTTTGCCAAACAAGCAAGAAAGATTTTGTATTTGTAAATTAGTTTTAAAATGAAGTTGTTTATTGTTCTAGTAATATTTTTCTAAACGAAAATGGGTGTTATGTCCCCCAACTTTACCCTAAGGATCCTAAGTATAAGTACCTTGGTTCCTTAGATTACTTGCGTGGTATGTTGGCCGACTTAAAAAAAGCCTACGATCGGCAATCTATTAAGTGTGGCCCTTAGACAATGAAAAGTTCCAGGGGCCTGTATGAGAACAATTAATTATTAAGGATGTGTATAAAGGAACAGAGACAAAAATTTGAGGTCCAACTGGAGCCACTGAAACGCTACAGGTCACAGTGCGTGTACACCAAGGAAGTGTCTTGAGCCCACGGCTCTTGATTACATTTCTTGGCTACCAGCTGGAAGATAAAGTACTGGATACTAAGCGGAGATCCTACAATCCTGAAAAAAAGCACGTCTGGGTTAAAGTTTCAGAAAGAAGTTTGTACTGTTTTAGTTCAAAAGACTGAGTACTTGTATTGTCTGTTTCCGCTTATTTCAAACATTTATTTTAATAGGAAAGAGCTTCTCCATTGTAGGCACCTTAAATATCTGGGATCAATGATCAATGGTGAAACTACTTGTGATGGCGACATCAATATTCTAAGCGGTGTGATTAGGGTGAATGAAGTGCCGAAAAAGCTCCTTGATCTTTGTGACAGAAAAATGCTACCTTAGCTGAAAAGAAGATTCTTCATCGCGATGGCTGTCCAGCTCATTAAAAATGTAAGACAATGACCAAAAAGTATGACGTTGACGGCAACTGAGATGAAGATGCTTCGTATGAGAGCAGGCGAGTAACAAAGCTTGATTGTACTAGCAGAACCGAGAACCAGTGATGCCTTCACGCCAGACGCACCATTTTGAAAGATCTTAGATCATAACTGTCTCAGTTGGTATTCTCATGTTCAAGGAAGAGATCCAGAGAACCCCTACAAGGGACAATGCCATACAACTTTCAAACAAGAAAGCGAAGAAACAAAGAGAAAGGCAGACCAGAACACTCTTGGTGTACTGACAAATCCAACGACAGCTGAATTTGGAAGTGGGAAAGTTCTGATCTCTTCGAGATCACGTTGCTCGTAGTTCCGAAGGGAAAGAAGAAGATAAGGCTTGAGAAGTATTAGAAAACTTCACGATACTGATAATTAGATAAAATAAATAAATTGGGTGGCACAACAGAGCGAGGAGCCCCTGGCCCTAGCGAATTTCTCAAAACCATGCCTTGTAAGGAAATGGAGGGGACCTACAATTTTCTGCCGGTTCCGAACAGCTAATTGACAAAGCGCTTTTCATGGCAATGAATTTACTAACGGAGGACTTGCCAATTCTTTGCGAAAGGCGATATCCGTGGAAAAATATTTTCGCCTCTGCTGGGATTCGAACTTCGAACCTCTGGGTTAGCAGGTGGACATTCTAGCCATCACGCCACGGGTACCACAACAACGACATTGAAAATTACAACACTAAAATTAATCGAGCTCCTCTCTTCACTTGTTCTAATTTTAATTCCATTGTCACATTGTCATAGCTCACGTGCCCACACCCAGCGCTTAAAAGTTAAAAAAAGGTGTTTTTAAGACGTGTGGTTTTTCAATGTAATGGCCAAGAATTCAGCTTTATTAAAAAGATGAAGGTCTGCCATTATGATTTAAAAATGATTTCGCATTTCGGGTAAGTGAGCGCCGCCACTACACTGGCTCGACAAAATTCGAACCGAGAGGCCCAATTTTCGACCAATGTTTGCCACATTCGGGGTTGTGTGTCACCAATAACGCGCCCAATATTGTCTTCCAAGGCGTCAATCGTCTCGGTTTTATCTTCGTAGACAAGCGACTTCACATAAAATAAATAGCAAGCAATAAGAGCAAGAGCCTATCGCATTTCTCACAACCCTGCCTTATGAGGGAATGGAGAGTACATACAATTTGCTGCCGGTTTGGGACGGCTAATCGAGAGCGCTTTTCATGGCATTGAATTTATTAAAGGCGGACCAGCCAACTCCTCACGAAATGCGTGGAAAAACATTATTGGCCACTCGAAAAAGACATGGAAGGATCAAAGAAGCTCCAATGACCACAACTCTAAAAAAAAAATTGGCGTTTCGCCTAGGTACGACAGTGAGTGCTGTGAATTTTATAAATGTTTTGGTGTAAACCAAACAATTTTGTGTCTAAGAAGAGTACGGCAGCATCTAACTGATGAGCTCACTGTTGTACCTGATCGAAACGCCAAATTTTTTAAAGTTGTGGTCATTGGATCTTCTTTGACCCTTCCATGTCTTTTTTGACTTCCAATTCAACTCCAAAACTTTAAGCAATAACAAATTCTTTGTTATTGTTTTCTTTGTAAATTATTGCCTCTGTTGAGATTCTGCGATAACAGCATCACTCTACGGGTACCACAACCCCACAAAAGAGGGTACTATATCCCCACCAAAAATAGCGGTGTTAAATCGCCCGATTTTGGAGCAGTCTCACAGGCTTTAAACTCAAAAATATGTTAAAACCGTCTTTAACGTCGATTTCGATTCGAGACAACTTACCGAATTCAAGCAGTGCCCCTTCCCCGTGATCTTGTGGCTGAAATTCTTCCACGATAAAATGGCAAACCAAGTGGCAGCTGTGGTACCCATGGCGTGATGGCATGTCCACCTGCTAACCCAGAGGTTCGAGCTTCAAATCCCAGCAGAGGCAAAAATGTTTTTCCACGGGTATCGCCTTTCGCGAGGAATTGGCAAGTCCTTCGTTAGTAAATTCATTGCCATGAAAAGCGCTTTCTCAATTAGCGTTCGGAACCGGCAGAAAATTGTAGGTTCCTTACATTCCCTCACAAGGCATGGTTGTGCGAAATGCGCTAGGCCCATAGAGGCTCTATTGCTCCACCTTATTTCTTTATAAGTGGCAGCTCTCAAAAAGACCAATACCGAAAGAAGTATTGTCAGAATTAAAGCCATTACACGTATAAGAAAAGACCCTTTTAAAAGGCAAATGGTGTTCTTTCTTGTTTCAATTTCAGCTAACGCAATTTACGATGCAATGTTGCATCGATGCACTGAGCAGGCCCCAGTGTTTAAAAACAAAACCTCCCCCCTGAGATGTGTACTCGTTTGGAGGGATTTCGAATCTTCATCTTCCAACTTACTATTTTGGAATTGTCTACCAGCAACACTCTCGGCGCATTTTTCATGCATTAAGTGAACTCGCAGCACAATTTAACGTCGAAAAAAGTCCAACAAAATAAGCTCAATGCGCTTCCCTACCAAAATAAAGAAAAACCCTACCTGCTCATATGCCTTGCTCTTCATAAACCACAGAAAACCGCGGCGGGCGGTGCAGCCCACATAAGAATGTTGGGAAAAGTTCTTGTGGCCAAAAAATAAATATACGAGAGAAAATCGCTCCAGCACTTCCATTTTCCTGGTAACTGAAGGGAAGAAATAGGAGCGCAATGGCCTTGGTTATGGTGAGAATGGAGAGGTGAAACTTTGAATTGATGGTTCCTTGTAGGTACGTGGGAAATTGTTAATAATAAATTAATTCTCTGAAAGGAAATAAAAAAGGGAAATGTTTGTCGAAGAAAATACCACACCAGTGCGTCTATTTCCCATTTAAACCAAAGGCACCCTCTTCAACTGCTGCTGCTGTTTTTATATGCTCCCTGGCCCAGGCCAGATGTTGTAAACATGAAATACCAACTAAAAGAGAATTTGTCTGTGAAATTGTTGGCACAAGAAATTCACTAACATGGAGGTGCATACGACGACGAGCGCCCCTATTCCTAAGATGCAATCGCAAATGTTGCTGGTTGGTTTGTATTTGTAGCAGGTATACCTACCACTTTTCAAAAAGAAGCAAAAGCATTTACGCCAAGGTGTTGAAAATGTTATCAAAGAGGCAATAATAAGGACATCACTCATTCAACTCTTAACCTGTTGTCTCGTTTGTCTTGAGCTGAGGGTGAAATCTTATGCTGCAATGTTACTCAAAAAATTAGCTCAACAGCACAGTACACAAACGAAAGGACATCATAGAGTGTAAAGGACAAAGAAAAGTAGAATTTCCTTAATTACGTCAACGAGTTATGCACAGGTTGCATACATTTTTTTTTTTTTGTATTTCTTTTGCCTCTCTCTCTCATCAGAACATCTCTGCAGTGGATCTTTGAAAAACACACAAAAGAATCCACCTTATAACGTCACTTCGTCCTCGTCAGTCGTCGCCTTTCTTTATCCACTTTGTTACTCATCTATGTGCTTTGCTCGAGGGTCAGTGGACGGGCATGGTATTATGTAGTCCTTGTACCGCACCTGTTTCTTGTGAGCAATGGTGTGTGCCCAAAGTTCAGTGAACAAAATAATAATTCTATTGAAACTAGACGGGCTTAGTTCTGCATGGTGTGGGACAAGCCCCAGCCATGTCAATGTCCTCTCGCTGCTCCTTAAATTCTTCCTCTCCCTCTCTTTCCCTTTTTTATTTCTTCTGTTTTTATAATGACAATAGTTAGCTTTCTGATGGATAGTCAAGCGGGCATGGACTCTTTTCAATGGAACAGCACCGATCGTGGTATATGGTAGTCTATATGTAGGTATGTCCTGTCCGCATAACCCACTTCGAAGGTGGCAGGAAAATCTGGTGCTGATGATGGTGGAGCCCCTAGATTTATCCCGTTTTTGTCATTTGTTCGTGTTAGTCCTGCCTACTGAAGCGTAAAACAGGATGAAAAGGGATTTCATTATACGATGTCGAGTAAGTTCCTTCTTTTTTTTATTATTTGGTGATGGAATCGATAGGTGGAATGGGAATTTATATCGTTGGGTGGTGATTGGTTTGGTTCTAGTGCTGAAATTTCATTAAAAAAGAAACAAAAACCCAGACCTTGTGTTTACACAGTCTGTAGAGGAAGGACATATATGAGAACAAACAGGACACACATGGAGAAAATTCCTAAATTATTTCTTGCTTCGCACAAGATAAGAGGGGCACTTTGTTTGTATTTTTTTTTTCTTCTCTTTTTTGTTATTATTTTTTCGTTTCGGAAATTTTACAGAGAAAAGGTGGAGATTTTAGGAATATATTTACTTTTCATGTTCCTTACAGAAGCATTGAAGTTGAAAATGAAAGAAAAACATGTTCGTTCAATCGATTTGTGTGTATCGGTTTTTTTCGGGGCTATTTGAATTTCATTTGAGTAATGGCTTATTTTTTTTTTTTTTTTTTGCGAAATTATGTATGCTATTTGTGTTCTGTGTCCAAAGTCAATCTCAGGATAATTTTTTTTAATAAAAGTCGATGCATGTAAAGGGGGTTGCCTCCACAGTAAACAAAACTCCCTAGATTGAAAATTCAGCTGAAAGCAATTTGATTTTGTGTGTACGATATAAGGTTTCAATAAAAAAAGGTGGAGTGGAGTAACAAGTATTGGAAAGCCTCGGGGATTAACAACTTTCAGGGAACTGCATATACAATCTTATGTGCCGATACCGAAAACCTTTTTCACTGCAGTGGATTTACTCTAGGAGAACTTGGTTATTCCTCTTTCCGATATGCATTCTGAAGTCAAATTTCGGATCAAATGTATGTAGCTCGAAAATCAACAAAATAATTTAATCTTTCAAAATTTGAATCACTTTTTAAGTAGTCATTTTTGAAAGCACTCATGTCAAAGTTCTAGCGAAATTTGAAACTGTTGTTATTGCACCATTGCACTAAATGGTTGATATAAGATTGCAGTTGAATGTGACCAGCACTATTTTTGTATGAAGACGAGATTACCATATCATCAAATATCAAAAATAACAGTGGTCCCAAGTGGGTTCTTTGAGGTACCTCAGATTAAACTTCAATTGAGCGGGAAACTCGAAACTTGAGCGTAACGTGTTGAGTGTGATATGAAAATTAACTTTTAATGCATTGAAAATGCTTTGGATACCAATCGAAATATGAAAGTCTTTTAACCAGCAGCTGGTCACTTAGTTGATCCAAAGCTTTGGAAAAATCAGTGTATACCACTTCCGTTCGATTACCATTCATAAATCCATTTGTGATGCAAGTTGGAAGAATTTAGACTCGATTCTACTTTCATTTTTATTGGTACTTCAAATTAGAATCAAATATAACTTTTGAATAGTTCAAAAGGGGAGTCAAAACAGTATGCATATGCACAGGGTTGATATCATGGTGATATCTTAAGAAACTTCTTTCCATAGACCTGACACATTTATATCTATACACTTATGCTTCCGGGACATAAGATAGTCAAATGATATTACGAGAAACTTCGTTCAGTTCTTTTTTGATTCTGTTTTTTTTTTTAAAGAAGTTTAACCTAGAATATTTCGACTAGTAAAGCCAGTAGATAGTCGGTTTGCCAAACGATGCCCCAGCAATTGGAATACTGGCTATTGAAAGTTAAAACCTCCCATGGTAGAATCAATAAACAAAACGTTCACAGAAAAAATAACGCGTTATAAGTGTCACAAGGCATTCACATGTTTCCTTTTCCTGTGAATTGTCAAACCAAATTATGATTTTAAATTAGAGGAAACATACCGTAATTTATTTTACCAAAATACAGAGGCTTTAAAGAAGAAAAGAAAGAAATAAAACCAAGTCCTCAGGAAGAATACGAAGAAGTAAGTAGGGAACTTATAATCTGTAAAGATCACTTCTGCAGACTGTTCAGCGGCAATCAAGGCCTAAACTCCGCCTGTGAGGTGAAATATTCCATTCAACTTGACTGAAGAAATTCCGAGAACTCCTTCCTCCCGACCTAGAAAAAGTTAAGCTTGCCATATGTAACTTAAATCAAATTTAACTTCAGGTGCAAATGGCCAAACTTTTCAAAGCAGCTGGAAAGGAGAATGCACAGCTGATCTGCATGTTATGGTAGGAAGAAAATATGCCCAATGTATCCCAATAAGTATCGTATGCGCGATCCTAAAAAAGGAAGGCCCTCCGAATTACGGTGATCATTATAGAGAAAAAAGCCTCCTCAAAACCACATTAAAGATTTTCCCTGGTGTAATATGTGAGCGTTTGAAACCCCGCGTCAAAAAATTGACAAATCATTATCAATATCGTCTTAGACCAGGAAAGTCCACAATTGACAAAATTTTCACATTATTGCAGATCTCGAAAAGAAACCCGAAAATATAACATCGATATACACCTTTTTTTTATCGATTTCAAGGCGGCCGCGTATGACAGTGTTTACAGACGTGAGCCTGAGCATGTCAAGTTTCGGCATCACTGTTTAACTCGTACGACTATGTATGCAGAATGCTTTTGGAGAATTCACGCTGCTCCAAGATGGTCGAAACATATGATGCCGAAAAGGCTTTCGACAAGGCGATAAACTTTCATATGCGATTTCTTTAACTTCATATTTGAAAAGAGTGTACATTGTACAAACTCAAATGTCAATATCAGAGGAACATTTTTTTCAAAAATCTGTACAGTTAATCGCTTACGCAGACGATACTGACGTAATGGAAAGAAGCAAGTGTTATTTCATATGTGATTTTACGAGAATTGAAACAAAAGGGGTGAAAATCGGAAAACAACATCAGTGCGAAGGTCAACCGAAGAATAACTCTGCCTAGCTGTCAACCGTTGCTTCTTTGGGCTAAGATGGTATTTGAGATTCAAAACTCTATCTACAAAAACAAAAGTAACCCTCTATAAGACCTAAATCATTGCAGTCCTGTTTTGAGGCAAAGAAGAGTGGAAGTGGAACTTATAGACAGATTGAGATGAAACCTTTGGTCGTTTCGAAAGAAAAGTATTCCGACGGATTTTTGGTTCTATATGGGAAGACAATGTGTGTTGAAGAAGGTATACGAGCTGTACAAATCTCAAAGATTTATTCTGCTTCGGGATAACAGAGGATGAATAGTTGGCAGATGTTTGGGTTGCTGATTAGGTAACTGGAGTTGGGAACCCCAACTGAATCATTTAGAGCCCTGAATGAATTTTAGGATGCTGTCCAGTTAGAGATGTCAACCTGTTCATCGAAAAAGAATTCTCCAATGGCTTCTTTCTAACTGTGGGCCAAGCAAGAGCACTATCAGAGGAAGTGGTATGATCTTTCTTCTGCCTTTTTGTCCTGGCATGATCTGCATAAGTTGGATGTGCTGAAGTCCATTCTCATCATGCGGGTGTCCAATAAACTGTGACACGTGAGAAGGCCAACAAATAAAAGAAGTCGGAGCCTGACAAGCTAGAGCTGAATTTCGATTTTCTTCTTGGAAGTATCTGGCTTTAGTTTTCTGGAAACCGAAATGTTTCTAAAGATAACCACATGTCATTGGCGGATCTTAGAAAGTTTCGTTGGATTCTGTTTTTTCCTGCTCTGGTGGGTTGGGATCTGAAGTGTTTTTTCGCTCGATTCGAATGCTGACCCGATTTTGGCCAGCTTCAATGCCGGTTATGTCACAATGTCATGGAACCAAAATCAAAGCGCTGGCGTTCGTTGAGCTGAGTAGTCTCTGATAACAATAGATGAGATAGCTTTTTAATAGCCGCCTTGCCGTTTATGAAGATACCAATATTTTATTCATCAAGTTTTGCGGCTTCACACACAGAAAGTACTTCTGCTTGGAGACACTGCAAAAGACGCGGAGCTTTTTTGATCTATTCATGGGAAGGTAGTCTGAGAAGTTACCTGTCCCTACCCTTCGTCCGTTTTGGAACCGTCGAACGGATACATGACTTTTTTATTTTACTTTTATCACCCAGTTTTCCTTTCAGTTTTCTTTTGTTGGAATGACCGTTGGGCCACCGGAGTGACAGGAAAGTTTCCAGAGCTGGTTGACCAAATGCTTGTATGTAAGTATTTAGTTTTTGGTCTTGAGGTTTGAAGCCTTCTCTAATGATGTCCACCATACCAAAGAGGCGAATGTGAGGATTGTTCTTATTATGAATTTGTATATCCAGTGAATAGTTTTATGACTAAAGGATCCAAATTTTTCCCAAAATTTAATGGGAAGTGTTGAAGGGGATTTGAGCTTTTCTTTTTCTCTTAAACGTCCTTACAGTTGAATTTACGATGAAAAAAGGCATGATGTTTAGCAGGTCTGCCTGTTAACCGGAAGAATAATTGTTAGAATTACAACAGAAACTAAAATGTTCTTTAGGGGTATCGCCCTTTGCGATGAATTGGTATGTCCTACGATAGTAAATTCAGAATCGGCTGAAATTGTAGGTGCTCTCCGTTCCCTAGAAATTGTTGTTAGAAATGCTAGACGACGGGTCTCCTCACGATCAAGGACAGATGTAAGATCGTCGAGCCAGATAAGTGTATTCGCATACCGTTTATGGTGAGTGGAAGTATGTCTGGAATGTTACGTTTTCTCGTGAACAGAACAAGTTCTGTTTTAGTAGGGTTGACATTTAAAACACAGTTTTTGGCAAAGTTGATGAGTAGGTCGGTTGGACATCAACGAACCGTCTTGACTAATGTAATGTTTAGCAGAGGACTCAAGACGCCCCCTTGGCTGTACACCTTATGTGTATTGGAATGCTTCGGTGTCTTCAGCGCTCTTCTATTAATACTTAGAGTTTGACAAACTTCTTCTTCCCTTCTTTCTTGCAGTTTCTGTGATCCAATTGCAGAAATGCCTTTTCATCTATCATATTATATTATTGAGATGTTCTTTGACCACTTCTTGAAAGGCACTCTCATACAAATTTCTACTCTAGTAGAGTTTGTTTTTTTTTAGCAGTTTCACCCTAGATCACTTTTCTGCCTTGTACTCGAGACTTCATAGATTTACGTGAGTCCTATCGCATCAAAAGCACTCGTCCATTCTTAATTCTGATTTTGTCATTAACCAAAACGTATGAAAAAATATTTGAAAAATCACTACATGTCCTTTGCAAGCTTTCAATCCCCAAAAATAATATTTACACTGAACCCCACACCCAGCACACTCAAATAAGAATTTCCACCAGCTAAAAGTGAAGGGAACTTATTTCTTTACTCTACGCAGTTGGCTTGAAGGGAGGTCCTCTTCCAAAAATTGCACCACAGGAAATGACTCGTTTTAGACGTTATGCGACTAAAATAAGAGAAAGACAATGAACTCAGAACGCTGAGTTCATTGTCTCTCTCTAAGCTAACTTTATCGAAAAAGTGATATATGGGAGAAGCTTTGGCATTCAACGGTTGCCTCCACACCCATTAGAGCTTGAATCAATTCTAACAAATGATATAAATAAATTAACCCTATCCGCACTGCTTCTTTTTTTTTTTGATAAGCAAGCACGTGTGTGTACCGTTCCGAATTTTCCTTGGTTTTCTTGGGAAAATATGTTAGAAAAACATTTTCTCAGCGCCTGCAGACACATTCAAAACCCCATCTAATCGAATCGATTTACCAGTCCCACTCCAAATTTTTACAACACTTCGGATATTTTATTCTCCTTCGTTCGTTCGCTGGGAACCACCAAAGATGTTTTTCTGATTTAAATCGTAGATACAAATTGCTGCTCGGATTCTGTTTTCTGTATTCGATTGTTATTTTTCAATTAAGATCTACATAAAGATGTTAAGGTTCCTTAAAAACCCAATTGTTTAACGCAGCACCCTGGGACAAGAAAGAAATCACAAGAATTTATACTAAAGTAGGGATATATGCCTTTTACTATATTGTAACAAATTGCACACAACACCAACTTGGTATAGAAAAAGCATTTTTACAAAAAAAAGACACAAAAAAAAAGAAGAAAAAGATTAAGGTTGAGAGAGGAGAGTGGGTGTGGGTGGATGTTGTTGTACACACGTAAAGATATTATACCAGCACTTTGCCAAGAGTTTCTTAAAATCCTTGGCAAAGTGAATTTGCTTGTCTTATCTCATGTGTGCCATTGACGCGCACTTACAAGCAAAACACCCATAGAATGTGATGTTGATGTTTGCACATAGAGTGTCCTCTTCAAGGACATGAATTCATATGCTTCAAACAAAGCAAAAAAAAAAAAAAAAGAAGAATAACAAGGAAAAAAATTTAGCATCAGCTTGTGTCCCATCATACACAACGCCCAGCGTAAAATGTGCAAACATAAATTGAGCTACAATGTTTCCCTTCATTTATCTTTATGCAAATATCCTGTCTGCCGCAAGGATAATAAAAGAACACAAAATTAAAAAAAAAAAATGAAGAAGAGAATCATCTCGGAAATACCGCTTATCCCTCATATGTAATATACATAAAAAACATGTACACACATACGCAGTATGATGGTATACTTACATGGTCGACATTTGTAAGCAATCTCGACAAACTTTCTTATACCGGAACAAGGATCTCCGGATAGTGACTTGGCGGAAGCAGCAAACTTACAATGGCGCTTCTTTTGGCATGCATCAACGACAGTCTGTAGAAGGATGTACTGTAAAAGAAGAAGGATTTACAATTAAAAAATCAGTCAAATATTTAAATCAGTTAAAAGTTATTTTGCATAAGGCTAAGCGTATAGATGAAATTGACAAGACAGGACCATGTAAGAAAGACCCTGCGGTGGGAAATATATACACCCAATTATTTCTTATGTGCATCTATCGAAAGATACTTTAAATTTGATTTTGTTGCTGTAGTGTCTGTCCAGAAAACAGGACAATGTTGTTGGATATATTGCAAAGCATAAATGTGCCATAACAGAGGCATAACAATCACAAATTGAGCCTTGAAGTGTTTTTTACCCTTTAGATTGTCGGTTAAAGTTTAATAGAAAAGAGTAGAGGACTATGAAACGCACCATAAGGTTTTTCACAATCAATCGAAAGCCTAATGCTTCAGTTTTTTCTCAGTCTCCATGTAGTCCATTAAATGATCTTCTGTAAAGTATTCATCGTCCTTTATTTACTTTATTTGCTTTGTACGCAATCGTCCTCCAAACGGAGACGTGTGATCTCTTAATGGCTATAAGTAAAGCTACGAAAAATGTCTGGCTAGAAAGAAGAAAAGGGTAGATTTTTAAAAGTTGTGGTTTCAATCTGGCAATATTTTATTTCGGAATTGGTCTTTTTGAAAGCTGTCACTTGATTTATTTTTAGTTTGGCTTCATCGTGGAGCCGCAGATTCATTGAACATTGCGTACGTATGTTCGGTCGCTGCTGACATCGATTTTTAAATAATTTTGAGTTTAAAACCTGTGAGTTTCCTCCAATCAGGCAATTCAACACCATTGGACTATTTTTTGTCGGGTTATGTGGGATCGCTTGTCTACGCAGATAAACCCGAGACGATTGACGATGCCTTTCAAGAGAATGTTCGGAGCGTTATTGCTGAAATACAGCACCAAATGCTACAAAAAGTGGTCGAAAATTGGGCCTTAGAATTTGTTTAACCAGCTGATACGGTTAAATTTCACCGCAACAAAGATCCTTCCTTAAAATCTGATTTATATTTTCATTCCCTTCTTTTGGTCCCGAAACCCTCCTCATCATTTGTTCATCCCACCATTTTTCCGTTGTTTGTTGTTAGGAATGTAAAAGGAACATCGCTTTTAACAAATAACAAAAGCAGGCAGGTGCACCTTATCAGCGGATGAGCTGAATGGTTTGTTGAGCCAATATACAAATTTGGTAGATGACTAGAGTGAATTGCCATTTCGGAATACAAAATCCGAAACACATTTAACACAACGATCACATAAATTAGAAGACACCATATGTACACTATACACAAAATCACACAATACACAGCATGATCCAATACTTAACATCTCACAATATACAATATCTCACTACATTCCACATCACACATTATAATCACATGAAATACACATCACAAGCATTTTGTACATGACATAATCAAGGCTTAAATAAATACAAATAAATAGGGTGGCGCAACAGAGCGAGGAGCCCTTGGGCCTAGACCTTTATGAGGGAATTGAGGGCGCCTACAATTTTTATGTCGGTTCCGCACGGCTTATTGAGAAAGCGCTTTTCATGGCAATGAACTTACTAACGGAGGATTTGCCTATTCCTCGCGAAATGTGATCAAGGCTTAAGCCCACCCTAAATATTTAATAGAGTATCAAAGGTTGGAACGTTAATGGTTTTCTCCTCTCCCCCAGATCTGCAAAAGCGTCCACCGGCGTAAGTTAGGGTTCGCGATTATGAAAGATTTCCTCAGGCTATGATTCATCTCGGAAAATTGTTCATTAAAAATAGAGTATTGTAATGTGCACCCAACATTTCATGCTGATTTCCTAATTGAAAACATTAAACACAAGTGCTGGCAACGCTATTATTGAGTGCTAATGGCAGACGTTGTTTGTGAGTGAGTGTGTGTGTGTGCAGAAAAATACCGGGAGGGGAACTTGTCTAGACATCATGGTTCATAGAAAAACTACTAGAAATCTCTCGATGTTTCACACTACTATATAAAGAGGGAGCTGACGCAACCAGAAGTCAGTTTTATTTAGAAAGTGATAGTGTGAATATTGGATAAACGTAACTGAGTTGAGTTCGAATAAAGTGTATATCGAAAGTAGATACTGAATAAAGTGGTAGAATTAAATTGAAAGGTAGAGTTTTATTTTGCGAACAAAACGCACGTTACAGTATTTTGGAAACTGAGCCTTCCTCTACTATTTACGCGATGCCCAGATGAAACTTTATTCTTGTTCAATAACTTTCAATTTTCTCGAAAGGTTTTGATATTGGGTAATCGCGGTCTCGACTCACCCATGAGATCGTCAAGTTTTGGACGACACCAACAACTTGTCGAACTCACTTAATTGAGAGAGTGAGTACGAGCACTTTCGTTGGGTATTCGATAGCAATGGCAGAACCCCATTGGTGGTTGATGTCGTGGAACTGACTTCCTTGAAACGTTATTGGTTGAGAGATCGGATTTGTGTGTGTATGAGCGCGGTGATGGGTCCAGACAGCGAGCCAGACTTGAACACTTCTTGGTTAGCTATCAAGTAGAAAAGTAGTTTTTCGTGATACAGAGAAGATTTTTAGTGAGTGAATATTGAGCGAAAGTAATTTTGAATCGAGGAGAATTGAAGGAAACAAAAACTTAGATAAATAGTTAGACGAGGAAGGCAGGATTCGAGAAAAAAAAAGGAACAAAAAGAAATTTCTGAGACAAATAGAGGAGAATAAGCCGGAGGACATATTGGACAAAAAGATAAGTAGAGTGATTTTTTTTTTAGTGTCGTAGTTTTTTTCAACTTCTGATTTGTGAAAATTTATAACCGTGTGGCCCCTTTTCTTTTGATTTGCCCAGAAAAATATCTGGTTTACGGCATACGACCCCATATAAATTCTTCACATATTGAGAATCTTCGAAAAATTATTACTAACGGTCTAACCTTCGTTACTTGCCCTTGCGCAAAGTCATCTAGCGGTCCCACAGACCTCATATATAACGTCATTCATTAACATTTCTTTCAACATCCATTTTGTAATATTTTGTCGAAGAGATTTGGGTTTTAAATCGAAGTTCGATACGGTTTTCCAAAAACTATAATAAATCATTACATATCCCATTCAAAACAAACGTGTACCTTACATTTACATTTGTCGTTCTTTTCTTTGGTCGCATTTTGACTTTCAAAGGTTTGAAAATTCCTTTTTCAAAAAAGATTTTCTGGCGCCCACACTTATTAGTTTAACAACACTGAACTTTATCAATTACATACCTATTTCACATCAAAAACCTTTTTAATTAATCGCAACCTACCTTAATAAAACTTCACATCTAATATCATCATCCAACACACTCAGCTGAGTGGCCGTGGCTGACAGCATCATTACATGCTATGTGTTGCATATTTTTAACCCTTCATTCAGCCATTGTCTTTCTTATTCATTCGCTATCATACCTTCGAACTTCGATGCACTTCATGCAATTTTTTGTTTTGTTCGCGGTCTTTTAGTCTCGTTATTATCTTAAAATTTAGCTTTGTTTATAATAATAAATATTATTGAAAGATATAACCCTTTTGGAAGGGAAGTACCTATAAAGGAAAAATAGTGCAACACATCCGCGGTGGCCATTTACCTGAATTCATTTTTAAAACATAATGGCACTTTTATCTTAACAATAAAGTTAAATTCTTATCCATCCCAACAAAAAAAAAAAAAAAAACCCAAAATTGTTCTACCGCAAGTATATCATCGCTGGAAATTAGAAGTCCTTCGATTGTAAATTCATTATATTGAAAAGTGTCTAGCCCTTAGCCGTTGGGATTCGGCAGAAAGTTGTAGGCCCCCTCCATTTTCTCACAAAGCACTGTTGTGAGAAATGTGTTAGGTCCCAAGGCACCCCCCTCTCTGTTACGGCGAATTTTTTTTTTGTTTTTTTTTTTGTGAATTTCTGGTCATAGTATTAAATTATATGGGTTTTGTTTCTCCTAGCGGCTAAAAGAAGCACCCTTTACCTTAATCCGATCTGTGATTGCACTTTGAATATAAAATTGGTAACATAGCCTGTGCCTGACAAATATTGATTTGGGTGAAGCCCACCAAAGCTTTCCTTTTCTTTATGCTCATAGGTTAGGATAAGTTGAATGCTCATAGGTTAGGATAAGTTGAATGCATGGTGCAGCCATAAGCGGCAACATTACACTCGGATATCAGTGTACCATTGTGATCAACAGATTACAGAGGATGAGGAGTTGCGAGGTGATGAGTAGCTCATTATTTGGCTGGTGACTGGGTTGTTGGGGTAAGAAGGCCTGAATGAATTTTAGTGTGCTGTTCAGTGGGAAGTTAGAGATGTCGGCCCGTTCGTCGAAAAAGTATTCTGCGAAGGCCGAGGAAGCCTCTTCGTCTTAGTATTCTCTGCATATGTAATTCGGATGTATTGATACTTATTCTCATCATATGGGTACCTAATGAGTTGTGACAGAAAATAACAGATAGGGTTGAGAGTCCTTAAGCGCTCATAGTTTTTGAGACAATATAAATCAGACTACCTTGTTGACCAGATCTCATCGTTAACTAGCGCTTTGGCTCTCGTCGTCGAAGTGATTCTCTAGTTGATCACTCATCTTACTTCACTATTCGTGTTCAAGGAGAAATTTATGTTGAGAAGTTCTTTCCAATAATTTCATAGTACGTTTTCGAATACCTCTACATAAAACACATTTCAATGCCAATTTACTCCATGAGTGGAATACCATGGTAGCATGTCGAGGACACATGAAATGAAATAGTGAGCTGCTGAATGTTGTATATTTGCAATAATTTGCCACACTGACTTTAAATTGTTTTCAATCAACGTGAATAAATGAGCTTTTATGGTCACTGCAGTGGTTGCAGTGTGTCACCAAAGGTCAAAAGCATTGTCACCTATCGCTGTGTAGTTCCACAAAAAAGAGAAATATTAAAATTAAAACCAAATCCAACACAAAACTCATGACATTTAAAGTGCAAAATTAATCGAATTTTCGACAGCTGAAAAATGAGTTTTGGACTTTAATACACTTTCATAAATGTTTCTGAAATAAACCGAATATAATTGAAGCGGTTATGCGAAACAACTGGCATTTAATTTCTCTAAATTAAATGTTGATTACTTAATACCATAATGATGGCATTTAATATTTGAATTTAAGCTTCGCTGCATTGATAACGAAATTTTTATTCATTTCGAGTCAATATTTTTATAATAAATCTAAGCCTGCTTGTGGTATATTCAAATTCAAAATCATTCATAATAATTAATTTAGTTTTGATAAAGTTTTGAATTCCATTTTAATTTTCAAGAGACCTTTTTTTCTTGTTGAATATGTAAAACGGGAAATGTGAAAATTTTGTGTGAACAGTTCTATGGGCATTGTTTTATTACAAACTGAACTCCGTGCATAGTATAACCCAATTTATTTTTCCCAGGGGTTTATAATAAAAATTAAAACTAATAATTATGTGCAAGGGAAGCGACGATACGAGCTGGATTGAAAAAGCTGTGTTTCATTCCTCTGAATTGATGACTGATTTCATGGAAATGAACTCTTTCTCTTAAGCTCTTTTGTTTTTTTTTTTAATTGGTTAAGTTCCAATAATCATCTTAAATGTAAATTGTGGGACTACGTATTTTCGGGACAAGTTAAACATCATTATTTTGTTTCCTTGAAAAGCTGAAAATGACCAAAAAGCTGACAGTAAATACGCTTATTGGCGTATTAAATTATTTAAAATGTAAAACAATAACTTTGTCTGAACGTACGGGTAGTGGCTCACCTAAGGGATCGGTTTTGGGTTCCATATTATATCTTATCTTACTTCAAGTTAACTTTCGAGTGAAAAGTTTTGTTGGATGCAGGCAATGTTGTTGCGCATGGTCTATTTCTTTCTGTCAGTATTTATTAAAATGCTAACTAGAGAACTAAGACCTTTATACCGGCCCTATTAAATTTTATGGTCGAAGTGATAAGCACATAGGTTATGCGTCAAAAAATCAGAAAAATTCTGTTGATTTCAAAAAAATGTGTCCCAGACGATTTGGTTTCAGCTTTCTACTTGACAGAAACATTTTTCATTTTTTGAAATGCATTTTTCAACTAAAAATATAAAACACTGATAACCTTTTCCTATCACGTATAACCAAGAGAATGGTACCTACGCCAAATTATGGAGAACGACTCCATGTCCATTTTTTTAAAAGAATTTTTTTCGGTTATAGGTTTTTAAAAAACTAAATGGAGCACTCAGAGGTTAAACTAGCAATTAGCAACCATCTTTTGTTATAGCTCGTAGAATAGACAAAACATACCTAGGTAACCAGCTCTCATCATGTCTTTGTCGAGATTCTGTAACCTGAAAGTAAGACATTCACAGAGGAAGTACCTGCTTTGTCGTCATCATCTCTGAACGATTCACATTTAAATGCTTGACGAAAGATAAGTGCCCGTGGCAACGCAATCAAGTCTTAAACATTCCGTTCCGCTAAAGGATAGGAAAAATATTGCAGGTTTCATATCAACATTGGGAAATAATCGTTCAGTCTGTCTGCATCTAACTGAGTCTGTCTACAACAAACGGCAACGGAAACATGCCATCCACGGTTGTGCTTTTGACAGATCAAATTATTGAGCACCCTGGCAGACCAAGTGCTTCAGGTTCTGATGCCGTGATGGTGTGGAACAAAGAAAGAACTCAAAGAATTTTGCATTCAGAGAGGTCTCGCGTTCCTGGATCACTTTCGAAGTTATATTCCCTTAAGAGTGCATTCCGTATATGATGTAGATATCAAAGGGAGAAAAGTAAGGCAGTATATTGTACTTTGAAGTTAAGTGATCAAGGCAATAACGTTTTACGTTAGACCTTGCATATTATTGTTACTACCGTAGTTGAATATATCAATGGGACCCTTCTCGTTAAAAGACGCTAAGCGGAAACATCCTGAATGAGCTACTCCATTATTACTTGGTTTAGAAATCGTTCAAGCCCTGTGGCCTGTAACACAAAGTTACAAGTCTGCAAGTCAAGAGAAACTTGTAAAATTGGTGAGGTTGCTTTTTATCAAAGGCTGAGGTATGCTCAGCGGATCCAGAGTTTTCTATAGAAGCAGCAAAAATTTAGATTATTGAAGATGGTTTATTTCCGATATTTTATAAATAGTTTTGGTGTATACATTTCATACAATGTTTTATAATTTTAATTCAAATTTCGAAGTTTCTATGGATTTTGGCAGATTCCACGCCTCTTCTGGTGAAGTTTCACTTGGGGTTTGGAAGGGATGGGGCTTGTCCGGGATTCAAGACCAGATTCTTGGATTGGTCCTCGTGCCAGTCGGATGAAGACTTCCTGTCCTGGATTGGTCTTGGGCCACTTGGATTACGGTTTTCTATCTGGGTTATGTGCTTCCAGCTCTTGGGCTCGGATTACGGTTGCCTGTCTGGGTTTTGAGGCTTCCAATTCTAGGGCTCGGATTTTGAGTAACGCTGGGTTCTTGGTATCTCTCCCTGGATAAAGTAGCTTCTGTAAAGATACTTGGAAGAGGGTATTAATGGTTGCTCTGAGGTAGCAGGAACCACTATAACTTCACAACGAGGTAGCGTTGGACACTATAAATTCACAACGAAGTAGTGTTGGACACTATGGATTCACAACGAGGTAGCGTTGGACATTATTTACTCACCCAGTCTTGCTTCCTGAACTCTGCTTCTGCGCCGCCGGTACCGGAATCCTACTATGATGACTATGATGAGTTCCTTATTTGTCCACTGCCGGGACTTGAACTGAACTTCATGTATTTCACTGGTTCTCTTATACACCTTTTGGTAGTAAGTGAATTTGAGGTGTATCAGTCAATGAAATCGAACTCCACGTGGAGTCATTGGTAAGCTGCTGGTAATCTTGTTGGTATGTGTTATCTTCAGCATTATCATTGCCTGTGTTGGTACATGCAAAATTCCAATGGCATCGGTGTTGTTGGTGGTTTATCAGGCTGTTGTTTTGTTTTGTAGGAGCCAATATGTAATGGGTCATTACAACCAATACACTTGTAGCAGAGCTTTGTGTTAAATTTTTTTAAACTTGTAGATAACGTGTTCGATTTCGGGCGAGTTTTCTCCAGTTTCGCACTGTTAGTCCGTTGAGGTCTCCCTCACTTGATTAGGGCACCTACGACGAGGCCTTCGCCTTCCACAGTTTCTTTGTAACATGCTCTCCGTCGAGCCGGACCACTGCAACAAACGCTTCCGCGCCGTAACGCTGACTGGAATGATTAAGGTCTTGTAAAGGGTAGTCGTGGTTTTTTTTTTAAGGGTTTCGTTTTGGAGGCCGAGTGAAAACAATAACCTCTGAACCTGCGATTCTGATGGCTTGTTGGCATTAATGCCACTGGTCTTCATTGCTTAATGTTAGCGGCGCAAGATTCAAAGCTGGTTGGGGGGGACACTCGAGGTGAAAATGCACTGGCAAACTCTTCTGGTTGTAGCTTTCCGTCGTCATTAATCTTCACAGCGTTGTTCGCGCGAGTCTTGAACAGGATATCCTCATTCGTACCTTGTCTAAAACAAGGTAGTAGTACGAGTCAAAGTTGCCCCCTCGGAAAGCTCGAACATCTATCAAACTGGAAGGGCCTTGCGTCGCGTCGATCGCAACACGGTCAATCTATACTTGTTGGTTGATTTATCTTGCGATCGCCATATACCTTTATGAATTTTGATATGCGGAATGCGTGTACTAATAACAAAAAGATAACAGCCTAGCCCCGTAAGATTTTATGGTTTCAAAAGATCCAACAGCCTCACATATAAGTAGGTAAGCACCTAATAAAGCGCGCAGTCTTTTTTCGTTGTTCTCTACGAAAGCACCGCCGCCATATTCACAATCTGTTTTTAAACCATCCGTGAAGATTGAAAAACCGATGTAACAATTCCTTCTAGTTTTAGATTCCAGACCACATTAGTCCTGAATCGAGGAAATGTCGACAGTGTATATTTTTCGCAGTTTGAGACTTGAATCAATGACTGAGGCGAAATATCCCATAAAAGTGAGTCAAAAAATAAGCTGCTTTCTAAATGTTGATGCCCTGATAACGCGTAATGGTTAGCATGTATGCCAATTACGAATTAGGTTCGTGGCTCGAATCCCAAACTCAAATGTTTTTCCACGGTTATCACCTTTCTCGATGAATTCGCAGGTCCTCCGATCGTAAATTCATTGCCACGAAAACCACTTTATCGATTAGTAGCTCAGAGCCAGCACAGAAAATTGTAGGTATCAGCTCCATTACCTCACAACGCATGGTTGTGAGAAATATGGTAGGCCCTGGGGCTCCTCATTTTTTTGCACCATCCTATATGTGTATGTTTCAAAATCTTTAAAAATCCGTGGTGCATTACGCTAGGGGCAGCTTTTATTGAATGATATTGGAAGTACATCCCATGTCATGTCGTTGGTATCAAAGGTAGGCAGATAAGGCTAAGCACGTCGAGAGCAGCATATAGTGTTGTAGGCAGGCCAACTTCTTCGTGTCATAAGAGGGGAATACACGATACAATTATCGTACTGATAATCGCTCATCACATCGCATGGGATGATTGTATAGTGTGTATGCAAAAAATTTCGATTGTTTCGACATCGCAATGTCGAATGCCTTGAACCGAAAACCAAATTCATGATCCATGTTGCATTCGACGATTCTATCGAATATACCCCGCTTTACTCTCTTACTGAATCCGTCACCTCGTCACTATACCTACCCTACATATTGCTTTTGGGAATAAAATTACTGTCAAGTTATTGAGGGAAGACTAGTCTTCAATTGCAATGGATTCTTTCGAAAACAGTCCCTAGCAAGAGCTGCACACAGAAAAGCTCTTGTAAGATACCTTGAAAATATGCAAAGCATCCTTTTACCAGACAAACTTACTTTCTAGTGGACACCCACTACGACTATAATCGTGTTGCTTTTCAGTGAACATACAAAGAGTCATTGTTCCAACTGATTGCACATTGAACTCTTTTCAGTTCTATGAATAAACCCCAAAGCAAATATTAGTTTGAAAAAATTTATTGATTTGAAATTCGCAATTTGCAAATTTGAAATCAGTCGGGATTGTTTTGCCCAAGCGCCTACCTAATTATCCGCACTATACTACCACACTCTAGGGAAACTGTGGAAAACAGTATTTTGAATGGTATTTTTCTCTCTACTGGAAACAAAAATTAACCTAACCGACCATAAATGATGAATAATCAAAAAAAGCGAAAAAAAAATATTTCAAAACCCATCAAGCTATATGAACTCTACAAGCAAATAAAATAATAAATTTATTTCAATCATTAAACGTGACATTTTTTCGGATAATTTACCTGCTAACAATACACATTTTGCAATATTTTTGTACACATTAAATTACCACCCATAAATCGTATTGTTAGCATGTCCATTTGACCGAAACTCGCCTACTTTTATTTTTAGTGCACAATTTTTCTGTCCCACAAATCAATGTTTATTTGGCTGCATAGAATATAAAAAATCAAATTCAAACAATGAACAAAACAAAAACAAAAAAAAAACATAAATATACATATTCTATATCAACTGTGGTGAGGACTTTTTTGTGCTCTGTTGTACAAAAATTCTTATGCCAAAGGCCCAGCAGGGAATACGCTCGTAGCGTATATGTCACACTGCATCTAAATGTTTGGGGAAGCGAAAAAAATTGATTTATCATCACAAACAGCAAATTTATTCCATGGAAACATTTTTAACGGTCATTCAGGGAAAAAAACCAAATTCAAGTGATTCAATTCAAATCGTGTGTTTGAAATGCACGTCAATGTTTTTTTGACATTTGTTTTCTTTTGCTTTCGAAGTAAAAAAGTTAAATTATTACTTCTTTGGTAGTGTTACATGTTTTTATATTTCAAAATGTCCGTATGTTTGAATAACAACAAATAATGAGAAACATAAATATTCAAAATTCGTCAGAAGCTTCAATCGAGCGTCAATTTTATGAGGGTGCAGTATTTACATGACTCATCGAAACAAAATAATAACAGCCTACAGCAAAAATATATGAATGCACATCAATTACTGGGAAGCCATACTGGGAACCCAACCCTTGGAATTAAAGATAGAAAATGAATTTTAATATCTGCAGCATTCTGTTATGATGAAACAGGTGTGCTTTCTGCGAAATATGTAAACATTTTTACAATGACACTGAATGTTTTTATTAAAAAAGAAGAACGCTTTGTCTATATGAATTTAAATTCGCTGGTAAAAGTCAAAATGTATTTCCAAAGTTCAACTTTGAGGAGTTTTTAGCAAAAACACGCAACGTTCGAGGTTGGGGGTGCATTATTCGGGAAGGATCTGATTCGTGTCAACTTCGAAGTGTGCAGTTGCTGCAACTTATAGTATACACGCCAGTTCACTTGTAATATCTCCCCGTGGTAACCGCTGGGAACTGGGATGCTCCACCCGGAGAGGAGCTGCTAAACTAGTAAGTATGCTAATGTTGACAAAGGGCCGAAGAAGAAATAGATCAACACTAAAATGCTTTGCAAATAATGACTTGAGGCCCAAATCTCAGTGGTCTACCAGAGTTTTTGGAATGTTTGAGCGGTTGAATTCGACTTGCAGAATCAGCGGTCGACTTGAGAAGTCAAAAAGAGCAAAAATTCCAGAATGAGCTATCTCACTATATTTGGTTTAAAGGTCTTTCGGAGTCTTTCAATACTAGGATAGGTATTGATGTAATCATAGCTAGCCAACGACAGCTCACACGACACTGCAGTAGGATATTGCTTCCGGATTATCCGGCCTATTATGCCCAAGTGTTTTTTAATATAACCTGGCTCTTCAGGTTCGTGGAGTTGACTACACAACCACGGAAAAAAATGGTTCCGAAACAACCAACAGAATCGGATAACAATTATGATTTCAAAGTTGACGACCCAAGCAAAAAAAGACAAGGACCTACGGATCTTATCGTGGAATATGAGGTCCCTTTTAACGGATTAAATGCAACCGGAGGATAAGCGAAGACCCTAAGCAAATAAAACCGCTTTCCAAGAAGTGCGATGCGATGAATCAGACATGAAAAAGATGAAAAACTGAAATGTCGGTAATTGCGACTGCTTCTGACAACAGAAACAACGCATATTTTGGTGCGGATTTATTGTTAAAGGTAGACTCAGGGAATAGGTTATCAGACAAAATCCAGTTGATGAGCGTAAGCCCGCATCAGGGTTAAAATAGCCAAAATGAGACTAGTATACACCCACGCGGGCACAGAAGAGAAAGACGAGAACTCCAAAGATTCTTTCTACGAGCTCCTTGAAAAAACATGTGAGCTAATGTGCAAGAAATGAATTCTTGGCAATTTTAACGCAAACCTAGGGAAGGAGAACATCTTTGGTAAAACTATCGGTTAGCATAGCATCCGATAACGGATTTAATTTACTCGATTTTGCTGAGAAGCTTAATCTTGTTATTGGTAGTACGCGCTTTCTGCACCTCAAAATTCATAAAGGAACATGACGATCCCCAGATTAATCAACCGTTAACCAAATTGAACGATCGACGCAAGGCACTCTTCCAGTGTGTTAAATATCTGAACTTTAAGAGGGGCCTACTTTGACTGGGACCACTATCTTGTTGTAGTGAAGGTATGAATAAGGATATCATGTTCACGTGAGTTACACAAATGAAAGTCAGCAAACTTGACGACGGCACATTTGTGTTGCTTCGCAACCCATAAACTGTCGATGCATCAGTTTCCTATGTGAACCTCACAATATCCGAAGGCCATAGGAAACTGAATGCAAACCCTAAATTGTCAATGCATCAATTTCCTATGGGAACTTCTAACTACCGAAGGCCATAGGAAGCTGAATGCATTGACCTTTAATTTAAGTAGGTATCTAGTGAAAATGTATGGAATGAAATGTTTAATAAAAACTTAACCGTCTAACGAGACACAACGAAGTGCTCTGGTGTTTTTTATTCGTATACATATATCCAAAGTATATATATGTAACTCGTGCGAACCAACGCTGTGAAGAGATATGACGTCAGATAGCTACAATCGCAAGAGATTGCCAGTGCCAGCTCCATTCCCTCCAACTATCTTTGGATCTTATGCCACCATGCTAGCATCAAGCATTGAAGACCAGTGGCAGCAATGCGGAGAAGCCATCAGAACCGCTGCCTTGAGGTTCTGGTTTTCATTCGGCCCGCAAACGAAACCCATGGTTCGATGAAGAATGCAGGCAGGCAAATAAGACCAAACAAAAAGCAGGGCATTGGTGCTTCAACAGGGCTGCTTTCGGCCAGTATATCGAGAGTTACAAGGAGAAAAGAAAGAAAGAACACCAATTTCTCAAAAGAAAAAGATGCAGCATGACGCTCATTTGAGGAAATTGAGAGATGTCATGATAGGAATGAGATTGAAAAGTTTAGCCAAAAGTCAAAAATTCTTTGCGAATTTGGTAGATCCCGAACTCAACCCTGTAAACGCCAGCAGGGAAGCAAAGTGATAGAATTGCAGTAGCTACTGAGGATTTCTAAAGATCACTCTTGCGCTCTGCTAAACGGCACTGCGACGAAGACCCAAAAATTAAAACAACATTTTATTTATTCATTAACCAAGCTTTCATTGATTTCGAATTTGCGTATGACTTGAAAAGGCTGTTTCATCAAGGACAAAGAACATCGATGAATTGGACTTAGAGAGACACTATATGGAGGTAGTACAAGACTTCATCTACCGAGGATCCACTTTATATACGAAAGACAGCATCAGTGCGGATATCAAACGGAGAACAACTCTTTCCAACCGCTGCTTCTTTGGGCTAAGAAACAAAACCTTCTTTCGAGAAACCTAGGCAACCATCTTTGAGACCATTGCAGTCTTTTCCTCCTTGACTTTATCTAAGGTGGATGAGCAAACCCTTTGGCATTTTGAAAGAAGAATATTCCCAATAATTTTCAGTCTTGTATGTGAAGACAATAAAGAAGAAGATTTAACAACGACCAATGTGAGCTGCACCGCGAATAGCTAGAAAAGTGCGTACCGAGCTATTACAACGGCTGGGACAAGTAGAGCGGGCAGATATCGGCGTTCGACGTAGTACAAAGAAGATGAAGTGGCGCATTCAATAGTGGAACACTATATTAGGGTGTAAAACTGGAGAGAGCTCGTCCAATGTCGATATTGTTATCCAAAGATGTGGGTTAAGGCCCATGTCTATCCCGAACTGTAATGTCCACCTAAGTAAATATGGCTATTCCGCCGCCTTCGTCAAGTTGCGATATTCAGTTGAAAAGCTCAGCTTGAAGGCTAATGAGAAAACCGAAAAACCGTTGATATTTTAAGTGGGTAGGTATAATCTCATATTTCATAAAGTGGTACCTATAATGGTTAGCACGTCTGCTTATTAACCCAGAAGTTTGAGGTTCGAATCCCAATAGAGGCAAAAAAATTGTCTACGGGTATCGCCTTTCGCGAGGAATTGGCAGGTCCGCCAATAAATTGAAGGACCCCTCCATTCCTTCACAAGGCATGGTTTTGAAAAATGCGCTGTGCTCTGGGACTCCTTGGGTCCTTGGTTTGTTGAGCCACCCAATTTAATTTTAGAATTTCATATTTCAATTAGCCCGAAGTCATTAGAAAAAGATGGGAACACAAGACTCAGCGTAGTTGCTTCTTTAGCCATCGTAGTTACTTTCATTCGAATTTCGTTCGTTATTCATTTCCTCTGCTGCAAGGAAAGTTACTCTTTTGTTTTTTTTTTTAATTCTTCTTTGATCAAAAACTTCGCCTCCGCCCGCGCCGTCTCATTATTAATTCCACTAATGAAGCAGAATTCTTGTAACAAGGTAACTTTTAATTATCTCCTCTTTACTAAGAAAATTTCTTCCTTCTTTGAGCTCATCTAATCATGCCTGGTCATCTTCATTACAGCAAACAAACTGAATTAGCATGAAAAATATTCCTTGTGAGTCGATGTAGCCAAGAGTCAACTTGAAGAACAAAGGACGCCATTTAACTATCAGCAAGGAGCAAACTTGTGACTGTCACATGACAACAGTTTGGTTTTCTTAGTTTATCTTTGTGACAAGAATAACGATGTCGAATGCGAGGGCAAATTTCATTAAATTGAATCCAACACACAAAGGTAAAATCCTGTTAAAAGACGCAATGAAGATGAATTTTGTTTAATTAAACTCTTACCTGATGTATGTTCGTGCTCATTCTCATGCTCAGACTCCTGCTGAGACTCGCCCACAACCACTTCTATAAATCACGGTTAAATGCACACGCTTAATCAAATCGACCACATTAATTAGCGCTGAGTGCAAATTTACATTTGGGCCATGTTTTCTCGCTGCATATGCTTATCGACCTGAGTGGGAATTTATTTTTTGTATGAGTGTGTGGATCTGCAAAGTCTCTCTATACAAAATCAAAGTCTGTATGCGGAGGGTTATCCTTGGTCGGAAGTGAACACTGAACACTCATGTTTGCATCGCACTAATTGAAAATGCCATTTCTTTTCAGCGAACAAGCCACCCCCACCCACTTACCTCAATTTTTGAGGTTTCGGTTCGAAAAACCGCAAAATAAAAGTAACACACGCACTCGATATGATGTACATACCTACTCGCACGCATAGCCGGCTGATGATGATTTCTTTCTCGTTCTCCCTGACGCATTGTGATGGTGGTAAAGCTTCTTTGCTCTTACCATGGCTTTTTTGTGTATTAACAATTTGACATAAATAAAATTAACAATTTAAATTACAGCCAGGCTCAGTGTTCAGTGGCATTGTCGTCGCACACAGGATATAACGTATAACATGCCACCACTGCAGTTCCGGTAGAACGGAAATTGAGCCATCGCCACATTTGTTGGCGGAACGGTATGATTATTTTTCCTCGTATTGTCGTTTTGCTTTCAAGAGGAAAAAATCAAAAAAAAAAAAAAAGGAATCGTCCACCGAATCGAATGCCAAAGTGGAACCAAAATCAGGACCAACGTCATTGACAACAACTTTCCAGTTGGAACCATACGGGGGATGGGGAATTTCCTCCATTTTATTAAATCGTTTCTCTGAAGCTGTCATGAATGTCGAATTTAATAAAATTCGTTCTACGTTCCTGGTTCGCTGGTTGACTTTATACGTATTTTTTAGTTGTGGCATGTTTTTTACTGCGTTGGTATGTCTGTGTTTGGGTGTGTTTTTCTTTCTTTCTTTTTTTAAGTTGATGTTTGGAATGATATTTTTGATGACAGTTGTGAAAAGCCAAAAAGTCCGACTTTTCGCAGCGGAAGGCGATGAGTACCTACCTGACAGTTGCCGGAAATTGCACCCAAAATTATCCACGGGAAAATAGCCCTTTCGATTTTTAAAACGTCGACGAAGATAGGTTTTTTTTTTTGAAATTGTTCCAATGCAATGTGAGAAAATAAACGTAGCGATTTTATGAAAAGGCTCTGTACCTACTGTTATGTAAAGAAAGTTGCGTAAAAAGTTGTGGACTGACACGTAAGCTTTTTCGAAACCCCAACAACGCATTGTTTTTAGAATCATTCTCTTCAGACTTAGCTTGTTAGCTTAGGGCCTTTCTTGAGCCTGTTGCTACAGCTGTGCCGATTCCAACTCGACTTTTCTAAGTCAAATACTCAAAAGATGACCAACTTCTGATGTTTTTCGTGACATCCGAGAAGTGCGATGAACAACTGTGACATAAACTAATTCGAATGCTTCGGGTAAAGATAACAATGCTTAACTGGGTGCAGATTTATAGTTAAAGCTTTAGTTAGAAGTATGTGGTCTTAGCCAAGGTATGGTAAGTGAGCGTGTAAAGACCACCCGCATCAGGGCTAAGTTTTCCAAAATTAGAAATGTGCAATTTTCCACTTTAAAGGAAGACAGTGACGCCAAAGACTATTTCTATGAGCTCCTCAAACTTGAGCTTTGCCATAGAGATGATTTTGATTTCATTCATCGATATACACAAAACTAGGGAAGAAGGACTAGCAAAATTTAATGGCACTAAGCGCACACAACTACTACTACTTCGCATGATACTAAAGCTGAAACGTTCATGTCAGAACTACACGGATTTGGAGGCTAGTAATATAATGCGAAGGATTCGCGGATGCTTAAGAAAAACAAGTTGGAACGGTATATGTATGACTGGTCGACTTTTCAAACTGAAAGAGATGAGTATAGACATGTTGTGTGAAAAAGAAACAAAGTGGCGGAATACAGCAAACTAGAACCAGTTTTTTTTTTTTGATAAAAGACAAAAGTTGGCAAATTATTCAACCACGGAAAGTCTCAAGGAAAAATCGGAATCGGTATCATCCTTGCAGGAGAGCTTAACAATGTCCACAACTCAGGTGGACATTACAGTTCGGGGTGAACCTGTCCCTCAATCCACATCTTGCACCAACAATTTCGATTTCGGGCAAGTTCTCTGATGTTCTTCCACTTCCACTTCCGCACTTACGCCACGGTCTTCCCCTTTTGCGACTTTTCTGCAATGAGTTTTCGAAAATACGTCGAACCCCGATATCTACCCACTCTACATGTCTCAGCCTACGTAATAGCTCGATACTCACTTTTCTAGCTATTCGCGGTACCGAAAATCATTCGGAATGTCCTTCTTTTGAAACACCAAAGGGTTTAATCATAAGCTTTAGATATGGTTCATGTTTTCACATGCTCCGTGAGGTAGGACTGCAATGGTTTTAGAGTGGGTTACCTTTGTTTTTCTGAATAGGGCTTTATTTCTTAACTAACTTCTCAACCAAAAGAAGAATTGATTGGCAAGAGAGACCCTAGGTAGACGAAGTCCTGGGCCCAGATTCCGTAACTTCTCAGACGATTGTCGTTGAATTGCCTATCGTAGATTGCGTCGTCAAAAGATTATTTCATAATCTATCGTCTTACAAATTTTGGCAACTTTTCAGGGTCTTTAACACGTTCTTTTGCCGCGTAAAATGCAGACGATAATCGTCTTAAACGTCACAGAATCCGGTCTTGTACTACCTCGAAGTGATGTCTATCTATCATGATGTTTTGTCCAATTTGTCAATGTTCGCTTTCTTGATTTCTTTGCTTGATGATAACATATACCCCGTTTTGCTTTCATTCACCGTCAAACTCATTTTGGGTATCCTTTTGGAATACCCATGGATATAACGTTATCATATCACGCGAAATGCTAATGTTGTTTAAAGGGATTCCAACTACGGACCTGCCAGGTAACGGAGAGACATGCTTACCATTATGCAATGGGACATTTCCGTCACTTCTGTTTCATACATATCCTCGATCATTCGTACATGCAAATGCGCATTGAAATCATTCAGCAAAAGTTATTATGAGTTTTCTGTGAACAAAATTACAGACTAAAATTTTTTCAGCTTTTGTTGTTCACTTGTTCGCCTCGCAGAAATAAGGGAAATAAATTGCTCTCAACGTTTTCATATTGCACGGGGAAAAATAGCTCATAATAAGGGAAAAGTGAAATGGGATCTTTTGGAGGGGAATGCTATTCACGTGAAACTCAAAACAAGGCTGATTCTCTTCTTCCACTTTTAGCTTATTTCGCAGTGTTTGACTTTTTATTCTTCTTTACAATCTTCGATAACCAATAAAAAAATCTCGGCTCGGCTGTTCCTGTGGTGCACGTAGCATAATGGTTAGTATGTCTGCCTGTAACGCAAGCGGTTCGTGGTTAAAATCCCAACAGAAACCAAAAATGCCTACTCACCGATATGGTTTTTCTCGAGAGGAACTGGTAAGTCTTCCGATAGTAAAAATCATTGCCACGAAACCCGCTTTCTCAATCTGCCGTTTGGAATCGGTAAAAAACTGTAGGTCCCCTCCACTCCTTGAAAGCGCATGGTTGTGAGAAACGCGGCAGGCCAGTCGGCTGCCTATCTATCTGGAATCAAGTTCCGTTAAATTAGTGATGAAAAAATGTTAAATTGTTGAATCAGAATGCTGATTGTTCGATAACGTACACTATTACGTGACGTTGAACTCGATAACGTGTACGTTAATTAAGCCCAGTATTATATTAGACAGTAGCGTTCTCAATACTCCTCTTTTGAATTCTAAGATCTCGTGTAAGGCTTCTTTTTGTCGGTTGCCTATTGATTCGCACATTTTACTACGCATTCCTTTATTTGGCTTTTGACACAATTATTTTCGTTTACTTCGCATTGCCTGTTTTGTTTTTCTGTTATTTAGATTTTCAATCATTTCGCTACACACTTACTTTGCATTTCTTATCTTGCTTACCATTTTTTTGCATTTCCATTGAACCTACAAATGATTATCTAGACTTTTTTTTATCTCGATAACTGTTTTTTTGCATTTTGTCTCTACGCTAATCCATTGTTTTGGCATTCAATTACTTCGCTTATTATCAAATTATTATTGCTTGTGAAGTTGCGCGGTTCGGTTTTTCAGAAATTTAATAAATATTTTCTTTTATTATTCTGCTTAAAAGTAACATGGAAAATAAAGAAGTTTGCGATACTTTCTTATCGATAAGAGGAAAAGAAAAAGTTAGTTTTGAAGGGTTTTCCTATGATTTTGTAAGAACAAAATCTGATAACATGTATTTCTGGTGCTGTGAGTTAAGAAAAAATAGGAACTATAATTATTGTAAAGTGCAATTAGTAACACTGAAAACGGGTGAAAACCATAAAATGAATTCAGTGATTGGTGAACATAACCATGAACCAAATGCCTTGCCCCTTGCGAAAGCCGGTAGCAGATGTTTTGCAGAAAATCAGGGAGTGTGCCAAAAGAAGCGCTGACCGTAGCAGCAGGATTATACAGGACAACATGGCAAGTTGCAATCACGAAGTTAGCGTCAACCTTCCGTCTAAATCATCTCTTCAACAGCAAATTAAGAAAGAAAGAAAGAAATGTTTTGATCCAATGGTTGAACCAAATACAATCGACTTTATTTTGCCAGAAGAAATTAAATATTTAGATGATCACCTTTTTATAGTAGACGACATTATTAAAGATAAGGATAGGATTATTTTGATGACTAATATAGAAAATATAAAATTGTTAGAAAAAAGTGAGTTGTGGATGATGGATGGTACTTTCAAAATTGTACCTACACTGTTCTATAAACTTTATACAATTCATTGTAGTGTTGATGATAGTTTTTAAGTATATCCAATGGTTTTTGCTCTGATGACAGGAAAAAGCACGAAACTGTATGACTTAATGTTTAATAGTCTTAACAGTTACGCTTTAAAGCACGGTGTTAAATTGAATCCGAAATTGTGTGTTATATGGATTTCGAAAAAGCTGCAATCAATAGTATAAGAAACTGTTATGTTGATTGCATTCCAAAAGGGTGCAGTTTTCATCTTTTCCAAAGCATTTACCGTCATGTACAAAAATCAGGCTTACAAAGAAGGTACGGCTCCGATCCCGAGTTTTCTCTGAAAATCCGGCAGATAGGTGCACTTTCAGTTTTGTCACCTGACAGGATTTCTTTAGCCTTTAGGAAGAAATGCCCACTGAAGCACAACCAATATTGGATTGGTTTGATGAATTATTTTATGTAAATGGAAGCGGGGGAAAACCACCTAGCTATCTTCCACTATTTTGGAGCATTTCCAACAAATTCGAAATGAATATGCCAACATCACAATATTACGCTGAGTCTTTTCACCGGCACCTAAATGCTGTTATTGGAGCATCAAATATTGGTCTTTACAAACTTATTTTTGAGCTTAAAAAAGAAAAGAAAAATGTTGATGTTGCAATCGAAAAAATATCAAGAGGAGACTTAATTCCAAATAAAAAACGAAGGTATGCAGACAAAGATTCTAGAATCAGAACTATTCTCGAAAATCAAGATAATTATTCCGATATTGGTCTATTAAAGCGCTAGCTTCAAATATCAAACTGTATTAGTTCACAATGATTATAAGATAGTGTTATTTTTTTTTTTTTTGTACTCATTATTATGTTTTTGATTTTGTAAAGGAAAAAAAAAGTTTTTATGTTTGTAACTATACATTATGAATATGTTCAGTTTTGTTGTTCAAATGAATGTTTTTGTTAATAAAACAATGTACCTAATATTTCGAAATTTGATATTATTTCTGAGTAATTGGTTCTGAAAATGCTTCTAAAATATGATATATCTTTGATGGTTCTAATCAATTGTCAATAAAGTTTGATGAGAAGCTTAGAACACTGTTAAAATAACCGGTAGAGTTCAGTTTTTGATTATTTCGCCATCGTTTGATTGGCATTTTGCATTTTGTGGATGAAAAAAGAGGCTAGAGGTGTAAAAATTCGCGCGAATTTTTACACCTCTAGCCTCTTTTTTCATGCACAAAATGCAAAATGCCAGTCAAACGATGGCGAAATAATCAAAATCTATATAAACAAAAGCGAAATAATCGAAAAACGAGACAACAGAAAACGAGACGAGCCAAATATAAAGTAATCAAAACCCAAATGATCTTTAAACGAAACGAATGTAAAGCGAAGCGAGAAATATCGAAAAATAAATAAACCAAACAAACGAAAAATTTAACAACAAATTGCGAAACAACAAAATGCGAAACAATTTTGGCGAAACAACAATAAACGAGATAAAAATGACGAATCGTACCATACCTACCCCTTTTTGTCAGAGACTGTATTGCTTATCTTCAAATTCAAATCCAAATAACTTCCATCTTAAAATTTCCTGAATTCATGTCTCTTAGGTGCGGTTATGTCCTCCCAAAGCAAAAATTTCTCAGTGTTTCATTTTTCTCAATTGAAAGTTAACAGTTCATCTGTTGTAAGATTTGAGTATATTCACTCTTTTGGTGATAAGGACTCTTAATTGATTTATCTGCTGGCATTCGTTGAATGGATCCTTCCAATTATATCCTTCAAACTTTAAATCTGGTTGCGAACAAGCCGAAAAGTGGGTTCAAAAATGTCTCTTGAACTATTGAAAACTTATTACTGTAGGTATAATCTACAAAAGGACTCATAAAACCAATCGTGTTGTATGCTTGTTATACTTAACCACATGATACTTAACTACCTTGTCATTCAAATGAAAAACCCAAAACCCCGTGTCCTTTGATTATTCAGACCCAACATAAAACTATTGGCAATTGACTCAAAAGAACTTCAATTTAAAAAAAAACGACATTGAAGTATACCAACTCTAAAAAATCAAATTAAATACTCCCGCAATATACATATAGCAACCAATCAAGGTTCTTTCACTTGAGTACCTATAAATTTTCCAAATTATCGATTAAATCTCCCTAGCTGTTTCTCTCTGTCCCTCTCTCTTTCTTTTTCAAGCCTCAACTTCAATCAAGCATTTTCAGTTGTATAAATTTTGAATGAAGCAATAATTACTCTTACAGCCGTAACCAGAAACCTAATTGAAAATCGCTCTTGATGCAGAGTCAGGAAACACCTGACAAACATCTGTAAATACCCTTTGTGGCGGCTGTTGACGCCAGTGCTGTGCTGGCTTTTAATCAAATTTACCAGGATCAAATTAAAAGGCCAATATTCAACACCACCCGCACATATACTAGTACCTCTATACACCACCTCCAGCTGGGATTCTCTATTTCTCCATAAAATTTTCTTCTCTATGGACGACGAGGACGACAACCACCTTGCGCCCACCGCCTCCTCTTCCTGTACACAAGTGATTCTCTCTTTTGTCTACTGTTTGTATGGGTGTGTGTGTGATTGTGTTTGTATTCGTTTGAGTTCATTAATTTTTCATGCCCCGCAAAAGGATGTTGACCTGATGAAACCTTGGTTCTGTTGCAGTTACATAGAGAAAGTAGTAGAGAAATGTTTGCACGTTGTCGTAAATTCCTATACCTTCCGCTGTCGACTACAAAACGACATGACGACGACAGGTAGGTAGAAAAGAGGAAAGGAAATAAAAAATTTGCTTTACCATCAATTGTCGGGCGGCGACAGCGTGCAAAGTAGTGGGAGTCGAAAAAAAGGCAGGCAAAACTGAATAAGAATCACACCTCCACCTCCACCCTCACATCTTTCTAGAAAGTAAAATATATTTTTACGAGAAAAATAAAGGAAATTAACAAAAATGAAATGAATTCCTGGTTTTAACCGGAACACGCTTGTGAAGCCACAAATCATTTTCTTTGATAGGACGAACCGACTCGATGGATTTTAACTCAGAGTAGAGTTTTGCTTCAGCCGCCATATCGTGTAAATTATTTCCAGTGGCAGGCTTAACATATAAATAAATTTACTCGTATAATATGATTAAAACATGATTTAACGATGTTAAACTTTGTGTGTTATAGCTGCGTTGTATTTAAGGGTAGCTACTATATAGCTGTTCGCTATCCCGCACCTATATGCCGCACCACCGTCCGCCCGTCCGCCGAAAATGAAAGTCATATTTAACATATTTATAAATTTATTCTGTCATCATAAATTTGATGACACACCGAAATGGGATCAGAGTTATATTACTAATGCCATTTGCTTGGAATGAAATATTATTCTTTGATAAAATGTAATTCAAGCTGCTATACGCCGACGACGCCTACGAGGCCAATAGCAAAACCAATTTAAATACGGCCTGTCATATAAAATTCAATATGCTCGGTGTTAAAATAACGCGCATGCATAGACCGAGCCAAGCCAAGTCAATTTTGGAGTTGATTCGTTAGAATTTGATGAGCTGGCTGTGAAATTTAACACATTTATGACTAAACGAGTGTAGGTATCAGCGAGGAGGTAAAGCTGCGCTTATTTTAGAATCATATTTTTGTTGATACATCGGTTTTCGTGTTTTATGCTAAATTAGATTGTTCAATCGTTCCAATGGAATAACGAGCACTTTTCCACGATGAGTAACTTTTTTCCGCGAAGAGTGGATAGGTGTGACGCGAATACAAATTCAAAACACAGCAGGAATTGTCTTTACCAATAACGCTTTTTGCCGATGGGAGATAATGAAGCATAGGAGAGCATTCCGTGAACACGGTACTTATGAGGCTACTGCCACATGGGACGGGTGCGAAGCCAAACTGGGTTTTCATGGATGAAGGTCGTTTTTCGCACACATAACAAGAGGAGGTTTTTTTTTCATACCTACGATATGCAGCTATGCTCGATAAAACAGTTTGCCTTTTATTCTAACGATTTCGCCTTTTTTTGCAATGCATAACCAACAGGCTTACGTTTCGTTGAATTTAGAAAAAAAAAAAAAACAACAAAACAACCAAAAGCCTCGGATAACGATTATGATTTCAAAGTTGACGACCCAAGCAAACGAAAAAAGGAAATGACCTCCGGATCTGCACGGTGGAACGGAAGATCTCTTAACGGACTGCGTGCAGCTGGATGATAAGCGGACGCCCTGGACTGCTGCAAAGCAGACATAACCGCCATCCAAGAAGTGCGATGGAGTGGAACGAGCATAAAGAAGATGAGAAACTGCGACATCAACTGCTACAGACAACAGAAACAGCGTTTATTTGGATGCGGATTTGCTCAGGGATAAGGTGATTAGCCAAAATCCAGTCAATGAGTGTATAATGACCATCCGCATCGGCATCATGGCTGAATTCGCCAAGATTAGCCTAATATGCGCCCACGCCCCCACAGAAGATAAAGACGACAATTCCAAGGACGGTTTCTACGATCTCGTCGAAGAAACGTATGAGCAGTGCCCTAGACACGACGTGAAAATCGTTCTTGGCAATTTTAACGCAAAGCTAGGGAAGGAGGACATCTTTGGAAACACAATCGGTAAGCATAGCCTCCACGACAAAACCTCCGAAAACGGATTGAGGCTAATCGATTTTGCTGCGGGGCTAAATCTTGTTGTAAGTAGTACACGCTTCCCGCATCTCAAAATTCATAAAGGTACATGGCGATCCCCAGATCGATTAACCGTCAACCAAATTGACCGTTTTGCGTTCGACGCAATGCACTCTACCAGTGTGTTAGATGTCCGAACTTTCCGAGGGGCCAACTTTGACTCGAACCACTAAGGTACACATGAGTATATTTTGTTCACGAGTCGTGAGAACCAACGCAACGCTGTGAAGAGATATAACGTCGGAAAGTTACAATCGTAAAAGATTTCCACTGCCTTTTCCAATCGAGTGCCCTCTAAATTTCTTTGAATCTAATGCCACCAACATCAAGGATTGAAAAATAGTACCAGTAATGCCACTGAGCCATAAGGACCGCTACTTTTGAGGTTCAGGTTCAGAGTTTCACTCGGTCCCAAACGAAACCCATGGTTCAATGCAGCCAAACAAAAAATACGAAAAATGTCGATGCAGATGAGAAAAAGGGCTGCTTTCGACCAACACAACGGTATTTTTAAATAAATAAATAGGGTGGCGCAACAGAGCGAGGAGCCCCTAGCTCATTTCTCAAAACCATGCCTTGAGAGGGAATAGAGGGGACCTACAATTTTCTGCCGGTTCCGAACGGCTTATTGAGAAAGCGCTTTTCATGGCAATGAATTTACTATCGGAAGACTTGCAAATTTTTCGCGAAAGGCGATACCAGTGGAAAAACAGTTTTGCCTCTGTTGGAACTCAAACCTCGAACGTCTGGGTTAGCAGGTGGACATGCTAACCATCACGCCACGGGTACCACACCGACAAAAGAAGGGATGAAGACCGAATTCTTAAAAAGTAGAAGCAGCATGATAAGCATTCGCTGCCATGACAGAAATGAGGTGCGGAAGTTCTACTAAAAGGTAAAAAGATCGTACCAGAGTGGGAAAGTCCGAACTCGAACCTCTAAACACCAACAGTGAAATATAGTTATAGCGACGCAGACGCTACTCACTCAAAGCTTAATTCAAGGCAAACATCAAACACATAAAATCAATCAAACAACAAGTACACACGAAACACACATGAAAAAAAAACCATCAGAGAAATTAAAACAACAACAATTAGCAACAAAAGATCAATTTAGACATACATGATAGGTGAAACCTATCTATTACACCATCCTACAATTCCGAAAAAACTCTTCTCTCCACAACCATATTTTGTCCTCTTCTTAAATTTGCTCAAATCCAACCTTTCCTCACTCAAACATTCAATTCTGAGATAAATCAAAAAAGAAATTAACTAGCCAAAAAAAAGCTAAGTAAAATTCCTAAATATAATACTTTGATGTACAAATATAAAAATATAATTTTTAAAACCAACAGACAAAATTAAAAGGCCATTAAATCCAGTCAAAACAGTGCACCGTTTTCACCAGGAGTCGCAGTTAGCTTAATAAAGTAGTAAGTACATTGATAATTCTTAAAGGGATTATATTCTTATATTTAACATCAAATGAATTATATCTAATTATAAAGAGATGCATTCATACAAAACAACAAAACTAAAGAAAGAAGAAAAGAGAAAAAATTAAAATTTTAAGACAAAGAAGTCGACGCCAAACGAAATTAATTTCTTTTTTCTAAAATATATCTACTCTGATTGTTACGGTAAAATTTCCCGGAACAAAAACTACTCTTGCTGTTGCTTTATTTTCATTCTTTTATCCTCTCTTTTCCACTTAACCTTCCCATCCTTTATTTTTATCCCACCATTATTCCGTTGTTTGCTCTTAGCAGTGTGAATGTAACATCGCTTTGAGCAAATAACAAAAGCAGGTAGCCCTAATCAGCGGATGAGCTGAGATATTGATCAGTATGTCGATCTAGAAGGACTCTGGAGAGTCACATACAAAACCTATAACACAGAAACGTCAACATAAAATACACCATACACACACCACACAAAAATCACAACATCACACAGAATACACATCATACATGATCTAATGAGCTCGAAATTGCGAAGGAGACAACTTCATCATTTGAAACAATTTAAAATAGTATGGCCTTAAGCCCACCCTAAATCATCTAGAACAAGGTATAAAAAGGTTGGAACGATAAGTGTTCATCCCCTCATCCTTAAATCTGCAAAAGGGGCCACCAGTATCAGGTTAGGGTTCGCGATACAAAAGATTTCCTCCTCCTATAGGTTTCCTCAAAAGCATTTGTTATTCAGGAAAATATTAATATGATCTTTAGTCTTTTTAGATTTACTTTTCACGCGTAGTAGAGTAACTGAGAAAATGCTCAGATTCAACTTGTTTTCAATTTGTTAAATTTCGATGTTTTCTCAATAGGGTTTTGATATAGGGTTTCAGGTGGTCTGGACTCACCCATCAAGTTTGGCAAGTGTTGGATGACACCAACCACATGTCGAACTTTCGAACTTGGTGATTGGCAAGAGAACGGCAAGTTTTGGACGACACCAACAACTTGTCGAACTCTGTGAATGTGTGTGTACACTTTTGTTGGTATTCGACAGCGATGGCTCAGTACGCCAACGGTGGCTGATGTCGAGACACTGAATCCACAAAAGTGATTGGATGAGCGTATGAGTGTATGCGTGCATGAGAGCGGGGTTGAGACCAGGCAAGAAGCTAGGCTTGAAGTGGGGAGACACTTCTTGGCTAGCTGACAAGCGATCTAGAGGTTTTTTTAAAATACTGTGTGAGAAAAATTCAGAAATTGGAAAAAAATCGAAAACAAGTTTTTTTTATTCTTTTTTTGAAGCAATTTTTTTTAACAAGCTCGTTTTATATATCTTTTTTTGGAAAGTAAGTTTAGGAAGGAGAAATTAGCAAGACTATAGGAATCGTCAGGACGGGACGATAATTGGGAGAAAAAGAATACGAGGAAAAATACAGAAGGAGGACATCTTGAAAAGATAAGTAGTGTGTTACATATAAAAATACAGAATCTAGTGCGCAGTTTAGTGATAGCTTTTTAAACCATTTTTCTGTGTGGACTCCTTTTTTATTATTTCGAATTTACTAGAAGATTGTCTGGCACGCGCCCCTAGTAATTTCAACCCCATTTTGGAGTTTTTCGGGACCGAATTTTAACGGTCCAACCTTTTGTACCTTTGTACTTTCGTGCATTGAAAGACATTTGAAGGTCTTTTTAACTTTTACATACATATACACTGTCTCTAGTAATTTCTATTTACTCTTTCTAATTTTGTAAAACAAACTTTATTTTCTGAAAAGATTTGGGTTTTTAATCCTGGTTCGCCAAGGTTTTCCCAAAAATAAAATCATTAAACAAATCTTTCTTTCTTTCTTTTCATTTCATTTCCCTTCTTTTTTTTCAGTCAAGGTTTGGAAATTCCTTCCTTTTAAAAATTTCCTGGCGCCCATTAAAATCTAGGACACCCTGTCCTGATTTATCAATAAAAATAATTCAATCATACCTTTTTTTAATCATATACTTTTTTACTACGCACATTTTTTTATACGCGATCATTTTTTAGCTATTGTGAACCCAGCCCAGCTGAGTAGCCGTGGAATAGCCGCATTTCATTTTTTATTGCAGCTTATTGCACTTTTCTTGCTTACCCCTACGAGTTTGACAGTTGTCATTCTCGACTATAATTTTCGCGGCACCGGTTGTGCATTTATTTCAACAATTTTATATTTTGCAAATTTGGATTCGTCTATCATAAGTACCGCGGTCTACAAGTTTCGTCTCATCGTAAATAATAATTTGATAAGAAAAAAAAGTGTAATATGATTTTAATCCATATCCAGTTCTTAAGATATATTCTTTTGTACCTAATAATTGAATTAAAAATTTTGAATTGTTGTACATTATTATGGAAATCGTCGTCTGGTCCAAAAACCTAGACCTAATTGAAATCGTTGTTGAATTGATGAAATTTAAGCCATAGTTTGGGTTTGAAATAATAGATTTCGAATGAATTAATTTTTTTAAGGAAAGTTGCACATTTCTTTTTATAAAGTGACATTTTGCTTTTTATTGAAATAGAATAATGAGTTATTAAGAAATTTAAATGTTAAATTTAAGGAGTTTTAAAACAAAATATATTTGTTTCGTCTTAGGGGTCAGGGCGGTATAATGAGCGTTTGCAATGACCAAGGTGCATCGGGATAAGAGTTTTCTTTTTCTTTAGATGCAAGGCGAGGGTATAGCTCAGAGAACACGATCACCTATGTTCTCCACAAGTATGACAAGCTATTTTTAGCGGAATTAAAATTCGGGTTCCACATCTCTACAATATTTAATTTTTTAGAATTCCATCTTCGAATTTATAGGCCTGAAATAAAAACCCCTAAGGCGAGCTAAAATGTGCGTGGACTAGCAGGCCTACCCGTTACTTAGAAAGCGGACAACTCTTTCGTAGCTCAACTTTGATGGTCTGAACGACCTGTAGCAGTTCGATTCAAAGGAGTTTGAAAACGAAAGAGCTTTTACACTGGAGTAGAATTGTCAACAAAACTGTGTGTGTGGTTAAGCCATAATTATTCAATTGATTTTCTTTTGAAATCTAACCGATTTAACTCTGTATGAGGGTTTGAATAAGGAGTTTCACAGACAGTTCACTCTGGCGTATACTTGTTATTTAAACACAGATATAGAAAAAGACTTTGAAGAATTCACGCTACTCCGTCAAGGTATGTAAGTCAAACGTCAACACCAGAGGAATAGTTTTTCAAAAGTCTGTACAATTTCTCGCTTACGCAGACAAAATTGAAGTAAAGGGAAGAAGTAAGCGTGATGTCATAAGTGATTTCGCGAGGATTGAAACGGAAGAGGCAAACGTGGGTTTGATTGTTAATGACAGTTAAACGAAGGAAATGCTATCACCAAGGAAGGACAGAGAATATCGAAGAAGTGGACGAAACGTTACAATAGACAGACAAAACTTCGAGGTAGCATAGGATCCGCTGTAAGCACGGAAACATCAGTGCGGATATCAAACAGTTTTTCAGAGAATCGGGATATTGACTGGGGACGAACTTTCTTTTTATAAAGCGGTTGTCGTATAATTAATCATTAATATTTTATTATCCTATCGACGGTGGTTCTCAATTGATGGATTATTAAGCCCCTAATCACCCTCAATAATGTAAATGGTCAAAGACTTTAGTTAAATTTGAAAAAAAATCCGAGGCGTCGTGTTCTCTTAAAAAAGTGGCATTGGCATCTATATACAGACACAAAGTATTTTAAATAAGTATTGTGGTTTCTTGTAACAAGTTATCAATCTAACGACAAATGATTACAATTGTAATCAAACGACCGATTTAATCGCAATCGGTTACAACTGACACTCACTGTTCTTATCTAAGCACCACCCCACACCACCCGTCCTTAAAATCTAAATCATTTTCAATATTATAATACATAATATATACAAAGCTATAGGTATTACATAATAAATGTCAGACACATTTTCTCAAATCGATCTGAATTGGTTCATACGCTTTATACCTTTATGGTAAGTGCTTATATCGATGACTCTTAAGAGCTCTATAAGGATACACGCATCATCGACAAAAACATTCCTCAAGCCTTTCATGTCTAACGATAGAAGTTTCCTCTTCCAGAAAAGTTGTCATTGCTAAACGATGTGAAATTGGGAGGGAGAAACGGGGCTGAAAATAGTGATAGGTATAGAGACGATATCACAGTGATTTCGAATTGACATAAAGTCACGTTCGTTCCAAATCGTTTAGAAGCTGTTTGATAGGAATTCTGCATACACCGTACACCCACATGCACACACACACGCCAGTCAAGAGTATTGAAAGTGATATAATGCAGGAGTAGTCCTGTACGAAATAAAAAAGAAAAAAAAAATACTTGAACTTTTTTCTTGCCTCTACTTGTGATATGTTAATCGACAAAAGAACACTGAAGAAACAAAAACAGTTTCAACGACGACAACAACGAGTGTATTGTTTTGCCGATCGAAAGAGGAAAGATGCATAGCGTGACTTTATACGGAGTACACTGAGACGGCTGACTTGGTTAGATGGTGCGTTGAAGTGACAGGAATATAGAGAGCAAAGAACTTCCTGCTCTTAACAGCACCAAAGTAGTGACATCACAATAAAATTGAAAGGTATTAAATATGTGTGACTTGGATTGGCACCTTGTCTCTCGCAGCAATCCTCCATATTACATTCAGATGAGCACAATAAAGAAAATAGAAAGAAACAAAAGGATATTGTGCACTTTTGTTCTGTTCCTTGTTCTCGATTTTGATGGAATGCATTGAACTCATGTCGGAATATGTTGGGAATCTAAGGATAAGGAAGTCTGTTTTTTGAGGGAAAATGGAAGGTTTTTTTTTGTCAGCTGAATTGAACTTATGAACATTTTATTTTGAACTACAAGTCAATGTGTATTTAGGATGAACCTACTGTCCACTTTTCAAATTTACACTGAAGAACCTGAACACAATCAAAAACGCTTCTGACAGAGATGGATTAACCAAAATAAGGGAGGATTCAAGAACCAGGAAGGTTCAAAGCCATACATTCACACCTCGTGAAGATAGGAAGGTACTCCAACTACTAAAAGGCATCCATCACTCACATTCTAGCATCGAAGTACAGGATGAACTCCAAATTCCAGCGTTCGAAGTCACAGTCTTCTGTTCAAGGAAAGCCAAAAACAAAATCTTCAACTCGTTTGTGGTTGAAGTAAATAAAATCTATTTGACGTAGCAGACATATACAGCAAAACATGGATCCTCAACCTAAAGGTATACTGGGAAGGAACGGTTAAAGAACAACGACTTCGTTCAGTGCAAAAACTGTCAGAGATTTGGTCATGTGGCAACCAACGGCGGCATTAACTACGTCTGTGTAAAATGCAACGAAAGCCACAATTCGGGTGAGTTCAAACGCAAAGAGAAGGACCAGAAAGTACACTGTCTACTGTGCCATTTGCAAAGAGTTTGATCACCCAGCAAACTACTCGGATGTAAGGCCCTACCTTCACAGAAGGAAAATAAAAAGAAAGCTGAAGCTGAAAGGAAGCTAAGACAGGAGTTCCAGAGTCAGTCAGTATGCTACCTCACGAAACCAATATTTAGCTTCGCAGCCATGATCAAGCGAGAAGGCATGGAAAGCACACTCTCCAAAAATCAACAAGCTATAAGTGTAAGGACACAGCAACCAACAACGGAGACTAGAAAACCGTCACCAAAGGAGCAAAACACCCAGAAAAAACACATTTAGACGAGAAAGTAAAGAAACACTTTGGAACAGATATAGCAACAGCCATTAAGAAAGCTCGCTCTGCCGTTCCATCTAACTACGCCTCACTAAACAAGGACAAGAAGTCCGTGGTGCTTAAACCCAGCTACAAATAATAACGTACAATGTTAACTCATTGTATAGTGTAATAAAAAGAACGTCATTTCGCCTCTTCCTAAAAAAGCACTCACCGGACCTGGCCCTCATCAACGAAACCATAACGTTACAAAAAGGAACAACATCGATTTCAAAGGCTACAACACTTTCAGGACAAACAGGCAAAAGAGGCACCACGCTCTTTAAAAAAAAAAGAACATAAAAGACTCCCAAGTCATGGTTTAAGGTCTTAGAGTCTTCGAAGCAACAGCTGTAGCCCTAGCCATAGAAGTCGAAAATAATGACTCATTAATTGTCTTCAGTATCTAAAACAACAGCAGCGCCAACAAGAACGATATTAATCACGATATCTCTCTATTTTCACCACCATCACCGCTCAACACACGTATGGACTCATAGGAGGAGACTTTAATGCCAGACACCTACGATTGTTAAACACAACTCCAACTGATGCTGGAAACACCTTGGTCAAATGGCTCGATGAAGACACCGGAAATCACTTATTCACTGTGGCATCCCACCCAAAGCCAACTTTCCCCAGAACACCACCCTGGCTGGAATTCTTTTTGGCAACCTCCAAATTAATAGACATAATCCCTGAACTACATAACTTCACCTACAGAGCATTCACATCGGATGCAGACCACGGAGCGGTAGAAGTTCGAATCAACTATAACAGGCCGATCATCACAATTAGTCGTTCGACAGGTAAGGAGTACATCAACTACAGTCGCTTTAATACCGAAGATTTCCAAGGAAAGATCGAGGAAACAATCATTTTACCGGAAGCTAACAGGAACCTCTCCAACGACGAGATCGATGAGGCTACTGAATCAATGGAGACTACAATAACAAACGCCTTACATGAAAAGAAGAGACCGAGAACATCCAGAGACAGATACCAGCACCTCCCAGAAGAGATTGTGCGGCTATAAAAACACCCCCAAAAGCTGAGGAAAAAACTGCAAAGGATTCAGCAAAGAGATTGGAATACCGTGAGCATCACCTACCAAATGGTGAAGAGTGAGCTCCAATGTACCCACATCATGCTGAGCAGTGCTCTTCAACATCACAACAACAACCAGTTCCAACAAATGCTGCAGAACATCAAGCCTCAACCCGACGCATTCAAAGCCATCAACAACATCATCGGGAAAAAACCAAAGATGGCAGAAAAAATAAGCACCGGACAAGGGGAAGTCGAGACAACCCAAGACAAAGCAGATTCGTTTGCCAATTTTTTCACGGTAAGCTTTGTACCAAAACCACACAACGATCCAGGGTTTATCGAAGAAGTTGAGGCAACTCTACGACAACTGCAGCAAACGGACACTCAGGTCATGTTGTTCAACGATAATACGTTGTGTCAAAAGCTACCTCGTTGTGAATTTAGTGGCTCCTTCTACCTCAGAGCAACCATTGATTCTCTTCCTTAGTATCATTTCAGAAACCAAGCTCACGAAGCCCAACCCCTTGCCACAAGCCCGATTCCAATAACTGAACCAAAACTCATCTATACATAATTTGAGTACGAATCCCAAGACGTGAGATCCACACTGGTCATCATTCGAGAACCACGTCATGCAACCCGGACTCCTCAACATCATAGCCATAAACCGGTTGTGCTCTTCACAGATACAATCGTTGATTGAAGCCCTCACTAAGGACGATCAAGCGACGGTTCAGGTCCTGAGAAGCAAAGTTTATCGGCGATCTCATTTCCAGTTATGCCGTGATGGGCCGGAACCCAAATGAGACTCAAGGAATTTAATCTTCCTATCGCATTCAGAGAGCTCTTGCATTCCTGAATCACTTTCGAAGATGTTAGAGGGTTGAGAAAGGCCTTACGCATAGCTTGGCTAAAAGAAAAACCCAACATATGATTCCACCATTTTCACAAATCTAGAAGACAATCTGCATTTGACTCAAAATATAAACAAAAAATACAGAAAAAGAAAAGAGCCACAGGACATAGCGCGTTTCTCATAACCATTGCCTTGTGAGGAAATTGAAGGGACCTACAATTTTCTGCCGATTCCAAACGGCTAATCAAGAAAGCGCCTTTCATGACAATGAATTTGCAAACGGAGGACTTACCAGTTCCTCGCGAAAAGTGATAAACGTGGAAAAACATTTTTGCCTTTGTTGGGATTCGAACCACGAACCTGTCGGTTAACCATCACACCACGGGTGCCACTATTGTGACCCAATCGAATTTTCAACGTTTAAAGGTTTCCAATAATTTTCCCTTTTCTCATGTGGTACCTAATTCTTCGAACTTTTCTTTGAAATCAGGTTCGGCCATATTTCATGGTAAAAACTAACTCATAAGTGATCCTAGTTTAAAAGAGAATCAAGAACATGATCCCCATTAAATCTCACTTGGGATAGAAATTCCCCAATGAACAGAAAAAGTGTGGGAATCGCACTTCCACAATAACCACAAAAAAATGTTCACGAACTCAAAAGCCTCGCATGTTTCACTAAAACGAACTTTCCTCTCCCAGCGTAAGTGTCATTTATTCCATCATCATTCTCCCATCTCCATCTGCTGCCATCCAATCGTATCCCCAATAGGCCATAAAATATCTAACCTTATTCGTTTTTGGTCCTTTCTGTGGAATTTTCAAATCACGACCACAGACAATATTTCACAGGAGGTGCATGATTCCAATCACTTCACAGAGCATTCAATTTCTCCCGCCCCACAATTTGTGGCTTCCAATTTTCTATTCCTCTGCACCATCTGGCAAACAGGTATTGGGAGAATGAGTCCTTGGCCGTTGATAAGTAACTGAAGTAAAAATGATTTCCAAATATAAAAATCAAATCAGTCAAAATACCAGAAAATTTTGTCTTTGCACAAAAACCGAAGTCTATTGTTCCCTTGGTTGGTGTGTTCACAGTTCTGCTTCATTGAATCAATCAATAAATAAATTCTCTGAACAAAAGAACTGTTCACTGAAGTCTTTTCTGAACTAACTCACAGTGACACTTCTGATAAATGCAAATACTCGTACCACTTCTGCTAATTTATCTTTTTTTACGCACCAAAAGGCTTGAAGGTTTAAAAAAGTAGGTAGGCAAATGTAGGTACTCGTATAACGAGAAGCAAGAGCGTGTTAAATGATATATCGTTTGTTCATATCCACTTTCTCTACCAACCTTCATAACGATTATTGCTTGCTATCCCTAGGAGGTGCTGACTTTTGACAGGTGAACCTAAAACTTTTGTATTAGTGTTATCGGCTGAATTTTGAAAATCAGTCACGTGTGCGTAATTTACTAGATCTAGTAGGGGATAATGCGATTGGAAAAATAATGAAGAAACCAGTCCTCATCGAAATTAATGTGAAAGGATAAAGTTTCTCTTTCGTTGCAATGATGAGTCAGACTCCAGGAGCATTTATTACAACAAAATGGAAAGTATACACTTCCCTATCCTTGCCATTCATTAAATTTTCTTCTTGTTCTTTTTTTTTCTTGAAATTTTGTTGGAAAAATAAAAGAAGGTTTAGCAGCTGATAAGGTAATGATTCTTTGTCAGGATAATTAGTTTTACATGGAAGCATCCATTTGGATCCAATGAGATTGTCTACAATGATAATTAGTTTGAAATTGAAAGCTGTAATTAGCGTTAAATAATGGAAGTGGTAATAGTAAAAGAGAACCGGAAGGATGATTGAGATTATGATGGAATTAATGTCGAAGTGATTCTGTTTAATTTTTTCCTGATTTTCCTTTGAAACGAATGATTTTCTAGGAATCTATCTGTGAATGCAAAGGGCTTATTGACTTATTCCACGAAGAACGACGTATGTGGGCACCTTTTGTACCTACTAGTCATTTTCTGGGTAATTATTTAGGGACATAGAATTATGCGGGTGCATTGTGTAGGAGTAGATGTAGGGGGAAAATGTAGGATTTCTTGTAAAAGGCTAAGGATAATCTTGTCAGATCTTACTTGCCGCAAAACTTTTGTTCGTTGAAGTTAGTTTTATCCCGATGTTCTTAAGACAGTCATTGCAAATTCATATAAATAATGTGTTTACCTAGAATTCAGATAATAACTCCAGTGTAAAAGAAGGTGGGTCTGATAGATTCTGGCGAAATATTGACTGCGATGAAATGGAGATGATTCTGGGTTTTGCGGATAGGTTCTGGTTATTACACTGAGATGACGATAAGTCAGTTAGAACGCTAAATAGCGCTGGATAAAACCTAGAATTTAAGTTTTTTTAAATGATAAGACCAAGCGAGAGGTGTCACCCTTGTCGTGATGGTTAGAATGTCTCCCCGTTAACTTAGAGGTTCGAGTCCCAACAGAATAAAATTTTTTTTCCACGGGTATCGCCTTTCGCGAGGAATTGACAAGCCTTCCGTTAGTAAACTCATTGCCATGAAAAGCGCTTTTAGCCGTTTGGAACCGACAGAAAATTGTAGGTCCCATCGATTCCCTCACAAGGCAATGGTTGTGAAAAATGCGATAGATACCGGGGCACCTTGCTTTCTTTTACCACCCTATTTATTTTGCAACAGTTACTCAAAAGCCTAGCCTCTTTTCCGAGCTTCTTTTATTAACCAATTTTTTGACGTTAATTAGAAAGTAAGTGAAAAGTGTAGCTTGCGTGTTAAAACTTTATATTCTACAAGATCGGAATCGATGACCAAATTGTGCTTCCCGGAGTGCAATGGGCCTGCCTGTTACGTGGTTAGTTCTAGGTCCAAGTCCGAGAAACTTAAAATTGTTTATCAGTATCGCCATTCATGAGGAAATGGCGTATCCTCTGGCAGTAATAACATTAACATGAAGAGCCCTTTCCACTTAGCAACTGTGAATTGTAGGGACTTGAAAGCCGTTAAGGCCGGTGATACTTTGCAATATTTCGCATTGAAAATTGGGGAAGTATATCAAATACATCTTAAATATCAAAGTAAGAATGGCAGTGTTGGAATCAAAACTTCAAATACGTTTTTGTGAAGGCATGTTCAGAGTCTGAATTAGCATATTCTAATTGAAAAAGGTAATCAGACTGTTGTCCATCTGGATGAACATGTGGAAACTAAGACGTACCCCACTTACGGATCAGTCTTTCGTGACCCCTTCGAGATTGCGATGCTTGTTTCACCGGAATAGAATAAGAAGATTGACTTGAACTCCAACTTTACAATAAGAGCTTAAACCTAAGTTACATTATACGAAAATGCCATGTTATTACACAACAATAACATCATCAATCCGAATATAGGGTTTGGATTCCGGGAGAAGCACTGCACTCTTTATTCACTCGTAAAGCTACAAGGGGTCGTTATAGGGAAACCAAATAACCTTTTAACAACAGATGGGTTTTTTTTAAACACCGAGAAGACATTCGAGAATGTTCATTTCAACGAACTTATCCATAAACTAATCATCTTATGCTTTCGAGGTAGTTCAATTGAAATTGCATTTGATGTTCTTCATTATCCATATCACAAGCCAAGCAGATACATTCAAGAAGGGGTTGTTCAGGGTTCGAAGCTAGGACCTTTCCTCCATACCATCTTTACCTTTAACCAACCTCAACCAAAAAACGTCACTAATCTTCTCTTTACGGTTGGTTTCTTGACCTACGTGCAGGGTTGAAAACCGCATAAAGAAGCTTTTCGAGTACTACCAACGACGGGGAACCAAAATTAACTCACTTAAGTCCGCGCTAATTTGCATACGAAGACCCACACAAGGTCTAATACATTCGCGATGAGCCTCAAACTACCGCAACATCTGTATCTATCTTCCCGACAGATAACACAGCTCTGACCAAAGAAGCACGTCAAGGAGTCCACTTCAACGAACTGAAGTGTTTCACACGCATGCTCCTTCTGATGTTAGTAAAGCTTACTATGCAACCATCCGCTGATGCTTAAAAGATGTGGACTTAGCCAAAAAACGATTTCAGGTACGCAGACACTGATAGACACAAAGATATCGTGAGTAACTGCAAAGCCGATGAACTCGCCAGAGAAGGAACCGTTCTACCGATCTCAACCAGCAGGTTCAATATTGGTATACCAATCGCTACATGGAAACTTATGCTAAAGCAAGAGGCAATGGATAGAACAAATTATAGGTGGAACAATATCACCACGTGTGTGGTAATAAAATAGATATGGCCAGAATTAGATCCAAAACGCACAAGACATCCATAACCAGATTGCACGTTAGCTCTGTAATCAATGTCATCACCGGACATTGTCTGATAGGCCATAAGACTCGTACTCTCTAATGACTTCTGTAGAAGTTGTTTAGATGAAGAGGAGGAGGAGACAATCCCACACCTCCTCTCTGTTTATGTCCTGCACTCTCTCTTAAACGAAAACGGCATCTAGGAAAATATTTTCTTGATGACCCAAGCGATCTGGCGAACCCTGATCCCCTGCATCTCCTTCGGTATATCAAAAGCTTCAAATGGTTTTGTAAAGTGAAGTACTCCCTCGTATTATTTCTATGGTATCACAATGGACCAAATATTGGTCTAAGTGTGTCAATTTGTTTTTCTGACAGCCATTAAAACTTAACCTAACCTAACGTTAAACCACACGGGACATCCATAGACAATCATTGGCTTTATGAGGGCCATGTAGCAAATCGCTTTCACTCTGCTATCAAGTTGTCTGTTGTGAAAAAGTCACCTTGTCAGAGCAAAGGCTCCTGTAGCATCAATATGTTTGCTTAAATATAGATACTGATCTAGTTAGAGGCCGAGGTACTTGCCTACTAATGTGCTTGGCAGTGAGTGGCCATACAGATCAAAGATCACCAGCTTTCGGCAGTTTTTCACGTATCCGACTCTAAAAGTTGATGTTCAACTTCCAGTCATCGCAATATTGCTGAATCTTATCGAAGCCATACTATAAAAGAATACTGATGACCTTGGTCTTAAGACCTATTCACCTATTCTGTACGTTATAAGGTCGTCGGTGTACGCTTTAGCATGGTGAAGAGAAGCAATTAGATCACAAAAATTTCTAAATAAAAAAGGCGAGTTCACCACTCCTTGTTCCATTCGGAATATTGAAAGCTCTGGTAGAAGTTACATTGCCACTTTTGACAACAAATGCTCTATCATTTAGATCAGATTATCTACCAATGGTTTACTTATTACTTACGGTGTCTAATGCTTTCTCCAAGTCAGTCAGACATACATCCGTACACTGACTTTTAGCTTTTTTCTATTGAATATCTGATACTAATTTAAACGCCGCATGTATGGTATCATGACCCGCCTTAAAACCGAATTAATTTTCGGTAACAATATTTTTGTCCTCGGCCCATGTCGACAGTGCTATATTAAGAACTTTCTCGAATACCTTGCTGATACTCGGAAGAAGTCTAATTGAACGGAGATTTGCTGGATTCGAACTATCCTTTCCTTTTTAAGGGAGAAGATGGACCACTGCCGTCTTCCAACGCACCGAATAATATCCATTATTCAGCGCATTGTTAAACAACGTGGTGAAGATATCCCTCCCGAAGGGAAGTTTCGCAGCAAAATATTGGGTATGCCGTAGACTGCAGATTTTTTTTTTTTATTTATTTTGTAACAGATGGCTTCGAGGTCCATCTTAAATACGAACAGAATGTTTTCCCCGTTCCGCTCGATGAAGACTGCATTTGCAACACGGTCGTCATTGAACATAGTGAAACCAGGATCCTCAAATCGCTAATGCGAGATCTCGTCTCTAAAATTGAAGTGTACAAAGCCTCTGTTCTCAAGGCCGAAATTCGGGCGAAAATTCTCATTCACCTAATGTACCTACTTGCTCAAAAACATCACCATCTGTCTCTATCCTCTCTTGATCATCTTCCACTATAAAGTGGTCATCATCCAAAATGGCGCCATCTAGGTCTTTTACTACTGTCAGAAGCAAGTTTTTGTTATTTGTCGTCTTTCGAAGTTTAATGCTCGGAAGTTCAATTTGATATTCACGCACAAAACTATAACTGCTAAAAATGATTATTATCAAAGAAAAAAGTTCTAAAAGAGGAGGCACCTGACTTGCCATGGAACTGACTAAAAAAAAGTTCGGCGGTTTCTTAAAAAAAATTTTTTTTTGTGTTTCAAATATCATTAAAGCTTACCTGTAAGCCAGCTACAGTACACGTTTCATCTGGTTTGACCTCAATCTCTGTCCCACTATGCACAACTCCATCTGATTTCGTAGTACTGTCCTCCTCCGAAATTGGTGGACACAAACTATGGTCACTCAAATCTACACAAATAAGAAAAGAACATAAAAATAAAAGTAACATTCAAAAAGAAATTAGGAAAAAACAACCCATGGCCGACAAAGAACAATAAAATACTCACCTCCAGCACGTCCATACTGGGCCAGCTCAATTGATATGCTCGTACCTCTCGGACAGCTCAACGATAATTGTTCAGAATCACAACCAGCTCGTTGGTAGGTTCGTAGCGTTGCGGCCAACAATGCTGCGGAGGATTTATTTCGAGTCCATTCAACATTTTCAATTTGTAATCATTTCGTTTGTTTTTTTTATTTTTTTTTTGTGTGTGTTTCAATTTTCGTGCCAAGTTTTTATTGTCACAGGTGGGACAAAGCACACCAGAGCGTACACATCCAGGGAATAGATGATATTTGTATGACGTCAACCAGAAGCAGAGTCGGAGATTGATATGAAATGACAAATAAAAGAAATGCAAAAATTGAAAGAAAATCTAAAATTGTATGGTTTGTTTTTTTATTCCTCAAGTGGAATTGTTATTTTTACTGAGAATAAAAATCACAATGTTGGCGGTACACATTTGTTAGAAAAAACCGAAGATAATTGTCCTTTTTTCAATGTCTTGTAAACAAAGGGAATAGTTTATCTAAATACGGCATTATTTTTCATAAAATAATTTAAAAAAAAAAAACTGAGTTTTGCAGGATGAATGCTGATTTACAAAAGGTTCAATGTCACCATCAAGGACATTCATTTCAATAGACTTAATTTTGTTTTTGTTTTTTTTTAATTTTTATATAAAACAAAGATAATTTGATTGAGTTTTTAAAATTTGAAAGAAGATTAATGAAAGAAAGAACATCAACCAGAGAGATGATGGCACGTCAAATAACAGGGTTGGAATTTTGATTCATTATCCGGAATTTCATTGCTCACATTTACAACAAAAATGAGTTTGACATGTCCATTTTTTGTTTTGGTATTTTATTATCATCACCACCAATAAAGAAACTGACATCCGGTTACATTATGAGCTATTTCCGCTAAATATTGTTTCATTCAAAAAAAAAAAAGAAGAAGAAAACAAAAGGAGAGCAAACGTTAGGGTGAAGCGATATCATAACATAAATTTCAAAGACAGACGTTTGTTCAGTCCTATGAACTACGATGAGATTAAAACGAAGGGAGTTAAGATATAAAAGTTGGGCTATGGTTTTGGATACAGAAAATTATTGGGTACCGAGTCCCGATGTGATATTGTGTTTTTGTCTTTAAGTTTGGTAAAAGGTCATTCATTTTTCTATTTCAAAAGTGAAGCTAAATAAAACGCATTCAATGACACATTTTAGGTTAGAATTTTATTTTAAATCAATATTTTGACTATGCTACAGTTTTTAAACAAAATGATACAAGATGGCCGATTCGGAACTTTCAAGCACTATTTCATACTTTTCGGGCGATATATCGCCCATAACTTGAGTAACGGCTTTTAATGCTTCTTGAAATAAATAAATAAAAAGCGCAATAGAATAGGGAACCCTAGGGCGGAGTGCATTTCTCACCACCATGCCTTGTCAGGGAATAAGGAGGACTTACAATTTTCGGTTACGAACTAATAATCGAAATAGCGCTTTTCATGGCAATGAATTTAGTAACGCAGGACTTGCCAATTCCTCGCGAAAGGCAATGCCTGAAACACGAACCTCTGGGGTTAAGGGCAGACATAATCTACCATTACGCGACGGTTACCACATGCTTCTTAAGCTAGGCAAAAATCTAACGGTGTCAAATCTATGATCTTGGTAGAAAATTATTGACATCGCCATAGCATGAAATTACAGGAAATTTCCCACCCTTTAAAGCCATAGTCGAGGAATATAAAAACAATGTTGGCAACCGATTGCGAAAAACGTCAAAAAACCTTATTTGTCACAACAAGGGAAACAATCTCCAGTGGACATAGACAAGTTTGTTTCAATCAACATTTTTTAAACACAAATCTCAATTGGATACAGACGTATTTGAAAGCTACAATTTGACATGATCTATGGTCTTGAAACCCAACGTTATAGAGCATTTCGCTCCGAATCGACTCTAACCGTCTGGCGGCGATTGACATCTTTGAATAATAATAATCGAAGCAGTACCACCAAACGACATGGGGTGAGTATTTCGACCTCAAAGAATACAAAACAGTCGTTTTGTCAGAAAGCAACGACACCTCTTCGATCATTGGGGTGGGTTTTTTTTACCCTCATTAACGAAAATGCTATGTTTATTTTCTTATCGGACGAGTGAGAAATGTGCATCATCGCTGAGGACAACGCTGTCCGGATCGGTTTTTAGATTTAAGAAAAGGTCAAGGTTTAAGGGTAGAGATGCAAGTCCAAATACGAAGTACGCCATAGTGAGGTCAACGACAAGTTCAATTCTTGCATTTGTAGCAGGAATATTTTCGACCACTACGGTAATGCATGGAAAGTGGCTACGTTCGAATTAGAGCCTCAAGTGCACATGTACGCGTATACCCGTGTTACAAGTGCAAATGAGTGTATTTAGTACTACACGAGCTTTTTCTGATGCTTTGGTAGTGAAATTGTTATCACGTATACTAGTCCTAGATCTGATATAATTTAGAATTCATAAACGCTTAAAATTAGGCAGTTTATGATTTATTATTATTCTTGTACTGAAAAAACGTTTGCTGCCATATGAAAAGTGTTTAGCGATTAAGTGGTTCGAAACCGGCAGAATATTGTGGATCACCTTCACCAGAAACGATTGAGTACAAAACACACTAGGATCTGGCTTATAGCTAAGCGTGTTGCACCCAAATATTTATAATACCCAATACCAAATATTATAATTTACCCATAAAAAGTTGGTTATAATCGATCTATACCGCTCTCCATTAACATTAAGAGCCGCCAGGAGTTTTGCCCCCATCCTCCGCCTTTAATGGCCATCCACAGTGGTTACCACCCGCTTAAACCAACCCGAACTTAAAGAAGAAGTAAAGCATGACACCAACCACTCCCGCCGGAGGATCTGAGATTTCTTCTTTATTGGCAATGCCTCCAATACAATCTCTTTCCGACGCGACGTTATTGCGGCTGAAGTAGAGGAACCCATGGTAGCTGTTTTCAATGAAACCATTGCAGAGTTGGATTCAGAACCGAAAAAGGTTTATGAAGAACTTAAGACCCCATGTCCTGAAGCAGATGTTCTTACTGAGCCAGTCAAATGCGAAGAAAAAGCCACTGAATTCGAAACAGAAACAGCTCCAGAGAACTCCTCTGACCCTGAGCCTATAGCTACCAAGGCGTCAGAAGAAAATTCGGTTTCGGAATCAACTGTAGGAAAACCTCCTGCTGCTTCTGTTGGAACAGATGACCATCCAGTTGAAGCGGAACCAATCCCAGATGATCTGAGTGAAATATCCGATGCCGAAATTCTAGATAAACTGAATGAGAGCAAAGATTCCGCAGAGCAGGCAGCTGGTGAAGCCAATGGGGACATGGCTATAGAAAGCCTTTTAACTGGAATTCCAATGAAAGATGTGGCCAATGAAGATTCCAAAGGCGATGGACGATGATCTATTGGACTTTGAAGAGATTTCCGATGGTGAGCTAGAGGAGGACTCTCGTTTAAAGGGTGTCGGTGATGCCTTAGGTGTCGAATGGACTTCACTCATTAAAGAAGACGAGGTCCCATTGCTGAATCTTTCTGAGCCGACAACCGCAAAACAGAAATGGCAGGCGCATAGGATTATTTTGGATGTGGGTATTTCACTCAAATTGGCTGGCGAAGAGTTTGGCAAACGTTTCTTTAGTGAAGCGAAGGATAAACTAGATGAAGAACGAGGTGATGTGAAAAAAATTAAACTAGAAATTAAAGAAGAGGTGTCTGAAGATGCTGCCAACGAGGACAGTGAAGAGGCCAAAAGTAAGATAAAACAAGAACCTACCGTCAAAAGTTTAACCGAAAAAGATGACTTTGATTTGGCTCACTTGCATTCCATTGCTTGTGCCCAAGTTGGGGAAAGGTTAAAGCGAGCAGACAGATGGTCTTTAATTGAAGGCGCATGAGGTCCTAATAGTTGAGCTCTCAGTGCGAGATATGACTTGAAGCTGCGACGGCAGTTGTGTGGGACTTCCGGTACCGGAGTGTGATTTCCTTCAACCGGCAAGTGAGAAGATAAATGCTGTTGCAATGGCACTCTTTCAAATGACAATTGAAGTCAAATAAACTTTAGCATGATCAGAGAATATTATTTTAATCACAATGAATGTCTAAAAATCGTGTATCAGAGATTTAGTTGGTAAATAAATGTACCTCACACCTCTGAATGCAATAAAAAAACAAATGGCTGATATAAACATACTGCAAATGGCCGAAACGCCACTGCAAAATCATACCATATAGAGAAGATATAGAACTTCAAAAAGCGCCGAAGCAAGTCAAAACTGAAGTTAGTTCATATGCAAATTTCATGACCTACTAAGCTTAAGTAAGCGATATTTCTAAGACGTGTAGTTTAATAATAAAGTCTAGCCGAGAAGCCCTATTTTTCACCACTTTTGGCAGGTTTGGGGCTCTATGACGAACCGAATATTCTCATCTAAGGTGTCAATCGTCTTGGGCTTATCTGTGCAGCAAGCAACTTTAAATAACCACATTAAAAATAGTCCAGCGATCTTGGAGGTAACTCACAGGTTTCATGGCAATGAATTTACTAACGGAGAACTTGTTAATTCCTCGCGAAAGGCGATACCCGAAGCAAGACATTATTGGCCCTGTTGGGATTCGAACGACGAACCTCTGGGTTAACAAAAGACGTGCTAACCATCACGCTACGGCTACCAATCACAGGTTTGAGACTCGAAAACATGTAAAAACCAGGGACAAGAGCGATTTCGTTTGGAGGCAATTTACCGAACGTATATGCAGTGCCAAATGACTGTGCGACTTCAATTCTTCCACGATGCTATGGCGAACCAAACTGAGCATAAATCAAGTGCCAGCTGTCAAAAAAATTAATTCCGAAAAAAGTATTGTCAGATAGAAAAATTCATAAAAACCTTACCATCAGTGCTGTCAATGCTATTGAAAGATGATAACTATTTAAAAAGGATAATCAAAGTTGGGCATCTAGTGTTGCAGGACTGACTTCGAATATCGATTTCTCTCCCCTACCGGACGAATGATAACCCTTATTTCAAAAATTACCCACTGTTTTGCTTTCTTATCCTCTACTCTCAAGTAGCTCATCCAACTCTTCATCATAGAAGCCTTTCAAGTTTAGCAAAATTTAAATTCCTTTATAGGATTTATATGAGCTTAAACCTTAACGAAGCATTATATTAAATATTTCTGGGAAGCCGAGCATTATGATAAATCTAACCATTAATGTTCCTTACCATACTCCGTCGACTGTGTGTTTACGCAAAATTTACTTTTTTTTCGCCTAAGCCTAACATAAATACATCAAAATACGGAATTACCACATTACAATAAATTTTTTTTTTTTTTTTGCTTTTGTTTATTTTCGTTATTCACAATCGATTTGTATACACGCATTTGCCTTGAATTATCCTTGTGGAAAATTATCCTTACACAAGATTCGCTTCAACTCCTTCCTTCATTTATATAGATATACATATAGAGAGCCCTATCACCCCTGCCCGGATGCGGATACCTACCCTTTCAACGCTGTGTTTAGGCTAAAAACACCAAAGTCGCAAATAACAATAAAAATATCTATATGTCATTGTAGCTGTTGTTGAGCATACATTTTTGTTCGTTCATCTACTTTATGTGTGCTCTTGTTGTTGTTGTTGGATTTTTCTTCTTATGCTTCTGTGTTCCTGAGGAACAAAAACAAATTGTTTTCATTGTACGAAGACGAGCAACTAAAGGCAGCAGATTTGAGAAATAAGGACAAATAAAGGGCTTCCCTGGAACAAAACAAAAACGGGAACTAGAGGGGGGGGGGGGGGGGGTGTTGGAAGGTGGCATACCCAAATCCAAACCTTCGTAATATCCTCTCTCTCTTTTGAAATCTCTTTAAGCTCGATTTTTTCGTCAGACTGTAAGTGTGGTAGACAACAGTGTTGAATGAAGAAATATATTTATTTGGAAAACATTCGACAACACAACCAGGCGTTTGAAAATCCTAGACGATCGACGAACCCGCCCCCTTGTGCGAGAGCAAATACGACTAACTCCCGTCAAACGAGTCCTTTGGTATACTCAACGTTGCAAAACACTATTTGTGTTAGGGAACAAAAAAAAAACCTACTTTCCACTTTTAAGGAAGTGAATATAGTAGCTGCCTGAATTTCGTTACTTGCACACTTTAATATTTTAGTGACGTTCTTTCATTCACAACTTCCGTTTTCCACAGGATGTCCTGAGTGCATTTTCGCATTGGAGCACCTTTCTAAATTTCTTCTTTCTCTGTTAAACGAAGAAAAACTGCTTTTTCTATTCTATTTGTAGTTTTAAGTCCTTTTCGGTGACAAATGAAATTCCAAAATCAGTCAAATGGAAGTGTTTAATTGAAGGCAAACTAAGATAGTTGCTACAACAAACAAACGTACAGACAAAAAGGATGGCAGGATGTCTGGATAATGAAATTAAACATAAAAACAAGTTTGAATACTTCTAAGTGCGCAGATAAAACGGCAGTAATCCCTGAAAACCTGCACTCTTTGTCTGCATTCCTTGAAGACGAAGACGATAATAATCACGAAAATTACACGACATTCATAGCCAGCCTGGCATCTGGGAGGTGCTCTGCACAAAGTGCAACCAGAAGGAATAGAGATTCCTTGGTGCTTAATCGCTGTAAGCTCTTTCCATTGAGTTTCTACAAGAAAAAATCATGGAGAACGGTACAAGACGGAAGAAATGCAGTGCAGCATTAAAAGAAAAAGGACTCCTGAGTAAACCTTAGCTATGCGCACCTAAATATCAAGACCCATAAAAATGTTTGAATTCTGTTTATGCTCGAACAAAGTCCTTTTTTTCAATTGGTTGTGGGCTGGCAAAGAGCGATTTTAATTAATGTCTGTCATGTTCAGAAAATCACCGTTTTGATTAATCCGCGAGTACCTATATAATTGGAAAATGATAAAGGAAGTGCGTTATTATTTTCGTAATGCAATGCTTACCAATATATTAACAGCCACAGCAGCAGCAGACCATCATTATAGCAATTTGCAAATTACTAGCTTCGGAAGAATCTGTTTTAATAATGAAACCAAATAGCTACACGAAAACCTTCTTAATTGAAGCAGGTATTTAAGTTGGACCAATTACGAAGTCAAATACAGTAATCGATGAGAATCGAAATGTGAAGGTTTTTTTTGGAATTAAATGTTAACAATGCGCAATGCAGCAATACCTACTTTCTGCGGTGCTCCTACAAATGAGTGAACTACATTTGTGTATGTTTTACTTTACCACTCATCGATGAAATTTTTGTTGTACGATGGGAATAGCTGCTTGTCCATCGGAGGACTTGAATGAGGGTATTTTCGTTTGGAACACATAGCGAACAATAAACGTTCGATTATATTCTTTTTTAAACGTTCTTATTTCCTTTTCTTGAGATTGAAAGTTGAAGCTGCAGTTAGTGAAATTATTTGTCCTGAACTACAACAATCAGCAGGACACTAAATGGCAGACATCCTTGCCATCCATCAGCGACACAATATTTCTACAAATAACTCCACATTTTTGAAACAATAAGGAACAAGCAAATACGAACCTTGCTTTTGAGACCTGGCAACCTAGCTCGGGTTTCAAGAACTTTAATTAGTGTAAGCGAGTATGAAACTTTGTTCTTCTTTTATGCAGAAACTAGCTGACCCGCTCAGCTCGGTTAGAACTTATTCAAACCCTTATTCACTTATTTTCAGGAACATCCGCTTGGGTAAGCTGAAAATAACCTGAAACCATGTTGTTTCCCGTTCCCAATCTAGTTCGAATATTGGGATGAAATATAGTCAAAGGTATACATATTGTAGTATTCCTATGTTGAAAGTTCAGTAGTTTTTAAGATTCTAAGATAAAAGTAGCTTGAGAGACGCCCTTATGTGAAAATTGAGAGATGAGATGGCATAATAGTGATACCAGTGGCGTGATGGTTAGCATGTCCGCCGGTTAGCCTAAAAGTTCTTGGTTCAAATCCTAAAAGAGTCAAAAAAGATTTTCAACGGGGGTCGCCTTTCGTGAGGAATTGGCAAGTTTGCCGTTGGTAAATTCATTGCCATGAAAAGCGCTTTCTCGATTAACAGCTCGGAACCGGCAGAAAATTGTAGGTCCCCTTCATTCCCTCCCTCAAAAGGCATGGCTCTGAGAAATGCGTTACTCGCTCCTTTGCCACGACCTATTTACTTTTATTTTTCATAATTTTTTAACGCAAATAAAAATATGACGCTAATTTAGCAAATTAACTCAAGATTGTAACTATCAACAAACCCCAGCAGATTCGATGTCGCTGCTGAAGATCTGGAAAGCCAACTTCTAACTCGTGGCATTAATGGCACAAAACACACTCTATTCATCTTGGACGAATATCAACAAGGTTGTCATCCCGCTCTACAAAAAGTCGGTGTTACAAGGAAGTGCAAATAGGTTTCTAGTGAACCTTTTCACGGTACTTAGAGGTCAGTTACTAAGAACCTGCACCATCTGAAACCCAATTTCACAATTTGATGATTGATAGGTCCTTATGTTGTAGACCTGAAAAGTCCACGAAATGCCAAATTTTCACATTTACTGGTTACAGGTCTTGGAAAAAGTCGAAAATATTACCTATTATACACAATCTCTTATCGATGAAGTTTCGGAATCCCTGGAAAACTCCTACGACTATGCTGGATGACTTTATTACGGTAAATTTTTCCGCAACAAAAACCATTCTTACATTTAGTTGTTTTGATTTCGATATCCCTCTCTTTTCCTCAAACGCTTTCCTATCATTTCTCCGTTGTTTGCTTTAAGCAATGTGATCGAAACATAGCTTTGAGCAAATGACAAAATAGGTGCATGTCGTAATCAGCGGACGAGCTGAACTGATGTCGGCGTTTGGTGTGTCGAGCCAGAAGCCTCTGGAGACTCGCATACCATTTACTTAAATTGAATGTCATTCATACTTCGTCACCTACAAGCATCATCATTCTCATTCATCGACATTCACATCATTATAATCATTTACACATAATTACATTCATGTACTTATAACATCAACCACCCATTATCATCATTCACGTATATTACCTTTACACTCATCATCGTTCACACCTCATTACACACACTACATAAAGCAGGATATCACACACACAACACTATACACATACATACACATATCACAGATGCGAACAATTGAAATGGCACGTGTGAAAGCCATACTTCGTTATGAAACACACTGTGCAGCGTAGTGCTGCAAGTGTAAACATCCTAAACTTAACTTTTATTGTTGTAAGTCCGAATCATAGAATGAAACGTTAATAGTTTTCCCTTTTCCCCGAATAGGGTAAAGTAGTTCATTTTGGTTTTGGTAGCTTTTCCTTCCTTCTTCAATTTTTAAAAAGTTGTATCATAGAAAATTTTAGCCTTCCCCTGACTCAGTAAATAGATAGTAAGTGGGAACTGGGAAAATGCCCAGAAGTATTATTTTCAACTTTCAGGAACTTTCATTTTTCTCGACATGTTTTATGGGAGGGGTCTGATCTCGACTAATGAGCTGGATAAGTTTTGGAACAAACCTCCAACAACTTTTTCAGTTCAGTGTGATTGGAAAATTATGCGAAAAAAAGGTCTCGCTGGAATTCGACAACAAGTTGATCACTTATTAATCTTCCACTATGGGACTAGACGGTTAATCACCTGCTAGGCAAACCACGCTGAACTTTTAATGTATTTCGAAAGACTTTTAGGGGGTATGTAAGTTAAGTCGCTAGTATCTTCGTAGAAGAATTCACCGAGATGAGTTTTCCTCCTATGCAGTAGTGCAGGGCATGAGCAAAGAAGGTGTTGTACGGTTTCTTCCTCCTCCTCGTCCATGCAGCTTCTGCAGAAATCATTGGAAAACACACCAAGTATTTTGGCGTGTCTTCTTATTAGACAGTGTCCCGTAAGAACACCAATGTTAGAACCTAGATACAGGCGGTTCAGGGCTAACAAACTCTTCGAGCTTTTTGAGTCTACACAAGGCCAAACTTTTTTGGTTGCAAGGAAGTTGTTACTCTCAGTCCATCTAGTGTTTGTTATCCTCGAAGCGTCTTGTCTAAGTAAGAGCTTACATGTAGCGGTAGGTGCACCTATGTTGCTCCATTCTGAGCATGGGGAAGTGGTCGTGCCCTTTTTGGGTTGTTCGTCTGCCATACAGTTGCCAGGTATGTGCCCATGGCTTCGTGATGGATTTTGTAGAGACAGAAACAAGAGATTTAAGGGCAGCTTGGCTGTCCGAGAAGATTCGAATATCCGTGGAGGATATGACGTTTTCTTTGATCCAAGACAGCACCTCCTAAATCGCCAGAATTTTCGCCTGGAGCACACTACATTGATCGGGTAGGCGGGAGAAAAGACTGAGATTCAGTTTTCTGAGTAGATTCCACTTCCCACACCTTCGCTGGTTTTTGAACAATCGGTGTAAAAGTGTATTGTTTCATTTTCCAAAAAGTGCCATTTTCCCAAGCTTCTCTTGAAGGTATGGTTTCTTGGAAATTGTTGTCAAACACCAACTTGGGGTGGTGAAGTTGGATCGATTCGGTAAGAATCTAAAGTTATCTAGAATGTTAGTGTGGCCGATTTAATTATTGTTCCACTGTGATGTAGCTTTGAGTCGATTAGCTGAGCTAGCTGCGACTTGTGTGCTGAAGATATCTAGGGCTGTGAGATCTAGTAGTACCTACATTGAGAGCGTCCGATGCGGTTGTCCTCAGTGCGCCACTAATACACAGACTAGCCGTTCTTTGAACTTTGGCTAGCTTGTTGTAGTTGATCATCGGTCTGATTACCAAGGTAAACAGCCAATGGGTGATTTGGGGGGAGAAACCCCATTTCCCACCAATGGTTTTTTTTTTTTACCGGAGAAGAGTGCCACGTTGGCTTTATTTCCTCTTTCCTCAATATTGGTTTTCCAGGTCAGTTTTTTGTCAAAAATGAGACCTAGATATTTAGCCTTATTTGACAGGCTATAAAGAGTTCCAAACTGGAGAGAGCTTGCCCGAAATCGGAATTGTTGGCGAAAGATGTTGGTTGAGGTTCAGAAATGTTTCGAACAGAAATGTTAATTTTAGTAAGTGAAGAAAAATGAAGATTTTTTTGAGTTGCTCATTTCTCAAAACCATGCCTTGTGCTTGTGGGGTAATGGAGATGACCTACAGTTTTTTGACGCTGCTAATCGGAATCTAATTAGTATCGGAGAACTTTCCAAATGCTCGCGAAAGGTGTTGTTTATTGTGGGATTTGAACCTCGAACCTTAAACATAACAGTCAGATATGCTATCCATTACACAACGGACACGAAATTAGATAGAAACTAAATGTATAAAAGTATGAAATATTCAGCCTATTTTCCAACAGTTTCATCCTTCGTTGTACTTTGTAAAGAGTTCTCACTCAGTCAATGGTAGAAGTTGTATAGTCCTGCAGAAAATGTGTACTGAAAGATGATTATGATTCAAATCATGGAACTGGTTTGGGACGGTCTCTTGATTCAGCCAAAAGTTGCTGCGTTTCGTCATCTCTTCTCCATTTTATATGAAGCAAATTTTTGCTCTGCGTAGTCCGAAAGTTTTTTAATTGAAATTATACTTCTTTAAGTACGATTTGAAAAGATTATAGGTGTAGAAACCTAAAAAGATCCAAAAAGCGAAATGATGAAGTTAGTTGGGGTTTAAAAAAATTACTGGACCGATTGCAAAAAAAGCTTTTGCCAATATTTCATTTTCATATTAATACGAAAAATTTAACTATACAAGACCTATCTCCTTTAGAATACTTTACCTTTTATGTCATTCGCTTTACAAACGCAAAGACCTGTGGCATTGGCAATAAAATCTTTTAATATTTCGGTTCTGTTACAGAGGAATAACTTTTTACACGCGTACACCGTAGAGTACACAGCAACCCTTTTGGTTTTGGCTCAAGCCCAAAACGAGAAGGCAGCCAATTAATTGCTGGGGAATAACCTTAAAATTTCATGTCCACGACTCTCCAATGGCCTCCTCGAGTTGCAACTTGTACCCCATAAGCCCCCAAACAGCTTCGCTAATAAATTAAATTGATTGGTTAGATCTGTTATAGTTTTTATTCCAACCGCATTGCCTCATTTTTCTTATAATCGCTTTATCCTCACTAATTGCCATGAATTTCCTCCCATCAGGCTGACACAGAAAAGAAGAAAGAAAAAAAAATCTAGAGAATAAAACACTTTATCTCATTAAATGATCAAAGATGCATCTTTTTCTTCCATAAAGAACTGCACAGATGTGGTGCCTCAGCAATGGAGAGCAATCGCAAATTCCTTGCACATCTATTGGCCAATTTGGCACATCTGCTTTTGTTTCCTCTCCCTCTCCTGATTGTCTCTCCCTTCCACTTCCTCCATTTTATTTAATTTTAGACCCAAGAAAATGAAAAATTACCTCTGCATAGATTCCTCATACTACTTCAGCTCGAATGAGCGGCAGCGCGGAAGTTGGTATAGGCAATGCCCCATACCTAAACTGGTGTGCCAATTCAAATTCTTCGCCCGTCAAATGGAGCAATCAACCACTTTGAAGAGTTTTACCACCCATCCGAGCCTCGTATTGTGGCAACATAATTTCTCCACAATATAACTTTTGCTTAAAAAAAAAGGAAAATAATTCAAACAAAAAAGGGAAATGAATTGCTGTAGCTACTGCTCTGCCGGGTGTAATTACGTTTTGCCTCGTCCTCATAATTTGAATCCACAGGACCTCAGCAGCAGTAGAAAATAAAAAAAATAAAATAAAAGAGCCAGAATGACAATGAAGTAGCACTGACTGCGACCACGACGCTGTGTATAAAGCATAGGCACTATGTATATGCATGCAATAGTGTCTTGGTTTTCTTCCAGCTGAACAATAACATCCCACATAGTCAAGGCGAGCATGGAGAGCACTCATTGTCGTAGGACAGCAGCGCAGTTCTTATTACTGCAGATTTAAGGCTTTTTTTTAGATGCCTCCTCTGCGTTTTCGCCTTGCAATAAAACAAAAAAAGCAAAAAAACTTGTCATGATGACTTGGTCCTTTTGAACCCTTCAGACACCGCGCACCATCAAACTAAACCATTGCCGGACGAGTATTGTTCCATCTTCCGTGCAATTAATGAATTCAATTTATATCCTTTTTTTCTTTTATTCTCTGGCTCCTCGCTGACGTAATCATAGAAAGTTCCTCTTTTTTCCAGTGGGTCAAGAAGGACGTGGAGTTTGAAAAGAAACGGAACAGGGAAGCACTTAATGCCACTGTTAAATGAGAGATGCTTTGTTTAAACTGTGACGCGGCCGTCCCGTCGGTTACGTTTGCAGAACGGTTGTTCAACAAGAGAAGAACATACAAAACCATTCATCCACCTAAAACTTTGTTACCTTACTTCGCACACTTATAGTTCGACCGTCCACGCCCCAGGATCCCCACCGGCTATTAACGACTTCGAAATATGTGTGCACTTCTTAATATTTCAGCAATAAAAACCACAGTCGGTGTGGTACCTTAACACACCACTTTTTGTCCACCAACCCCACAACATAATTTCGATTCTTGTACTATTTTGTCTTTAGTGGTATACCTACCGAACATACCGTTACCATGACAGGAAACAGAGAAGGATTAGTTAATGCGGTTACTTTGTAAAGAGCCATTGCCTTATACCTCGAAAGCAAAATGTTAAAAATTGATTCCGTTTGATAAATGATTACTTTACTTTGTCGGAAGGCCAACTGCAATAATTGGAAATAAGTTTTACCTCAAGGTATGTATAGCTAACTACGTATGAATGGTGCGCATTTATGAGCTTGGGAAAACTTTATAATTAAGATTCGTACCCCTGAGGGTGGAGAGTTTCCATTCAAGGTTTCATTTACCAAATCGAATAATTTATACAATTATACTGTTGGAAAGTTTGTGGTGTTATGCGGTTTGCCAAAGGTGTTGGGGGCAGATTGTATCGACTTCAGTTCTCTGCTCAGTGACCAAGCTATACAATTTTATTTTGGATTAAGAATAGGATATTATATATTTTTCAATTACACAACTTGGAAACTTGGTTCAAGGGGACTTGTGAAAAGTTCGATTTATGAATTATTGAAATTGGCAATGAGGTTGACCGAAACTTTGAAACTTACTGACATTGGGAGTCAGATTTGTAAACTTTTTTATTTAGATAATCTTTAAGGTTGGGTTGTGGATTGTGGTTACATTTTTTGATCCAAAGTAACAGAAATTTAATAAAGAAAATGGTGAATTGTTGCAAATTGAATATTTTTTGGTCTCATTTTGTGGTCTTATTTTCAGGTTTAATAAAATTCAGAGTAAGACAACAGAGGAGCTGAAGGACTGAGTTCTTAAACAAAAGGGGTGTGCGAATGGAAATCTTAAATTTTTTTGTTGTCTTTTTTAAAACTTTATCCATTTTAATAAAATTTTTCAAAAAATGTCCAAAAATATCGTTATTTTGTTCTTTTTTTGTGGTACTGAATCTCCTCAAATGAGCTTATGATACCCATCATTAGGGGCGCCCAAGCTACCAAGAAAGAGAAATTATAGAAAGGAGGACATCTTTGGAAACACAATCAGGAACCATGAGAAAACATCAGACAACGAACTCAGACTGTTCGAGGCTAAAAATACTTATTATTTTTATAGCACACCCTTCACGTATCTTAAAACCGATCCCAAATCGAAAGCTGTTCAGATCAATCAACGGACGACCAAATTAGACAAGTTGCGATTGACGCAAGACACTCTTCAATGTTATTGCCGTTCGAACTTTTCGAGGAGCCAACTATGACTCGGACCACTACCTTTTTATAGCCATGGTACGAATGTGGATATCCTATTTACGAATCGCGAGAGCCAACGCTGAGAAACGATATGACGTCGGAAGGTTACAATCGCATGAGATTGAAAGTACTTTTTCCAATCGAGTGTCTCTTTAACTATCCGTGAATCATATGCCTCCAGCATCAAACAATATAGACCAGTGGCAGCAATGCCAACAAGCCATCTGAACCGCTGTTTCAGAGGATTTGGGTTTTACTCGGCCTTGAAAACGCAACCCATGGTTTGATGAAGAATGCAGGCAGGCAAATGCAGCCAAACAAAAACCACGACGAATGTTGATGCAAAAGCAAACAAAAGTTGATTCTGGCCTGTATAAGGAGATCTACAAAGAGAAAAGAAGGAACGAACAAAAAATTCTCAATAAAAAGAAGCAGCATGAGAAACCGCCGTTTGAGGAAATTCAGAGATGCTATGACAGGAATGGGGTACAGACCACTTCCGTAGACTTTGCTTTACGGCGATGAAGATACTATACTTCCGCTGTCAGGCAGAATGCCTTGTTCAATTTGGACCATGACCTAGAATGCCATCCTCCCAATTTAGAAGAAGCTAAGCTTGCCATATGCAAACTTGAATCAATTAAGACTGCAGATGCAGATGGCTTTGATGACGAACTTTCCAAAGCAGCTGGAGATCAGTTGGAAAGGAGCATGCACCAGCTTATCTGAATGATATGGTCGGAAGAAAGTATCCCCGATGAATGCAGACTCAGTACCGCATGCCTGACTTTAAAAAAGAGCGATTCTCACAATTGCGCCAATTTTAAAGGAATAAACCTCCTTACCGTTGCGTATAAGATCTTGTCTGGTGTAATATGTGGACGTCTGAAACTCCACGTTAACAATTTGATAGGTCGTTATCGACGTGGTCTTTGGCCAGAAAAGTCCACAATAGACCAAATTTTAACATTACGGCAGATCATGGTAAAACCCGGGATTAATATCGATATAAACCATCTTTTTGTCGATTTCAAGGCCGCGTATGACAGTATTTAAAAAGATGAACCAAATCTAGTTTCGGCACCCATGCAAAACTCGTTAGACTATGCACAATGACTTTGGAGAATTCACGCTGCTCCGTCAAGTTCGGTAAAGTACTCAACGAGACTTTTAATGTGGCAAGAGGCTTTCAGTGACAAACTACATATCATTCATTTCTTGATCTCATTTGACATTTGAAAAGATTGAACAAAGCTCAAACGTCTACACCAAAAGCATAAAATCATTCAAAAGTCTGTGCAATTACTCGCTTACGCAGACTATATTGACGTAATGGGAAGAAACAATAAGCGTGATTTCTTAGGTACTTTTGCGAAACAAAAGCAGCACATGTAACAATAACTTAAGTATTCAGTAACTTAAATTCAAATTTCAAAGGCGTTGTGGAAAAACCTTACATCCCTTGGTATTTCGAAGCAACTTCAAAAGCCCGATAGAGTGCGATGCAAATGATCACAACAAACAATTCATATGTTCAAATTCTAACGAAAACGTAGAGACAGAAATCAATAGTGTTTTAAAAACACACTTTTAACAGTATATTAACTTCCTCTTCCTACCCAAAGTTTTGGAAAGTCTCAAAAATAATTCCCGGCCCAAGGAAGACGAATTCTAATCAAAAGTAGTACCGCTCAATATCTATCCTTACTTTCCTTTCATAAGCCTTTGAAAAGCTTTTGAATCGGCAGATCATCACCTTTCTAGAAACAAATCAACTGCTTTCTTCTTCCCAATTATTTTTTAGGCCTCACCATAGCTGCACAACGGCACTTCTTAAAATAACAGATGATATTCGGCGAAGTATAGACAGCAACCAAATAACAACACTTGCTCTACTTGACTTCTCTATAAGGCGTTTGATACTGTCTCACATAGTATAGTTTTGAAAAAACTTAAACATTCTTTCCCTTTTGATAGTTCTTCTCTGCTACTTATGAAAGAATACCTCACCCAAAGAACTCAAGCAGTTTTTCTGAGCTTGTCTGATTTTCTCTCGATTCACACTGGGGTGCCCCAAGGATCAATTCTTGGGCCCCTCTTATTTAGCTTGTTTAACAATTATGGTACCCGTGGCGTAGTGGTTAGCATGTCCACCTGCTAACCCAGAGGTTCGAGGTTCGAATCCCAGCAGAGGCAAAATGCAAAAATGTTTTTCCATGGGTATCGCCTTTCGCGAGAAATTGGCAAGTCCTCCGTTAGTAAATTCATTGCCATGAAAAGCGCATTCTCAATTAGCCGTTCGGAACCGGCGGAAAATTGTAGGTCCCCTCCATTCCCTCACAAGGCATGGTTGTGAGAAATGCGCTAGGCCCAGGGGCTCCTCGCTCTGTTGCGCCACCCTATTTTTTTTTTTTAACAATTAAATAAATAAATAAATAAATAGGGTGGCGCAACAGAGCGAGGAGCCCCTGGGCCTAGCGCATTTCTCACAACCATGCCTTGTGCCCGTCAATTCTCCAGCATTGCAAGATTCACATGTACGCAGACGATGTGCAAGTTTACTTAAGATATCCCTCAGGTATGGTTAAAGATACAACGCGCAATTGAACGAGGATCTTTCGATTATAGTACAATGGTCTCAAAATAATCACCTTAAGCTTAACTCGAAAAATGCCAAGCTATCAGTAAACCAGCCATCGATCGGAACAACATGTCTGCCATGTGTTGTCAAAACTGAGTAACGTTAAAACTGTGTTCCTCGGTGTAATTTTCAAGGAAAGAAATATCAGTGAGAATATCAAATGGAGAATAGCTATTGCCAAATTTGTTTTTTTGGTTAAGAATTAGAAAGGCTTTCATTTCAAAAATCCTTCTCTAGAAAAACCGAGGAAATCGCAAGTTCGTTTCGTAAGAAAAGTATTCCGAATGATCTTTGGTCCCTTATGCGAAGAAAATCTGTGGAGAAGATGCAACAACGAGCTGTATAAGCTGTATCGTGACATGAGTATATAGCTAAAAGGGTGCGGATCGCTAGTCTACGATGGCTTGCATATGTAGAGTGCATGTACATCAACACTCCGGATCGATGGGTTTTTGACAGAACATTGCAAGGACATCGCCAAAGGGAAAAAGCTCGTCTCAGGATGCACATTCAAGTAAAAGAACACCTCTTATAATTCAAACTGGAGAGACATCTGCCTTTTGACATTGTTATAGAAAGATATTGTTTGATTCCCAGGTTCGGGATGCCAACATTAGTAAGTAAGTAAAGCATTTCAAGATCAGAAATCGGTCAGCTAAAATATTTAGTCTTTTTTGGGTTTTAAAAGTTTTTCTTTCTAAAACTTTTACCCATACGTCAACCGTGAAGATCCTTACATAAAACAGCTTCGTCCGAAATCGAAATACATAGTTATCAACAGATGTTGGTTGAGGCCCATGTACACCACTTCCACCTAATTCAAATTCATGACATTCCTTGACGGGTTGTAAGACAGTTTAATAGTTTTTCGCGGTCTACTACCCAACGCTAACGGCGCGGCAGGGCCCCTCAATAATGAACGGTCTTTACCACAGCTTCGTGTATCACTGCGTAGATCAGATGAAAGCAACTTTCCCTCCATTGAGCTATGCAGCCATTCACATATTTCAAATAAGGAAGTGAAAATCTCCAGGTTTTCGCTTGTGAAGCTTCCAATTTTCTCAAACTCACATTTAAGGCATATGGTTCAAATCCGTTAGTGCTTTTTTAGTTCGTAGTCAACTAAATAATTTCTCCTCTTGTGACACGCCCAGTACTTCAGTAAACTTCAAAAGTTGTCGGAAAGTGAAACCGAAAAAAGTATTCTTTTTAAATATCATCCTGACATCAACACTTCCTGTGCAAAATTATGTCGGCATCCACATCAAGCAATGATAGTAAGGCTCGGGAAATAAAATCAGCACATCTCTTTTCTTAAGGTTTTGTGTGCACTAAAAAGCCGATAAGTTGCCTCAGTCAGAATTAGGCTGTCAGTTAAGAATATTAGGTTGTATGGGAGTCCGCGAACTATGTACGTAGCCTCACAATACCATATTGAACTAACTTCTGCATCCAGCTGAGCGCCTAGTCTTAGTGGCCAGTAGTTGCTCCATATTTGTGTTGCTGCTCTTGCATATTTCGAACTGAAATCTTTTCTAGAGGCCTCTACATAAAAGAATTCAGTGTTTTTTGATTAGAGCAAAGAAAAAAAAGAGAGTGTTCTTTGAAGGCAGTTCTCGTCAGGCACTCGATGTAGACGCGGTATACCTCTTCTGTATAGAGATCCATTCCACACTTTGTTCAAACAAATTTTAAACTGCTTTTTTTATTCACAACTCGGCCGTTTGATTGAAGTGTTTTTTTTTTGTTTTTTTTTTTTTTTTGTCCAGGAATACATCACCTCTCTTATAATTTTTCCAACTTCAAAACAGTGTTTCTTTTCTGCATAAGAGACCACTCAACATGAGTTAAAGCTTGCACAACCTGAACACAAATGCCATAAAATTATTTCTGTTGCTTAATTGAAATTGCAAATGATAAACATGTCCAAGCATCCATTGTCATTCTCACACACACAAAATTCATGGCATATCCTCTTTTGTTTTATAATTTGCATTAATGCGACTACTCATTTTCAATTGTTTTGAAACTCTGTAGATAGAGAATCCACTTGAATGCAAAGCGTTTGGCTTCATTTTGGACACAATGAAACAATGGCAAAAAATAAAGTTATAAAAAAAGAGAGTAGAAAACAAGTGCAACCAGCTTGAGAGAAGGAATAAATTAACTCGAACTATACTTTGCAAGGACAATACCAACACAAAACAGAACGTAGAAAAAAAGCACAAAAACACAGAACATATTAAGGTGGACAAAAATATAATATGCAAAAGTTGTTGCACTTTTTTTCTGTTCTTCTGTTTTGTGTGCACACAATTTCGTAAAAGTTTTGTGAGAAAGTAAAAAAAAACATGGGCAAAAACTTTTGCTATAATTAGAATCACCTGGGTTTTGAACTACGGGTCGAGCTCGGAACACATGCATTAAAGTGTAAAAAGATACAGTCACAAGAAGGTGCATAGCTCACGGTATACCTTTACCGCCACCCTTTCAGGGCTTGAGTGCTTTGAAAGTATGTAGTTTTTTTTTGTGGCGTTTTTTTAGTTGACCGCGTAAAATGGTTGCAACTGGAGGTCTCTTTTCTGCTGATTGTTTAAACAAAAACACAAAAATTTGCATTTGAAAGCGAATGCACCTTGGTTAGAAAAGGTCGAAGAAGAAAACAGTACACTGACCCCAACGAATACAAAAGAATTGTTTTAATGTAAATCAGTTTGGCTACATGTGAAACTTCGTGTGCGTTTCACTAAAATATGCAAAAGGGTTGAGTGAATTAAATTCAAAAAGAATGCCTCAGCAACACCCTATTAAGTACCTACTTGGCCATAATTGAGGGCATTACAATTAGAAAAGTTTTTCTTGGATGATGAAAACGACTACTGCGTATTTAGAGTAAGACAAAGTAGATTTAAGAAATAATTCTTCTTCTTCGTTTTCCCAGCGTTTTATAAGGGTTCATATCTCTCACTTAACCTATCCACTCGTAGGGTACGCTGAGTATAGACTACTAAAGACACATCAAATTTGTCAATACTGCTCACAAGAATCCAAGCAGCTGATAGCTACATAGGTAGGAAAAATTGGCAAAAAGGAAGATCAGCAGTCTTCAAAATGAGCATATCGTGAAAAGATCTTCCCAAAGATCTTCACATGAGATGCACATTCAGTGATGAGAATATGAAAAGATCTCTACTGCAAATTTAAACTTAAAAAGGAGACAAACCATTTGAATCAGACAATAATGTACTAAACTCATGCCGACTCAGCCAACAGTCATGATAGCCAATGTTTTCACGTCAGCTCCTCCAACGGCTTGGTATCGAGTTACCGAATTGCTGAAATCTCAAATTGCAAGGTCCAAAAAATCTTATTTCAAAATACAAAACTCCAATCATCTAAATTGTGGTTCCTCAAAAAGAGTGCTAAGCTTTTTGGGATCTAAACCTTTTATTGACATTTTAGTATTGTTTTCAAACACTGTCTTTTCGATTTCACTTAGGTTTTCAATAAAAACAAAAGATTCCTACTTAAAAGTACCAAACTTCAACAGATATGAACCCCAAACAAAATTTTTGGGATTTAACAACAGTCCGGGACTTTGCAGATTGGGAATCTTCTTTTTGACATTCAGTATTTTGGTGATTGGGTATTCTGACATTCGGAATAAGGCAACGCTCCCTTTTCAACAAGTCACGGATCACTTTTTATGGATTTCTGGAAGTCCTCAATGATTTGTTTTATAGGATCAAGCAAAGTAAAGCCACTCATGATGATCTCTGCCCAACTCATTCAATTAACCGGGATGTTATAATAACACAGAGTTTCGTCAAAGTCCAAAAAAACTCAATTCCATTGCTATCGAGAAGTACTTAAGACAAGAAGAAGCACCTACAGTAAGAAGCTGTTCAAAAGCATTTTGAGACTCCTTGTGCTGATGATGGCGATGAGAGTTCTTAGTGCCAATTTCTCTCATTTTAATTTTCATTCACATTCTCATTTATTCTCATTCTCATTCTCATTCTTATTCTCATTTTCACTGTCATTTTATGAATTAAAAGGGTTTTCATCTTTGATTCTAAGAAGTAGAAATCTGTTAGTTTCATTCTAACCAGCTAACTTTCAAAATTCCGAAGATAACAAAAATGTAAGCTTAGGTAAAAACAAAGGGCTCTAAGAGTTATTCTTTCGTACGCTTGGGGGAAAAAATAGAAGCACTTGCCTGGATCATGCTTATGGTCATTTCCTTCAAATTCTGTTCTTTAAAGCACGTCATGGATTACCAACAACAACACACGAAGCAGATGTCACCATGTAAGACTAACCATTTTTTTGCATCGTATTATAAATCACACTGACATATAGCAGTTCACTCTGGTATACAGATGCGTTGAAATTTTACTCCCAGGAGAAAGAACGAGATCAGTCAACCTATGATCCAGAGGAGCTCTACACGGAACTCTACAGGGTCATGTCAAGTCATTCGTTACGGCCAAAGCAGAGATATTCCTCAAATTCTTTGTTGCCAATGGTTCGACGACTCGTCATTCAATTACTTAATGCAGTCGAAGTGCCTAATGCAGTCTTGGTCGAACAGGTGACGATCCTGAGTTTGTCAGAGTCAAGTCGTTCACAACGGCCAAAGCTAAATAAGCTGCCAATGCCAATGTTTTCAGCCACGCTCAAAATCAACTAAAAGTTATAAGGAGTATCTTCTACCTATTGATTTTGACCGGCTTTACTGATACTTAACAAACTACAATGTTCAAGTAAGGTCACAGCTTTCCACTTAAGACTCAAACTCTGGTGTCGTTCACAGCAGGTCAAACCGTTGTGACTCTATGACTCTTAGGCAGAATCGCACTGTAATGTCCCTTTCCATTGGTTTCACTCGGGGAAGCACTCATTTAAACAACCAATGGAACACCCAAAATTGTTTCTATTCAGTTTATCGTAATTTCTTTTGTGTGAGAGAAACACCTAAGGCTTTTAAAAAATATTCCTTGACCAGGATTTTCTTTTTGAAATTTGAGTAACATATGCTAGTGCTTCTTGAGTCGATTCTCACTTCAAATCGAGAAGCGGCTGTCACTCCTCCGAATCATGAGAAGCAATCTTTGTGCACCAATGGAACGGTTTGAAAATGTTTCTGGACGTTCTGCTCCTGGAGGTTCTTTTCGTCCAATCGAAAGTGGCATAAAACTACTCCGACCTGGCATAGGTAAACCACAACGAACAACTTCATTTATGTAAATGTGAATACGATCAGAACTTTCAAAATTTAGAACGGCCTGTAACAGGGAGCGACGAGTTCACCCAATTTATTTAGTATCTGCACAGACGATTTCACTGGTACTCTTGATGAAGTGCCCCAATTAGATTAGCGTACGCCGACGACCTTATTGTGTAGCGGAAAAGATCAAAGATCCAAGTCGTCGAAATTCTTTTGCAGCGCGACTTTGATACGACTCGGTTAAATTGCGATGACTCAAAGCTTGAATCAAAAGCGATTGTGTTTTTAACCTTATTGGTTTGAGCCTCAAAGAATACGAAAAAGAACTGGAAAGAGCTCCGTGATCGTTTAGCTACACAACTGGCCCCGTATTACGAACAAAAACGCGATTCAAAAAATGAAACAGAAAGATTACAAAACGATCGCCAAAAGTAATCGAAAATGGTAGCGAATATCGAAGCGAATAGCGAGACGAAACGAAGTTGCAGCGTAACGATAGCAAGGGGTTCTTTGCAAGCATCGTTATCTGCGAAATGGGCCGAGAGTGCAAGTCATTTGAACGACCATTTAAGGGCCAATGATCGTCTACCGTTGTTCCGTTTGGTTCAATGTCACAGCGCCAGCGTCTAAAATTAAAATAATTCGGGTATGTTTGAGAGATATCGTTTCCATACCTCTCTCGGATTGCAAAGAGCACCAGAAGCGGAGCACAAAAATTACTATTCACAGATTTTCTCAGAGCTGGACCAGCCCTTCATACTACTGCGTTCTCAGTGAGGCATTCAATCAACAATTGGATCTGTGAATACCATAATAACATAGATGGCATGTCTTCATTGGATGAGGGCCGACTAAACAATTCAACCCTACGTTAGTTAAAAAACTGCAATACATGTTTTGGTTATCTGGTTGCAGTATTTTGCTATGAGGTGCTTCTCTTTGTTCAAATTTTAAACGTATTAGGCTGAAGTGATGCAATATTCCGGAAATCCTTTGGAGAAGATGACAACACCGCTGAGCACTTCTTCACTTTTGCTTGTATCAAATAAATCGGTGCAGAAAGCCGGCTACACAGGCTCCTTCTAACCGCAGAATGCTCTGGCTTTCTCCGAATATCTGAAAAGCTATTACATAAGTAGGTGATGCTATCTGGTTGTAGAATGTACTGGTCGGTGAGGTGTGTGTGCTCTGTTAAGTAGTTTAAGAACCTTCGACATAAAATAAAGTAATGTGTACTTCCACAAATTGCAGTCCACATGTTATTTCTTTCTCAATTTTCTTCTTCTGAAGATCTTCCGTCGTTTAGATCTTATTCAACGCAATAAATTTAAATCTCATGAAAGTAACTTCCAAACGATACCACCCTATACACTTTATGTCCTTGCCATACATCTCCACTAAGATAGATACTATTAGCGAAGTACTAAATTCAGTCCCAATAAGCGCCATCCACATCTCATCTTAATCTACTGCTATACACTTTTTCGCCTTGTTAGAGTCATAAATATTACACCAACAATCAATAACATTATTCAATAGCTATATAACTCAACGAACGACTGAAACACCATTTCCCCAATAACAATAATCGATGACAAATCGTTCGTTTTAATAGAGTCCTTTATTACTGCAACATAACTTTCAGTTCGCTCTATCTCACGCTAGCTGGCTATAAATTCCCTTAAAATGACAAAGATTCAATGTCGTCTCGATCGAAAATAAAAAAAAAGAAGAAAAAGTCATAGCCTCTTTTTCCCCAGATGTTTCCAAACATAAAAATTACAAAATCATCTTGTTATCAGCGATGACAACGAAAGCATATCCTGCACATTCCCTAACACCACCATCACCACCATAATATATCTAAACAGTGCTTCGCATTCTTATTGCCAGTCCTCCGTGCCAGAAACAACGGAAAAAAAGCTTCATCACTTTAGGACAGCCGCCGTAGAGCAGCAGCAAATTCAGACTTGTGTGAATTTTTTTCTTTTTTTTTTATCTACTGCCTTTCTAAAAAGGAATCTAACGTTTTATTGCTTTTATGTTGTTAGTTATGTGTCCTGCTTTTCAAAATGGTCACAATATCCCGTTTTTTTTTTATCATTCTTCAGTTTCTTTTATTTGTTTTGAGTCGCTTTTATCGTCCCATGAACAAACAAAGGCAAACACATAGACACAGTGACTATTGTTTATCTAATGGAAATTGTACATTTCTTGCGGTTTATCTTTCGGCTCAACTACGTGGATACAAACTTCTTTTTTTCTGATTGTTGTTGTTGTTGCTTTAAGGAACTCGCAAAAGAGAAGATTTAATATTTGAAAAAAGAAAATATCCAATTTTCAATTAAATTCTGTGAGCATTTTTGAGAAGAAATAAAAAAAAAAACTACCGCTGGTGGAACAAAATACTGCCAAGAAGGATTGAAGGCAGAGTGGAAGGTTTTTTTTTTTTTGTGTTTTAAAAGTATTTCGCCTTTGTCAAAGTAAAGTGAAATCCTATTAAAACGATGAACTTCCGCCCTCTACTTATCTCATACCACGCACAAGCCATCAACCCGCACAGTCCCACTCAACGACCTTGCGAAACTCCTCCCAACGACATTGCAATCATCATCGTTTTTTTCTTTCTCTCTCTGGGGAAAGTTGAAAAAGAAAACAAAACCAATTCGTTGAATAAGTTAAATTTTAATGAAAAAATTAAGATTTTGAAGAGGAAAAGTATTTTATGCGCCCGTTGGGTGGCGGTGTTGTTTCAATATACTCTTTTGGAAAATATTTTTTGATTTGGAATGTTGTGTGATATGTGATTGGTAGTCGCCAAAGAAAAACTAATTCAAAATCAGATGGGAGCCAAGTTCTGCAACAGTTCTTTGGTTCTATTTTGTGCCACAAAAAAGTTTCGATGGGGTCACCCTGTTTAGGTAACGCAACAGATAGAGGAGCTTCAGGGCCTACCGCCAGGTAACTATCCCACCAAGTAAAATTGCTTCTGATGCAACCAACAACCTCAACAATAACGATTTCAAAGTTGACGAACTTAGCAAACGAAAAAGGTCAAAAACTTCCGAATCTACACGTCCCTTAACGTACTACATTCAACCGGAGAATAAAAGTAGGCCATAGACAGCTGCAATGAAAACATAGCCGCCATAGCCGTGTGATAGAATCATGGTCCGGACAAAAAGAAGTTGAAAAACTACGACATCTACCATGGCGACTGCTACAGACAACAGAACAACACTTATTTGGGTGCGTATTTGTCGTTAGAAGTAGACTCAGGGAGAAGGTTTTTAACCAAAATCCAGTAAATGAGCGTATAGTGACCATGCGCATCAGGGCATCATTGCGTGAAAATAGTTCGTCGGTAAGCATAGCCCAACATGACAAAACACGCGAAAACAAACTCAGGCTAATCGGTTTGCCGGGAGCGCGCTTCCTGCATCTCAAAATTCATCAAGGTAAATGACGATCCACAGATCAATCAACGGTCAGCCAAATTGACCGTTGCAATCGACGAAAGGCACTCTTGAGTCTTCCAGTGTCATAGGTGTACGAACTTTCTGAGGGGCCAACAAAAGGGACGAATGAGGATATGACGTCGGAAAGCTATAGTCACAAGAGACTACCATTGCCTTCTAAAATCGAGTGTCCCTCTAACTATCCTTGAATCGCAGCAATGCCAAACAAGCCATCAGAACCGCTGCCTCTAAGGTTCTGGGCTTCACTCGGCCCCCAAAACGAAACCCATGGTTCGATGAAGACTGCAGGCAGGCAAATGCAGCCAAACAAAAAGCACGACTAATAATGTTGATATAAAAAAAAAGAAAGGGCTGCTTTAGACCAGTATAACGAGATTTTTAAAGAGAAAAGAAGAGAAGAACCCCGGATGCCATGACAAGAATGAGGTTCGGAAGTAAAAAGATCCTGCCAGGGTGCTGCAAGTGCAGATGGCCCCGATGTCAAACGTTTCAAGGCAGCTGGAGATTAGTTGAAAAGGAGAATGCACCACCTGATTTGCATGATGTGTTCGGAGAAAGTGTGCCCGATGAATGGAACCTCAGTATTTCATATCCGGTTCTAAAAAAACGGAGGCCCTCACAATTGCACCAATTATAGAGGGATAAGCCTCCTTAAAGTCCGTCGCTTACAAGATTTTGTCTGCTGTAATATGTGAACGTCTTAAACTCCACGTCAAAAATTTGATAGGTCCTTACCAATGTGATTTTAGATAAGTCCACAATATACAAAATTTTTATCATGGCACATCTTGGTAAAAAACCGAGAAAATAATATCGATATGCACCATCTTTTTATTGACTTCAAGGCCGTGTATGACAGTATTTACAGAAACGAACTGTACAGAGTCTATTTCCGGCATCACTGCAACACTCGTATGACTATGCGGGATGACTTCCAAGAATTCACGCTGCTCCGTCAAGGTCGACAAGGAACTCACCGAGAACACACCGAGATAATTGTACAAAACTCAAATGTCGACAACAGAAGCAAAGTCCTTTAAAAGTGTTCAGAATAACGTTCTTACGCAGACGGGTTTTTGAAAGTAGATTGAAGGGAAATCCAGGATGGGGAGGACCCAATTTTAAGTGGCTCAATCAAGTGAAGAAGAACTTAACCGAGAGCTCGCCCGAAATATAAATCGTTATCGAAAGATGTTGTTGAGGCACAGGCTTATCCCGAACTGTAATAGTTTCGGGTAAGAATTTGGGCGTGGTACTCGTGGCGTGATGGTAAGCATTTTTGCCTGTTAACCCAGATGTTCGTGGTTCGAATCCCAACAGAAGCAAAAACGTTTTTTCACTGCGGTATCACCTTTCGCTAGGAGTTGAGGAGACGTCCGTTAGTAAACTCATTGACATGGAAAGCGTTTTCCCGATTAGCTCCGTCAGAAAATTGTAGGCCTCTCCATTCTCTCACAAGGTTGTGAGAAATGCGCAAGGACCTGGGGCTCCTCGCTCTGCGGAACCATTATTTATTATTATTACGTAAGAGTCTACGACAACGCGAATGAACATTAACACTAAGGTTGGACAGGTTTTCAAAGCACATGACTAAGAAATCGTTTAGGGGAAGAGTTCTAGGTGGCGCAATCAAGTGGAAGATAACATCAACCAAGTAAGAGAGCTCGCTCAAAATTGTTGGCGAAAGATGTTGGTTAAGGCCCAGGTTTACCGCGATCTTTAATGCCCACCAAAGTGACCAAAAAGTTAAGACTACAAAGTGTGATGAAAAATAATGTGGTTTAAGCGAAACGAACATAAAGATGAACAAAATTGTTTGACTTAAGTCAGCCACCTAACATTTAAGAGATTACTGCAGCAAAACCAAAAAAAGAATAGGAAAGTGATCATCTGAGAGATACTAACGTTGAGAAGGAAGGACCCAAGCTAAAGTGGCACCCTTAAGTAAGACGAAGGAGCCCTGGTCGAATCCTTTTCATAGTTTAGTGGAGTTTTTCGTTTTGCGTTACTTTCAAATTGATTCTATTTAAACTTGCGAAATTGTAAATAATTTGAGTTAATATGCAATGATTCCAAACAGTTGTGATGTATTTCGTTGGCCTGGAAATACTTGAGCAAATTCTTTGTCTAAAATGCAATTTTTCTTTTTTTAGGTACATGGCTTATTTGCTTATAATTAATTTTTTTTACTACTGCCAATGTGCCTCAAAAACTTTCCCATCTGTGCACTTGCACATCTTGCTCATACGGATGGCCTGGCTCTGAAATCCTAACAGATGTGCATAGTGATTAGCCAATCACAATTATACAAACGAGTAGAGTATAAGAACGTTCGCTTTGATTCAATAATTTGCGGATTCGCCTGTTGCTGTGGCTTCATGTAGCTCATTGTGTTAAGCAGCAATTTTTACGTTAAAATGTTGACCGTTTCCAATTAACACGTTGATTAAGTACGAAAGAAAAACAAGAAAAACTCGTCCTTTTTGCTCTGTTGATGTTGATTTAGCTCAGGGAATTAAAGAAGACTCTAAGTGTACCTATAAATTCATTTCACCACCCTTCTAATCCAAAGCAGTCAAATCAAATTAAAATTCAAAATCCACTCTACTTCAAAATACGATTTCGACACAAAGGATCAACAAGCTTTAGATCGTATACTTAATGAACCGGCATAAATTAAACATACCCATTCAAGCCTTTTTTTAACAAAAACAAAAAAAAAATCCACCCGAGGTAAGAATAAAAGAAAAAATCCTGTTAAAAAAGGACCAAACAAAACAAAGAACTTATCTAAGCTGCGTAAGTAATCTTTCCCTATGGCAATTAAAAAGCAGCAGCTCCATTGGAAGAAGTTAAATACACGACAGCCTCCTATATTGAGTCTTTTGCATTTGAAAACGAAAAGAAAGGAAGTCCTTGAGAAGATAATATAATAATATAGAATCTACCTATCAACTGACTTTGCAACTAAATATGTATGTACCTATACCTATAGAGTATAGCAAAAGGTCCTTAACGGATGGTAGTACTTAGGAAGTGTCCATTTTTCGTATATATGTATACATAAATATACCGGTCTGATGATTTTAAGTTACAAACTTTCTTACTGATACACCAGCCAATGAACACCCACACACGTATTTCAGAAAGTTCAACATCTGGCACAACTCTATGTATGATGGCATGGAGAGGTAATAATCAAGAGCAAATCCTCTTCCGAGGTCATCAGAAATTCCTTCCTTCTGTGTCCGATGCACATGTTCTTGGATAAAACGCCATTAAAGTTTAACATCCGCCCCTGAAGCTTGTGTATGACTTAAATATGTTCAGATAGGTAACTCTGCGCTTCGTCCGCAATATGGTGAAAATCAGAAGTACGTCCTGTAGGTGGTCATAAGAAAAGGGGGGTCACATCAGGCGAAACCGGATGAAAAAGCATCCGAACACTTTCGGTTGAAGCACTAGCTCTGGCACAAAAGTTCCGCCGGAAATTGGTTCAAAAAGTCTTTGGCTGTCAGGACTAATGTACAGTAGTTTCTCTCCTTCTTCCATACCCAAGCACCTACAATCGGGAACGGAGCTTGTATACCTACACATATTTGGGTCAAGTTGATTACGTATAGAGGAACATTCGGAACATAACATTTACGAGGCAATTACCATCTGGATTTCGGTGGACGACAACCCGAACGACTAAGACGAAATGTCCTTTCAGTTTTCAACCCCACACGATTATCTATTAATGTAACCGATGCCATTCAGTGTTCACTGTGCAGTGTGTGCTTCCTCCTGCAACTCAAAGTTTGCAGGGAGGAGGAAGACTGCGCGAGCGTGGGAGGAGATAAATTAAGGCCCCAAACATTATACTCCACGAAATTTATCAGTGGGATCCTCTCTCTCAACATCAAAGGATCAAGATGGAGGGAAAACCGGAACGGCAATGAACTGTGAAAAATGGTTAGTTTCATTGACAAGAAACATGACCTTTTTTGGTCCTTTTGGTCATTGCCGCTTAGAGTTCAAAAATATCTGTAAAACACACTTGTAATTGCTCTTGAAACTACTAGAACCCACTACGTAAGTAATATTTTTCTTTTGGTGGAATCCTTTATGGCTTAAAGATGATGCCTTCATCGTGCTGTAAGTAGCTGGGCGGATGCCTGTGTTTACGAACTACATGTCTAATGAAATATATTCTCGTTATCATGAAGGGAGAATATAGGGAAACCGCCAGAAGAAACGAGACAGAAAAAAGTTCTTCTTTGGCTGATAATAAACGATTCCCGCATAACCATGTGTAGCTCTCTAACAAGGAACAAGCAAACCAAATGAAAATTATTTTTGTTGCCCTTACCTCAAAGCAAAGGTCTTTGGCTGAGATGGAGATGGTGATTTTTTTTCTTGTCTTTCATTTTCATTGTTTGGTTATTCAAGTCACATCTCTCTTTCAAGAAAAGAAAGGGAGTTGGGAGCTTGCTTGGCAATTGTTGTTAAGGCTCCCTCTAGATGTGGGTAAATAGAATGAAGACATGTAATGATGATGGTGAACTTACTGCGGAAGCAGTTATTCTATGTGTGTATATGGGCGCTGCCGTTGATAATGCTATTTTCCTTTTTGCGTTTGTCGTTTCTTAATATGAAAAGGAAATAAGAGATGGAGAAACGAAAATAATAGGGTTGAGCGTTGAGCCAACACCAACAACAGCACAGCCAAAACCAACACAAAAAAAGAACAAATAAAAAGAAAAGAAAATATGTCTACAATATCGAAAAATGCGTGTAGTCATTGGAATTGAAGTTTGAAGTCTGTTGGCGGTAAATTAGGTGAAATCTAATAGGATGACTTTGTTCTTCCTTTCGGGTCCTTGGGTATCTAAGTGAATTATTTGTGAGCTAATGGAATAAAAGACTTTTGGATGTGAAGAACAAAAAGCTTTTAGACAGAGATGAGACAATGGAGCATAACGCAGAAAGAGTATAGATGTTATGAAAATTTTGTGTGGTTATCGGGTATTATTGCCATGTTGATGGCGACCCTGGGAAATGAAGTTTATTGCGAAGATAGCAACCTTCTTGGCTTTGATGCTAAATTCGGACGGTACGATTCATAGGTGTTCAATAGTTAGGAACATTGAATAAAACGTCGTGCTATACCATGTGCTTAGGAGATTTTGAAAACAAAAAGTTTTTTTCAAAGTGAGTGCTATGCAGACTTATAATTTTTAACCGGTGCGCATTTTATTTGATTTTTCTTGAATCGTAATGAAGGGGAAAAACACAGTTTGCCAAAGAATTCCACATTCGGGCTGTGCGGCTATGATTTGAACCTCTGTGTTATGCGATCGAAGTCAGGTTGAAAGTAAGACTGATGAGCTTTCTAAACAATGTGAAAGTTGTGGCAAAATGCAACTGACTAAACTACAAGAGCACCTTTTGTAAAAAAAGCGATAAAATAGAGTGAAGTAATATTTCGACGATGTAAAAGAAAATCAATCGATTCTACTATTGAATTATCACCTATCAGCCCCTACGCTCTGTTTTGAACCCCATCAAGTTAGGGCGATGATGTGTGAGGAACACCTCACCAATCGTGAGAGTTCGAATTAAGGTTTAGCTTTGTAGGTATAATGTTTGTACCTAAAGCCCTAAAAAAGAGTGAGAAAGGTTAGATTTCAAAGATGAATCAATCGATACTACAATTGAACTACGACCTACCAGTTTAAAGACCTATTACATTAAACAAAGTACTGACAGGTTTTCTGATTTATTGAAGCAGGTACTTTTTTTTATTAATTTAAAGGTGGTATTTTTAATCTTTTATGACTTGAGACAGCATTGAGTTTTCGAAGCTTTGATTCATTATTCCATGTAACAATGCTGCCATACATACTGGACATACCTCACTATTATCTCACCTTACCTATCATAGCCTATGCTTGGTGACGTGAAATAGTACCAAACGAAATAGTCGTTTTTCAAACCGAAATAAGCCCAAATTCTCAGTTTAACTTTATTTCGCTTTAGAAAACGAAATAAAGCCAATTTGGTGTTATTTCGATTTAAATTTTTGCAGAATCACGAAAATAAACCTAAGCAAAACACAAGTTAGATTCATCCATCTTTTATCTTTGATGTAAATTATCATTCACCTGATATTCAAATAAGTTCATTATAGTTTAAAATGAGGAAATCAATGTGAGAGAAAATCGTTGTTAATGTTTCCTATAATTGATATTTTATGGGTTGTTATTTATTACGTTGTATATGAATAGTTTTGCAAGCCTAGTTTTTAGAAAGTGTAATTGTTTGATTTGAGTTGCATGGAAGTCCAGAGTTTGAAATTCGACTGGATTGATAAACATAGATATTTTTTAACCATTTAACATAATGAAAAATAGCATGAAGAAAGTAAAAGGATAATAACTAAAAAAAATCCAAACTGACGATCAGATATGGAGAGTGAAAAAAATATTAAGCCATTACGAAAGGGTCAATTTGGGGAATCGAAAAATTCGCGGCGAACTAACAACGGTGTAGGTGCAGGCATTGTCGGTACCTACTAACTTCAAATCATCTGATCTATCCCTTGGTAGCACAACAACTATCTTTTCAAGAAGAGGTAATAGCAATGGAACTCTGTGTTACAGAATGCATCCTGAGAAACCTCCGAGGATCACGCATTCAAGTTTGCTCTGACAGTCAGGCAGCCCTAAAGGCCATTTTCTCTATATGTCTGTCTTAATAAACCACCCACTATAAAATCATGGGTATAGACATGAAGGTGAACAGGGCAACGAAGAGACTGACCACCTAGCTAGACTTGGTTCTCAATCCCAAATCAAATGACCGGAACCCTACTGCGGTCTCCCAATCAGTAGCATTAAACGCGAACTGGTTATACTACTTGGGTGGCCATTTCAGTTCGGGGTGAACTTGAGCCTCAACCAACATCCTTCTATAACGATTTCGATTTCGGGCGAGCTCTCTCTAGTTTTGCAATCTAAGTCGGTTTAGGTCTTCATCGTCTTGATTGCGCCACCTAAGACGAGTTTTTTCTCTTCCGCGATTTCTCGGCAATGTGCGTTCGAAAAACCGTCGAGCCGAAGCGTTCAGGTCCATCCACTCTATATGCCCTAGCTTTCGTAGCCTCGCGAGTTATGTTTTCCCTTCACAAAAAAAGCGATGGATTGAAGACTAAATGAAGTTTAACGAGCACAGTTTGAAGTATGCGAATCGCAAGATCACCAATCCTGGGTCTTGTGAAACTAATTGGCACCGACGCTCTAGCTTGACGAGTCTTCCAAGGAAAAACCTTGTGTGACGCAATTCTGAGCGGCCTTATTCATTAGCGGATCACTGGTGTGATCCAGTCAAATGGAAAAGCTGTGGTCCTATCTAGATCAGATGATGCACGAAGAGATGCACGAAGAGCCAGAAAAGAAAGAAGAAGAGAAAGACGCAAGAAAAGACCCTTACCAATTGGAGACAGTTTGTAACTCTTTGGAGAGTTATGTTGGTTTAGGCCAGGAACACCAAAGACTGTACCGTCCACTTAAGTAAAAAGGAGTTCGTAATGCGTTTTTGAGTCAGTTTTATTAACTTTTTAAAAGTAGTACCTATTTCACAGAAACTATCATTTACTCTAAACTCGACTCTAAACACGATCAAAGAAACGTAGCCAACCTTAGGAGTGTGAGATAAAAGACTGCTAAATTACTCATTGTTCAGTAACTGATGGGAACGGCTGGCTGCCTAACCCATTGAATGCCTTGTTGACACTTCTGAAGGAATATTAGGTTCCATTGAACGTTTCAGTGGGACTTACGGTTCAGGAAGCACCTCAGGGCCCCAAATCAACTCACATATCTCACAAACGAATGCGGTTCTCTACACGTCATCTCCATTCGATTTGACACTTCGATATGCTAGAGGACTGTATCCACTTGGTTTTGAAACAAGAGAGACTAAGCTAAATATTTAACGTAATTGCTGTTTCGATCGATCACTCACGCTATAGACAGTATACGATCCAATGCCTATTTAAATCCAGGCCTTCAATCGTACACCGAGCGCGAGTAAACGATCGCCCGCAGACCTTTCTGTGCAAAATAAACTTCTTCCCTCCCACAATTTGAAACTCTTCCCCTAACTTAGCTAATTTCAATAAAATGTCAAAATTTTTATTGCGTTTTTGTATAAATTACCATCTTATAGAAGAAAATCAGCAACAAAATGGTCCCTTGTTTCAGGATTTTCCACGAGATTTAGTGTAGTAATTTCCACTTAATACATCAGACTTTCAGTTTAAATGTAAGTAACGCACACACCGAGAATTAACAAACGACTCCAGAGGGTAAAATCTCTGGATGACCTTCTCATGGGAGTGTTTACCCATTTAACACCTTGGCCCGATTCTCTTATTATTTTATTTAACTTTTTTTTCCCTCTTTTGGGAACTTTCTTTTGGGGCTTAATCGTTAAGTTCGTACTCGTGCGTGATACTTTTATTGCCACTTTGGCATATTTACTTTCCCAAATCTTTATTCCACACATAATATAAATTTACTTTTTCCACATTGGCGTTCCTTCTCTCCATCAGGAGCATAAGCACTAGCAGCCACCCACTAAAGACTCACAGCACTCATGCGAGAGCATGGCTTAACTGTTTGTGGATGCAGCTCACACTGACGGACGGGCTCATTCTCGTAAGAGTGAAGCCTTTTTTGTGAACCTGAATCTAAGCAAACCATACTATACAGGGTGATTCGCATAAGGTGTGACAAAAAGATAGGGTGTGTAGGTTGGACCTAGACAAGCAAAAAATCGTATGGGAGGGGGGGGTCCATTTTCCCCCGTTTAGGCGGGAGGGGCAATTTAAGAAAAAAGTCACTAAAAATTGGAAAAAAATTATTTAAAAATAACGGTAGTACCTACAGAGTCGTACTATAGCATTTTGAAAAGCCAAAAACTTAAACATTAATTTAAATTTAAAACTAAGTTGTTCAAGTAAATAGTTTTTGAAATATTAATTTTCAAAGTCAAAATTTTGAAAAAAAAACATAATTTTTTTTCTTAAAACCACTTTTCTTCCAAATTTTACGTAATTAAGTAGTATTTTTTTGGCTTATTTTCAATGCTCTTATTTATTTTTGATCAAATACAAGAAACCGGATGTCAAAATAACTTGTAGTTTTTGAGAAAACCAAAAATTACAAAAACGACTTTTGTCAAAATTTTTTTTTTTTAAGTTTTTTTTTTTCGTTATTGGATTCTTAAGTGAACTTACGAAATAAAGGATGGATTTTCTCTTTACTTTTTTTATTGAGAATTCACTTAAAAGTCCAATAACGAAAAAAAAAACTTTAAAAAAAAAAAAATTGACGAAAGTCGTTTTTGTAGTTTTTGGTTTTCTCAAAAACTACAGGTTATTTTGACATCCGGTTTTTTGTGTTTGATCAAAAATAAATAAGAGCATTGAAAATAAGCTAGAAAAATACTACTTAATTACGTAAAATTTGGAAAAAAAGTGGTTTTAAGAAAAAAAATTATGTTTTTTTTTTCAAAATTTTGACTTTGAAAATTAATATTTCAAAAACTATTTACTTGAACAACTTAGTTTTAAATTTAAATTAATGTTTAAGTTTTTGGCTTTTCAAAATGCTATAGTACGACTCTGTAGGTACTACCGTTATTTTTAAATAATTTTTTTCCAATTTTTAGTGACTTTTTTCTTAAATTGCCCCTCCCGCCTAAACGGGGGAAAATGGACCCCCCCCTCCCATACGATTTTTTGCTTGTCTAGGTCCAACCTACACACCCTATCTTTTTGTCACACCTTATGCGAATCACCCTGTATAGTTATGGGACGATGCGGGAAACGGTAGCACTTGTGGGAGAGACGAAAGAGAGGTGTTTCCATTGCCACAACTTAATTATAGGTTTCAAACAAAGTGAATCGAGTGTCTACATAGATAATGTACTTGTACACATACTGAGTTGGGAGAAAAGTTTTACGCAGGAGTGCATTTGAAGCATCATCGCTCGTGTATGACTACTTTATTATGTGAAATGGTGGAGGGAACACCATGTAGATCCCCTTTCATCCTTGCTTCCGACAATAAAGGAGTGATAAACAAACACGAACAGAGGAGCAAATAGTTGACAATGAGACTTAATGGCCAACACGTAGTTTCGTTTAGAGCCTCGAGAGCCGAGTTGCCGAGTACCGAGTACCGAGTGCGACTACCGAGTACCGACGCCGAACGACCTATGTCCTGTCCCTTTTTGTATTGGCATTTGAAGTGGTTTCCAATCCCAACCACAAACACAGACAAGAAAATATTGTATTTACGCCCAAAGTCATATTTTACATTCAAACCAGGAAGCCCCCGATGGTTTCTCTTATCAATGAACGATGGACAATGGGCCCAAAAGTATATTCAACTCGAACTTAGTTTTCAAACTAACTAGAGTATCTAGCTTCACTCTATAGTTTTCTACGCCTCCTTCCCTAGGGATGCTCCAGTTCAAGTGTTAAAACAATGACAATTGTGGCTGCACACTCCGCATAAATCATCCTTTATATGCAGTTGTTCCAAGAGCTTCTGGAGTAGTGTATAGTGTGCGAACTCATTTTGGCACCAGCTTGGTGCAGCACCAGTAGCAGCACACTCCTGTTCCTTCCACAGATAGAGAGTTGTAGAAAGAAAGAGTGAGTGAGAGGTTGAGACAAAGTGTGGAGTAGTCCCACTTCTGTAGTTTAATTAAATTAGATTTTTAATGATACTTTGGGAAGAACAAGTTTTCCTTGGCTTTTCTTAAGTTTTTTGTTTTACGTTTTTGTCCTTTTTGTTGTTGTTGCCCCCGTTGTAGGTGGTTTTTGAACGCGAAAAACTTTTACAATCACCAGAAACAGCACAGGGACAGAATAGACTCATACCAACATATATTATGTATATTTAGTTATATGGGACTTAAGTGTGGGCAACGGGTGTGTCTCTGGAGTTTTGAAATAAATGCAATGTTGGTTTATTCTTTAATTGGGTTCAGAGTTTTCCAGAAATACTTCGATATGTCAACGTGCGTGGGCCAGGCCATTGAAAGTTGCTATGGAATAACCAATAAAAAAGTTTGCTTGTGGTTTTCCATCCCAGAGAGTCTATAAGGGCTTATGTCTTTACTTTAGCAACAGAATGGAGAAGCCACATATGAAGTTTATGTAATTTTGTAATGCAAATGTGGGGAAAATTGGATCGATTCGACAATCGTTTCTCTGAATGGGACCTTTTATAAACTTGTGCATGCAATCATAGGAAAGTCGAAGCAATTAAGCAAAATGTGTTGGAAGAACAAATTTGAACTTAAGTCCGACTTCGAAAAAAAAATGTTTGGTTAGTAACGAAGTGACACTTGGAACAATTTGAGTGTGTAAACGATGGTGTAGCTGGTATATCTACGAGAGGCTGTTTCGAAGCATTACAAATCTGAAAAAGTAGGTTGTGGATGAAATCAAACAAACAAGAGCTAAGAAAAATAATCAAGTGGTAAAATCTGGAGTAAAGAGAGCAATGCATTTTGAAAATTTAAGTTATTTCTGTGTTGCACCATTCACACAACCAAAAATGCAGGGAGCACAGCACAAAATTTGTGGGATTGTCTACAACAAACTTGCTTATAGATAGAGCCAAATCATTATATACTAAAGGTTTCAAAGCGACACTTCCAACAAACCTATGGTGATAAGTAAGAAATAGAAGCTTTCATAGCATGGCTAAAGTGTCCCTCAAATAAGAAAGATCAAATGGCTCACCCCGAAAAAAAAACACCGAAGATGCAAAGATCTGAAGAAATGCGCCCAAAATAATGCAATGAGCATGAAAAGCAAAAAACATGTATCGAGAGGTGGATGTTCAAGATATAAGGAAAAGTAACTTGAGTAAGAGGGAGAAATACTAAGGACATTCGTTCGAAGATGATAAGCGATGCTCAAGGTCAGCTTCTAGTGGATAACGACAAAATGCTACACAGGTGGCGACAATGCTGTGACCTGTGACGGCGTTCTGAAAGAAATTATTCCTTTATGGCACGTTCCAGAAGCTGAACCCAACGTACGGAAAATGCCCGATATAAAAGTCTAAGAAGTCAGTGAGGCCGTCAAAAACTTTAAAGAACGCAAGAATGGCTCACAAATCTCATCTCTAAGATTATAGGAGATGAATGTGTCCAAATCTCCATCGAGTTCAGATCTCGGTCGAATAGGTTTAGATCTTGGTTGAATGTGTCCAGATCTCGGTCGAGTTGGTCCAGATCATTTATTTCAATAGAAGTAGCTCTTTAGTGGATCAACAGTGAAGCAGCTTTTGATGACAACATCAGTCAAAACTTTTTCATTTTAAACGTCAAATTTTATCACTGGGTAATAGCAAGCGATAGCACAAAGCGAATTATGTGGCTGAGAATATCAAAATATCAAAAAGAACTCTGAGTTGAATTCATTCTGCAAAATAAACCATTTGCTAGAGGCCAATTCAGCTAGTTCACTGCCAACAACAGCCAACACTTCGGAGCTACTCAGTTCAAAGCTCAACTCCCAATGATCAGTTTTCAAGAAACCAATAGTCTCTGCTAAGGGAATTTGATATTTTAATGTATTTGCCGGCTTAATGACTTTGAAGCATAGACTCTTCATTCACCGCTCTTGACTACCTTCTTCGACTCATTGCCAGTCATTGCTGTGGAAAAGTCAAAGCTAAAATTGTAAGTGTGCAGAGAGACGATGGGATGGGCTTTTGTCATGCGGGGAGCCATTTCATGTAGCAAAAGCTGTGCTACATAACGACTCAGCCGATAAAGTTTCCGAAAGTTCCTACGACATTTCGAACGAGTTTATGCTATTCCGAAGATGTCGCGGTTTTGTTCGTATTTTGACGCGTTGATCGTGAGCTTCACTTAGTAAAACTAAAGAGGATATTTTAAGTTTTTACTTTTCACAAGAACTTAGAACTAAAATTTGAATTTGAATTGCTCTCTTTAGTGTGTAAAGGGTTTTCCAATAGGTATGATATGATTTTGCAGTGGCGTTTCGGCCATTTGTAGTATGTCATTATCTGCCATTTGTTTTTTATTGCATTCAGAAGTGTTTACAATTATTTCACCATTGGACCACTGTAAACGTCGTGAATTTTCTGATTTTGCCTGGGCACAACTTGAAAACGATACCGATTTTCTTAAGAAAATCATTTTTCCCGATGAGGTTCACTTTTATTTGACGTTATAAACAAAACTGGCGATGAAAATCCACAAAATATTCATGAGAAACCATTACATTAATCTAAATTGACAGTTTGGTGTGGTTTTTTTTTTGGGCTGGTGGAATCATCGGTCCGTGCTTCTTTCAAAATGAATCTGGTAACACCATTACTGTCAATGGAGAGCGGTATAGATCGATGATAACCAACTTTTTATGAGCGAAATTGGAGGAAATTGATTTTGACAACATTTGGTTTCAACAAGACGGGGCTACGTGTCACACAGCAAATGCAACAATTGAATTAAGACGAGAAAAATTTAAAGATTCGATTGTTTCAAGAAATGGTGATTTTGAATGGTCTCCAAGAAGTTGCGATTTAACACCATTAGACTATTTCTTGTATAGGGTTATTTGAAGTCATTGGTCTTTAAAAATATACCAGATTCTCATCAAGCTTTACAAGTCAATATTGAACGTGCCATTCATGATATATGACTTGATTTAGTGGAAAAAGAGTTCGAAAATTGGGTTCATCGAATTTGTTGCTGCAGAAGAAAACGTTGTAGCCATTTGAATGACGTTTTATTTAAAACTTAATTGTATTGATTGAACTGCACATTAAATAAAAAGTATTTGAATTTCCTTAACAAAAAGTGTGTTTTTTTCAAAAAAGAAATCATATCACTCTTATTGGAAAACCCTTTATTACAAATTTGACAAAGCAGATTGATGAATAGTATTGTCGTTTTTCATTGAAAATTCCAGTCAAACTCAAACCGAAATTCAAAGTTATCGCATTTACGCATACCCAATTCCTTCGGGAGATGATAAAGAGGGAATGAGTTGATGAATTTTTGAACAATGCGAAAACTTATGGCTAAATATAAAGAAAATCGGTACATACCTACTTTTACAGGCAAATGCCACAACATCTTTAATAAAATTCAAAGCTACAACAACTTTTCGAAATTCTACTATAGAAAATTCGGCACTGGCCATTGACATTCTACAACTATGTAAGGCTACTAACGAAAGTAGAGTTAGCCAGGGGCCGAATAGCCGCACATGTTATCGAGTGATACATGACTGAATTATGTGGATATTGTATTGCCACTCACATTACAGCGTAGCGCAATCTTGTGACTTATTTTGAAAATCTCTTATCAGTAATCGAATGGAATTTGACTGGACGCAGAAACTGTGAAATTTAGAGTGCATTTTGATTTGAAAAGTGCCACTCGCTCATCGGCCCCAGTCTTAGTTTAAAAGCACATCTCTTAACAGATATTGGATCAGTAAAAGACAAAGTGGTATACTGAAAAGTTTTGTCAGAAGAAACAAAAAAGAAATTGAGACTAAATTTTTTTACCTATAGGAGCGTTACGATATTCTATTCTATAGTAGAAGTTTGCAGAAAGAAGAGTTCATTGATTGGTTGAAGACTTTCATCACTAACATTAGAAAACTTGCCGCACAAAGGTGTAACTGTGTGTTAGGAATAAAAAAGAAGTAGGTACTGAATTTCACCAAGCCAAAAGTTTCAGTTTATTTTTCTTGTTCCACATGGGGCCTAACACTACTATAACTCGATTCTTATAAGGACACACGAGTAAATTAGGCATTCAAAGAAACTCAGAAAGTTTCTATCGAAAGCAGTTTGGAGGAACTCAAATCCGATTCTGCTTTAATTTTTATGAGCGTTGAAAAAGTCAATTCAAAACCACTGTCGAATGATTCGAAAGCAGAATAGAGGTGCAGAGGCGCCAAAACCGCTAAGGTAAATAAGACAGATTAGCATCACTAAACAAAGCCCAGAATTTTTTATTAAGGACAAGGAAGTCCACGCAGCAAGTATGGATAAAAGTTTGTCTTACACAACAAACAACGAAGAGAATTCAAAGCGGTTTTCAGTGTTAACATCGAAAAGAGGGGATCAAATGCCGAAAAAACATATGAAGACAACCTAAATTTAATTTTATCTCAGTTAAGTATTAGACAAGCATTTAGCTGCAACTTCGGATCACTGTTCATCGGAAGTAAGGATTGCACCATGCAATTGCGGTGAAGAGCCTTTTTTTAGTTAAAATACGAAAGGAGTCTCGATTTTAGCTGGAGCACTCCGATAGATTATCGGCCAATGTACTTTCAGAGTCGGCATGTTAAGTGAAAGTTTGAGGTTCGAATACCAGAAGCATGACGAATAATGACTTCCAAGAGTAATTACACTGCCTTGAATATGGCGCTCTGACAACTGACAGTCGTTCGGCCATAAAATGGAAGGTCGCTCTCTTTCCTCTCGAGTATTAGTTAAGAGAAATGCGATTGAGTCAGGGGCTCTCGGAGCTCTTTTTTGTCAACCGATAAATTCGTAGGTCCTTGAAATGTGCTTGTTGTACCCGTGATATGATGGGAAGCATGTCCTCCGACTGTTTATCCAGAGGTTCGTGGTTCGAACCCCAACAGAGTTAAAAATGTTTTTTCCACGGGTATCGCCTTTCGCGAGGAATTGGCAAGTCCTCCGTTAGTATTCATTGCCATGAAAAGCGCTTTCACGATTAGCCGTTCGGAACTGGCAAAAAATTGTAGGTCTCCTCCATTCCCTCACAAGGCATGGTTGTGAGAAACGCGCTAGGCCCTGGGGCTGCTCGCTCTGTTGCAACGCCCTATTTATTTATTTATTTATTTTGAAATGTACTAGGCCCCGACGGCGACGCCCCCTAAGTTGCGACAAACTTTTCATTAATTTTTTTCTACCAGAATCCCACCTACCCCTACTTTTTGCGGAACAACAGATGAAAACAAGGTATTGGTTTCTTAACATAGGCTGCAAAATCCCAAAAATATTGCTCATAATAATCCGCATGGCTGCTTGGCAGTGCCACATCCTCAGGTCACCCAACTCTAAAAACCAACGCTTATAAGACTAATGAGAATTTGAGAAACAAAACTCATCAACTTTAAAATCCAAAAGAAATCAGAACCTTTTCACCTCTCACAATATTGATTGCCTCCTTCAGTTTGAGAAGTCAGGAGGTACCTACCCTCATTTCCATATCTCAAATTAACAAAGCGATCTGTGTCCCTAATGCATAAATATTACAAGCCGATGTAGATACCCGCCTTGACATCAAAATTGATACGTTCTTCTGTTCTTTAATATTCCTGCTGTCAGTTCACTTTACATCATGTTAAAAAATGAAAGCCCTCATTGAGACCAAGCAATCTGTCATACATTAATCAAAAAAGCAAAACAAAAACCATGCTATGCAATTTGCTAGCAAAATTGTATTCAAATGAGAATACACCACTTTCGAGATATGTAACTCCCAAAAGTGCGAACACACCCGAACCGACCCGCATTCCCGCAATATTATCTGGAGGAAGGTATCCTATAATATTTTTTTTATTCTTTTCCTTAACCCACCATCTAAGCGTCTATCAACCACAAAAATTCCCCATCATCTGCATAACCTCCTTAAAAAGTCATCTTTTCAGGACTCGCACAATTCGCACATCTCTGGTTGATAATAACAAATTTACGAACAATAAATATTTACAGCCCGGCAAAGATGTCGACTATAGCATGGTGCGCGCTCCAAACAACGAACATCACAACAGCAATCATATAAAATATTTTTATGACAAAGCCATGTCAAGTCGCGTTTACATGAGCTCCCCATATAAACACACCCCCCACATGCTTAAATCGGCACGTCTTCATATCCTATTAACCACGGAAGTATCGGCAAATCTATAGGTAGGTACATATACAGATTCCAGGAAGAAGATGTTTAGGCCCCAACACCGCCGCCGTCGACACCACCACCACCACCACTGCCGCCGCGCGCCGCAAACTACACTGTCAGATGTTACGCATCAAATCTCTCCAAACGACTTTGGAATTCAGCATGCGAAGAAAATCGTTCCAATACATTCCTCTGGAGATCTCACTTCGTCTCTCCTACCGGCTGCCCCCTGCCACCTGCCACCCATCCATGCAAGAGAAGACAATGAAAAGGGATATAAAAATTTCCTTAAATTCGGATCATTTACCTTTGTTTGCCTCAAGTATCAAACTTAATCTCTCAACAAATCCAAAAAAAAAAACAAAATAACAAAAAAAAAAAACAGCAGCTCGAAGAATAAACCGCCCCAAATCACCGCTGACAGTTGCCGTTGTTGTTGTTGTTGCTGGAATGTTAAAAGTTTGGGCTCTATTTCCCTGTTGGAGCATAAAAATCACAACAGCATTCAAATTGAATATTTATTTCGGCATTTGAATCTTCCCTAATCCCCAATCTTGTATAAAGTTTTTCAAATCATCCAAAGCCTTACGTATGTACCTACGTCAACCCCCATCGAGCAGTGATGGCGCTGCTTCGTATATGGCTTTGCAAAAATTGCCCATAACTCGACAGTGAATTAGGTGAATACAACGGTAAGTACCTATGTGTGGTTATCAAAGCAGATACCAATAAGAACAAACCCGAAAGGAGACAGAGCCGAAGCAGTTAAAAACTTTTTGATCCAAATAAAATGAAGACAACTTAACATACCATACAACATCGCACATTGGTTTTGACTGGTGTAGGTACTCGTGTATATGGGCATCAGAACAATGCATGTCATTATAATCTACAATGAGGCCGAACTGAGAAGATGTGTCTTTAATCCGCTGGCCCCAATACGCACTTGGAGACTTGAAGAAGGGTTTGGTTAGGAGCAACCACATCAGCAGGCGACTGCAATGAGTGGCTGGATATAAACAAAAAGGAATTGAAATAGTGCAGCGACCTAAATGGCAGTTGCATATTTGGCTTGAACTAGTTTCGTGTCACTTGCATTCAAACTAAAAGAATGTGCTTCTGCTTTTACAGATTTTGAACTTTTTGAATAGAAATTTTATCTTCACAATAATCTTGTCTCTCTCTCTCTGTTCATGGCCATCGAAAAAGAAAACCAGCCAAGGCTTTTCGCTCTACTTCATTCAATAAAATTCAGGGGCAAGTCAAGTCAAGACACAGCAACAAGCAGCTAAAGGTATGTCATAGAAAATGTAAACTTTTAGGACAAAATGTCTCCGGTTTGTTTTTCAAATTGAGGTGAGTTTGCTCTTCGACAACAAATGACTATGATGACGAGGACAAGTTTAGTGAATTTTGAAACGTTCGATGTTGGGATATTTGAGAAATAGTGCAGTCAATGAAGCGAAAAATAGGGCCTTACCTCCGAATTTTTTTACTGTGAACCGATATGCATGAAATTTTGGAATTAGGCTCATCTTACCCTTAACTTCAAAAGTGAAAATAATTTGAACACCGCAACCACCCTGGGGGTGGTTGCCACGCCTTCTCGGGGGTGAATTTTTTTTTTCAAAATAACCTCGGATATCGATAGAAGGCCTAATTTTAAGCAAAAAATCAAATATAAAGTTTTTCATTAAGTCCAATACTTTTCGAGTTATTGGCAATTGAATAAGCGAGCTGTAGTGCAAATAAGGGGAGCATTTAATGTTTTTTTCTTTTAAATCAATTAGTTTTTGGACCATAACTCCTTCAATTTTCATGCTATCAACAACTTATAAAAAACCATTGTAAAGGTAATTGAAAGAGCTACAACATCCTTTATTGCAATATGTACTAAACAACCTTTTGCTAAAACGGTGAAGGGTTAAAGGACTTAAGAGAGGCGGCGATTGCGCTGCCACGCGCTCTTTAAACAATCATATCTCCGTCAATTTTTGTCTGACAGAAAAAACTAAAAAACCAAATTGTTTGTCAAAAAAATACCTAAATTTTTCCTTTTGACACTTTTATACGTATCTAACGTCATTTTAGAGATATTGTGAAAAAAAGTGGGTTTTTTTTAAATTTGAAAATTTTTTGTTTTTTTTTTAAATCGTGACTTTTTTGAAAAATATGTGTCCTGAAGCAGCCAATCTGATACTATCTATCAAACTCTTCATAACAAACTTAGTTTTAGGCGGAATACGATTAAATTTAATTTTGGTGGAAATGGCACTTATGGAACCCATTGATTTAAGAGAAAAAAACATTAGATGCTCCCCTTATTTGCACTACAGCTCACTTATTTTACATGCAAATGACTTTAAATAGTGCTCATTTTAAAGCTTATTTCAAGCACTACAAAATATCTCTTTATATTAGAATGCATAAAATGCATCTGCTCGCCGCTAGATGGCATTGAAAATATCGATTAAATTTCAGACAAAACAAAAAATTACTTTGATCTTTAATATCTAGCTTAATATTGCACTTAGAATACATTAAAAAAAAAACAAATTGTTAATTGATTTATCTGCTACAATTTTGTTCTTTATAAAATTTTCGATAAAACGTATAGTTTTGGAGATATTTGCAATAAATAGATGAAAAACGTGAAAAAATTGCGAATTTTCAATTGCCAATAACTCGAAAAGTATTGGACTTAATGAAAAACTTTATATTTGTTTTTTTTGCTTAAAATTAAGCCTTTTATCGATATCCGAGGTTATTTTAAGAAAAAAAAATTCACCCCCGAGAAGGGGTGGCAACCACCCCCAGGGCGGTTGCGGGGTTTGATTCATTTTCACTTTTGAAGTTAAGGGTAAGATGAGCCTAATTCCAAAATTTCATGCAAATCGGTTCACAGTAAAAAAATTCGGACCTAAAATGCTTCATTGACTGCACTAAAAGCCCTTTTGTCACATAGCAGAAATGTCCGACTGATCCAAATGAAAAAAAATGAAGTCGGAACAGGAAAACTAAAGGCCATTGGCGACAAAACCAAAGAGCAAGAGGAATTTGCAAAAAAATACAGACAGGGTATGGCAATTCGCAACTAAAGCCTCTGACTTTTGAGTTCTCTCCTGGGGCCCAACTGTAACTCGATTGTACTTTCGAATCATTTGAAAATTATTTTTGATTCGACCATCAAATGTCAATAAGATTGAAAGTGGAATCGATCTTGAATTCTTCGAACTGCTTTCGACAAAAACTATTAAGTTTCGGTGAAGTCTGTCGTTTATTCCTACGTCCTAAAGAATTAAGCAGGAGGAGTCTAAAGTATTCAAAAAAAATTTTATTGTAGAATCGAGTGTCATAGGAGGACCCCAGATCTTTATCTGTTGGGCGAAAAGAACGGCTCAACTTCCATAGAAGCTCCAAAGGAAAACAATTGCCGAATGAAATAAATTGAAAAAATGATCCTGAAACTAAAGAGCGGTGTGCTTGAAATTCAAGCCTTGAATAGAAAAAATTGAAACACCGAAAAATGTTATCATCGACTAAAAATGGACTTTATTTGAAAACAATGTTTTTGGTATGGCTACGATGCAGTCCAATTTTGAGGACCAATTTTCAATCACATTTCGCAGCATTTGGGGTTGCATTATCGGCAATAACACGGTAAATTTGTTTTCCAAGTCATCTATCGTCTCTGGCTCATTCGTGTAGACTAGTCACTTTACATGCCCCGTCAGATAATATATGTATATTAATATATTGTAAGACTGCTCGATCTTGGAGGATAACTTACAAACCGAACACTCAAAAGTATGAGCCTACAAAACGCTTCCTTCAACGAATTGGGGGACAAATCTGTGACTTGTTGCGCCACAGGTCTGACACTAGCAGGCTATCCAATTCACGAGCAAACAAGTTACATAAACTGGTAAGAAGTAAGGTAAAAAGCAGTGATAATAAATAGAAGCATATGGTCAAAGTGGTTTTGAAAAGATGAAAAAAACTCGCCTAGAATTGGAAACACAGAAGCCGCATAAAAGAAGCAATAAAAAAGCGCACTAACTCCAAGCGAAGAGCATTCCCTTTGCCTGTTTTGGAAGCTGGAAGAAATTTCAACCTCGGATGCTAATGCTTATCATAATCTATATAAGAAATACGACAAAACACATTGAATGAGGTCGCAACCATCTTCAAAATAGCCGCCAAAGTTCAGTAGCGACGCTCTTGTGTATGACAGCAAAATTCTGCACAGATGGCGACAGTAATGTGGAACTTGAATCCAGCTTCATAGAAAAACCCGACATCACAACCAAAGAAGCTAGTGCGGTAGTTATAAGAACTCCAAAGAACGCGGTATGAGATACCATATGAGTTTTGGAAAGAGATTGGAGATATTAACTTCAAATAGCTCACGATTCTTGTATCCGAATTTATTGGAGGTGATAGTCTGCCTCAGCAATGGAGGGTAAGTTACCTTCCTCATGGAAAAACACCGTACTTCCTTAGAGAAGGTGCATGTGGTGATGGTTGTCTTCGAAAAAGTATTCGATCGACAATCACAAGCTTTAGTATGAGTAGCCCTCAATCAGCGATGACAGGAGGAAAATGTGCAGGTGATTGAGGTGATGGAAGTCTCAGATGGTATATACTAAGCAGCTGCGTAAAAGTTTGATAAAACAGTTGGTATACCAAATCAGTGCAAAGAATACTGATCAATGATCAATAGTAACGCAACTTCGTGATAACGTAAGTAAGCGTTTGGTCGACGAAGTGACGAAATAACTCCGCACCATCTTCTCTGATATAAAATGCACTAAAGCTGAAGAAATGACTCATAGCGGTTGTACATCTAGCTGCACAGCCGTGTCTTCCAAGCCGTGATCTTGGCAGTTACCAACGCTGCAAAACAGGTGTCCATGATGGCGCTATCACATGCTGATATCACTTTTTTCCAAGCAGAAATAAAAGCGCCACTCTTGTTATTTCAAAGCTTGTTTCTTCTTGGCACACAGCATAACGTTAGACTGTGCTGGGTTCCCGGTCAAAGTGGTTTAGCGTGAAACGAAAAAGCGGGCGAACTATCGAGAAAAGGCTCAGCACTGGACCCTTCTCTCACTGATCAATCAACCAGGGTCCCACCCTGTGAAATTAAACAGATCTTTAGTTACAAAATAATACGAAAATCCAATGAAAGATGGAAACGCCTGAATTTCTGTGTCACTTCCAGGAAACAATGGCCAATATGCGATAAGAACGGATATGAAGGGCTACTATCCTTGAATAGGCCTTCATTACGATTACTTATCAGTATTATAACCGGACACAACCAACTATAGGCTACCACAAAATCAAAATACCACTCACTTCCTTTGACACTGCCGAACCAAAAAAAATTTCTAGGCAATTACTTCTTCAATGAACTAGAAGAGTTATCAGACACTCCAAGAAACAGCCTGTTGAACTTCATTAAGGTCACAAAATGGTTAAAAATTAACCAACAATATACTCATTGGTTTTCTTTTAGGACGTAAAAATACTCCAGGGTATCAAAATGGATCAACATTGATCTAAGTGTGGCGGAAGTGAGATTTTTGTTTTTTTGGGGTTTTGTAGATAAACCCCAGAAGATTGACGCCTTGGAAGAGATTATTCGACGCGTTATTGCTGACATACGGCCCCAAACGCTGCCAAAAGTGATTGGAAACTGGGCTTCTCGACTGGAATTTATTCAATCTACCAACTTAAACAAATTGGTCTAAATCATTTTTAAAACATAACGACAAGCCCGTGTCCTTATAACAAAAGTGGAAATCTTGGCCGTAACATCAATATGCGTTATATTTCTACTTTAAGACCACATGTTTATAAAAGAAAAACATGTAATGGTTACAGTTTCTGTCAAAATAGCAGGATTATCCTGGACTCGTCTTGAATGAACCTATATGCCTCAAATAATGTTATCGTTTCATAATGACCCCGTGATGCCGGTGCCGTAATGTTAACCATGTTTGCCTGTTACATGGGAGATTAGCGGAAATATCCAAAACAAATCAAAAACCAATTAGGTACTTTCCAGAAATATCAACAAGTATCGCCTTTTGTGTGGAATTGGAAAGTCTTCGAAGAGTAATTACTCATTGCGGTGAAGAGCGCTTTCTACTAAGCCGACCGGAATCAATATAAAATTGAAGACCCTGGAACTGGGTTTGGGCTGGATGTTTTCATAATTTTGTTGCACAACAATTTATAATACCTATTAAGTTCATAGTTAAAGCGCAACACTAAACTATGATGTCTCTGATATTGTTTTTTTATTTCGAGGTATAGTTGGTCCAAATTTTGACTAACAGGTGATTAACCTGTTAGTCCAGGTTCAATTATAGGGTGATCGACTCCTTAATCCTTAGACGGGGACCAGAGGATGAACAACCATCTGGTCTCATTGTACCCTTTGTGGTCTGACTGACTTAGACTCCGTATTCAAGGAGCCATATTTAACATAACCTAAGAAGACGGAATACAGCTCTCCAATTTGTAATGTTCGCTGAAAATCAACCACCTTAACTATTTCGTAACTAAATTCACAGCTTAGAAGATAAACAAATATGAGAAAATAAACAGTTCAATAAATCAAAGCAGAATACGAATAGTTCATCTTAAATGTCAGCCATTCTTTCCCATTTCTCAGAAAATCACCATTTCCAACCTAAAGCAAAAAAAAAACCAAGTTCATAAACAGTGGCTATCAAGCAATGTATTACATTTTTGACAGCTAAAATTACTAGACATGAATTCATCCAGTCCTGAGAACTTGATACACATCTCTTTGGAGTATCTTAACAATAAACCTCTAACTCATACCCTGAGTAAAGTTTTTCGTTGTTAGGCTTTTTTTTTCTCACTCCGCAGCAAAATTTCTATGTCCTTCCTTCAGCAAGAGTAGGTACTATACACCGACACGTTCAAATTTTTATTTATTTTTTCTTTCTACCGAAAAAAAATTTAATGAATAATCCATGTTAGCCTTCTATCTATTCTAAGCCCAAAAACCATTTATCTCAATTGTCACTTCAAATCTCATGGCAGATAAATAACATCCTGCTTGGGGTGGTTGTAAATTCAATTTGACCGAATTTTAAGACATCTTCTTGTAATAAATTCAAAAAATAAAAATAAGTGTGTATATAGACTCTTCTTAGCGGAAGTTGCTTTGGAAGAATTTCATTTTCACCCGTCACGCACTAGTCAGTTGGCTACATACCAACGAAAACTATACACGCACACCATAGGCGGAACCTACGGTCGAAGTTTCGCTAAGGATATCGAAGAACATGAATTCGTTCTTAGTTTTTTTTTTATGTTTCTGCAACCCATTTCAGAAGATGTCACTTTATTCCTCGAAGCCGTAATTCCTGGAACGGCTCCATGTTGATGAATTTATCAAGAAAAGCTAACCACTCGGAAACGTCATTTGATATCCAAAGAACTTTGAGTGCCTACGAAGCAAAAAAAGAAGAGGATAAACAAAAACGGTTTATTTTGTTTTTTGTGTAAGGAAAAATAAATTATTTCCAAAACTTCGCCATGCTCATAAAGATGTAAATACATAAACACTGAGTGGCTGCCTCAACACTTCTCATTACGGAATACAATTTTGTTTTTTAAAATCTAAAAAATAAGAACTCAGGCATTGTTTGTCTTGGAGCAGGATCTGCCTCACAAGTCACAAGGAACCTTTAAAAAGGGCGGCCATGGTGCAGTGGTAGAGTGTTCAGTAGATATGCCGGACGCGTGGGTTCGAGTCCTACTCTGGGCATCTACTTTTCTTTCAGCCTCCCAGCTTCATAATGACGCCAACCTTGAGGTTATATGTGAAATTACTAACGCCTTATTTCCAACTACTGCAACACAAGCCATGGATCGATACACTCTCCAAGATCGCGGAATAATCGTGTCTATTATCTCAATACTTAGTCTGTGATGTTGGCGCAGCGCGATTTCCGTCAACGATTCCCTGGCCGTCCGACACCGACGCGACGACGCAAACACTCCGCCGTTTGGCCAACAACCTTGAAGAGCATGGGACGATACGAGACGTTGCCAAGAGTAGCCGGCCCCGGAGCGCCCGTTCTGCCAGAAACACCCTTTAAAGTGACTATGTGGTGCGCTCTTTACGCTCAAAGATTCATCAGGCTGAGGAAGCGGTTGGCCCTAAACGACAATGAAGGACGGTGCGTGCGAGACTCTGGAAGCCCTCAAGGACAAGTTTCGACACGAGTGCGAGAATCTATCGCCCGAAGTTCTCGCTGAAGTGATATGGCTATCAATTGTGACGGCGCGGCGCGGCGCGGCGCCCATCTGGAAGATATAATCTTCTAAAGGTTCAAATAAACATATTCAAAAAAACAGAGTCAAAGTTTTTCATTGAAACAACATTGAATGACTTCATTTGGCCCAACTTGTATGATGATACACCTAGGTAAAGCTTTATGTATATATGTTTGTCTCAGATCAGAGGCGATTTAGTATGAGCAACAGGAAAAATATCAATACGGCCATGTCAACGTAACAAGTTCAACGGCATTTGCCTTGCTATCAACCTTCATAAACTTTGACGATTACACATCCAAACACAAGAGAGAATCTCTGTAACATGGTTGTTAATGGACACACACTGCTGTGAAATGAAGTGAGTTAAACAAGACGTGGCAAACCACACTCCCCTCACCCGTGAACAGCTGTGCTGACATAAACATTCTCACTTGAATGGTCTAAATGACATAAGGACCTGGTTTACATGCATCTTCGTATCTTTAACAGGAGCGATAAGATTAATGTAACCATCGTCTCATGTGAAGAAGCGCAGCCTTCCCACTCCTGTCACTATATATATGCTACCTTCCTTCTATATGTACTAACACCCAAAATCCGTTCTTCTTTTTTAGTGTGCAATCAGTGGAAGATGAATCATTTCGACACATGTCACTGTTAGCTCATATCCGGAATCACTTTTTTGTTTCCGGATGTGCGCATTTGCTTTGCGTTCAAAAGTGTAGGTATGTACGAGTGTAGAACGAAGTGGGTGTGTGTTATTATATCCTTAAGAGCCTCAATACGGGAAGACATGCAAATGCTTTTACGATATGATTAAATCCATCCCATACGTCGTGTGTTACTACACAAGAATATAGAAATAAGAGAAAAGAAAAGCATTGTTTCAAAGTCGTGATGGTGGTGGAGGTCCTTATACGATTTATATACTCAGTGAGTAAATGCAACACATCGCACGTAATTATTCTCGAATGTGAAGTCATTTCACATCCGCTCTGCATCCCATCAACTAACGCCACCGTCAACTTCACATTTATGTATGCTTCGAGCTTAACGCGTTGTTTTGAACTCCCATATCAAGAAGGGAGGCGGTACACTCGACGAGAGCTTTGTCCTTGCTCATGGAACCCATACTCGAAGATTGATGAACAAAAAGTGAATGCGGAGACTATAAACTCCCTTTGTATTGTGGTTGGATTATACTAAAAATAGGTTATCATTTGTTTTCTTCCTTCGTTTCCAATAAATTCTCGCTTGTGTTGGAAGGAGTTTCTAAATGGGGTTATCCCAGAGCAGGGTTGGCTATCATCACCTATAGAAGAGGTGACCCAAAGCCTATAATAATGGAAATCAATTTGCATACCCATATATGTATACACAGTTCTAGTATGCCAAAGAAGAGAATTCGTTTCTTTTGATATCCCTCTACGAATGCAATACATCATGTCATGTGTCCTTTAAGCACGCTTCTCGCACTATGAAAGGACTCGAGTAAAGTTTTTTATGTATATGTGTGTTTGTTTTGTGTGGGAGAAAAAAAAGAAAGAAAAAAATCCAAGAACTAAGCAAAAGCCGTTTGTTCTTAACAGAATACGATTAATCATCGAGATGAATATCATTGTCAGAGTATCATGGTGATCAAGTGAAGTTATTTCCGTTTCTTTTTTCGTCCTTTTTTCTTTCTTTTCTTTTGTATCGTATTTTGTGAGCGTTGATAGGTCTTCTGAGGAATTGTTGGGATAGGAATATAGTGCACCATTAAGTAATTGAAAAAGTTTTCAAAGTTTCCATAGTTTGTTGAAGAAGGATCTTAACAAGGTCCTTGTATGTTGGACTTCGTTCGAGGAAGGGGACATAGATTAATTGATTGACTAAATAGAGGGAGTTGACAATAGAAGGTGAGTACAGATTAGTCATTTATAAACATCAGGAAATGTTTAAGGAAGTGGATTGATTAGCTTTTATTGAACCTAATTGACTGCGCTCTTGGACATGATGTTGATTGTCAAGTGGAAGGCTTTTGCAATTGCCTGTCAAATAACTATATACCTTGTGTCAAATGATTTAAATGTTTAGGTCAACATTGAGCACACAGGCTCGCAAACATAGTTTTTGATGTTGCATTTCATCTTCTTATTGAAAACGCAAAGCCTTTGAATCATTTTGGCTGACGTACGTTGCTTTAACAGAAACACAATTTTGAACGAAGTTCAATATGATTTAGAAGTTTGAAAAAAATGGTGAAGTTAAGGCTGAAAAGAAACCTGCACCTGTTTTAACATTCATTTTCGAGCCGTCTCGTTCATATGAGGCAATTCACTCTTTCAATCCTGTCTATTGGGAAAGCTGGTTGAGACACATACAAAGTACTGACAGCTTTTTGGTTTTATTGATGCAGGTACTGTTTCTGGGGATTTTTAAACTTAAAGACAAAAGACAACATTGGGTTTTTGAAGCTTTGAATTCTATTAGACTTATATTACCTCATGTAACAATGCTGTCAATGTTCGAGATGACCTTATCATACGTAGCCGTTCCAGTTCCAAATCAAATAGAGAAGCCTAAGGTTCAGTAGTCAGCAAATAGTTAAAGGGATTAGAAATATCGGAACTTTTCTGGTCCTTTCTGAAAGTAAGAAAAAGAATAGCGGAGAAAAAAAAATCTGGGACCCACCAGTATTTGTAGGGCCTTTATCAGACTTGAAACCATCCAATACAAGGGTCTGAAATGTAATTTCAATTTAAAGAAACTCATTGATACCAAAAACACGCAAAAAAAACTTGATGTAAAACTCTATCAAAAGTTTTAGAAATATCAAAGAAAAAATCAGATTTTTGTTTTAGTTTTGGTGGAGGCAAAATATTAATAGGCTTAATACAAGCTATTGACTTACAAACTAAGAAACTTAATAGCTAAGACTTACTAACTAGTTGTAACGCTTAGGAGACGAGATTTTAGACAAGGAGTACTCATATTGAAGTCAAAACAAGAGGAGTGAGAGTTGACATTCCTCAGCATTCGGGAGTAGTTTCATTGGAGCCTTAAGAAGTTCGATGGGTGAGAAGATAGAAGAGACGGGGATTCTGGGTGTTACGAGGGTTAGTATTTAGAAAAATGCATTCGTTAAGGGCTGGACAGTCAATGGTACCTGTGAGGATTCGGTGAAGAGAACGTCAAAAATTTTTCTAAGATCTTTCAGCGTATTGAGGTTGAGGAGTTTGATTCGGTCTTGATAAGGAGGTAATATCAAGGCATTACTCCAATTAAGACCTCGAAGAGCAAATCGGAGGAAACAGCGTTGTATGCTCTCAATTCTGGCAATGTGCACTTGTTGGAAAGGTGACCAGACTTGAAAAGCGTATTCAAGAAGCGGACGAACAAATGAAATGTAAAGGGATAGGGTTACGTAAGGGCCTGCAAATTATTCTTGGGACCATCGTTTCACGAAGCCGTGCTGAATTTGCTTTGAGGATTATGTCATCGACATGCTTGAGGAAATTCAGCTCACGGTCGCAAATAATCCCAAGGTCACGGATCACCTCAACGGTGGAAATGATTTGACCGTTTAGAAGATAGAGACGGGGAGAAGATTTTATGCGTTTACGTGAGAAGGTTATTGATCGGCACTTGGACACATTTAGCTCCAGGCAGTTTTTGGAGCACCATATTGAAAAATTGTCGAGGTCATGTTGGAGGAGGGAAGAGTCTTCAGAAGAAGAAATGACTCGGTAAAACTTAGTATCGTTCGCATAGAGAGAGATAGAGGAGTGTTTTATGATCATTTCAATGTCGTTAATACTGAGAATGAAGAGGAGAGGGCCTAAATGGCTGCCTTGGGGAACACCGGATGTAGCTAGAAAGCGGCTGGATAAGGCGGATCTAGGCCGAACGCTGTAACAACGGTTTTCTAAATAAAAAGAAATCCATCTCATCAGAATGGGTTCAAAGCCGAGGGTGGAAAGTGTAAAAATAATAAGTTTGTGAGAGATTTTATCGAAAGCTTTACTAAAGTCAGTTGAAATTACATCGACCTCCTTTCCATTCTCCAAGGCTGAGAGGGAAAATGAGACAAAGTCAACGAGGTTTGTTGTTGTTGACCTGCCTTTGAGGAACCCGTGTTGTCTAGGGGAAATGAGAGATTTGCAACAAAAACTTTAGTTTTCATACATTACGCTTTCGAAATTTTTGGATATATGCGATAGTTTAGCGATGGGACGATAATTTTTCAAGTCACACTTTGGACCTTTCTTGTGTGGAGGGGTTATAAACGCCATTTTTCAAGCTTGGGGGAAAGCTAAAAGGGATATGGACAAGTTAAAGGTTTTTGAGAGGGGAAGGGAAAGAGTTGAGGAGCACTTCTTATGAAATATGGCAGGTATACCATCGTCACTTAGATGATTTAACTTTGCTTCAATTAGATGGCAGTCAAAGAAACGTGAAAGGAATGGATCAAAAGAACGAGAAATAAGGAACAAAAGGAACAAAAGAATCAACCGTGAAAGACTGTTTGAAGCAACTTGCGAAATAGATTGCTACGGCGAGTGCATCGGATGAGGTTTAGTTATTGAAAGAAAGGGAGGAAGGGTACCCGTCAGATTTTCTCTTGTGGTTGACGAATTCCACGAAAGCAGTGGAAAGATTGGTTTCACCAAAACAGTGAAAGGTTAGGTACCATTTTTCGGTGTACTATGGACATTTATGAAACGTACGACTTGGATCGCAAACGATCGAATTTGGTTTTCAGTTCAAGGCATTCGACATTTCGATGTCGAAAAAATCGAATTTTTTTGTACGATTATCGGTACGATATTTGTATCGTGTATTATCCGCTTTCTCTTGAACCCAACTTCGGAAGTACAGTTAATCAATCAGTATGTGGAATGCTCTACCAGACTCAGTCTTTCCTATTTTTCAAACTCTCACACCTTGTTTTGTAGCTTAATAACAGTGATTTTAACCCGTTTATTGATGTGTGCGTAACTTACAAAACTATAATCCTGTTAACAGTAGATTTGGCGCTACTGCAAAGCCAGCCAAAGCAGCCATATGAATCAAGCTGACTTTTTCAATATTTGGCAATGTCTGGCCCTTATACTAACAAAATCATATGTACACGTAAAATAAATTATGTTTATTTTATTGCATTTTTGGCCGACCGTCCTTTCATTCAAGAAGTTAAAAATCTGCATTTAAATGTAAATGCTTCCTCAATAACAAAATAAGGAAGTCAAAAATACTCCTTAATTTTTCTCAAAAAAGTACACTGAGCTAGCACGTTCCCATAAAATAGTAGATCGAGTTCACTGCACCATTTTCTTCTAAGTTCACTAGATTCTTTGCACTGTGGGTGGTGAAATGAAACGAATAAAAATCGAAGCTACAATTTCCTTTCTTTTCGGATATTACGACGCAGGGCTTATTTTACTTCACCACATTCTCCCAACCACACCTTGGTTGAGAATGAAAGGGACCTGGTCTTTTTCCCAATCCCGAGCGGCTAAGTGAAGTAACACTTTTCATGACATAAAAACTAATTTAACCCAGTGCCTCGTGAAAGGTGGCACTTGTGAAAAAACATTTACCTACTACTTGAGCCTCAAACTCCCACGCAACAGATAAGCATGATAATTATTACGCCACGGGCGTCAAAATCCTCTTTGTTCCTTTCTCGGACTTTGCAAAACTGCGCCTTGCCGTTAAATATGTAAAATACTGCCTTTTAGACCGGGTGATCCATAAAAAGGGGATAAGCTTATGCTTTATCCTTTAACGCAATTACCAAGCAGAACCAAAGTAAGCGGCAATAAATCACCGGTATTCAAACCAGAGAAAAATAAATCCTAAAAAATTTTATTCAAAACAGCCAATGGACTTACTTCACCGGAACACATAATTTTGCTACATACACCACACCCACACCAACTGGTAAAAGGGAAATCAAGAAATAAATTCACCCCAAGTTCATTTCTTTGAGTTTAAAACAATCACTTCCTGAACAAGAGATAAATATTACCAAGTATGATAATCCATTAATACCAACACTTCAAAAACGTCTATAAATTTTTATGCGAAGCGAAGAAAAATAACTGGGAAAATATTTTCACCATTGACTTCCTCGATTCTCTTTCTACATCATTACCGTACCGCCGATGTCCTTACGCCAAAGTTTCCCCTATAGCAAAATCCCAAAATTGTATAATTTACTCAATAGAATAGCTGCATAACAAAGTAATCCAATGCTGTTTTCTTATAAATCGCTTTTCTCAGTCGTTACTGTTTTCTCCTTCTGATTAAACAAAAAAAAAAAAAAAAATCAAAAAAAAAATAAAAAGAACTTCATTTTTAAATCTTGTATGATTTACCTAAGCGCTGTGGCACTTATTCCAACATCTCCAAGTCCTATACGCCCCCGGGTAATCGGGGAGTATACACTGCGAAAGAAGAGCAAATTTAAATAATAATCAGACTCGTACAGCTGTTGTCCCATGATACCCACTGTATTTACTATTTACTTCTCCAGGACAATGTCCTTGGTTCATAGCGAGAGCGACTGTATAGTATATATATACACCCATAGGTATACACAGACAACATCTAGTTCATTTTATTTTAATTTCGGACGATTGTCCGGAATCGTGGAATTGCGATAAGGAGAGTGCCAAAAACAAAAATGATTTGGCCTTGTTTTTCCACTGACTTAAAGCTGAAATAGATTGAAATTATGGTGGTGCTGGTTTTGTCGTCACTTCTCTTGTCGACGAACATCTTTCCGTTTTGGGACGAATGCAAAAGGTGTGAGTTGAGGTCACAAGGGGAATAAACAATGAAGTTTACTTCTGGGATGGAACATTTCAGCTGTTTTTTTTTTCTTCCATTTTTTTGTTAAAAGGACATGACTAAGCAGAGTGAATGTAGGACGTAGGTTTACGATTTAGGTCTTATTATTTCCCTTTCCCTGTCATGACCATCAAGAGGCGTGCCTATGGTGGCATAAATTTGCGATTTTTTTAAGTCTTGGGATTTACTAAGCAAATTTATAGCTTCTAGGTATAATCTCCATGCGTACAGTTGCTACATTGATCAAACTTACATAATCGAGCAGAAAGAATTCATTCAAGCAGCGTTTTCTTTGGCCGACAGTAAAAATTATAGTCCCTGGGTAAACTTTGTTCATATTCCAACAGGAGTCTGTTGGAGTCCGGATTTGTGGGACTGCGAATCGTCAGCCACGTATACATATGGCACTTTACATTTTTATAGTAGTAGTAGTATATTTATTACTTATTTCCTTAACAATTTTTCTGATATGTGTTTAAAAATACAAATAAATTAAAAGAAGAGAAATAAATCAGAAGCATTTGAAATTTTTTAAAAATTGTTTTAAATGCCCCTTCAAATTCATGAAAAAGTATTTCTATCACCATTGGTAGCTGTCCGAAAGGAAAAGGCTCACGAGCCACAACATTAAGCTGCTTAAGTCTTACACAATGATGTGGTGTGCAGATTCACTCATCGAAATCGGAACTTCCTACTTTACTGTGTTTCAGAAGATAAAAAGTAACCAGCACCAGCGACAGTGCAAATATAGGGAAGTATATCCAATAGCAAAGCACTAGAATCACCGAGCTGCAGAAATTCAATCATCGCAAAGAGACTAACGTCAAGTCCATCTTCTTCACACGATGATTGGAAGAAGGACAGAAGCGTTCAAAACCTCAAATATACAAACAACTTCTCTAACTATCAATCACATCTTATAGAGATAGAGAGATATAGAAGTATGTTTTCATAATAAAGAAGACTGAGTTGCCAACAACCATTTGAAGTAAAATCACTTGATTATTTTGTATGGTGGGTTTTTTTCGTTATAAATAAGACCTGTGGCTGTAACTTAACTTTTTTTTTCCAAAATAACACCATTGAAACTTATTGCCGCAGGGCTTATTGCACTACAAGGCACTTATCTTATCTCAACGAAACCATGGTAAGGATTGTAAGGGACCTGCAAATTTTTGCTGATTTCAAAAAGCCAAGTGAAAGAACTTAGTTGGTTGGTATCCCAAAACCATCCCAAAACTGCTTTTCTAGCTGTGAAAAATCACCACTTCTAAAATCAGCAGACAATTAAAGGTTCCCTTCATTCCTCAGACGTTGCTGTTGAAAGAAAAGCACTCGACTAGCTTTAACTTTTTTTTTTTTGTAGTGTATTCGAAGGTCTCTTTTTCGTCACAAAACGGTTTCAATTGATGGAACTACTAAGCAATTCAAATTGCTCACCTTTTGTCTCATTATGGCCTTAATGAGAGCCTAGATCCGTAGATCAATGAACTCCAACCAGGTTTTCTTTAAAATCCCATGAACTGCCAAAAAAACTAGGTTTTCGGTTCTCAAAAAAACCTAATTAAAGACATTACTACACATTCTTGTAATTTTTTTTTTTTTTTTATTATTATTTTTTTTTTTATTCTATTTCTTTTATCTTCAAGCAATTTTACAGCTAACAGATATAGCACTGCAAGAATAAATCATTAAAATATAAATAACTATAATAAATCAGTCTTAAACTTACTTCGACTAAGGATTGAAAAATCAATTTCTGAAGGCACTTCATTGACATCAGTTATACTACATCTTGATAACGTTTCAAAACATCCATAAATTAGTCTATGCGTTTTTTGAAATAGGAAAATTCTTGTTTTCGTGGACCTGGCAGGTGCATGAATAGGTAATAGAGCAAGGAGTGTTGGACACTTTAAAGGGTAGCATTGTAAGTCTCTTATGAGCATCACACCATGCATTTTTCTTCTTGATTCTAATGATTTAATTCCAAGCAATAAGCACCTAGCTTTGTAGACAGGTCAAAAACCCCAGCTCATTTTGTTGAAAACGTATTTCGTAAATCTTCTTTGAACCGATTCTACCCTCTCAGAATTAACTTTAAATGCAGGACTCCAGATTACATCAGCGTAATACAAAAACGATCTAACGAGAGATGTAGTACAAAGTTAATAAAACATAAGGATCTCGAAAATCTTTGCCATTTCGTTTTATGAATCCAACTAACGAGTTAGCTTTTGGTACTAAGAAGTTAATCTGGTTCCTAGAATTTAGTGAAGAATCACGAATAACACCTAAGTCCTTAATATTTGAGACACGATCTAAGACATTAGATTCAATTGTGTAATTGAACCGAATACTGGTACATTTTCGAGTAAATGAAATAATGTTACACTTTTTTATATTAAGTTTCAAGCAATTTTCGTGACACCAGTGTGTAAGAGAATCAAGAACAGATTGAAACAATTGACAATCACCTAAGCTGTTAACTATCAAGAATAGCTTGAGATCGTCCGCCTATAACAAACACCTACAATATTTGAATGCAGATATAATGTCATTGATAAAAATTATGAAGAACAATGGACCGAGGTGGCTACTTTGGAGTACACCCGATGTACACTGAATTTTTCTTGAAAAAGAAAATTTTAACCTTTTGTTTTCTACAGGAAAGGTACGAGGATATCCTACGAAGGAGTTGAGAATGAAAATAGTAAAATATGCCAGATTTGTTATAGTGGATCTAAAAGATACAAAACCCTGCTGTACTTCCGGATAAAACACATTCAGTTTTAAAAAAAACTTTAAGTCGTGACCACAGGGCCAACGGAGGGCTTCATAGAGCAAACCTTATGTTACCCATAATAGCCCTAGCGTCGCACGCACACATTTGACATCCCGTTTTTCATACATACAATTTAAAAACCAATGCAAAAAGCTTATACATATTTGCTTTTGTCTAAGAAGAGCCATTTGTGTATGAGATTAACTTTAGATACAAATCAAACACATCGACCGATGGCTGTATCAAAAATAACGTAATTTAGTAAAATGCAGATGTGAAAGGACACTACATCAGAGTTTAAATTGCAAGGAATTGCCAGTGCCATCTCCAATCGAGTGTCCCTCCATCTTTTCCATGAATCTTATGACACCAGCATTAAACACTGAAGAACAGTCGCAGCCAGTAATAAAAATGCATGATCGTGAATGACAACTCTTGCAGGCTGCATAACGGCTATGAAGACACAAATTTTGCTGTCAGGCACAGTGCCTTAATTCAACTTGGACGATGATCAAAAATGCCAACCTTCCGAAAAAAAAGAAGATAAGCAAAATATCATCAGCATCGTATGACCGATCCTAAGAAGTTGAGAACTTCACAATTACGTTAATTGTAGCGGAATAAGCATCCTTATCGTCGCGTATAAGATCTTGTCTGCTGCAATATGTGAACGCCTGAATCTCCACGTCAACAAGTTCATAGGTCCTTATCAATGTGGTTTAAGACAGAAGAGACCGAAATCGCCAAATTTTCACTTACTTGCAGGGGAATTTCTTAACGAAAAAAACTAGTCTTAGTTGACGAAAACAAGTGGAAGAATCATTCAATCGACTTCCAGTGCAAAACTGCTCGCCCGAAACCAAAATTGATATCGAAAGATGTTGGTAGAGAACCAAGTTTAGTCCAAACCCGCCTAAGTAAGCAAGTAGTGTGGGCCAAAAGATCTTTCAGGTCAAAGTGCTACTAAAAGTGATTTACCTTTGTCCTATCAACATTTAATAAAAAGGGCGATTTTAAAACCCAGAGCAAGGAAAACGAGTCTATAATGAAGGTAAAGACTATGGACGGCTAGACTTATTATCAATGAAAAATTTAGCGTTTCTCATAAGGACTAGACTAACAAACTTTTGATGGAGAATATAGAAGATACAAAACAATTGACTGAATTTAATGAATGATTTTTCACCGAGCCATAACTCAAAAGTGCTGATTTGCTTCAACATTTCAACATAGATAGTTCCAAACGAGAAAATAGTTAAAACTAACCTGGCTTTTCTAATTTTCTATCGGATTTAAAATGGAAACCGAAATTAAAAGCGTGTGTTCTTATTTCCGAACGGATTCACTATTGATAAAAGCCTTTGGGAACTTTTAACTTTTAAGAACCTGCATTATAATTTTAGTGTAGTTTATTCTTTTTCATGTTCAACAATAAATAGTGTTTAACGGAACTCATCAACCGCATTCAATTCCTCTCAAAATGACAAGCGAATTGACATCAATAATTTTTAAACGGGAGGATATGGTATCCGAAAGGAAATCAGAGCAGTGGCCTAAAAAGAGTTCTGGCCCGAAACTTCAATCCAATACTATGGAAACTATCCTTAAGTTGTTTTAAGTTAAACTTTCTGAGTGGAACAGGAAATGCATTCCAAGCAGCAATTGAATTACTGTGGCTGTAGTTTTGGGAACACTCTGTTTACAAAACAATTTTCATTTTTATCATTTACACTCTTTTTTTTCCAAAAGAAAACAAAGAAATTTCAAAGCATGTACCCTTAGGCTACGTTTATGACCGAGCGCAATCGCAACGCGCGATGCGATGAGAATCGCTCCATCGCTTGTCACATTTTCGCTATGTTTATCGCGGGCGATTGAGTGTTTATAGTAGCGCGTAATCGCAAGCGATTGAAAGTTAACAACACAACTCAACATTTTTTTTATTCACGTTGGAGCAGTTGAGAAAGCAATATGCGTGCAACTCGCAAAATTTTATTGTTAGAGAACAGCTATTTGTTGCGCAAAAAATATTTAAAAAATATAAATAAAACAAAAAATTTTCAAGTGCACCCAATCGCCACGGAACGAAAATATTATGGTGAATTCCATCATTTACACGTACGCCTTTTACAATTTCCTGAAAAATTTAAAGAGTACTATCGCATGAGCAAGGACACTTTTTTTATTATATTTCGATTGTGGTAATCTGCATGGCGCAAATTCCATAAACATTGATTTAGATATATTTTATTGTTTGAAAGAAATTAACAGAGTATACAATAATTTTTAAGTCATTACACAGCGCAGAGATATGATAACAAATTGTATCTTACTACTGAAAAATAATATTAGGTTTTGGAATAGCATTTATTTTAATATTTATTAATTTGAAGGAAAAATTTTACAAAAAGCCTCCATTTGAATTGTGTTACTTAAAATTATCTCTAAACATTGATTATCACGCACACACTCTATGAAAATGTCCATGCTGTTTCGCTGGTTTCGCTCAAATGAATCAAAATATTTTGATTGCAAATTTTCGTCGCTTTTATCGCTTGTAATCGCTCAATTCGCTTTTCGCTAAATCGCTGTGTCGTGAACACCACCATATGCACTAATATAATTTATCGCTAGTAGCGATTCTCATCGCATCGCGCGTTGCGATTACGCTCGGTCATAAACATAGCCTTACTTTCCAAACTAAATGTATAAATTCGTCCTTTCGTCAAAAGACTGATAGCGCAGTCATTTCACTCACCGGAAATAGAGTTGATTAATGGAGAATTTTTATTTACACAAACAAGAAACTCCTGCAAACTAAAGCCCAAGAACAGCCCGCACAAACTGACACACTTTTTTATAAAAAATACCTAAGTACACTTACCTTAACAGGATTCAACAAAACAAAAAAAAAAAAAAACACGTTAAGAAATGAGATAAAAATAATCCATGGACAAGGAGCAGCAGTTAGATTATTCGTACTCTAACACCGTTAGCCTGTTCATCAGGTCAACTTAATTAAAAATAATTTCCGCGCGAGTCAGCTTTGCTGGTTTCTTTTTGTGAGTTAGTTCATCTGCCATGGGGGCGGATAGTTGATGGTGCTGCTGCTAACAATATCAGAACAGGAAACTTTTGTCTTAATTCCCAACTCTACTCGGGTTGCTTCTTTGCTTGCAACACTTTTATAATTTGTTATTATTTCATTCATCATCTTCTATGCTGTATACCCTGGCACACTGCATTGATGGTAATGGTTGGTGGTTGAAGATGAATGCGAAAAGGACGAATGATTGTATAGGTATAACTCCTTCTCTTCACATTTATTTATTTTTGTTTTTACTTTATGCAGTCAAACTATAGATAGACAAAGGAGGAGGCCAGGATGGAGAAATGATATAAGAGCTTTATTTAAGTTCGGTTAAGGTTTATCCATCTTCCATCAATGGACCATTTGGAAATGATATCCTGGTAACCTACATCGGAGTTCATTATTCCATTGAAGCTCGTTTTCCTCGTTCTTTTATCTCTTTTAGTAAATAAGTTTTTGTGGTTGTGCTTCGTTGGCAAACGAGCAAGCAAACCAAACTAGAAATATGTTTTCTTTAAACGGACGACAGACGGAGTGAGTCGGAAACAAAAACAAACAAACAAAAAAATTGCCACCCTTTTGATTTAAAAAGGATACATCACTTCAAATGGAATGCAATTACGTGTCAGAATTATTTTCTTCGCTAAACGAATATTGAAATTAATGATATGCGCTAACAGAAAAGTTTTTAAAAGAATGGGGAAAGAAAGAAAACACTCACCCAACGGATCTACTCGGTAGATGACTTCCGGTAGTACAGGACTCAGCAGACAGGTTAATAGTAACCAAATTATGGACCATTGTGTGATTGAAATACGACTCCTGCTACGGGTCGTTGGTGCTTCTTCGTAGAATTCCGTCATTTTAGTGTTCGCCTTTTGTTGGTCTTTGTAGCGTAGCTCTATATCCGGATATTTATTTCAAATAGCACTTTGTGTGCTGCTCTGGCCTGCTACTATGGATCACAGTTTAACATTCTCATTTATGGCTTTTGCTTTATGAATGGCCTTTGGTTTTGTTTTTCACTTTAATCAGCATTATTTTTTGTGTATCTGAAAGAACAAAGAAAAAACAACATATTGGTAAGTAAATAAGGTTCCAAATGGCAATACATAAAAGGCACCACTGCTGTTGAGGGACTTCAGGAGAACTTGAATGGTTAAATAAGAGTAAATGGACAGCCGAGCAACTATCAGCTTTTTTACATGCATATGTATGTATACTACATACGGATGTACATACATACATATGTATGTATGTAATGTTGTTTATTTGACAGAAAAATAATTTAATTGATTTTTATTTGCAAGGCTCATTTGATTTACGAACAATTTTTTCAGTTTTCAACAAATAACAAAGTGGCTATCGGGTTCATTTGAACCTTTTTTTTTATTAATTTGCAAAGCAATCAAATTTGTGGTACAGACGAATCTGAATTTAAAAAGCTTTTTGATATTGTTTAGGGTGGGTTGCCGACACCGACGCGGTCTTAGGCCAAGATGACGAACCACACCGTTAAATTACTTTTTTGACGGTCACATAAAAATAAAATAAGAAGAACTACAGGTGCACTAACGACTGTATCATTTCTTGAGGGTTGTGAGTAGAAATTTTTTTGATCTTTTGAAAAACCGGCTTACTTACTTACTTAAGTGGGCATAACAGTCAGTGGTAAACCTAGGCCCCAACTTTCTTTCTTTCAACAAAGATTTCGATTTCGGGCGAGCTCTCTCCAGTTTTAAACTCTAAGTCGATTGAGGTTTTCTTCCACTTGATTGCGTTGCCTAAAACGAGGTCATTTTCCTTCCGAAATCCCTCCTGCAATTTGCTTTTGGAAACCAGACGAGTCGGATCGGAATGTTGATGTTCATTCGCTCTACAGGTCCCTGTTTTCGTAGTATCGCAATGTGTACTCTTCGAGCTATGCCCATGTCGCGGTGCAACTCATGCAGCTCGATATTGTTGTATTTTCTGTTCCACACATTCACTTAAGGGACCAATTACGATTCGGAATATTTTTAGAAATGGACCATGTTTCTGTCCCACGACTTTGATGATCAAGGTTTTATGAAAATTTGCCTACCTTGGCTTTTTATAAGAGTGAGTCTTGTTTCTCAATTGCCTTCGTATTCCAAAGAAGCAACGGTTGGTAATAGTTATTCATCATTTGATCTACACACTGATGTTGTTTTCCGTGTGTACAGCGGATCCTAGGTGGACGAAGTTTTGTGCTATCTCAAAATTATTTTATTTATTTTGTTTTATTTGAAAGAATATTACATTTGTCTTTTGTGACGTTTTGTCCAACTTGTCGATGTTCGGTGTCGTTGTTTGATGACAGTATACAGATACACTTCGTTTTACCTTCACTAACCATCAAACATCACGCTTCCTTCTTTCCACTATGTCAATATCGTCTGCGTTAGCGAGTACAGACTTTTGAATGATTGTTCCCCTGGTGTTGACGTTTGAGATTTGCAAAAAAATCAATAAATATGGCAATTCGTTACTTGTCGAAAACCATTTTCTACATCTAATGTCTCAATGAGTTCTTTACAGACCTTGACGGAACAGTATGGATTTTCTAAGGTCATACTGAATAGTCCCACGAGTATTGCTGGGATGCCAGACCTAGACATAGCATTGTACAGCTTGTCACCATAAACAATGTCATACGCGACCTTAAAATCGATAAAAAGATGGTATTAAGTTTTTGCCAAGATCTGCCGTAAAGTAAAAATTTGATCTATTGTGGACATTGACAAAGTCACTTTGATAAGGAACTATCAAGTTGTTGAAACCCCATCAGACGCTCAAAAACTACAGCAGACAAGATCTTATACGCGAAGTTAATGAGGCTTATTCCCATATACCTAACTGGTATGATTGTGAGGGTCTCTTTTTTTAGGACTGGGCATACTTCCTTCCGACCATATCAATCAGATCAGCTGGTGCATACTTAACGTGACCATACGTCCCCCTTTGAGCGGGACAATCCCGCTTTCAGGCAGTCTGTCTCGCTGTCCCCCGCGAGGGTGAAATTGTCCCGCTTTTGCAATTTTTGCAGGTTTCTTTTCATTCGATAAAATTTAAGCAAAAACATGTTCATTCTCTTGTATATTGCTATTAATTGGGACTGCGTGCTAGCTAGGTCAAATCTGAAGTTGTGGTGACATTTGAAGTTGTGTGAAATGAAAGTTGTGTAAGTAAATTTCCTGAAGTTGTATGTTAACACCTTGTGGACAAATGCCGCCATGGCCAGAGATTGCCATCTTGTTAATTAGCTATCGATGGTTTTGTTTAAGTTTAATATTAGTTTGCAACAGAAGTATCCATTTATAAAATAAAGAAAAGATGACACCGCAGACGTCACATGTGAAAAATGTCGTACAGATTTCAGTGTTGAACATGGTGGTGCACGTGACATAGAAAAACATTTAAAATCAGAAAAACATAGACTTGCCGATCAAGCCGCTGCTTCAAGCTCATCAATGCTCAATTTTTTTAAACCGAGTCGCCGACATCTAAGGGTTTGGATATAGCTGCAGCTTAGGGTACGTGGGCGTATCACACCGTGCAACATAATCACAGTTTTCGCTCAAATGACTTTTCTTCTTCTTTAAATCCAACATGTTTTGAGCAAAAATTTAGATGTGCACGTACAAAGTCTCAAGCTTTTGTGGTAAATGTGCTGTCAACCATGGCAACCGAAGATTTAAAAGAGCATTTACGTAGAGCCAACTGCATAACTTTGTTAATAGGGCCCATACACTACTCATGCCTGCATGCGCAATCAGAAGATTGCGCAGTATTGCTTTCGCCCTACACTACTCATGCAAACTGCGCAATCTTCATTTGTATTTTGTAGCAGAGTAGACAAGTTGTATTGATGTGAAGCTAAAACTCCGCTGCTGCTCATCTGTTCATTTGAATTTTATCACTTGACTGACCAATTTTGCCCACACACCACACATGCATGCATGCGCAAACAAGAAAATATCAGAAAATTCTGATTTTGCTCATGCCGCATGCACAACCACTCAGTCAACACCATACACCTTCAATCGGCATGCGCAATCACATGCATGTGTAGTGTATGGGCCCTATAACGGATGCTTCAAATCATGGCTCAATCAAATTATTCCCTGTTTTAATTCGCTATTTTTTACCATACGAAGGCGTGAAAGTTAAGGTTTTAGAGTTTCGGGAGCAGCCAGGCGAAACATCGGATATAATTGTACATCATTTGAAGGAAGTATTGTCTATTAATGACTTAAATAAAAACATTGTTGCGTTTTGTGGAGATAAAACGAACTGCAACATCGGGGGAAAGAAGAGGAGATAATAATTTTTACTCAAAGTTGAACCAATCACTCGTCAGACAGATTTTTGGGATTGGATATGGAGCCCACATAGTCCACATTGCGTTCAAAACCGCCGCTGATTGTCTTGTTGTGGATATCGAATGCATCATAGTTAAAATTTTATTCATTTTTCTACATCTACAGCGTTCGAGTAGAAGCTTTGAAAGAGTTTTGTATTTCTACCGAGACAGAGTATCACAAACTGCTAGGCTATAGTAAAACAAGGTGGCTTGCGTTAATGCCCGCGTTTGAGAGAGTTATAAAAATGTTTCAACTTTTGAAAAACTATTTTCTGAGTATCGACAAATGCCCAAATATTTTAAAGACGTTTTTTTCATAAAGAAATCGAATCGCAAAATTTGTCGGCTATAGAGTCTCGAAATCGTTGGGTGGATTTATCCCAGCACTTTCGTGCCAATAATCTAACTTTAACAAACTTTTCTACGATTATTGAGAACGTTATGTGTCTGCCTGAAAGTAAGGCACCTGTGGAAAGAGTTTTTTCCTCAAATGAATAGGGTTTGGACAAGTGAAAAAACACAGTTGAGTGTCTTAGTAATGAAAGTTATTTTGATAACGAAGATAAATAAAAATAATAATAATAATAAAAAACCTTGTAAAAATTAATTACTTTTTTTATTACGTAATTCCGCAGATGTCCCGTTCTGACAAAAAAAAAAAATGGTCACGTTATGCATACTCCATTCCAACTGATCTCCAGCTACCATGGCATCAAGGCCATCTGCACCTTCATTCTTATTAGATATAAGTTTAACTTCTTCTAAATCGGAAGGACGGCGGGCGTTCTACCAGACAGCGGAGTGATTGTCTTCATCGCCGATTATCGGTTTGTAGAAGTGTCCTTTCCAGATCCTCTTTACTAGCTTGATTTAGGGATTTGCAATCCTCGCAAGATCGTTTAACTTTTTTAAAAAAAATTCGAATCTCATTACTGTGATGAAATCTCTCAATGTCCTTAAATGAGCGCTTCTCATGGTGCTACATTTTCAAAATTCAGTGTTCTTAATTCTTTTCTCTTTCTTATTCTCTTTTTGCTGGTCGAAAGCAGGCCATGTTCTCTTTTGCATCAACATTTGTCCTGCTTTTTGTTTGGCTGCATTTGCTTGCCTGCATTCTTCATCGAACCAAGGGTTTTGTTTTGAAAGCCGAGTTGTACCCACAACCTCAGAGTCAGCGGCTCTGATGGCTTGTTTGCATTGCTGCCACTGACTAATAGGTTCAAGGATAGTTGGAAACACACTCGATTGGAAAAGGCACTGGCAATCTCTTGCGATTCTAGCTTTCCGACGTCATATCTCTTCAAGGCGTTGGTTCACACAAGTTCTGAAAAGGATTGGCTACAACAAGGTAGTGGTGCGTGTCAAAGTTGGGCTCTTAGAAGGCTCGAACATCTTGAAAAGTGCCTTGCGTAGATTGCCACGTGGTCAATTCGTTGAGGGTTTATTGATCTGGGGATCGCCATATACCTTTATAAATTTTAAGATGAGGGAAGCGCGAACTGCTAACAACAAAATTTAGCCAGCAGCAAAATCGATTAGCTTGAGTCCATAGTCGAACGTTCTGTCATACAGGCTTTGCATACCGATTGTGTTTACATAGATGTCCTCCCTCCCTAGTTTTGCGTTAAAATCACCAAGAACGATTTTCACGTCATGTTTAGTGCATTGCTCATATTTGTCTTCGAGTAGCTCGTAGAAAAAATCTTTGCGGTTCTCGTCTTTCTTTTCTTTTAAATCTTGGAAGAATACAGCCCTGATGCGGATGGACATTATAATATGCTGGTTTACTAGATTTCGGCTGATTGTTCTTGTGTCCAACTCTAAAGACAAATCCGCACTCAAATAATCGCTGTTTCTGTTGTCTGTGGCAGTTGCCATTGTAGGTATTGCAGATTTTTTTTTTTTTTACATACCCATGCCGTCGCTTTATCTGCTTTGAAGCAATTAAGTGCCTCCGCTATTCTTCGATTATGTGTAGTTCGACAAGAGACAGATTCAGAGGTCTTTGTCCTTTTTTCGTTTGCTGCTTGGGCCGTCAACGTAGAAATCATTAATGTTATTGAAGGCTGTTGGTTGTTTCGGAACTGAGTGGTTTTTGAGTTGTTGGAAAGATAACCTCAAAACACAAGCCTCAACTTGAATGGTCAGGTTTTTTTGTAATCCACTTGGACATAATGAGCCAGATAGTCCGGTGTCAGTACTTTGCTGCATTGAAATAAGAGCAACCGTTGGCTAGACAAGAGCTCATCCGCCACCATCTCTACTCCAATACTCTTCAATACCTCCACTGCCATAATACGATACGACTGCAACTAACAAGGGATTTCAATGAAAAGTCACGTGTTCACGAGTTTCTCATAAAATCACGACTTCACATTTAAAAATATATTGACCCCTGACTTCTAGCACATAAAATCCCCAGATAATTGATGTACGTATAAACATTTGACGCACATGATGACAAAGACAGATGATTGACGAGAGATAGACAGAACGTGATTTTTGTGTTATGGAAGAGAAATATACTCGAACTTTCGGGGAATGATCATTTCGGGGACTTTAAAACACTTAATTGACGACTCGTCGCCCATTTCATCCTAAGCATTGATCTATGTCGATCAAGTAGTCACCGAGATTGGGATGTGTTTGCACAAATTGAGCGAACATGTTCTATTGGTTGATGCAGCTGCTGAGATAAAATAGAAATTCTGTTATCTACCGCACAGTCAACATTAATCATCTTTTCGATACTTAAAAACGTACTAAAAGATCAATTTTCCCTTCTTAAATCAACACACATGAACATATTCAGTCAAAAAGGAATAGCGCAACTCGACTCCATCGCAACCAAGTCCTGACGCATGCATTCGAAAAACTCCACCAGAAAAACTAACGATTTCCTGTTGTGCGCTAAGCCAGCTATACAAAACCTCTCAAAGCTCACCAAATCCTTAGAAGATTTTCAAGATATAACTCTGTTAAACTTTATAGAAGCGTTAGCGAACGAGTAAGTACCGAGTACCCCCATACCTTGACGATGATGTGTGCAGAACAAAAGCTCATTTACAGGTGTATGTTTAGAAGAACTATTAGACATCTAGGTACGCTGTTGTGTACCATAAGATAGAATACATTAGGTAGGAAGATACCCAAAGGTTTTGTCTGCTTGAAAAGTTTCTCTTTTGTTTTGCGATTTTTGCCCATTAGCATAATATTCTGAAGATGTTTTAATGAGTTTTTCTCTGCAAAAGGCTGTGTACCGAAAAAAAAGCAAAAATATATCAAAAATGTATCTTCAAATTAGGTAATTACATTGTGTGTCTCACCGTGGGGTTAATTACTGTTGGCAATATGACAAAAGTTTTCCATCATAGGTTTAATTTGCATACACATGCTTGTCATGTTTTGTGTGATGGTTTTTCACACAGAGGCAGAGATGTTTCCATTCTTTTTTTTTTGTGGGATTTTTATTCTTTTTTTTTGCTTTTTACATCAAGGATGGGAAGAAATATTGAGGCGAAAGCGAATGTATGTTTTTAGATACTATATAAATATAATGTGAAGGAGTGTATGGGAAGATAGGTAGGTCGATTGCCAGTAAGAGACTTTATGTAGGTATACATTAGAGTTTTAATTTATTACACCCTTACTTGTTTACCCAAGATATTTAGAACTTATTTTAAGATAATGAGTTCTGACGATTATGCGTAGGATAGTGATGCTAAAATGGTGTTCTCTTGTTGTTTTGTTTTTGTATTCATTTAACGATAATGGTACCAGAATTATTCAAATGACTTCTGGAATGTTAAGAAATCAACTGCCGCCAGTTATATATGCGATTTTGGAGAACCCAAAAGCTTTGTTTTTCTAGGAAAATGAAAACGTTAGAGTTGAATATGAAGAATATGTTAATTTTAAAATAAAAAAATACAGAAGATCAACAGCAAACAACATTTTATCTTTGGTATTGTAATATGGAATTACATATTCGCTCATAAAATTCTACTGCGTCGATGAAATTTAACATACCAACAACATAAACATCAGCTGCCCAGTGCCCATTCTATAAGCATCGGATGAAGGTCTTAATACCAACAACACGACTAGGTATGACATAGCACATTAGCACAAGAAAAGAATAAGGGACTTTTCCATACCGAACTTCATTGACCAAATTACAACTCACAGTCAGTTCATAAAAAATTCCTTAAAGACAAATCCAATGAAATGGATGAAAATTCAGTCTTAGTCGGAGAACATTCTACGTGGAACATAGACCTGCAGCTGCAGTGTTCTGATAAGGGATTTAGTTAGTTAAAGATTAGCATCACCAGCGTTCGCCGTGTTGTAGTTGTTAGAATGTCTGTCTTTTCGTGATTCGAAACCATCAGAAACCAAAAATGTTTTTCCACTGATATCGCCTTTCGCGAGGAACAGGCGAGTTCTCCGATAGTATATTCATTGCCTTGAAAAGCGCTTTCTCGATTAGCCAATCGGAACAGGCAGGAAATTGTTGGTCCCCTCCATACCTCCATTCCTTCACAAGGTATGGTTGTGAGAATTGCACTAGGTCCCTGGGCTATCCACTCTGTTGGGACACCCTATTTATTTAATTTTTATTTTACACTCATCTTCAAGTTAAATTGTTTTTCTATTTTCAAAAAAATTAGAAAAAGTCAAATAAAGTAATAGGAAATTGCATTTTTTAACCAGTTGCAATTTTGAGAACAAGTTCTGTTTCAACTTTTCCGTAGCTAATACCGCGCCATTGCTCTAGATTAATAATCTTTTATGTTTTAGATTGCTATAATAGAAAAGTTGGAAGCGTGACCATGATCACGTGCCAACTATTTGAAACTCAACATTTTATTAGCTGCACATTTTTTTAGTATTTAACTTTTTAACTTAAATGCTAATTAAAAGCATATAAAAAAATTGTAAGATACCAAAATATTAATTCTTTTTTTACAACACTTCAAAATTTGCAGAAGATTCATGCTGCTTGACTAAACTGCCCCATTAAGATTTTTCGTGCTCATATAAATTAAACGTTGAGCGAGACATCTTAAGTTATATTGATTAGCAGTAGTGATACTATGTTTGTTTATTTCTTAAAAATCCAAATTTTTTAAACATTTTATAATCTATAGAGAAATATTATGTGACAAAGATATTTTTGTAAAAATAGTGTTATTGTCACTTTTTACTAAATATTAAATGTTAAACAATTCTAAACTACTGATAAACGGGTGGGGTAAGGGTAAGTAAGCAAATGAAAAAATGGAAAAAAAGAAAATTACAAAATTTAAGTGAAAATTTTTTTTTTTAGTTAAATTTATTAGTAAGTAAGAACCCAACAATTCACCAAATAATCAGGAGGAATAATTTAACTATATTTCAATATTCACTAAATCGACAGAAAAAAGCCATGTTCTTAAAAGTCAAAAATTAAGATTGCGCGATCTTACAAAGAAAACAATTAAAACCTTATAGCAGTACAGATGTCGAACTAAAAGAATGTCCAAATCCTTAAATAGAGGAAAACTAGGAGGGAGACGAGGCTTTCTACAAATTTTTTTAGGTAAGTGTTTTTGTAAGATTAATAGAGGACGGATTTTTTTTTTTTTTTATAGGATCCTCCCCAACAAGCAATTCCATATTGCAGTTTTGAATCAAATACACCGTAGTAGATTTTCATAAGCAAATTACTGGAGCAAACTTTGCTGAGATATTAAAAATTCCTGATTGGGGAGCGAAGATACTTTCTTAAATAATTATCAGTGTGTTTAAAAAAAACTCAAACTGGAATCAATAGTTAGTCCTAGATATTTAAACTCATGTACATTTTCTGTCTGAAAATATTTATCGCTGCAATTGTTAGAGTTAGAGAAAGAGCCGAATGAATTGCATGTGCAGTGAAAAAGTCTAAGCTTTTGACAATCTGAGGCATGAAAAATGAGATCTGCATCTGAACGGTGCAGTCTACATAAATTAAAAAAACATATCCTTAGTTTCCGAACTTATTGTAAGTTTATGCTCAGCAAACCAAACACTTAACAAGCTAAGATCCCAATTCATATCAGATACAAGGTTCAAATAACTATCAGTGCCATAAAAAGTAAAACCAATATCGTCAGCAAATGCTGTCAGAAGGTCCTTAAAAGGTAAGCTGAACAATGAGTTGATATATATCAAGAAAAGAATAGGTCCCAAAACAGACCCCTGTGGAACCCCAAGCTTTATAGATCTAATATTACTACTAACATCAAGTAAGTTCACATTTTGCGTTCTATGTTTCACATAAGTACAAAACCAATCAATCTTGAAGCCTAGGAATCCAGCATTTTTAATCTTGGTTGGCAATAAGTCATGATTAACCTTGTCGAAAGCTTTTGAAATATCAACAAATAGTCGTGACGTATTTTTCTTTTAGATTAGAGAATACCTGCGAACAAAAATTGAACAAGGCATCTTCGGTTGATTTGCCACTTCGAAACCCAAATTGAATATCGCTAAAGAAACCCGTTGAGTTCAGAAAGCTAACCTATATGAGTATACAGAAGTGACAAAACAAAAAATGGTCACGACTGGGTCGCACGAACTTGCGATCAATACAATACAAAAACCTTAAGGCTAAGTAAAAGGTTTTAGTATTGTCTCTTAATATATTTGGTGGTACAGGGCTGCCAACTACACATTTATTATGAAAATTGAATTGAATCACGCAAAACATTGAAAAAAAAACCAAATTAAATCTTAGAAACTGCCAATTTTTGTAGCTGTTCAGAAATAATATCTCATATAAAATGTTGTTAAAATTAGAGACTTTTTCGAGAAAAATTGGTAATAATCATATAAATTGTATGGCAGGCAGTGGTGGATTTACACTAGGGGCAGTCGGGGCTAGTGCCCAGGGCGGCAAATTTCTTGGGCGGCAAATTTAAAAAAAAATTTCTATATAATTACCTAACTAATTCAAGCAGTAGAATGCGCCCCAGAAACTGCGCTATTCTTTAATACAATACAAACTTTATACAACTTCTTTACTACATCGACGCTAGCTGGGAAGTCTTACAGTCTCATACTGAAAAAGAATTGCCTTAAAATCTTTATCTGCAACCAAATATTCAGCTCGTTATGAAGCGGTTCAAGCACTTAATCAACACTTTGTTGAAATAATTGAAACTTTGATTGTTCTTGAAGAAGATTTTGAAGAAAATACAATTACACGGCAAGAAGCTAAAGGTATTCGAATTCAGTTGGAGCGACTCAAAACAGCATTTATGCAGATACTTTGGCATTTCTTACCTCTCAAGATTTAATGCGGTAAGCCAGCAAAAAATTGACTGTAGCATCGCTGATGTAATTGATGGTTATCATACTTTGGTCAAAGTCGTTGCTGATACGCGAAATGAATTTGAAATCTATGAAAAAAATGTTATAAAAATTTCAGAAATTCAAGATTATAAAATAACAGTTTCCCGAGTTAATATTTTTCATCTCATTCTTGACAATCTGGGATCTGAATTGCGTAAAATATGTACAAACTTAAGGTGTTTTGCGATCAATGGGATCTAAAAATAAACTCTGCAAAATCTAAAATAATGATATTCCGAAACCAAACTCGGTCTGAAAGAAACTCAAGGTCCTGGACATTAGAGGGCACCAACATCGAAGTAGTCAATGAGTTTAAATATCTTGGTTTCGTTATTTCGAATAATTTGAGTATCAATGCTCATATAAAAAATAAACTGGCTGTAGCCAAATCAGCAGTTAATTCAATGTGGTCACAATTTTTTTCGAAGTCCTTTGTGGACGAAACGTCGAAATTCAAAGTTTTCAACGCCACAATTAACACTTGTTTCTGCTATGGTAACGAAGTTTACGGTTATCAATGGATGGATGATATTGAAAAAATCCAAAAATATTTCTTCAAAAGAATATTCAATTGCCCTCGAATACCCCAAACTATGCTATCTATGTTGAGTCCGGTTTACCTCAGATTTTTATACAAAACTTGAAGGCTAGTGCAGACTTTTTATCCAAAGTTATGAAAAGAGCTGATAATAATTTACACAAAAGAATACTGCTTGTTTCTCTTCAGTGCGGTTATACTCCTTTTAAGAATTGGCAAGAACTTGCTTTGGAACATGGAGTTCCTTTAAATTTGAGCCCAAACAATGTAGGAGAATGGCAAAATATTTTCTACAATTGCATTGCGAAAGTAGACGAGCGGAGGTATCAGATGCATATTGATAAGGCTAGGGAGTCTACTTCTAGGGCTATATATAAAACTTTAAATTTAAACCTAGGCGAAAACAATTATTTTAGAAGGGAGCTTTCTGCATCTGATATGAGCCTTATATTTAAAGTCAGAACTGAAACTTTTGAACTTAATTTTAGACCATATCGCAGTGATATTAACCCCATTTGTGGATTATGTAATTTGAACCAAAATGAAGACGTCTATCATTTTCTAGCAATATGTCCTATTTTACAAGAAATTCGAAGACTTTATTTCAATAAGAGTTATCTTACGTATGACGAATTTGTCACTGTTCTTAATGGAGAATATGGATGGAAGTTGCTGGTACGATATATTTCTCACGCAAGTAGTTACAGAGGTACATATTTGAATTTGTCGTGAATAATACACAGTGTATATAATTTTGTTTTAGCTAAACTAAAAGCCCGTTTTTTTAAATTTAAATCAATTTTCACATTTTTCGTTTTAGCTAAACTAAAAGCCCTATATCTAGATCTTGCATTTTTTTTCTTTTGCGTTTATGAAATTTTATATAACACTGTTATTTTTTCTGTTAAAACATAATTTCTACTTTTGTAAACTGAAAAATTGTAATATGTGCTTAAAATGGTACTTTTTTAATTATTTAATCTTTACTTTTTATTTAAATTTTTTTTGATTGATTTCTATCTTTCAATAAGATTGTCCATTACTTAAAATTGTAAATAAATTTTTAATAACCTTAATTTGTAGTCTCTAAATGTAATTTTTTTTTTTTAGAAAGTGGCAGATGGCTTAATAGCCATGCTTTATAATCTTTAAAAAATTGTACTTATTTATTATTTTATTCAACAATAAAGATCTAATCTAAAAAAAAAAAATCTGTCTCTAAAAATATGTACAGCGTATGAAAGGATTCAAGAAAAATTCTCGGTTATCATTGAATTTGGTGATTTAGATAATAGGGAAACTCGTAAACGAGCTAAACATTAAGGAAAAATGAATTGTTCAGATCTTGAGTTCTCACTAGAAGACAAATTTGTGCACTTCAACGCTCATTGCTCCGAAAAAAAAATGGAAAAAAATTCACCTTCTGATCTTCTGAAACTTCTGCATTCAAACGATCTTTACACTGAGTTTCCAAACGTAGAAATTGCTTATCGTATATTTTTAACTTTAGCCGTAAGAAAGTGTAGCGCAGAACGTTAAAATTTTTTTACGTTCTACAATGGGTGCAAATAGACTCAATAGCTTAGGTATCCTATGCATAGGATCAGATGTGCTTCAACGTTTAGAATGTGAAGATTTAATCGACCATTTTGCAGTTAGGCGAGTTTGCCTGTCAAAAAAATAACGCAATACTAATAAAAAACGTTCTTGATTCTAAGAAAAATACAAATATTTTTTATATTACTATAGTACCTATATAATAAATAATATAATATAAGTAAATACATATGTATAATAAATGATATATAATACAAAATAAATTACCTGCAATCAATTAGTAATTCTTATTCTTAAAAAATAAGATATCAAAACTAGTCATAGGGCGGCATTTTCATCAGTGCCCCAGGGCGGCACAAATCTAAATCCGGCCCTGATGGCAGGTACCGTTATTTCGAGACCTAAGGACCCAATTCCAAAAATCTCTCTGTGGGCTACTCCAGAGATCAAATCTGCAAATTTTGAAGAAAATCAGTCAAGCGGTTCAGGCTGTAGTTCCATATACGGACATACAGACATACAGACAGAATTGCAGGACCCATTTTTTCGTATTCCATATCATCGTAATAATATATTTAATTGATATCTCAAAAAAAAAAAAAAATTCTGAACGATTGCAAAACCTGCCTTATAGACAACAGAAATGAAGCTTCAGATAAGGAAACTACGACAGCCCGAACAAAGAGCAAACGGAAATTAGACATAGGAAATACTTGCATTCTACGTCATTTTTTTTTTCGCAGACTGAATCCTATTCATGAATATTTTTTCGCTTATGTCGCTTTTTCTTTTCATCGAATCTTCAAAATAATGCAATGAATTGGCACTAAACCTATGTAAATGAGCAGACACAAGTCCAAACAATTTTTACTTATGATTATAGGCAAGTTTAACAATCGTACAGAAAAAAAAATCTGTCTGTCTCCACAACACCGTTTTTTGTAACCGACTTTCTAACACGATTTTGACAACGACAAAGGAAGCGTAACTTAAATATATTGGTGAAATTATAAGGTTTTTCATTGAACATGCATTCTTCTGACTAAATTATTCAGCTGATGTACCCTCGCTGAACTTTTCCAAGGAGTTAAAGATAAGCTTGGAAAAAGCAAGCCAGACTCTAACTGCTTTGAAAATTTCGGTGTCAGCGCCAGCTAAAAAACGGAAAAGAAAAATTTGCTTTCACAACAGAAGATTAGGAGCCAAGTACAATAGACAGGGTGTTTTTCGTAAGACTTGACAAAAGCTCAACGTGACAAAAAGAAATAAAACAATGTAAACTTTTTGACATTAATAACCAAAGCTCATAGGGCGAATTTACGCTCTGATGCTTTTAAAAAATTAAACCAATGTTCTTTTTCTAAAATTCTACGTTGCACATGTTCTACACTTCACTATTTTTCGATTCAAGAATGTGTTTCTTTTGATTGTGATTTACTATCGATTGATGAAACATTTGTTATTCAATTCTAACGAAAACATAGTTGTTACTCCTTTTGAAAATTTTCCTCATTCGTTTTCCTGATCGCTATAACTGGCACCTAAGTGAAAATCGTCGTTTTTCACGGTGAAGCGGATTAATTACGCTTAGGGGACTACTTGTCAAGTCCTTGCGAAGCGCTACACTCTTGAAAAAACAATTGAATGTTTCTGGGTGACACGAATTAGGTAGGTAGACGAACCACGACGCCAAAGACACTGGCATCTACCAAAATCTGCTGGTTCCTTCAAACACCACTCGTTTCCTGCATAGTTAATTATTTTGAAAACCGATTGTATAATCCGGTAGCTCCCTGAAACAGCCACGAATCTTGAAGAAGAAATAATCACAGTCCATTTAACTGTTTCGGCAATACTGAAAATATCCTTCTAATATATTTTTGGCATTGTCTCCCCAAACATCAAATAGGATAATGATTTTCCACCCTCACAGCTATAAACTGAAGCAGTTTTCTTATCCGAACTTCTTTCTCGTTGCCATTTCTTTCAGCTAATTAGATGCAATTAATTTTTATGATGGCTTAATAGATTACTCTTATTAGTTGGATTGAAATTGATCCACTCAACATTTTTGTATAATTCCGCCAGCGAAGGAAAGCCATTTCCGAATCTGGCATTTACATATTATATTATTCGCAAACTCTTCGGGAAGATTCTTAAATATTCTTTCGCTCAACTGGATTGACAACAAAATATTTCTCTCCCTCTTTTATTATTCCGCCTTCTTTGCGATAGCGTACCATAATTGAAATCTCTGTTATCAATCACAATTCTGATCCACTTTCGCTGATTTACTTCGGAAAAGTGAAATTCTGCTCATCGTTCCCAAGCATCGCCATAGTCTCAAGTACCAGATGGCTTATGGCATATTTCAGCTACATACCTCTACCAACCATCACTTCTATTTCGAAAATATTTTGTATCAATTCTAGGCGATTCATCAAAACCAGTCATCTAATTATCCGCTTGCGGGGATCCCATCACTCTTTCGACACAAAATATTAAAATTCTTATCCAACATCAATAAAAAAAGCAAAATCGAATGTTAAAAGAGCGACAGAGAGAGCGATATAGAGAAAATCTAAGAGTTGTCAAAAGCACAGATACACAAAACTCGAAACACAAAACAAAAACTATATATATACCAACAATTAAACCGAGAGCAGGATAACTGAATGAAGTATAAATTAATTTTGTTTGAAATAAAAGCTGAAAGCGAACGAGATAGCAATTCATAGCAGGGTTCTCCCGGGAGGATATATTGTAGTGCTCTTAAATATTCTCCTTCCCAAACATGTTCTACCACAGATCAACTTTTCATAAATTCAATTAATTCTGACCCATGGCATACTAAACAGTGAAACATCACAAGTTACAAAACTTCCTACACTTTTCAAAGTTTTTCATATATATATTCTCGTTTGTTTTTTGTTTTTCTCATTGGTTTTTGTTGGCCAACATCATTCTTCGATGCCTCTGGCGTATTAAGAGTGGAAAATTGCTGCCAAAAACTCATGTAAATACTCCCACCACTGACTGTTAGGATGCGGTTACTGATTTGTCAAAGTATAAAGTCCTTTTTTGGCAAAGTATAGAAGGAAGAAACTGTCCTTTACAAGCCCACGTTCTATACACATCAATTCATAAGTGGAACACAGTACAGCATTTATAAAATTCCTTTCAACTGAACTATGTGTTCACTTCACAGTGTGCGCTAGATAAGTTCTAATTGATGATGACTTGCGGAAGGACAATGACGATATTTATGTGATGGTTTTCGTTAAGTTGCCAGACGAATGGGAATAAGACAGTTTGGGTGGTATTGTACATACGTTATATGACAGCATGAACTTTGAACTCACTTGACTGAACTTTTGGTATCTCTGGCGAAGAGTTTTTGTTCGTTGGAAGTTTGTTTCGAGTTATCTAAAATGAAATTTCACCTCAAAACTTACTTTGGGCAAGAATTTAATATAAACAGTATATGAGTTGAGTATGACATGCGATGGTGAAAAGGCATTTGAGATCATTTTCAAAACATGGAACTATTTTTAATAAATTCTTGAGAGTAACAACTTGATTCTTTTGTTTGGAAACTTTTATAATTTGAATGGAGAATTTAAATAGCACCTTGATTCATATAACAAAGTTAATTGAGGAACAAAAGCTTTATAAATCGATGTGCTTTATCTTAATAAAATAATACTGGGGCTTAGTCTTATTAATTTCACATCTTATGAGTCTTTCAACAAACAAGTTTAAGTTGCAAACTTTCTATCTTAACTTTCGGATAGAAAAACTTTTATATAAAAAAAGGAGTTCCGTAAGAGAAGGTTACTTACTGCTTTGAATAATTGCATGTTTCAATTATTACTGAAAGCTTGTTGAGATTGTTTTCTTTTTGATTGCTTTGGTGATTGATTGATTGTTCTTTCTAGGTAAACTCTGATTGCTGTCAACTTGACGAGGCTACCGACCGACGACGGCGACGTACATCAAGTGTTGCATCAGATAGCGCGAGCTGATTTTGATTGCCACACCACCTGGTGATGTCTACTGGGGCAGAATTATCGCATCAGTAATCGAGTGAGTGAGTGGCATTTTTCTTTCAAATTTAGTGCTTTTTAGAACATTAGTCGATTGTTCGAATCAAATTCTGTTCGATTACTGATGATAGAATGTCAAATGATTGCCCTAGATTGATCCCGTAACGTGAGTGATAATAGCCGTGTATTATTATCACGATGATACAGATCGGATCATTGATTTACTTGCATTAAAACAACAAAGCGAGATCCTGCTTTTTGGTTGGAACTATTTTTGTGATCTAAAAATTATCTGCCTTCGACTCGATTGCCCGTGAAGCACTCTATTATAAGCTTTATAAGTAGGGAATATCCGGTATAATTATGTTGATACTCAGAGCGATTCATGAAAATAATGCGGCCTACGTATGGGATGGTGAATTCATCTTTGAAGAATTTGAGATGAATTTGAGATGACAAACAAGTAACCATTGAAAAAAAAGTTTGAAGGGCAATTCTGCAACTCTTTTGAAATGTCTTTAAAAGCACGAGTTTCACACAGGTTCCAACTGAAAATACATATACAAGATCCGATCCGGATTGGATCATTGTTATAATAAAACGCGAAAGGTGAAAGGTGACCAGAAAAACTATTGAGTGCATGTAACCGATGGCCAACAATGATGAGCAATGATTAAGTGGATCCTTTTCTGTGAGGATTTGTCGTAAGAGATGGACTCAAATATCAGGTTATCAGCTAAAGACAGGTCAGTGAGCCTATAATGACCATCTGCAACTGGGCTTGATTCGCAAACATTAACCTGATATGCGCCTACGTCCCACAAAAGAAAAAACATCAGCTTTTAATTGGTATGCTGTGAAAATGATACTTGGTGCTTTAATGAAACGGAAATTCTGAAACGATATGATGTCGGAAAGCCACGATCCTTAGAGTAAGCCACCCCTTAAAAATGAGTGTCCCTCCAACTATAATTGAATTCTGTTTATTAAGCTTTGAAGACCAGTGGCAGCAGTTCCAACAAGCCATCAGAACCACAGCCTCTGATTATGTGGACTTCAGTCGGCCTCTAAAACAAAACCCATGATTCGATCAAGAATGTAGATCAGCAAACGCAGTCAAACCAAAATCAAGACAAATGTTGATGCAAAAGAGAACAAAGGCTGCTTTTGACCAGTATAACGAGATTAACAAGGACAAAATAAGGGAGGAACACCTAATTCTTAAAAAGAAAAGGAAGCAGATTCCAGAAAAGGGTGGCAAACATCGAAACCGTAATGAAATGAGCAGCAGGGAAACTTAGTGATAGAAGCGTAGTCGTTACTAAGAATCTGGGAAAGACCACTTCTGCAAACGGCGCAGATGTCTGGTAGAATACTCCATTCAACTTGGACGATGCTCAATAATGGTGCCTTACCGACCTAAAAGATGTTAAGCTTGCCATATGAAAACAAAAATCAACTAAGACTTCAGGTGCAGATGGCCTTGATGGCAAACTTTTCAAGGCAGCTGGAGATTAGCTGGAAGGGAGCATGCACCAGCTGATCAGCTTGATATGGTCGGAAGAAAGTATGCTCGATGAATGGAACCCAGTATCGTATACCCAATCCTAAAGAAGGGAGACCCTCACAATTGCGCCAACTATAAAGGGATATATAAGCCTCCTTAACTTCGCTTATATGATCTTGTCTGCTGTAATATGTGAACGTCTGAAACCCCACGTCAACAACTTGATAGGTTCTTATCAATGCGGTTTTAGACCAGAGAAGTCCACAGAAGACCAAAATTTTACATTACGATCGATCTTGCAAAACCCCGGGAGCCGGGAATACTATGTTGATTAACACCATCTTATAGATCTTACGGCGGAGGCGTTTGACAGTATTTAGAGAGACGAATTGTACCGAGCCATGTATCAATGCAAAACTCATACGACTATGCGGGAAGACTTTGTAGAATTCACGCTGCCCCGGGTCGGTAAGGAACTAACCGAGGCCTTTGATGTCGAAAAAGGCTTAAGGCAGGGCGACAAACTGTCATATGTGATTTTTTTTTTTTTTACATCAGACTTAAAAAGATTGTACAAAAATCAAACATTTACACCAGATTAATAATCTTTCAAAAGTCTGTACAACTGCTCGCTTATGCAGATGGCATTGACGTAATGAGAATAAACAAGCGTGATGTTATATGTGTTTCGCGAGTTTTGAACCATGAACCATGAACCAGCGTGGACAATGAAGGTGAAAATAAATACACGCTGTCAACGGACTATGACAGAGAAAATCGGCTAACTCGTGACTAACGTCACAATAGACAGAAATAACGTCGAAGTAGTACAGAATTTCGTCTAACTTGATGCAGATAAAGACATTTTCTGCAGAAAATGACATTAGTACGGAATTAAAAAGGAGATTTACTGTTACCAACTGCTGCTACATTGGCTTAAGAAGCCATTTGAGCAATAAAACTGGTGTAGGGTCAGATAGGCATAGACCTTATATAAAGATGATGAGAAATCTCGTAGTTGTACCGAAAGAAAAGTACGCCGAATGATTTTTGGTCTCTTTCGTGATAAAACGGTTTATGAGAAGAATATTCAACAACGAACTGTATGAGCTGCACCGCGACATGGCCATAGGTATAACTAGAAGAACACGCATCGAGAAACTACAAGGACTATGAAATGCTAAGCGGATGGACACCCACCAATAACCGGGTTCTTAAGAGCATGCTGCGAGGAAGGGGAAAACCTTTTGTTGGGGGGAGACCGCAACCAACTTAGGGCACGGTCTTATACTCAGCGGAAAAGCGGCAAATTTACAAAATTAGAACTGAGATGTGAGCGACATTGCTTTGCTGCTACGGACATGGCGGTTCCCTTGTACGGCAAAAGTGAGTACAGTTCGTCTGAAATCGAAATTTTTGATAAAAGCCGTTGGTTGAGTCGCAACGTCATAATAAGGACAAAACTTCGCCTTGAACCATGAAATATTTCTACATCTTGTTTGGATTATTTTGAGAGAGCAGTCGCATATAAAAATCAAAACAAAATTAGTCTCTTCGGCTATGTCTGGCATTATTTTGTTCGAATCATTTTATTCGTGTGTACCCAACGTTCTGTGACTGTGGCAATGTATCAACTGCCAATCATTGCAAGCCACCACGACGCGAAGCGTATAAGAATCCTAATGATTAATTTCAAACTCGAGGCCAACAAAAAACAAGTCTGTCTCTGCACTCCGAACATACTCGTATTGAAAAAGTCTCATTTAATCAACTACCATCACTGAGAGAGTACATTAAAAATACTCATTACCTGCTCGAATTGTCACAACAAACACAATTTTCGACAGTAATAATAATTAATTTAAGGCTAGACGCTTAATGTCAAAGCGTACCCAACACACACCTATATGCGTGCACCATTATTGCTAACCTGATCCATTGAATTGGCCCTTCAATCATGTTAATGTCATATAATTGCCATTGTAACTGATTGTTATTATCCTCGAAATTAAATTAAATCCACATCACAATTTAAAGCAAGAATACAATCGAATGAATTGTTGATCCTGTAATAGGCAACATAGAATACAGCAGCAACACATAATGAATAGGAACCCTGTTGATTTGTTGTTCTCTTACTTCAATTATTGTAATGTAACCTCTAGAATATTACTCTGCAAATTCGCACTTACTGCTCGCATGGGATATTAACCCTCAAAGACTACATGGAAATGTAATCGTCTGGAAACAAGTTTAAATTATTCTTTTTCTACTCCTTGATGGCAGTGAATACATTTGCTCCAACCCATAAAATACGAAATGCGCTAGGAAATCAAACGTACGATAGTCCTTGACACACACGAACACAGTTTACACCCAACATTATAGAACTTGAAAGGCATCCATCTTGCCTCCTCCGCCTACTGCAGCACCTACCACAATTGACAAGTAATTTCATCAGGATACCTATTGAAGTTTCTGCTCGAGTGCTGATTTCGTCTAAACACATTCTCTATACTCTTGATGCTGATGCTGATGCTGATTCTGCTCTAGCTGTCTATAACACCATGATGGTGTATCACCTTACTTAGTAGCTCTTGAGTACAAATATCTTTAAGTCCTTGAAAGCAGGAATATAATTACAATTCCTCTCGACGACGATTTCCAGATATACAATATTCCATTCACAGCACGTATCTATCTATTAGAAATTGGAGAGTATAGATACATTTGTTCTTTAGGTGGTGGCTAGGCTGTAATGTTGATTCGGTATGTCTGTCTCTGTGTGTATGCATCGTATAAGCTTCTGATGGGCTCGCAATAAAAGACAACGTCGATGACACATTTAATATAATAACCCAATTGAAAGATATCTCGTGTATCTGATTTATCCCCACAAACTCAGTTTTCACTTTTAATGTCAATTTTGTGGTGCTGAATGATGTTGAGCACACAAAACATAATAAATGGAGTACCTATAGAAATCATATTCAAGTCTGCTGCAGAGATGTAGCGTGAGATACATGCAGCATCCCCGTTTCCCCTAATCAAACATCAACATCAGGACAGAAAAAAAAACTTTCATTTTCTCCCGTGTATGGATGGATGTGAGCTGTGCGCTTCAGATTTTCTAATGGATGGGTGGGGGTGTGTTAGTGATGACATAAAAAAGGCGATTAAACACCGACGAACATAAAAACTGAAATTCACTAAATTTTTTTGTGTTTTTTTTTTTAATAGGCGAACGAATATTCCATAGACGAAGCGTGGATAGAATGAAAGGTGTTGGTGTGATTTCTTTTTTTCTATCTATGGAAGCGTGCTGTTGGCTGCTGCTCTGGGGGACTTAACAACTTTTGAATTGATCGTAAAAAAAAAATCTTCGGCATTCCATTAAATCTTTAATAGTGTTTTGCTTATTTTAAAATTTAAAAGCAAGGATGATCGACATAATGCATGGATTAGGGACTAATGTGATTTTAATTCTGATTTAAGGTGGATAGAACCGAGTGGTGTTTAATTGTGAATGAATTTTAATTGTTTTTATAGTTTGAGTGCTTTAATTTGACATGCATTGGTTTTAGACAGGGGTAGCTGCTGTCACATCACTTAATTGTTATTTGATGTATCATTTGTTTTACCGAAATAGCAGGGAAATACTTAGCTGGTGAGAGTTAACGTCTGTTTTTACCCAAAGGATGACAATTTGTCATTTAATAGAAAAACCTCGAAAAGCTTTGAAAGATTTCACTACTAAGGAATTCGAAATGAAAGAATGCGCGTTGCTTTTCGAACATCAACTGGGCGCCAACTCTTATTATAGATGGCTGAGAATTGTGGCGAAATTGGTCAGTATTTTTGAAATGGGTTTGAAAGACGGGAACCTACATGTTAACCTCAGCTCTGATTTCTTTCTTTTATATATTTAAAAAACTCCAAAAGGTAGTGACGACCTTTAATTATGTTAAACACAGTGGGACCCTTAAGAAAATAGGAGAAGATATAAAACGAGGTATAAATTGACAATACTTAAAAATTTCTGAGGCCTAACAAATTAATACCTACATTCATGTAGTATGGAAGCCTTCATGTCAAAAGTACCATCTTGGACAAAATTCAGCACGACCGGCTCAGTTGGTATTGTCATGTTCAAAGGAGAGATCCGCAGAACCCCGTCAAAAAGGCAATATCGTACAACGTTTCAACAAATTCGCGACGAAAAAGAAAAGGCAGGCCAAAACACTCCTGGTACAAGCAAATGCAAAAACAGCAGCATTTGGTTGGCCTCAGACATGGAACAATCCAAAACCGGGAGGCTTGCCGACGATTTCTGAAGTCAACGCGGCGTACCCCACACGCGGATCACTAGTGTGAAGCAGAAAAGTGGGAGAGTTGTGATCGCTTCAAGATCACTACTCGTAACGCCGAAAATGAAAAAGAAGAAGAAGAAGAATGGATAGAGAAGTAATCTCTGCATTTAAAGCACTTCAGACATTGGACTCAATAGTGTGGTTATAAGCATTGTTGGAAGAGAAAGTGCTATGAATAATTGGAAGAGCAAAATGCACTAGAATAGGCATATCAGGCCATAGAACCATCATAACCCATACAGATATAGACATTCAAACATTCTATACCCCCCCCGCATATTGATTTCAATCAAGTGGCACTAACAGTCTTTCCGATAAGAGAAAGCTGGGAGGGAAACAGGCTTATAATAGAAATACACATTTCCGTCTCTACAGATGGTTATAAAGCGGGCGAAGGGGTAGGATCAGGTATCTTCTCAAATTACCCTACCAAGAATAGATCAATAAAGCTTCCTGACTTCTGCAGTGTCTTGCAAGCAGAAGTGCTTGCAGTGTGTGAAGCCACTAAAACACCTAGCTTCGCAAAACTTGATTAACAAAAATATTGACTTCTTCATAGACAGTCAAGCGGCCATTAAAGCTATGTCATCCATTACCACAAAATCCAGGCTAGTATAGACAGCTGTCGCAGTGACCTTAGACTGCTCAGCTCAACAAACATCGTAAGTTAAACCTGAGTTCCAGGACATCGTGACATAATCGGTATAATGAAATGGCGGATAAGCTGGCTAAAATCGGGTCAGCACTCGAATTCAGCGAAACGAACACCTCAGTTCTAACGCCACTAGAACAAGAAAAAAACAGAATCAAACATAATTTTCTAAAAACCGCCAATGGCAGGTGGTCATCTCTAGAAACATGCCGAGTCTCCAGAAACCTTTGGCCAGATATTTCCAAGAACAAACAGAATTTCTACTCCAGTTAAGCAGAGCTCGGCTTTCTCTGTTGACTGGCATTCTCACGGACCACAACTCGTTGGGTGCCCACATGATGAGAATGGGAATTAGCACATCCGACTTATGTAGAAGATGCCATGATGAAGAGGCAGAGGAAGGATATTTCCACTTCCTCTGTGAGCTTGGCCCACACAAGGAAAAAGGCCCTCGCAGAATACTTCTTCGACGAACTGGGCGAAATCTCTAACCTCTCATTGAGCAACGTCCTGACATTTACTCAGGGCTCTAAATGGTTCAGTGGAGGTTCCCTATCCCAATAAACCAATTACAGACCCAACCCTCTACCACTCCAATACTCTCGCCTCCTCATCCTCTGTTTTCCCGGGGAGCACAATGGATCCTTGAGAAACGAGTGCAACTCATGCAACCTTACCTAACCTAACCTAGGGCATTACAGCTCGAGGTGAACCAGGAACTTCAGCCAATATATTTCTACAACAATTTCGATTTAGATCGAGTTCTCTCCAGTTTTGCACTTTAACTCCGTTCTTCTTCCATGATTGCGTGCAACGTCTTACCTCGTTTTAAACTCATTGAGCACCAAACCCATTTTTGCCGCTTCTGTTTCAACAATGCAATGCTCACAACAGTACAACACGCTTGCTTCATCCTATTACGATAAAATCGTCTGTGTAAGCGAGTACTTGTACAGACTTTTGAAACATTGTTCCTCTGGTGTTGACGTTTGAGTCTTGCGCAATCTTTAGGAGTATAAAAGTATGGTGCTAAAGTAATCGAATGACGCCGACAATGCTTTTTTTCGAAATCAAAGGTCTGGATGAATTCCTTACCGACATTGATGGAGCAGCGTGAATCTACCAAAGTCACCCACCATAGTTATACGAGTTTTACAGGGATTCCGAAACTAGACGCAGCTCTGTACAGTTTATCTCTGTAAATACTGTCATATGCGGCCCTGACGATAAAAAGGTCGTGCATATAGATATAATTAGACTTTTCTGGTCTAAAACCACAATTAATAGGACCCATTAAATGGCTCACGTATGGTTTCAGAAGATTATATGTATATAACAGCAGACAAAATCTTATAAGTAACATTATGGAGGTTTATTCCTCTTTACTGGCGCAATTGCGAGGATTAGTTTTTTTAGGATCGGGCCTACTATACTGAGGTTCCATTCATCGGACGTACTTTCTTCCGACCGTATCAGGTTGATCAGCTGTTTCATTCTCCTTTCCAGGAAATCTCAAGCTGCCTTGAAAATTTTGGAGTCAAGGCGTTCTGCACCTGCAGTTTTATTTGATTTAGGTTTGTATATGGCCAGCTGAACTTCTAAGTTGGGAGGACGGCATTCTTAATCGTCCAAGCTGAATAGGGCTTTATATCTGACAGCTGTTTATAAAACTTTCATTAAAACAAAATACGGTAAGAATTTTGTTGTGTGAAAAATATATAAACATTGTGACGATGCGTCACACTTTTTTCTCTGCCACCGCCAAACCACCTATAGCTCACCCTACGAATCTACTCTCTTTGACATGAGAAATACCACGGGCACTAAGAAATAACTTACGCAGCCAAGTTAAAGCATGCACCACAACACAGCAAACACCAAAGACCAATCGTAGGCACAAACACGCTACTCGGTTGGTGCACATCATGACTTTGGCTCCATACAAAAATAAATTCAACCAAGCAGCGGCAGGTAAACTGCCATCAACAGTTGAATTTATTTTTCTCCTGTACGGTAGGTAGCCACGAGAGATGAGCGTGTACTTGGGTGGTGTAATGTAAATATTTCACTAATCCAGTGCACCTCACATTTACTCCTAACCCAAAACCTTATAAGTACAAGTGGAATTTGCGCGAAAATTCAGAGAAGAAATAATAAGCAATATCAATTGTATGAATACTATTTTGATATTCATTTTCGCTTCTCCGCTTCCTCCTCGAACCTCGAATTACTCGGACGGTGCTCTCAAGGGCCCCCCCGATAACTCCCCATATGACTCGTTGAATTATTCGGACGGTGCTCTCAAGGAGACCCCGATAAATTCCCATATACTTAGTCGAATTACTCGGACGGTGCTCTTAAGGGGCCCTCCGATAAGTTCCCGAGTAGTTTGTTTGAATTACCCAGGCGGTGCTCTCAAGGGGCCCTCTAGATCGATTCGCTGGGACTTTGCGATAGGCACTCCTCTCCCTGCTGTTTCAAGTAGCGTTACGCCATACTCTGGGCAACGTTCCTAATATAATCACTTACTTCCTTACAGGAGTGCTACAAGTACTAGGCCGCAATCACAAAGCCCGCTGAATCCCCGTGCCGCCCGAGGACAACCAAACCAACACCTATCTTTCCAAAACGGAAAAGACGTGCCGGTTGCACTCAACGCTCCGACCGTAACGTGTTCAAGACGCTTGGCGATTAATTAACCTGAATTGTAACATACTTCTACACCATTTGTGAAGACTTGCATCTTGATTACTTAGTTTAAAGAATAAAAATTATTGTAATTCGTATTTGCCGTGTCTCGCTCCGTTATTCAGAAGTTGGACTGCCGCTGTTACAGTTTTCGAGCTTCCTTGGGAAAAACCTTGGACCCGCTGAGTTCTGCCCCAGCTGAAATCAAAGAATCCTCACAACATAAGAAACAAACATTTGTTTTCTTCGGGTTAAAAGAAAGAAATACACGACTTGCCTTCTGCCTATCTGATGCACAGAACAAGACTAAGCAACTACCCTTGTCTCTTATTCTAAAGTATATAATTCAAAGAGAGACATAAATAACTACTGCATAGTTCTAGGACTCTTCACAACACGAATGGTTTGAGTTGCCATTCGTAACAAGCTGAATTAGTGTCCTCATCGCCGTAAAGCAGTCTAATGAAAAGATCTTTCAAGATCCTTAGTAGAAACTGCGACTCTATTACTATGTGTCCCGGCTGATTTTTTCAGGTTTGAGGTCGATCTTTTTACCTTTTGGTAAAACTTTCATACATCTGCATGAAAACGTAGACGTCGAGATCGGCCTTCATACTTACCGTAGCGAAAGCCGATCCAAACTCAAATCGAATGAAATGGACCCGATTGCCACAAATCAAATGGTGCACGACGCGACGCACCTTAAGATTCTATTTTATCTTGTTTCGAATGTACCTAAGCTTTGCTCTTTTGCCTCCAGGATACCGATTACCTTATAACAAACAACCTAGAGAATTCCAGGAAGTCAAGCACTTTTGACAACATGAACTACTTTCATTTATTCCCGTTTCTTTTTTCGTTAAGTCAACACTGAAAAGCTTTACTGTGCAAATGAGATTTTCATAAAAAATTTGAAATGAAAAATTAAAGTTCAGTAATAAAAAAAAAAAAGAATTTGGCTCTGGGCTCTCTTCTCATTTCAAATATTTAATCAAAAAGGACATAAATAATTACAAAGTTTCCGTTTAAAGTTGGAATTTGAAATGCAACATAAGCGTTCCATTTCTTTGGAAACCTAAAAAGCGTTTTCTCATAATTACTCCATTTACCTTTCCCACTCTTATTTAATCAACAGATACAACTCTTCCCTAAAAAGTAACCATATGAATGCTAAAACATCAATTTAACTTTTAAGACGTTCACAAGTAGGGCCACTTGAAGAAGTGAAGATACTCAAATGCCCCTCGAAAGAATATTTCCGAATCCAGTAAAACAAATGGCTACGGCCAGTTTTTAGCCCCTAAAACGAGAATAACTTCCACTTAACCATCATCAATCATTATACGTCTTGCCTATCTCTGGGATATCTTAAATGAGTCCTTCAATTTCAGTCAGAACACATATAAATTTAATTTTAATAGCCATTAAATGAAAAAGTAATAATTTGTAGCCCATATACCACAGGCGCCAACCGCCACCCCCATCCAAAAATCTCTCTGATCGTACTTTGGGGTTAAACGTAAATATTTTAAGAAATTTTCTTTATTTTACTATGGGGAAACATTAAAAAAAAATATATAAAAGAAGAAAGAGAGAAAAAAAAAGAATTGAGGAGGGTTGTGATTAGCCGAAGTCGTATCACATCGCTTTAGGGAAGGAATTGGATTTTGTTCAGATAAGAATATCCTCAAGTGGTATCCCCATAGCAATCAATGTTTTATTATATTTTTTGGTCTCGAGGGGATCCATGGATATAAGCTGAGGTCAACTCTGAAACGGTCCAATGGATCAAAAAGCACAACACAAAAATATATTAGAAGGATGATTTTTTTTTTCTTCAATTTATGAACGAGTATGTATTGTAAGTATGTTTGAATGTACCTACGAAGAAATGTCCAAGAAGCATTAAAATTTAAATTGACAATGGGGTTATCGTTATGTGCCTTTGGGGGTGTTTTCTTTAGTTCTTTATTTTGTTCAAAATAAAGATGTTTATGAGAAGCACTCAACTGCGAGTGGAGGGTTGGATTAGATATAAGAGAGCGAACATTTATTACTTAGGGTAATTAAAAATTTGGTCCTAGCTCTAATGATTTATGATGATGTTTTTGGGTTCTTCTTCTAGGATGGGATTTAAGCCTTACCCGCAACTAACCCTTTTCGGGATTCAAAGTGGATTACTTGACATTCTTGTAGTGGGTTTTCTTTTTTTCTAGTTTAATTTTTGCTGGCTGCAAAAGACACAAAAGTAAAATATCACTATAGATACCAAGTATAAAATACTACACCCAAGCATTTAGAAGGAAAAGGGTGTCATAAATTTAAAGTTTCAAATTGTTTATGTGGCTAACTAGATTACAAAAACTTTTGACTCTTGGAGATATTGTGATCAAATTGAATTACTGCTAGATTCTTTCAGAATTAGCTTTAAGGGAGTGGGTGAATTGGGTAGGATGAATCAAAAAGGTATAAAAGGCTTCCCACATTTTGTGATTTTAATTTTCATGTCATTTGTGTGTGTCGCACCTACCACAGATTTGAATAGAAAATAAATTGCCTATATTTAGAATGACTTCAGCTGGCAATGCATTGACAATGTAAGATTAGCATAAGGGATCGGGAGGGGGTGAGTACTGAGTATAATGAGGAAGTCCAAAAAATCTTTTAAAATATGCAACGCTGCTATAATAAGGTGAGCTAATTAGACATTCCCTTGGGTCTTAAGAAAACGCAGCTCACAGATCAGAAAAGATGACATATGTATAATCCTCCAATCGATACAATCGATACTTGGGGCATTGATATAAAAGACTACACTTCTCACTGTGTAGATTTGGTGAGTTGGTGTGTTGTAAAGTGTTGTTCTGAAGATAACCCATTCGAGGTTCGAATCCCAGAAACATACATATACACAAAGGGTGGCGCAACAAAGCAGGGGATAAATGGTGCCCAGCGTATTTCTCACAACCATGCCTTGTGAGGGAATGGAGACTAGTCAGTTCCTCGCAAAGGCGATACCAGCGGAAAAAACATTTTAAGGTTTCTGTTGAGATTCGAAACACGAACCTAGTGCGTAACAGACAGACATGCTAATCGTAACAAAAAGGGGAAATTCCATCAACATCAAAGAAAAAAAGAAAGTTTTTCCACGATTTTTTTTCTGTGGTCGAAAAACCATTGCAATGAAAGGCGATTTGATTCATGCTTGGGACCGAAAAAAATAGTAGATCCTTGCTTTCCCTCACAAGATGTGGTAGAGAGAAAGACGCTTGTCCCTGAGCCTAAAAATGTAACGTTAGCAATACATCCATAACTGTTTTATTTACATCTTAAGAACTCTTTCGCACTATTGCTGCCGATTTCAACTCTGGTTCGATTCGACATTCTGTTCAGACAACACCCGGAGTTAGGTGCGTTGAGATTTTCGTCGAGTCACAATCATTAAACTTAACTTGAAGATGAGCTCACTCGGGTTTCAGATACTCTTGGTCATCCTGGCAACACCCTTGACCTACTTCTCTTTTCTCATCGCGAAAAATACAGATTTATAGTATCATCTCTTTTAGGCATATCAGATTGTGCCACATCGGTAGGCTTTACGTATTCCGTTACGGTAAAAAAAGATAAGGTCCCTAAAAGAATTGTGTGACAATGTGAGAAAAACAAAAAAATTAAAAAACCACTCATTCGATGTAGCATCCCAGCCGAAACCAACCTTCCCCAAAACTTCAAGGCTTGACTTCTTGCTAATAAACTCTAACTTTGTATAAACATCATTCCCGAACTACAGAACTCTACCTGCAGAATAATAACATCGGATTCAGACCACCAAGGGTTAAAACTTATAGTCCGATAATAAATAAACAATAAATAGGGTGGCGCAACGGAGCGAGTAGCCCCGAACGGCTAATCGAGAACGCGCTTTGCATTACAATGAATACTAACGGAAGACTTGCCAATTCCTCGCGAAAGGTGGAAGAAACATTTTTTTGCCTCTGTTGGAATTCGAACCACGAACCTCTGGATTAACAGGCGGACATGCTATCCATCACACCACGGATACCGCACCTTAGTCCGACAATAGGTTAAGAATATGTCAACTTCAGCCGCTTCAACATCGAAATGAACATCGAGGAGACCATTGTTCTGCCGGAAGCAAACAGGAACCTCACTAACGACGAAATCGGTTGGGTTGTTGAAGCATAATAAAGGTCAGAATAAAAAACGCCTTAAGCAAACAGAAAAGAAAAAGTGGAACAGATATCAGGACATCCCAGAATGAATTGTGCGGCTGTATGAACACCGCCATAGGTTGATAAAAAGACTGCCAATAATTCAGCAAAGGGTCTGGAATACTGCGAGCAAAAGCTACCAAATGGTGGACAGTTAGCTTCAATGCACCCACGTTATGTTGAGGAACGTTCTTCTACATTTCAACAACAACCAGTTCCAACAAAGACTGCAGAGCAACAAGTCTGGACCCGACACATTTGAAGCTATCAGCAACATCATCGGGAAAAGAGCAAAGATGCCAGACAAAGTTTGCACTGGACCAAAGTCAAGACAACCCACAGGACAAAGCAAATGTATTTGACCAATTTTTAAGTGAAAACTTTGTGCCAAAGCAATCCAACGATCCAGGATTTATTGAGGAAGCTGAATAAACTCTACAACAACCGAAGCAAACGGATACTCAAGTCATGATATTTAACGATGATAACCTTGCCAGTGTTCCGGCGCCTGAAGACAGCTTCACAGACCGAGATGAAGTAGCTGGACAGATGAAGTAGCTGAATTGGTCCACGGTGGACGACCTAAAAAATCATGCGGACCTGACATGGTCTCAAACTACATCACAAGAAAATTTCCTCAAGTCATGATGCTACTCCTGCCAGTCCTATTCAACAACTGCATCATCAACTGCTATTTACCAAAGAGACGGAAGACAGCAAAAATTATGCCAATTTCCAAGAAATGATATAAGTACTGTTTCTGGATATTGTTCTTTTTTTTCTCAGCAACATAAGCAAAATCCTGGAAGGAATAATTGTCCGCATTATGGTCGATTCGTCAAAAACCCGAATTAGCTTGCTTCAGGAGACTCATAAGACGTTGAAGCACAAAATCAGCCACAAACTGCCACAAAACAACCATCCAACTATACCCGATGGAACACTGAAGAAAACTGAAGACGAAAACTAACAGCAAGCACTTTGGCATAAACTTCGAAGAAAGATTACAGTTCACCTCACACGCAACAGCAGTTCTTAGATAGGAAAACTACGGTTTCCACTTCATACACCCCCTGATGCGGAGAAGGAACGGACTCAGTCAGAAGATAAAGTTGCTTTTCTATAAACAGCTCCTCAGGTCAACCATCACTCTAAGTTTCCCTGATTTAGTAGGTATGTATATCCCAAAATAGCAAGAAAAAGCTCGGGGCATTTGAGAGGAAAGCTTTGATGATCAGGACTCAACTTTGACCGCCAATGACAGAAGTACAACAAAAGAGTCTACGAAGCTCGATAGATTTCTTCTGAACGCTTCAAGGAAACTAACAGCAACCATCCGAATCCATTGGTGAGGAGCATCGCGATTAAAGAGAGACATCTGGAGCCGCGATATCTGATTATGATGGCATTACTGGACCAAGGCATCATATCCGTATATGACGAAGAGCGAAGAGGCAGTACCTACCCTTTTGCGAGGAAGCAGCCAGCCTCAGCTTACCACCGCACCGCGGCTAGAAACCTACTCCCCTCGTTCTTTACTTCAAACTTTTGTGTTTCAAAAAACATGAAGTGAAAAGCTGAAAGCTAGAGCCGATAAAGAAAGATAAATCCTGGATTGTGGAAACAACAAGTCAGGAAACGTTCGGAAAAATGTACACAAATATTAAAATCACCAAAAAAAAAAATAGAAAGGAAATTACTAGAACCGTGTAAGAATACATTTAATAATTTGGGCAGAAATATGTTTGCTCCTGAAGTGAGAGAAAATACGAGTATATTAAAGTCAATTTGGAGTTTACCGGACCAAGAAAAACCATAGTTTTACTCAGAGGCGGCGCTAGGCGTCAGCGACGTCGGTGACTGCCGACGGCCTCGCGCCTGAGGGGGTTTCACAAATATAACTATTTAAATAATTCAAATTTATTTATTTTCGTACATTAGCTATACTTCTGAAAGGCAAAAAAGCAACACACAGCTTTTCGAACTATATGAAGGACTCGATCTTCTAAAAATGAATTTACTAGACTCTATTAACGAAGCGAAACAACTGATTCAGTACATTTTCGAAAATAATTAAGAAGAAATATATAAAAATATTTATATTGCCATTAGATTCATGCTTACAGTTCCCGTCAGTACAGCTTCTCAAACTCAAAATTGATCAAGACCTAGTTGTGAAGCTCGGTGAGTTAAGAGAGAATATAAACGCTACTAGTACTATCAGTTGAAGCTGAAATAGTGGCTTCTGTTTGCTATGACATAGTCCTGAAAAAGTTCAGTGAGGCCAAAGGCCGAAAAGTTGGACTTCTTTAATTTTTTAATTTATTTCAATTTCTATTTGCTTAATTTTTTCTTGGAGTCTCATTTAAATATCTGAAAGATGAGCTCTTTTTAACAGTTGACGTCGATTGAACCAACAAAGCGTGCATCTACCGCAAAGAGTTCAAAAATACATTCAATTTGTCCTTCCACAAATAAAAAAAAGGTCAATGCGATTGGTGTCTTACATTTAAAGCTAAAGAAAATTCTATACTAAAGAAATTAAAGAGTTTGATAATCAAAAAATCAGTTATAGTTCAAATATTGGATTGTTTGATTCTCTTGAACATCGTAGTAACTTTATTTGACTCTTTTATGTATATAAATCTAGTGATACCTATCCTTACAAATGAAAGATTATTTGTTTTAGAAACATACATGGAGCGACGGAAATAAAGTGGCCTTAGGTCATAAAAACATAAGTCCGGTCCTATATGAGAATATATTTATGTATAAAGCTGTGGTTTGAACAAGCGTAGGAGAACAAAGAATTATAAAGCAGCAAGCAGAATAATCAAAAAAATGAGAGTGTCAAAAATTTTGAAAAATTTAAATATTTAAATGAAAATGACATACAATTCAAACACCTTTAAGTTGCTCAGCAACGAACAAAAGGTAAATAAGTACCTTATAGGCGTATGTATGAGGTACACACTCAGTAAAAGAGGGAAACTCTGTTAATAAATACCTCTCTTAAATACCATTGTCACTGCCAATTTATTTTCTACCTTCCCTGTTGTCACAGTGATGCTACTAACCCCTCCAGGCGCTACTCCAAACTTAACGTGTCTAGCCTTAAGTTGGCCATTAAACGGTAGGTATAGACTTTTATTTCTGCCTGAGTTAAGATAACACTTCGGTGGCTTAAGTAGATACTTAAATTTAATTTGGAAATAAATTCACCTTTTCCAGCTATACACGAATGTTGTCTGTTGTTGTCTGCATGTCTGAAACTTGCTTACATATCTCTGATCAAATGAAATTTATTTAGGGTAGAGTTGAAAAGAGCGATGCAATCAGTAATCGTTCTACCCTCAAGCTTATCCCTTTTTCAAATGGTAGGTAGCACATGAATTTTCGCTCACACACCAACAGTAAGTGTCTCAAGTTAAGTTACATCATTCGTTAAGTGAAATTTGAAATGTTTCAAACAAACAAATCAAACACGACAAACTGCCAAGACATGCAGATATGTATGAGGCATGCTGGATAATCACAAAAGAATTCGAGAGTTGAGTGGAAGTGAAAGTGATGTCATGTCGGTTAGAACCGAGCTGTTAGTGCATCAATGAGCTTCAACGTTTCAAGGGATGAAAAATACTGTAAAAACTCAGCTGTCACATTAAAATAGGCTTGTTTCGCATACCTACGTATGTTGTAAAATTTATTTGTTTGGTTTGTTTTTAGTGATTTCATGCATTTGTACTGTTCTTTCATGTAGGTAGTTTTGAAATCATTTTTTAATCGGAGAGTAAGCACAAAGATGTTTCAGGACCACCTGAAGCTTTTCGATTTTATTGAGACTGGTACCATTCATCGACACTGGCAAAAGGAGTTCGTCGAGTCTTATCAACAAAAGACAGCATTGGGCTTTTGAAACATTGAGTTTCTACGCGGTTTTATCACCCCCATGTAGCAATGTTGTCAAAGTCTATAGCCAATGAGCTAATCATAAGCAAAAATTCCATTTCCACAACCGAAGGATAGGGATGAGAAGTTGGAAACGAATTTGAGAAGCTGAGTTTTGTCGTCAGTAAAACAATTGACAATATTTAAATCGTTAGCCAAGAGAGAAATCAAGAAAGCAAATAGCGGAGTTCACACAGTACAATTAGTTGAACAGACTTTGGTTTTAACGACCAATGTTGGATAATGTGAACCCTAAGTCGATGGGTTGTTTAACTTAATGGATGGTTTTTGAAAACTTTGAAGCGGAGGAATATATGTCATGATGTTGGACACGACAAGTCTGATAGTTTTAAACGTAAACTACATGCGACCATCCAACATTCATCAAACGAATTCTGTCCAACTAATAGCACAGTATGAACTTCGCTAATAAGAAACCTAACAGAGCCTTGGCGCCAGGCAGAGCCAGATTTAAAAGAAGGCGCCTTGGGCTACCGTCCCTCGGCACTCTACAGAAGAGGGGGCCCACCATAAGTACCTAGTACCTACCTACCTTTTGAATGCAAGCTCTGACCAGGGTTGTCAAAGAATACACTTTGCGCTGGCTGGGTTGCCGTTTATTTAGATAAGATTGAACACTTTTTTGCTCAAATGCACATTTCGGAAACAACGATTTATTTATTTATTTATTTATTTAACTATAACTACAGATACACAATTGTTCACAGTTATTTTGCAAATAATATTTAAAAGATTTTAATTAATGCCTTAGGCGATTATAAAGTAATAATTCCTTTTTGAACTTATAAGAACTGAGATTAATGTCCACAAAAGAAGTATAAGTATTAAATTGTTTACATAATTGAGAAAAGGTTCATTATTCAAATAATTTAATGTTGATTCATTAGTTCGCAAAATCTTAAAATTTCGACTTTGTCGAAGTGGCACATTTATTTTTAGTAACGAAAGCAGATGAGGTGAACTTATTTCACCCTTCAAAAGTTTGAATATAAAGGTGGCGTTAAGTGATGACCTCCTATCCTCAAGGGTATTAAGACCAATCAGCATAAGTCTCGAGCGATATGGAGGAAGATGAAGACGATTATCCCAGTGAATATGACGCAGAGCAAATATGAGAAACTGTTTTTGAACGGATTCAATTCGAGCAATGTGACAAGCATAATACGGGCACCACACTTGGCATCCATATTCCAAGACCGAACGAACCAGCCCAATGAATAAGCTTTTTGTGACATGTGGGTCACTGAACTCTTTAGACCAACGTTTAATCATTCCTAGACGAATAGAAGCTTTTGCAGTTATGGAATCGATATGCATTCTGAAGTCAAGTTTCGGATCAAATATAACTCCCAAATCAACAAAATAATTTACTCTTTCCAGCTTCGAATTACTAATAAAGTAATCATTTTTGTAAGTATTCTTTATTCTAGCAAATGTCATTACTTTGCATTTCTTAGAGTTCAGTGTGAGACTGTTGTTATTGCACCATTGAAGTAAATGATCGATATCAGATTGCAGTTGAATGTGATCAGCATTATTTTTGTATGAAAACGAGATTTTCGCATCGTCAGCATATAGATGTATATCACAGTATTTTATCACAGAGGGTAGATCAATAATAAATATCACAAATAATAGTGGACCCAGGTGGCTTCCTTGTGGAACCCCAGATTTAACTTCTATTGCGCAGGAAACTTGAGATTTGAACTTAATATATTGAGTGCGAGATGATAAGTAACTTTCAATCCACTGAACAAGTTTTGGAGACCAACCGAAATTTGAAAGTTTTTTAACTAGCAGCTGGTGATTAAGTTGGCCAAAAGCTTTCGAAAAATCAGTGTATACCACATCCGTTTGAAGTCCATTCATAAATCCTTTTGTGATGCAAGATGAAATTTCCAAAAGATTTGTAATGGTAGACTTGCCCTTGACGAATCCATATTGTCGATCGGATATGTGCGATTTTGTTCCGTGAATCAACTCTTCGATGATTATGGATTCCATCATCTTAGGAATAACGCTGATTTTTGCAATTCCTCTAGAGTCACGCATGTTACATCGGCTTCCTGATTTGAACAATGGTGTAATAAATGAAGACTTCCACGATCGTGGGAAAACAGAAGACGATAGGGATAAGTTAAATAAATAACATAAAGCAGGAACCATGTACTGACAGCAGTTTATTAATATGCAGGACGGGACATTATCCGGTCCAGATGAAAATGAGCTGATTAGGTTCCCAATAGCCTTTAGAACATCACTTTCCTCAATACATGGTAAATCGTTTATTATGTTGATGCCAGAACTAATTTCATGCTGTGCAGTCAAACCATTATCACATTTGTAAATACTTTTAAACATTTCTGCAAACATATCACAGATTTCTACACAATTATTTGAAGATTTTTGATCCAAATTCATGTAAGATGTATTCCGAAGCTTTTTTTTTATTTTTGACAAATTTCCAAAAAGAAGAAGGATTCTGCAGCAAATCATTTTTTATGGAACTAATATAGTTTCTATATGCAGCCGCAGATTGCATTTGGAACTCCCTTCTTAATCTGCTGAACTCCTGAGCAATGGGAACAGTAAACTTAAGTTTTAGCTTGTTGTGCAGTCTATTTTTTTTATTTTTAAGCCTCTTAAGGAAAGGTGTGAGCCATGGAACACAGTTATCAACAATTTTGATGCGACGGACAGGTACTGCTATCGAAAAGCAGCTATGTAAAATGTCATAGAAAGTATCTGTTGCTTTGTTGACATCCATATCATGGGAAACAAGATCCAATTGAAATTGAGAAAGTTCCATATTCAGTTTTACAAAATCAGTTTTTTTGAAGTCAAATTCATATCCATGGGTGTATTGACTTGCACAAGCATTGCTAGGTATTTACAATAAAACTTCAAAGCATGGGTGGAACCTAACATCACCCAATAAAGGGCACGACCTTTGCACAGTTAATCCGTTAACATCATCCGTAAACACTAGGTCGAGAAAGTTGCCTACTTCATTTTTAAACGGGTTTATCTTCAAATTTACATTTTCTTAAAGTCAACGTATTTTCGTATCCTTAAAATAATTGGAAAACATCAAAACAATGAAATACACTCAGGTCAAAACTTTGAGTACAAATCTGTGTTTTGCAGAGCTCCATTAAAAGGCAGAAAAACAAAGAGTTGAAGGGTTGAAGCAGAAGAGCACAGAACATTCAACTGTGTGCATTGCCAATTCAAGGGAGCTTATAACAAATGTGGAATGATTTTTATGGCAATGCAGTGACTTTCAGAGATGTTGCAATAAAGCGATTGTTGTGGTAACCTTGTTGTAGTCAAGAAACGAATAAGGATTTTATTGTTCACAACTCGCGGAAACAACGCTTTGAAGAGATATGTCATCGGAAAGCTACAACCGCAAGAGATTGACAGTGCCTTCTCCAATCGAGTGTTCCACCAACTATCCTTGAATCTTAAGCCGCAGGCATCAAGCATTGCAGACCAATGGCAGCAATGCCAACAAGCCATCAGCACCGCTGCCTCAAGGTTTCACTCGGCTCCCAAAAACCATGATTCGATGAAGAATGCAAGCAGGTAAATGCAAACAAGGGCTGCTTTCGAGCTGTAAAACCAGATTTCCAAGGAAATTCTCAAAAAAAGAAGCTACATGGGAAGCGCTTCTTTTGAGGAAATTGAGAGATTCCATTGCAGGAATGCGATTCGGAAGTTTTATCAAAAGGTAAAAAGAACTTGACAGGGTGTCAAACCACGAACTTTGCCTAAAGACCAACAGGGAGACATAGTAGATAGTAAAATCACAGTTGCTACTGATGATCTGGAATTCAAAACCGCGTTTAACAATATTTTCAGAGTCGAGCTGTACAGAACTATGTCTAGTTTTGGTTCCCTGCAAAGCTCGTACGACTATGCAGAATGACTTTGGAGAGTTCTCGATTCTCTCCGTCAAGGTTGGAGACCTTTGATGTTGAAGGAGTCAATAGGCAAGCGAAAAGATGGTACAACACTCAAACGTCACTACCAGAGGAACAGTCTTTCAAAAGTCTCTGAAATTACTCGCATACGCAGACGATATTGATGTAATTGGAGTAAAAAAGCGTAATGTTATAGTTGCTATGTATATGATGTCATCAAACAAGGACAACGAACACCGACGAATTGGACAAAATGTCACAATAGATGGACATAACTTCGAAGTCATTCAGGACTTCGTCAACCTTGGATCCGCTATGGACACGGAAAACAACATCAGTGCGGATATCAAACGGGGAATAATTCTTGCCAACCGTTGCTTCTTTGATGGGTTAAGAAGACAATTGAGAAAAAACACCTATTTAGAAAAACCAAGGTAAAGTTTTACAGGACCATAACTATCCCAAGGCTGCTTTACGCCGCCAAAACGTGGACTTTATCCAAAGAAAACCTTAGTCGTTTCGAAAGAAAAAGTACTCCAAATTATCTTTGGTCCCATATGCGAAGACAATGTGTAGAGAAAAAGATTCAACAACGAGCTGTATGAGCTGTAGAGCAACATGGGCATAGCTTGAAGAGTATACGCATCGCGAGGTTACGAAGGCTGACACATGTAAAGTGGATGGACCTAAACGTTCCGGCTCGACGGGTTTTCGAAAGCTCATTGAGGGGAATTCGCAGAAGGGGAAGACCTCGTCTTAGGTGGCGCAATGGAAGAAGAGCTCAACCGACTTAGAGAAGGATGTTGGTTGAGGAACAGGTTCACTCGGAACTGTAATGCCCATCCAAGTAAAGTAAGTAAGATCGACGAATTCTCACTGAGTTATCCTTTGTTGAAAATCACCCGTTTTTCTTCTTCTTCTTTTTCATTTTCGGCGTTACGAGTAGTGATCTTGAAGCGATCACAACTCTCCCACTTTTCTGCTTCACACTAGTGATCCGCCTGTGGGGTACGCCGCGTTGACCTCAGAAATCGTCGGCAAGCCTACCGGTTTTGGATTGTTCCATGTCTGAGGCCAACCAAATGCTGCTGTTTTTGCATTTGCTTGTACCAGGAGTGTTTTGGCCTGCCTTTTCTTTTTCGTCGCGATTTTGTTGAAACGTTGTACGATATTGCCTTTTTGACGGGGTTCTGCGGATCTCTCCTTTGAACATGACAATACCAACTGAGCCGGTCGTGCTGAATTTTGTCCAAGATGGTACTTTTGACATGAAGGCTTCCACGAATCTTAGTACTTCTAATTCGATCAAGCTTTGTTACTCCTGCTGTCATCCGAAGCATCTTCATTCTCAAATGAAGATGCTTCGAAAGTTTGGAGTTTTTCTAATATCCTTTAATTTTTGCGAGTAGTGTATAAGCATGAGAAATGGTTATCAAAAAAGATCACAAAAGTTTAGTTTTTTTAGTTTTTTAGTTTAGTTTAGTTAAGTTTATTTTGCCAAAATAAGACAACATTAAGTAAAAAAAAAATTTTAAAATATAAGAGAGATTTAACAAAGATTGCACTACATAAAAAATAAATTAGAATACATTTGTTGTACTAAGAATTACATAAATCCAATTTTTTCATTGATAAAACGGATTTGCTATATAAATTGGACATTGTTTATGTAGTTAATTATTTATGAAAGTTTTATTTAATACAAAAATAAACAAAACAAAGTCAAGAAGAGTCTTCAAACATCATTCTATTAAGAATTTTTCTCCGGAAGTTTTCCCTATTTATATTTACATTGAACAAGTCAAAATATTTGTTAAATGTTTTTGAACATCTGTTGAAGCATTCATGAGAAGCATAATTAGTCTTTGAGTTGCTCTCCTTTAAAAATTTGGTATGTCGTAAAATACGAACGTTAGGATTTACAGATATTTTGAAACACAAAAATGGTGAGTTAATATTAATAAGCAGAGAAAATAGTGCTAAATAGGCAAAGGAGTTCTTTTGAAATAACGATGTCGCTTGGAGGATAATGATATTTTGGCTTCTCCTTTCCAACCAAAAAATTTTTCTCCATCAAATTATCCAGAAAATAACAAAAGTTATAAGCCAATAGATCAGGGAACATTTCGAATATTCGAAAAATATTACGAACATCCCCCCCCCCCCCCCCCCCTAAAACAGGACAATCTTAACTCTTCTTAAGACTTGTGAAAGTAGTTTTCAAATTGCCCAAAAGAATTTTGAACAGCTATCTAAAAATATTCAACAACAATAAATAAGCCTCATGAATCTAATTCTATAGTATAGAAGCCATTGCTTGTCAAATAGTATTTAGTATTTTAGTATTTTATTTATTTTATGTTCGGCTTACACTGTAAGATATGATATCTTATTTATAGTGTAAGGTAAAATTGTACAGTTGCTACTAAATTTGATAAATTTACATTATTTGAACGTACATAATATTTTCATATATTTAAAGTGAATGTCTAAACATGGCTAAAGTGAATTTTAAGTTGGGTTTTAATTTGTACTGTGCTACCTGTGTTTTTAATTAATTGCGGTAAGGAATTCCATAAACGTGTTGAATTCACAAAAAACTGACGTTCGGAAGTAAGATTATTAAAGCGGGGGATCAATAAAAGCCGCGATCTGTTAGTATTCAAAAATTGTATTTCCTTAAAAAGTTCAACTGGTTGATGAGATAATAGTATACCCGAAAATAAGGTTAATGTTCGAAATTTCAACAGGTTTTCAAACGACATTCCCAAAAGTTTTGATGAAAATTGTGAGATTCTGTCAAAGCGCCTCAATCCATAAACGTATCTTACTGCAGAGTTGAATGCAACGGTTAGTTTTCTTTTACTTTCTTGATCGAGGTCGCAGTAGATTTCACAACCGTAGGTTATTATGGGTATAATAAGTGTTTTTACAAGTAAAGCACGGATTTTTGGTGGAGTGAAATATTGCGAAGTCCAAAGTGTGCGTAGAACACCATAAGTTTTCCCAACAACAGAGTTTACATGGTTAGTCCAAGTCAGATTTCGGTTAAAAATTACGCCCAAATTTTTCGCAGATTGTACATATTCAATTAAAACACTATTCAACACAACAGGAGGGAAATAGGAAAGATCTGTCTTATTTTTTGAAATTACAATACATTTAGATTTAGTTGGGTTGAGTATTAAACCATTTTTGTCTGACCAGTTCGCGATTTCAAGTAGATCTTCATTTATACAAGAGGCAGTGTGCTCAATCAACCCCAATGGACAGCTTACGTATAGTTGGACATCATCAGCATATAAATGAATTGAACAGTTCTTGACAATCGTAGGAAGCTCATTTACATATATGGAGAATAGTAACGGACCTAAAATGGATCCTTGCGGGACGCCACTAGGATTTGGAAGAAAATCGGAGAGCTGCCTTTTAAACTCAACTGCCTGTGTGCGTTCAGTTAAATAAGAGAAAATTAGATTAACTGCATCAATAGAAAACCCATAAAGACAATAGAGCTTTTCACAAAGAATAGAATGGTTAACCAAATCAAAAGCCTTTGAAAAATCTAATAGTACTAAGAATGTAACATTTTCATAGTCAATATTTTTCCTGATATCCTCTGTAACTTTGATTAAGGCTGTTATGCAGCTATTATTCTTTCTGAAACCAGATTGTTTTGGTGTGAATAAATTTCCGCTGTGAAAGAAGCTAACTACTTGTTTTTGAATAATTTTTTCGAAAGCTTTTGATAAAAATGATAATATGGAAATAGGCCTGAACTCATCACATTTTGAATTTTTAGGCACAGGTACAATTTTTGCCTTTTTCCATTGTTTCGGAAACTCGCTAGTATAAATGATTGTGTTGAAAATGTGAGTTATGTATGGTAACAAGACAGGAAGAAGGAGTTTTAGGAACGAAGGATGAATTCCATCCAAACCCATAGCATTTGATTTTATACCGAGTATAGCTTCAACCACATCTTCAGGATAAATTGTTGAGAAGTTAAAAGAATTTGTATTTGATGCAGTTTCTCCATTTAAAGTGGGTGAGACGTAACTGAGATTGTTATGCAAAGTTGAATTTGACACAAATTTTTGATTCAGTATATTAGTATCTAAGATATCACTTGAAATATTTGGGGGTTTACCAATGCCCATTTGCTTCAAATATTGCCAGGTTTGTTTAATGTTTTGGGAGCTTTGAAAACGGCTAGAGTATAGGGCAGCTTTAGCGTTTCGAATAGCCAATACCGTTCTATTTCGTAGAGAACGGAAGTTTTGATGAAAACTATCAATTCGAAAGGTTTTCCATCGTTTGAAGGCCAAATCTCGTTGCTGTATTAGTGATTTGACTTCTCTAGTAAACCAAGGTTTACTTTTGTGACAATTAGTTTTAGTTTTTAACGGAACGTACCTATCAAAAAGTTCTAGTATCTTGCTATTTAGTAAATCTATCTGTTCAGAAGAAGTGGCTTTTAAAAAAATATCATTCCAATTAGAATATATTACGTCAGATTGAAGAGCGACATAGTTAATATTCTTGAAATCTCTATATACATAGGTATCGATTGAAATATTTACGTGAAAATCGAATATCATGAAAATAAGGTCATGTTTGGAAAAAACTGGGGCTGACAGCTGATCATAGAAAATTACTTTGCTTTTGAAACTAACAAGAAATAAATCAAGTAATGTGGGTTCGAAGGCAGAGAAATGTGTAGGAGTTGAAGAGTTAACGACATAAAAATTAAGACCAAGAAACTCATCAATGAAAGTATTTTCTTCCAACAAATTGCAGTTGAAATCTCCACACAGGATTGTGTTCGGATATGAAGCAGACATTTGTTCAATAGTATTAAGTAGTGGTAGAATGCATATATTTTTGGAGGGTCTGTATATAGTACCGAGAAGGAGCTTTTCAGTTTCACTGTGTATTTCAACAAATATAAATTCATTTTCACCAAATCCATCTGAAGAAACCTTAAGCTTACACTGTATACCCTCTTTAACATAAATTGCTACTCCTCCGCCTCTGCAACGCTTCCGATCTGATCGAAAGAGCTTATACCCCTTCAGTGCGTATGCTTGACTAGTTTCATCGTCTTTAAACCAAGTTTCGGATATACATATAACATCAACCGTTGAGTTTTCAAAAATATACCGAAATTCATCTATCTTACATGGTAAGCTTTGTGCATTGAGATGACACATCCGAAGACCAGTTCCTTGCTGACCCAACACATTAATCATAGAGCGCGTATTATATTCAGACATAATGTACCAACAAAATAATTAGCACAAGGAGAAACCAATAGCACAGCCAAACAAACAACAAGTGAAAAAGGTTTTAAATTCAAATTAAAATTTTAGTTACAAATGAGAAAAAATTATAAAAGTAAAAATAATAACTATTAAAAATTATAAAGAAAAAAGAATCAATAATTTCATTTATATTCACAAAAGTTAATATTTAATTGATCAAGCTGGCATCCCTGTTCAAATCTTCAATGCAGTCGACTGTCTCAGCAGCATCATTACTACGACGTTTTACGTACACCACTCCTCGTGACGTATATACAGATGAAATTTTTTTTTGTTTTTTCAGCGTTAAAGCGTGCTTTAGTATGTTGTAGTTAGTTTTCGTTAAAGCCTCGCGCGAGAGCTTGTAGAGTTTATATCAATGTCTTGTAAACAAAGTTCTCTCTTTTTTAGTTTTCGGAACGAAGAGATAGATTTAAGTACAAAATTACGATCATAGGGAGAATGAAACTTAAGAAGAATCGGAGTGTCTTTGGACTCAGTGCGAGTGGCCATACGATATATGTTGACCATAGATGGTTGCTTAATTTGCAAAGAGTTGCATAACGAATTAAATATTAATTTTAAGTTTTCGTCGGGTATGTGGGGTACACCAGAAAGAAGTGCATCACAAGCCACTGTGCGGTTCTCCTGCGTGTTTTGAAGTTTTTTAATCGCTTCGAGTTCGATTTGCACGTTTTCAGACTTTTTATTAGTATGATTTAGACTGAGTTTCACTTCTGAAAGTTCATTTTGTAGTGTGGCTATGTTTTTACATTCACTCACAAATTTCAATTCAAGAGCATTTACTCTTGATTGCGTGTTGTCAATAGATTTTTTTAGTTCACTTATTTGGTTGTCAAAGTTGCTCACTATTCTCTTTTCAGATTCATTTATGTGCTTGGCTAGAAGTTTTATTATATAATCACTTTGTTCTTTAAATCGTTGGTCCATCGATTTGGATTCTGTGTTGGTATTTGTATTTGTAGGAGAGGGGGCGATAGAATTCATTTCGACGTTTTTGCGGGAGGTACCAGAACGTGTATGTGACATTTTAATAAAAAGAGAAATCAAAATCACTTTGTAATAATTAAATGTTTAGTTGTCATATATTTTTATTTAATAAATAATAAAGACGCTTTATCTTTAGCAGTGAACTTTTATTTTAATGAGATAGTGAAACACTCGGTACTAATAAAACAGCGAAAATTAACTTTTATATGCGTTTTAATGCAGAGAAATTTAACAAAGAGAGCCAGACTAAAATACACGTCTACTCTGTAGCAGTCATTACGACATAGATAGATAAAAAAAAAATTGGAACTTATAAAAGTTAAATTGTTTGTTAGTTGGGTCGGATGGCAAAAACTATTTTGTTTTCATTCCAAAACAAACCACGATATTTAATTTTAGCTCATACTACAAGCCCCAGGAATTTATCCTAAACCATTGGCTATTCTATCAAAATTCAATTTAGTTTATTATTTGCGAAATAAAAAAAAAAATATTTGAATTTGAAACCATCGCTAACCACAAAAACGCAGTGTTTGTTAACTCGTTCTATTCCATGTAAATTAATCAAATTTAGTAAAGAAAAAAGAAGTATGCATCAGTTTTGTTGTTAGCAAAGAGCATAGATAAGGCCCCAACTAGGCAAACACTTTTGTAAAAGCTACAAAACCAAAAATAAAAACTCTGCGTATGAAATACCACAACAATGCACGTGTAGATTCTGAAATACCTAAAATTCTCCATGTGTACACACAAAATCAATATTTGAAATTGTTGTCGGCACATGCAGATAATAGGAATTTAATCAAGTGCTTCCTGTTTAACAATGGCTTGTATTTGTTTCTTTTTTTTCCTGTCCAACAATTTTGTTTTCTACTCAACGAATTGATATCAAAATTAAGTGGGGTTATCACTTCAGTTTTAATTTAGATGATTGTTTCATATTGAAACCTTTTAGACATAAGCACAAGTGCATGGAACACGAGTTAAAATGATAGAACATTGCATACAATAATTTCAAAAGTTTTATCACTAGCCACTTGGTAGTTTACACTGACAGTCAATTTTAAAAACGAAGCATTCATAGTTGAAGTTAAATACGAGAACTTTTGTTTGAGTAGATTTTTGATTACAGTCAATGGCTGTTTCCATTTTTAACATCAACTGTAACATGAGTGGATTAGACAAATATGTAAATTAAAATTGGTACACACTAATCCTGGACATGAGCACATATTAAATTAAAAAAAAAAAAAAAACTCTTTCATTTAAAAAAGTAGAAATAATCTATTTCATAAGAGGCGGCGACTTCTATGACATTTTAATGTATGAAGCCTTTGTACTTTGAGCTTTTTATTGTCTAACAATACACACATTATTTTTTGTTGTTATTTTATTTTTCTTTCTTTCTGACATGATAAACGATGTGTTTCAGTGATTAATGAAAAAGACGACAACCCTTGTCCTTGGCAGGCAAATCAAATGCATGAGAAACACAAAGTTACATTAACATAACTTTTCAATTTCACACACATCCCGCACGCATATTTTTCAGTATAATCCGAAAGGCAAACGCGTAATTTTTTTGGCAGAAAGGTTCTTTAAAATATAAACCAAGGCGGGATATGATAAACTGTTTCGAGTGATTCTGTTGCTAGACAGACTTCTACTTCAGGGAATAGATAGAATGGAGAATACAGTTATAAAGGTAGGTCTTTATATACAAACTAAGTAAGTAGAATACTGTTTCCTCATGTTAGCTTGTCGCAACAAATTTAATGAGTTTCTAAAAAAATAATGCGAGTGATTGAACGATGCCTGGGAGTCGCGAGTTGGAACTTTGGAAGTATGACTGGTCGAAGTTTCGAAGTGGAAGATATGATTGGAAGGAGGCGAGTAGACATCTTGTGCGGTAAAAAAAAAACGAAATGGCTGAACAACGGAAACAGGATCCGTTTTTGGATGTAAAGACAAAAGCCTACAAGATGTTCTTTTATGGGACGGATCAAGGTAAACACGAATCGGTATTGTCCTTGACCGAATGGCATTGACCATTTCGGTGTGTAATACGGACAGTGCATAATGTTCCCCAAATTGGATGTGAGGAAAAGATGCATTTCGGCTTGAATTAGAATGAACTTAACGATATACGGAGAGAGGAGTTTTTGTTTCCTGGCGGCGATTTGAACGGATATGTTGGAAAAACAAGTGAGGACTATAAGGACTAGAATAGTGAGGTATACGATACGGCACCAGGTGCCCATTTGGTGAAGATATCCTGGGTATGTCCTAACCACATGCTCTAATCGTCCTAATCACATGGTATTATTGTTTTGAATACAATGTTCATTAAAAAATGACAAAAGGTTTTACAGCAGTCAAAGGAAACCAAAAATTTACTACCATTTTGTATCCATATTTATGAAACCGCAGTTGAAGGACTGTAAAGTGATGATGGGTCTCGGGCCGTCAGACACTCAGTCAGTCAGTCAGCCAGTCAGTCAACCAGTCAGTCAGTCAGTCAGTCAGTCAGTCAGTTATTTGGTCAGTCAGTAACTTAGTCAGTCAGTCAGTCAGTCAGTCAGTCAGTAACTTAGTCAGTCAGTCAGTCAGTCAGTCAGTCAGCGTTTCACTGAAAGCTTACAGTGAAGGAAATCAAACAAGCTACCGAGGTCTATTGGTGTAATTTTGACAAAGGAAAAACTAACCTGTCATGGTCATGGAAACGTTGATAAATCATCAACTTATGAAATATCTTGAAGAACGAAAGTTCCTAAATAACTGACATTATGGCTTTCGTATCAAAAGGCCCGCTGGTGATTTGATGGCTTACATATATCACCGAAAAGTGGAACCAATCTTTAAATTGTATTGGAGAAAGTAAGATTATTGCGCTTGATAGTTCTAAGGCATTTTATAGAGTTTGTTAACAAGCTCTGTTATAGAACATGCATGTTTTTGATATTGATAAGTCTCTTGTTCGTTGGACTGGAAACAAGCTTTCCGGCCTTTCAATATAAGTTGTGTTGAGTGTTGGATAGTTCTAAGCATTATACTCACACTATGAATGCTGGTATGCCGCAGGGCTCCACTTAGTCATCGAATCTCTTCCTTGTTTTAAAAAAAGACCTCTTGTCTGAAACTTCTAATCTTCTCAATTGTTTTGCTGACGACTCAACCCTCAGCTTTTCATAAACGCTTCCAAATTCACGTGCCTGCTCTTCGGATGTTGCGTATGATTAGCTAATTAAAGTCAGACCTTTACAGCATTGTAACATAAAGGTAGTATTGTCTTTTGTCGTAAAGGTTTAACATTCCCCACATGCCACATCCATTATTCATGAATGGTACCGGAATCCGAGAAGCCAAAAAACTGACAGTTCTTGGTATGTGTGTAAACGATGACCTTCGTTGGAATGCCCACATTATATGAAGTCGCCAAAAATACTGCTAAATGCTTAGGTTTCCTCGGACGATCCAACTTCCTCTGATCTAGATAGAATTCCTAAAGTCAACATTTGCCCAAAACAAGGGTTTAGTTGCCATATCTGGTCAGTTGTTAATCAAACATATTTCCACCTACTTGATAGGGTACAAAATCGTCGAGTGTTAAAACTCATAGGTGATATAGAAAATTACAATAACAAAGAATTTGTTATTTGTTTTGGAGTTTCACAACATGTGAGTGCTGTTTAATTTTATAGGTGTTTCGGCTTACGCCAAACAAATTTGGGTCTTAGAAGGGTACGACAGCATCATGGATTTGAAACAAAACGAAACCCTAATTAAAAAATTTTAATAAATTTTTGATACGCTAAACTTCAAGTTTGTGCAAAAAGGGAAACCCCCTAATTCACCGTGATACAAAATAGAATGTGGCTGCTGTAGCCTAGAGTGTGAGACTTAAGCAACGAGCTACGCTTTGGTTAACGATAGGTGTTGCAAATGTTAACCAAACTTTTTAAATGGAATAGATCGACTTCTGCCACAATCAATCTTTTACACTCTAAATTGTCAAATCGTGTTATCAGTCATCAAGGCGGCCATCTCGGAGCTGCAATTTTTTTGTGCGGACTATGAAGGACCAATCTTGGAAACAGAATTTGGAAAACATTCCATCAAATATCGCTATCATGAGGAAATGTCAAATGCATTTCAATCCTCGGTTGTCTGGAGTTCAGTTATCCAAAATTTTCTGTGTGGAAAAAGTCGAGTAAATCTCAAAAAAATCACAGCTTCGGATTAGATTTTATTTTTTCTTCAAGAGTGAAGCAAATTCTTTTTATTTACATTACTATATGAACATTATGTATAGATTTACATATGTAGTTTAAGACATGTACATTAAAAGGATTGTACATAGTGTAACTATGTACTAGAGCTCTTAATACCCGCATACCCGGGTACCCACCCACCCGAATACCTGGGTGACCGCAATATCGGGTATTATCCGGGTAACAAAGAACCGAGTATTACCCGGCACCAAAGTACCGGCAACCCGCTTAGCCGTAAAAATAATATGGATGAGCAGTAAAAACACACAAAAATAAAGGAATCTGATGATAGGCTTGGCAACCGTGAATTAGCTTAACTGCGTCTGCGTGCACACAATGGCTTCAGAGCCGCAGCCTCAAGAAATATCAAAACGTTAAATATAAGTGAATAAAACAACAACGCAAGACGGAGCCGCACAAGTTAATTTGATTATGACTCTTGCTGCTCCGGCTGCAGCTGCGTTTGTAGTTCATTGTGTTTACGCAGAAAAGTGTTTGCGTTGCATGTTGTGTTGTTGTGATCAGCTCGAAAAACTGGAATAAAATTTAACAATTGAATCTTAATATAAAAATGAAAATGTCAATTTAAATTTGAGTCTGCTGAGCTCATTAATAAAACGCCCTTTATTAATTTCCTTGATTGATTTTTTTGAAGAACTCATACCTGCTTATATTTAAATCATTTGATGTCGATACTCGATAAATATTTCAATGTGCATGAATTTTCACTCTGCGCTACCCATAACATAGCACTGTAGTTAAAGTTTATTTTGTCGAGTAACCAGGTACCCGATGCGTTACCCGCGTTACACAGGTAAAATTAAGAGCATTTCTATGTACCAATCTATGCCTTTTAAGACGGCTGTGATTTTAATAGGTAGAAACATTTCGACATAAGTTGATATAATATCGGCATTATCATTCAGGGAATGTTTGAAAAATCAATCTATTCTGGCGATAGAATTTTATGTGCCACAGTAAAAGCAATTGGCAGAGTGCCTTGGGCAGCTAAAAAAATGGGGATAAATGTCCCAAGACCATCCAAACCTGAAATAGAAACCTCTAAGGCACCCGCAACCTCTGTCTGTCACTTCAAACGGCATTTTGTCTTCCTTGGAAGGACGTGACTCCCCGCTCCCCCTCGTTTGCTATATTATAAGGCCGTTCTAGTGCGTTATCCCTCCGCAAATGCATCAAAATGAATATGGAATTTGAAGCGTCCTAGAAGGACGGATATGATTCTTGATGGATGCATCTAATATGGCACCAAATGAGATGCTTTTTCTGCTTTATCAAGTTAATAGGTTGCAAACTTACCGAATAGAACCCTGATTGAACAGTAATCCATTGAATGTCCCTTTTTTGTGATAGCCGCTTTGCTTGTTTGTTTGTTTGTTTTTTTCCTTGAACAAAATACCGCAGATATTTTGAACATCACGCCACTGGTAATACTTATTTTGAAGTAACCTTAGCTACATAATCATAAGCAAAAGGCTTTCGCTTTACAGATTTAAATTTGGTATCTCGATTTCCACAAAAATTATAGGTAACATTAACAAGGGCACCTAACTACGACGGCACACGCACAGGAAAGTGTCCCAAAGCTCTATTTACGTTTATCAAATTTGAATGAAACAAAAATCGCGATAGATTTTAACATAAACTGCATATATAGAACTCTTCACAACATGTTTCAAGTACTTCGTTTGAATTGAAAAGGGTTCTCAGTTCTAAGTTCCAAATAATTGAACCGGCAAAAACGTTTTCGGATGTGCCTATAAGCACGAGCTAACATGAGCCCTTCGAGGGCTGAAAATAAAAGGGTTGCAGTACTAATTCACTCTTTCTATACGACTTTTTTCAGTACTTAGTGAGAAAAATAACAAACCGTGCGGCTCGTGTTGGTTCGTTTAAAACGAAACCACTAAATCATTTCTGACGCATTTCTTTTTATCCCTCAAGTTTATTGTTAAAGCTCGTTTTGGGTGGATGAAGACACCAAGCCAGCTTAACTGTTATCGTTTTACCTTCCAAAACGTGTTGCACTATGTGCGTGTATTCGACTCAAAGACGATATCACTATTATATTTTATATTTTGCATACTACGTGAAGATAGTAGGATATCGGTACCGCCGCAATCTGAATTTAGCTTAATTAGGCTAAAATAAAACGAAAATGTTAAATAAAACTTTTCGATATCTCGCTTCGTTTACGAGATATCGATTTTCGAAGTCGAAAAACAACCTACTATTTGCTTTATAATTTAGAAAAAATTTGTGAACTTATGAGAGTCCTTTTACAAAATGACATATTCCAATATTGGTGCCACGTGTGTCGTACTCTTGTCACTTTTGCTAAAACGATATCGCCAATGATACAAAATACGGGGGCGGTATTCAGAAACCGTACCTCTACCTAGGAATCTTTAAGTTGCGATGGTTTATCTGGGATGTGAAAAAAAATAGTAATAAACTTCTAGTTACTACTGCCTGTGCCTTACAATATCAACTTTGACATCACCTCATAAAACTTCTAATAAATTAACCCCAACTCATTACCTCCGCCACTGAAATTTTGTAAAAATAAAAAGAAATCTTTTCTTCTAGGAGAATCCTTTGTGGTACCTTTTCATCTTCATAAATAATTTCAAACTCGGCAATGAATGTTGTCTATGACTCAAAGAATGAATCCAATGACCCCATAGACATTTTTTGCGAATAAAAACGACTTAAATGTTAAATCTAGAATCATGCTTTACGACATCGTAAAATCAAATTCCTCACTGAGGAGTCATAGCATCTCATCAATTTAGGTGCGTGTTCTTTCTCCGAGAGAAGAGCCACCCAAGCCCAAGCATAGGTAGGTAAGGTAGGGTAGATCCCTCTTTGGATATAAGAAATTTTTTTTTTTTTTTTAGAATTGTTTGCAAAACAGTCATAAAAAAGCAGATAAAAAATACACAGTACCAAAACATACAATCGAAAATAGGTTAATTCACAAGTTTATGTCCCTCGGTCCCTCATCGCAAGACAAAATTTTTGTTGTCTGTGCCAAAAGTGATGTTTGTACACAGACGATAGAGTCTATAAATATTCTCCCCACAAAAACGACTTGGCTAAAATCAAAGTATGGAAGAAAAACGAACAAAAAACTAACAACACTGTGTGTTGTAAAGTGTGACACACAACAAACGCGCATTTAAAAATAAATCACGTTCCATCTGCACATAGAGCGAAAGTGTATCTATCTGCCGAAAAACGGGGGGGTTTGTCAAAGGGGAGCCTAAGATGTTTCGGCTTACTGCTTGCGCACGCATCTTTTAATTATTAAGGAAAGAAGAAGAAAAAAAACAATGCGAAAAAAGTTCCTAAGTTCCAACATAAATAAAACACACTTTAGCCTTGAGAGCACCATCCAGTGTACTGTTTCTGTACTCTACTGCAGCACACAGATATTCCCCCAAATTGCTGTAGTAAACTGTCATAAATAATTCAGCAGCACACTCCATCCAGCCCAAGAAGAAGAAGAACAAAAAAAAAACACAACAAGTAACCAAAAGAAGATTCTCCTCTGCATAAAAAGCCGAGCCGAAATATAGAATGCGGGCTTTCACATCCTTGTGCACACAAAAAAAGGATGGGAACTCAAGTCCATAAGGAAAAGGACCAAAATAAAAGACGCAAAAAAGAGAACAAAACTAAATAAATTAATCTAATAATCCGTTCAAACAACATTGGTAGAAGGAAGCTTTCCACCTCCTCTGGGAGATATCCTTTTATATATTTTTCTTTTTGGTACACAACAGAGCCAACAGTGTGGTGCGGTGAATCTTATCTTTAGTCGTATTATACCATATACCCACCATCTAAACAACATATTTCATGCGCGACGATGAAGTAAAATATCTATATCCTTCCTCGTGAGATTTCCTGCTTTATACAGAAGTCAGGAGCAGTTATTCGTATTTTTTTTTTGTAGATGTATATCCTCTGTTTCTTATATTTGATTTTCGTTTTCTTCTTTGTTATTATTTATCTGAATCCTTAATTCTTTTTTTTAATTTTGCATTCACACAAAGCCACACACAGACGTACACATATTCGCGTAGGTACTCAAACGGAACCCTCAGCACTGGGCACTGTGCTAAGTAGAATAAGAATGAAATAAACGGAAAAAAAAACTATCTCCCGTAATGGGAGCACTTTATCATTTGGCTAATCCTTTTTAATTCTTCACCACTAAATTTTTATTCGTTTAATCGGTGGTTGAGCTTAAAGCTCTGATGATCATTTGTTGACACTTCGCTAATTTTGCCACCACTAGAACTTAATCAAAAGCAAAGGGAGACGGATATTTTTTTTTAGTATTTATCGTATCACATCAACACAAGTACCAAACGATCACTACTTTTAAATCGGCTAACAATGGTTTGAATCTTCACTAAGTACCGGACACACTCGCGTATTCCCATTCACTTTGTAACCAACCGTATCATTTGTGTGGGTGGTGTAACCACGATAACACACAACTGCACTGATTTGTGCAAGTACACTGCAATTGCAATCCCACCGAAAACACGACACGATAATAACAATCCAATCCAGGACTCGATAGTACCAACACACAGCGTACAGCACACCGAACAAAAATTGAAAATAAAAAAACAAACCGACGCGACGAATAGCTAGCTGCTCACGAACGAATATGTAGTGAACGCAGGCCAGTGTATCTGCGAACTGAGATTCTCATTCACACGACAAACCATGAAATTCCTTTACGAAATCCGTGCGGTGCAGATATTCTAATGTGGATTCTATTTTTATTCCCCTTTGAGTGCGATGTTTTAATTTTTTTTTGTCTCGTCGCTCAAATTTGAGTTCTCCTCTGTTTTTTTGAGACACATTGTTGGGACACATGTTTAAAGTACTAAATGTTTCATATTTCATAGAATGTTGGGGAACACATTTAAGCAATTTAGTCATGAAACAGTTATGTTGCACTGTGCAACACCAGCGTTGTTATATACCAGTCCGTTTTCTGATCACAATGTCGATGCTATTGAAAGTTTATTTTGATGGAGGGGAGTTGTAAACTTAACCTCGTAATCAATGATGAAATAATAGTTATGATGATTATTTCTGTCCAAGGCTGAGGTATGCTCGTGGAATCCAAGTTTGACTACTGCGAGGATTCTATTTATCTAAGGCTGAGGTAAGCTCTTGGGATAGAAGGATTAATAAAGAAGCAGCATGACTTAAGCTTATTGAAGTTAATTTATTTCCGATGTTTATAAAAATAATATTTTTTATTTTATTCCATGGTTTTCATATGGAATTCAGATTCACAGTCTCTTCCGGCGAGTAAAAGGTCTGCTGTAAAGTCTGGCTGAGATGGGGGTGATATGGTGATAATTGTAGGTGTTTAGTTCTTCGTTCTTTGGAATCGGACTGTGGTAGCGTGGGGTTCCGTAATACTCCCTTGATTTTTTTTTTTATAATTTACGCGCACATCAAGGGGTTATGACTACCCTTATAATGTTTTAGAACACAGTGCGAGCATTTATAAAAATAGGAGAGGATTCAATAGGAAACACCGATGCACATTGCTTTTGAACCTTCACGAATCGTAATACAGGGTAAACACAGAGCCAGGTAAAGCATTTCACATACGGGTTGTGCGACTAAAATAAGAATCTCTATACTTGACTGTACGCCCGAAGTTGGGCTCAAGGTAGAACTGATGAGCATTCCTAGCGAGGCGATACGGTTGATCAACGTTTGCATGACCTTGAAAAGAAGGGACGTTAGTGCAATTGGACGGTAATTGTAAGGATAGGAAAATTCGCCTTTTTAAGGTACGGGCTGGAAAAAAGCAGGGGCCGAATTACGGCACACGCTATCGAATAAGTCGTATCGGAATTATGGGAATTTGGTATTACCGCTCACGATATCGAGTCATCTAGTACCACAATTCGGCATTCTCTCATCAGTTATCGATCGGAATTTCATTCGATGCATAAAGTGCTCTCTAATTCATACATGAAAGACAGCGACATCTATGAATTAATAGAAACTCGAAATTTGCTAGTGAATATTCGATGATACTAGTACAATTTTAAAGAGCAATACGATACGAGAGGTCACGTACACTATAATTCCAAAATGGTTACTCACTCACTCGATCTCTAATGCCACTCACTCACTCGATATCGTGAGCTGTAATTCGGCCCCAGTTTTCAATCTGCTCGGGAAAAGCCCGACGGAAAAGAAATGATGGGAAAGCTAACACAGTGATTTTTCCAGCGTATAAGAACACCTCCACAGAATAACGGCGGGGATACCACCAGGACCTACGGATTTATGTATATTGAGATCTTTGAGGACTCTCGCAACTGAGCGAGTTCGAAAAAATATTTGCTTCAACACAGAATTTGTTGACAAGACGAGCGTTGGGACCGATTACGTGATCGAGTTCTTAACTTAAGAACGCTAAGAACTCGACCACATAATCGGTCCCAACGCCCGTCTTGTCTACAAATCCAAAAGACCAAGAGTTTTCGCTTCTTTTTGGACACACCAATAAACCCACGAGTTCTCTTTAGGGATGATACTTCTTGTTCTGTGAGGAACAACATTTCTCATGAGACCGATTACGTGATCGAGTTCTTAACTTAAGAACGCTAAAAACTCGACCACATAATCGGTCCCAACGCCCGTCTTGTCTACAAATCCAAAAGACCAAGAGTTTTCGCTTCTTTTTGGACACACCAATCAACCCACGAGTTCTCTTTGGGGATGATACTTCTTGTTCTGTGAGGAACAACATTTCTCATGCCGTTGAGAATTACGTTAGATATCATACCAGATGATGCGTCAACGTTTCCGTCGAGAAAGCACATTGTTTTCCTGCGTATCGGATCGTAGCCAAGATCAACTTTCCACTCGAATACAGTCAAGTTTTGCATTCCTAGTCTTGGATATTGTAAACCAGACGGGAAAGCAGTATAACGGGTCGTTAAAGCTTCTTGTAAAGCAGTTATTTTTGTTTTTGGGCTAAGTCCACTGTTTTTGCGCATCAGCGGGTGGACGCAAATTAAAGCATAGTTAGCTTTATTAATAACTGCAGTGACGTGCGGGTTGAAGCGAATCAGTCCGTTGAAGAAAACTCTTTGGTGACCTGCTTCTTTTACCTGAGTTGCGTTTCGTCAGGAAGGTTGATGCAGACGTTGTGGCTGTTTGTGGTTGATCGCTAACGTCTCCTTCTTTGTGTGGGTTTTCGTACGCAAATAAGCTCGGACCTTTCGGAGTTAGAGAATGTTGGTGGCCAGTACTGGTTAAGGTTGGTTTGAGGTGAGGATACTGTACAGGAAAGGTTCGAACTTCAATCGTTAATTTTTTTTAAGGTAAGGTTTAAAACTGGGTTTGAGCTGAGATGATTGTGATTCCGAGTTTCGCGATTGAGCTCTGGTATTCCGTATTCGATCTTCCAAGTTACCGATTTCATGGCATGGCTGCCGACGCCGACGGTTCTTCTTCACTCAAGGTTCAGTTACTGCGCGAGATGTTTCTTGCTATCTAAATTCCTACCTGGGCCAGTTCTTTCAAAGGTTACTGAAATTAATGGTCAAGACTAATGTATTTACTCTGAGTCTACATGAGCTCCTAAATTTACAGATGGTGATGTTCTCTTCGTTGTTTGTTGTTATTCGATTCATGTCCAGAGACTTCATAGCTGTAATGTACCGATGCGATGGTAAAGTTGCTAAGCTTACAAATGCTTTTCATTGAGGGGAATTCTCAAGAACTTTGAATACCTGGATTCCGTTACCTCTTAGACGACTTCCATCGAAGAAAGTACTAGAAAGTTACAAACATTTATAAGAATATGGAAAAATAGCCATCCATCAATCAGTGGAAACGAAGTTACATGAAACAGTCCTTTGACGATACAATCGACGACATATGCTTGGACAATATTCGTCTAAAAGTTAAGGAGTGCAAACTAGTTCAATTGTAGGAGATCCTTGGCGTCTCATGATGACCTCGGTGGGACGGTGACTTGGAAGTTCTTATCAAAAACTGAACAAGTTCAAAATAAGGGACATAATCATTGACTATCTTTGTTGCTGAACTCAATCCTATTGATTTGGGGAAGCTGTGATTTAAGCAAGACATGTCAAACAGAGGGTGCCATAAATGACTTGTGGAAGGTAACGCTTGGAGAGCGTATTGAATATGTGACATTGCATCTATAATTATTTTGCAATTTGGAACCGTTAGAAAATTTTCAGTGGAAGTATGTGAAGTAACTGGTCCTTATAGAAAAGCAGCAGAAAAGTTTAGATCCCTTCATTTCTCACAAGAACTATTGCACAGGATACTGGTCTATTCCACGATAGTTACGCTCATTACTTTTTTGGACGTATCCTGAATAGCTCACCTTTCCAATTTAAACTTTTTTTTTGCGTCGGTGTAATTATTTTTTTTTGAGGAATTGGCAATCCCTCGACAAAATTAATACCTGTGGAATGTATCCACAGTTGTATGTTTTTGGGATGCGAGCCTCGAACTTCCATATTATAATATGCAGAAATGCTACCCCTTTCGACACAGGCATCGTACGTAAAGCTTAAGTGAACCTTTATGTCGTGCCATGGAGTTAGACCATCGCAGTGAGAGCTCATTTAAAACAAAAACTGTCATTTGAGACAGATATTTCTTCCTGCGATGTGAGAAATCATTTTCATGAGATAATATATTCATTATTTAAGTTTCCCAGGGAGAAACAACTTCATAATTTCAACGAATCAACTAATTTCTTGGTCTTAATCAGCTCCTCTTGACGTTATCTAAGCATTTCATTATTTCACTCCTTGTAACTGAAAATGAATTACGAACATTGAGTCTGTAATGTTGCCCGCAATCTCAAGGACGCCAACACACAACCTTTCGATGATTATAGGGATACAATGTCCCTCAACATTAAAAAACACCGAACTGAAATGCGCAGTCGCGTCGCAAGCATTTAAGAGAACCATCTTCCAAGTAAAGAAAACCAATTAACTTCAAATCCAAGTGCATTTACGATTGGGTTGAGTGCTGCTTGATTTAACATCCACAGAACAGGACATTAATGGGGGTTTGGTACAAGAATCTAATTGACAACCGAATAAAATCTAGAAAATGCCTTTTTGGAAATCTCAAAATGTTTCGTCCGACATGGAGAATCTCTTTAAGTCTGTCGTTCTTAAATATTTCTGTTACCAAACACCCAAACAGTCAACACCTACACAAAACACAGCACTGAAGACCCGAACTTGCAAATAATGACATGACAATAATGATGGTGATGGCAATGGTAATGGTGTTGTATAAACTCGGCAATATGTTGAAGAGGAGTAACGTAACAGAAATAGAAACATCGCATTGTTCGTACATAGGTACAACAATTACAAACTCGATTAGAAAATCAAATCAAAATCAGAGCAAATGGTTTTTAATGATTTTTGGTTCATTCACAGGGCTACAAAAAGCTTTTATAAGCGGGACTCTCGCAATGCCCCTAGTGGCTAGGTATATCGAGGGCAATGGCAAATTGTGGGTGAGCGAGTATTTGTGAAAGGGATGACAACAGTTTACTGTGGGGGATAAATTAAGGTTGCTATTAAATTTTACGGGATTAATTGATGTAATGTTTGGGTGCGGAGCGAATCCTTGTGAACAGCGAGCGCACGGAAGTGTTTTTGTAATGATTTGTTTGTTTATTTGCAGATAATGATGTTGAGAATTATTTCAGCACATTGGTATACCTTGTCGATGTGGGGTAGGTATATAGAAGAGATAGGAAAGAGGGCTTCCGACGAGAATAATGATAACAGGGACAGGGTAAAGGATTTATTAAATTCATTAAGGACGACTGGATTTATTGTTGACATTGAGATATGGCACGACCTTTGTGTATTTGATGGGCTCTTTTTTGATTTTGGGTTTTTTGTTTCAAAGAATGTCTGTGAATGTTTGAGGTTTCATTATAAATTAGATAGCGAGTGTTGTTTTGAGTCTTTGTCTCGCGATTGGTGCGGGCTGCTATTCATTTGAGGTATCAACTTTGAAGAGAAGAAGGCTTAGGTACTGGTTGCGACTTTTGGTAGAAAAAGAGATTTTTCTCAGCTAACAATCGGATGTTTTATGAAAACAAAGCACGTTTACACATATATCATAAAATCACTGTCGCGACAAATCCAATCCTTTCATGTGATAAGCTGAGTTGATGTGTATTTTGAGGTTATGCTGTGAAGCTTTTGAGCTGGAAGAAACAAACTGTCACAAAAGGAGATGTAGGTACCTTCCGATATACTTTCTTATAAATTTGATGGCAAGAAATGAAGAGCATTCATTTCACAAAACAAGAAAGTGTTTTCATTCCATTGTCAGCGTAAGCTTCACCATTTACAAGAAAAGAAAACCACCAAACAGCGAAAAGAGATACAACTGCATTTTGACTTGAGACGCTATTTTGTCCTTTGAGCTGCTCAAAGATAAGCTACAAGAGAAAAAAACAGCTGAAGCAGATGTAGCATTTCCACAAAAACGGAAATATCAGGTTTGGCTAGAATAAAAGGTTTAGAAAACAGAACCCATTTGGTGAAGAGCTCCAAATAGCCGAGCTACTGACTTCTCAAAATTCATCTTTCAAGACATTTGCTGGTCTCTAAGTTGATGCGCACCGTCTGCGCAAAGGTGTGTGTCCATTTGAAGCTCTTAGGCCACTCTCGAAAGCATAAACTCTCAAGTGGACATATCATTCCGACCTAGAGAGTAGCTAGTGAAGAATCGACTATCTCCACTCGAATTTCACATTTATTCACAACTACTTGCAAGTTTTTTCTAATCATGATCGGAGATGAGCTCTCTGAACTTCAATTTAAAACAAAATGCGAGCTATTCGTGAGAAAATGATAAGTCCTCCGACTATAATTTCATTGCCATGGAGATGGAAAGAACTTTCTCGATTAGCCGTGATAAAAAAAATTAGTGTCGATAGCCAAAGTCATTTCAAAACAGACACAAAAGAAAGATGAAATAAATGAAAGAAGAAAGACTTGGCCTATGCGAAGTTACCATGTCACGTCAGGATGCCACTCCTCGTTACGACGGCAACGGTCTACATATGTACAGCTCAGGACTTTTTTTCTATTTTGAGAATAATGCCAGCAATTAAAGGAGCTGAAATCCTTTGCTTGTAAAAAAAAGAAGTTATTTACACGACTTTCAACTTCGATCTTTGTCAGGAAAATGTATCAAGTGGACACGCGTTGTGAAAGTACTCTCAGGCAATCATCGTCCAAAGAAGTGGAATGTTTATTTTCAGCAAGAACAAGAATGACTGAGATTGGTTTGTTTTCGTTATCGAATTTGATCAAGCCTTAGGGAAGCTGATACGACTGTAGCCGGCATTTTTAACTCGGAAGTATTCCTTCTCAGTTTGTCTCCAATCTCCTCCGAACTAGTGAATGAAATATTCAGTTCCTAGAAACATTTAGATCATACATAGGTAGGTATACGTTACGATCCGAATTCGAGAAAATTGATGCTGTGGTATATAACCACAAGGAAGTGTCCCAAGGCCAACCTTGCATCTGCTATAAAGGGTGTCCCGTAATTCGTGTGCCATTTTTTGGAAAGTGAATCTTAATCATATTCTGAGTAAAAAATTGTTCTTCTTCTTTTTCATTTTCGGCGTTACGAGTAGTGAACTTGAAGCGATCACAACTCTCCCACTTTTCTGCTTCAAACTAGTGATCCGCCTGTGGGGTACGCCGCGTTGACCTCAGAAATCGTCGGCAAGCTTCCCGGTTTTGGATTGTTCCATGTCTGAGGCCAACCAAATGCTGCTGTTTTTGCATTTGCTTGTACCAGGAGTGTTTTGGCCTGCCTTTTCTTTTTCGTCGCGAATTTGTTGAAACGTTGTACGATATTGCCTTTTTGACGGGGTTCTGCGGATCTCTCCTTTGAACATGACAATACCAACTGAGCCGGTCGTGCTGAATTTTGTCCAAGATGGTACTTTTGACATGAAGGCTTCCACGGATCTTAGTACTTCTAATTCGATCAAGCTTTGTTACTCCTGCTGTCATCCGAAGCATCTTCATTTCGGCTGCCGTCAATTTGCTCTCATACTATTTGTACATTGTCCAACATTGTGAACCGTATGTCAGAGCTGGACGGACAACTGCTGTGTAGAGTCTTCCCTTCAACTTAGGGGGCATTTTTCGATCACAGAAGATAGCGGAGTTTTCTCGCCACTTCATCCACCCTACGCTTACTCGATGATTGATGTCGTCATCACAAGTTGCTTCACTATTGATCATAGATCCCAGATATTTAAACTTTTCACACTTGGGAAGCACATTTCCATTCAAATAAATGTCTGGAATAGGCTTGTCTGGATCTGAAAAAGGGCAGCACAGATATTCAGTCTTTTTAGCGCTAATACGGTACCCATTTCCTTCCAGAACATCAATCCAAACGTCAAATGCTCGTTGCAGGGATGTAGGATCCTCGCTTATGATGGCTCCATCGTCAGCAAAGAATAATTGTTGTACTTTATTGTCCGTTACTTTTCCTTCGAGCAAATAATCCAGAACAGCAATAAAGAGCAGTGGACTCAAGACACTTCCCTGATGTACACCTACTGTTATTTGGAATTCTTCGGTGACTCCAGCTGGGCATCTCACTTTTGTAACTGCTCCTTCGTACATGTCCATAATTATTCGCACATAGGCTTCAGGAACTCCTCGGTGTCTGAGGGCCACCCATATCAGATCTCGTGGTTGTCGATCGAATGCCTTTTCGAAGTCAACCAACACAATATGCAAATCCTCTAAGGCATCTCGGTGTTTTTCCATAATGATCCTTATACTTTGGATTGCGTCTGTAGTTGACTTACCCGCGACAAACCCGCATTGGTCATCAGACAGCCTTATTATTTTCCGCAGTCGGCTATCCAAAACCCGCTCAACGATCTTCATAGTGTGGGACATCAACTTGATCGAACGATAGTTGTCACAGCTTCTGGTATCTCCCTTTCGCTTGTACATTGGAAGAAGAAAACTTTCCCTCCATTGATTAGGCAAACTGTCACCTCTTATAAGTTTGGAGATGAGAATCGTGAGCCATCTTAACCCGATGTCTCCCATATTTCTGCAAAACTCATATGGTACCTCGTCGGGCCCAATCACTTTGACTTTTTTGGAGTTCTTAACTTCCTCCCTAACTTCTTCGACTGTGACGTCGGATACTTCCGTAAAGTTAGGTGCAGCTGTTGGAAAGTGGCGCCGAGGAAACTGTTCATTCAAAAGATCATCACAATACTGTCGCCACCTGTGAAGAATTTTGTCGTCATCCACAAGTAGCACTCCTTGAGCATCATTGATGAACTTCGGCGAACGAATCTCCTGCGCATTTCTCCTTCTCTGAGCGGCTTTTTTGAAAATGGTTGCTCCCTTATTCAAGTTGCTTTGTCTTAGCTCTTGGATTGCCTGATTTGCTTCAGCAGCTGGGGCAGAAATCTCTTCCAGCTCTCGATACAGGCCCTCCGTGCTTTTTGCTTGAAGTTGGGAGCACTTCTTCTTCGCTTCTTTTCTGCAGCTCTTGTATTCCATTCTGAAACGCGCTTTTTCATTTGTATTTCTCGAGGGGCACTTCGACCAAGCTTGGAAAGCTGCTTTCTTCTTTCTTATCACTGCTTTAGCTTCATCATCCCACCACCAGGTTTCTTTAGCTTGTTGGTGGTGTCCTTTTGAGACTCCTAACAGTGATTTGGTTCTCTCTAAGCAGGTTCGTTGTAGGCGATCACACATAGCCGTGATTGCATTTGCAGCTGACTTTGCATATACGAAATGAATTGCTGTCCTTTGGTTTTCTCCAGATTGTACCACTTGATTCTCCTAGGAGCCTTTGTTTGTTTGACTTCCTTCACCGCATCCGTAAAAAATTCTGTTAAAAGAAGACGGTGTTGTTGAGCTGCAGCTTCTCCTAGTATCACTTTGCAGTCTTTCACCCGAGATTTCATGTAATTGGTTACCAAATGGTAATCAATCTGGGTTTCATTTTCTCCACTGCTGTAAGTGATAAGGTGTCGGTCTTGTTTGATGAACATGGTATTTAGTACGATTAGACCGTGTGACTTGCACATATTTAGAATATCTTCACCAGGAGTGTTCCTGGTGCCGAATCCCAAGCCTCCATGGCAGTCTTCATAATCCTCGTTTGTCTTCCCGACATGTCCATTCAAATCCCCTCCAACAAACAAATACTCTTCTTTTGGGATGTTTTTAAGTAGGTTATGAAAATCAAGCCAGAATGCATCTTTTTCCTCCTGCTCACACCCTATTTGGGGAGCATATGCACTGATAATATTCCAGACCTTTCCTTCCATCACCAATTTAAGAGACATCAAACGGTCACTGGACTTCAAAATGGTCAACACGCTGTTACATAAACTTTGGTCAAGGATGATACCGAATCCGTTTCTACCTTGTTCTGTTCCATAGTAGAACATCTTGTAAGCCTTGGTCTTTGCATCTAAGAAACGGACTTTGTTATTGCTGTGTTTCGCCATTTCGTTTCCTGAACACACAAGATGTCCACTCGCCTCCTTATCATCATCTCTTCGAGTTCGAGACTTCTACCAGTCATACTTCCAACGTTCCAACTCGCGACTCTAAATTTTCGTCCAACTCGTCGCATTACTTTGCTAGCCCCCGGAATCCGTATAGCTCTGACCCGAACATTGCTGCTCGGTCCAGGATCAGCTCCATGCATAGCAATGGAACTGCCTGGCGGGGTAGTGCTTCTTATGTTCGCAAGTACTTCCATAATGCTCAAAATTTTTCAAAAATTTTCCTTTCATCCTTTTCGACACATGCATGCTCCATTTAATGAGTTTGATTTCCCTTTTACTACACCGGTGATCTCCAGTCGTGTAAACCCCGGGATCTGCATGCATACTTGGGGAGAGTTTTTAGGTGGTATGTGTGTCGCTAGACTCACTTTGATGTTTGATGTTATTTGTCTAGATATGATTGTTCCTTTAGTCGCCTTTTACGACAAGCGGGGAGGCGCTGGCGCTGCAGTGCTATTCTAACCCGACACTGCACGGGTAAAAATAGAAAATAGTGTTAATTTCTAGAACTTAAATGAATTTTTGTATTTTCTGGCTTTATGAAATTTAAAAATTATCGATTTTTTTGCAACCAAAAAAAAATTTTTTTACTTACTTATTTTCTGATACTGATTTTATTCTCTGACCACACAATGGCGGCTGTGGTAAGCGAGGGTTCCCGGTCTAGTTTAGCTTGTAAGCAAATGGTACTACAGTGCCGAAGTCGACACTCTAGTTCTACTCTGTGGAATAGTCCATGCTTAGCCAGTGCAAGACTTAAGGTACCTACTTACTACATGGCCGTCAATTAAAGTCACTACTTTCAACTCCAGAGGGACAAGTGCTTTTTTTGATCAAGGTGGCAAGATGAGTCCTTAAAATTTACGAAAGCAAGTTTTTGAATTGATTACAGTGTTGAAAATCGTTAGTCACAAAATTTAAAAACGTAGGTAAACCAAATATCGGACCAGTAACTTCCATTGGGATTAAGAATATAAATGAAAATGTATTACCTACCTACTTTTAATTGAAATAAAGTCAAATGAAAACACCTTATAGTCTTGTTAAATCAAATAAAAAGAAAATGATATACCTACTATATAGGTAGATGAGTGACTTAAGTAGATTTTATGTGTTATTTCAACTTATAAAAATTATCCTTAATTAAGGAGAGAGTTTTCTTCTTTTTTTTTACACTGCTGCCTAAAAAGACAGAATTGAACGTGCGTTTATGAGCGCAATATTTTATTTTCCAAATCACGGTAATCCATTCTTGCTGTGGCATGTGTAGGTAGGTATCTACAACAGGATTACTTTATATTCCATCAACAATTTAATTACCTCATGCCATGCCTCATGCTATTCATTGCCGAATGCCGTCTCACTTTCTCTATCCTAGCTAACCCAACATGAGTTCAGCATATCAATTAATCAGTCACAGCGTCTCTCTGAATAAAATAATGTCCCAGGACAGACACCCCTTTCACCAAACAAAACAAAAAAAAAAAAAGCAGACGCCACCACGCCAAGACCAAGTGCAGACCAACCTTCCATCGAATCGGTTCGCCATCATCAAAGAAACTATACGTGAGACGTGACTAACATTTAGGTAGTTCTGTGTCAAAGCATTAATCACGAACCTCCCTCCGACAATAATAAAAAGGAAGACCACAGACAAAAACACTGTCTGCGACGATATGGGTAGCCGCACCGACTGTTTTTCGGCATCATCTTCCTGCGGGCATGTAGGGATAGGAATTGTATTGCCATAGCGTAAGAATATGAGTAAATAAACGAATAGCGCCCGCTACCGCGCGAATGTCTCACCATCACCATGGTCATTTTGATGACAGTATGGGGATGAATTTGCATTAAAGGGTTGCCCTTGCCCTCGACAACCGACGATTTAGTCATTTGAAGTTTTACGATCTACTAAGTAGTTTGTTTTATAGCAGATCGTTTAAGCGGTTTTCCACAAGTGCTAAAGCACTTTACTCGCTATTACACCCCCGAAAAGCGAAAAGGCAGTTAGTTGCAGCCGGTGGTGTAGAGTAGAGTGAGTATTTCAATTTAACCTAATGTATCGCGCACTTGAACTCACTTAAGGGGCATCTGCTTGGCAATCATATCTGAGTACCGTACTCCGTTTAGCGTATATACCCATCCATTGGCTTTTGGCAATCAATGCTGGACAAATGGAATTCGTGGTGATAAAAATCTCATTCGCCTCAAACAAAACCAAAGTGCCATAAATCTCAAGGGTAGGTACGTGAGGTCGATGCCTTAAGTGTGTGAATCTAGATTCCCTGGAGTAGGGTTTCATTTTCATGTCCTTTTTTTGTATTTTTTTGTTTGGCATAAGGAAGGATGTTTGTATCCCTCTTCTCGACCTCAAGTGTAACTAGGGCAAAACTAACCGAGTGTGACAGATGCAAGGCAAAATTTTACCCTGCCATGGTCTCCTAGAAACTATAGAAGTAGACGAGTATCTCAAGTGCGTGTCCGTGTGTGTGTTTTGTATGCGATGCTTTATTGTGTAGGTATATAGTGTTTATAGTGTTTTCTATATCTGCAAGGGCGTCTCTACAAAATAGGAATTTTCTCTTTTTCCGCACACAACATGTGTTTTGAATTTCTGCACCTTGCTTTAGAATAAAACTGAATGCATCAGAAGTTGAAGTGCATACCCATTTCGCATTTCGCTTGGATGCGTTGTCAGTGTCGCCAGCAGATTTATTTTACATTGAAGTGCCGTCAATGACGCGTATGGGTAAGTGTTGCCGGAACTGATTTATTACGCCTGACCGGGTTACGCATGTGTTTCGATGCACATTATACACAAGCCGTCACTAATTGATAGTAAGATTTTTAAGATTCCACTCAAGTGACAAGATGGGGGTGTATGTTACTCTTAAGTGTGGGAGACAAACAATTTTCATCGAATGAACACTCTCAAATTCGTGTCTTTGTGTGTGCTGCAGTAGCTGTTCGGTTGGGTGCATAAAACATGAAGAAATATGATCGCAATTACGTGGCGGTTGATGGGTGCTGGACAAGTGTTGCTTTGAAAAGGGGCGGCCTTGGGTCTTAAAATACACTGAGTTATTATTAATTGCATGCCATTAATGAAACATAATTTTAAAGATCCTGTTTCCAATTTGGGGGTTTTTATAGCCCATTTACCATGTCTTGTAGTTAACAGTTGCATCAACAATGTATTTAGTTTTGTAGCCTAATAGAGTGTTGACTGCAAAGCGGTATGTTTTTCATAGAAACAGCCATGTCAGCCCTTCAGTCTTTTGATTGTGATGTAAAGTTGATGGTGGGAGGTTTTATGGTTATGAGGACAGATGATCTAATTAGTGTCGCATTTATCATTTTTGATGAAAACAGTTGGAAGGTCCCCATTTGGAGTTAAGTGCTAGTGTAGCATACAAATTGCGGACACATCAGTTACGAATTCCGAAACATTGAAACGGAACAACTTTAGAGGTACTATATGTAAGAAGTCATAGAACTACGCTTTAAGTTAACTCTAAAATTTTATACTCAGCAAAGGATACGAAGACCAAAAATCATCTTCACGACGTGCGTTTAACATCAATGGCGGGAATACATATTACATATTAATCTATTTGACTGAAGTAAAGAGCATCACCCTCTTAAAGGAGCTTCGCAACACAATTCCACCTTTCCAAGGACACCATCGCTCGACTTTTTCCTCATTTCATGCAATCTGATATTTATCTTCCCAGAACTGCGAAGCTACGTCTAAATAAATAAATAAATAAATAGGGTGGCGCAACAGAGCGAGGAGCCCTTGGGCCTAGCGCATTTCTCACAACCATGCCTTGTGAAGGAATGGAAGGGACCTACAATTTTCTGCCTGTTCCGAACGGCTAATCGACAAAGCGCTTTTCATGGCAATGAATTTAATACGAAAGACTTGTCAATTCCTCGCGAAAGGCGAAACATTTTTGCCGATGTTGGGATTCGAACCACGAACCTCTGGATTAACAGGCGGATATGCTTTCCATCAAACCACGGGTACCACGGTAAGTTGGGTCAGACCAGTCAATTTTCTACGTCTCGTGAAGAGGACAACCTCGGTTTTGAGAGGTTTGACGGAGAGACCGTTTCTAACACACCAGTGCCCCTGTTCTGTAACTATCGCCTCGACGATAAACGGTGGAAAATGGAACGAAATTCTATGAATTTATAGGATTTCGTTCCATTTTCCACCGTTTATCGCCTGCTTTTATCGAGGCGATAGTTACAGAACAGGGGCACAGATGTCAATCATATAAAGCGCAGCCTGTGCTCGTTAACAGACAGCTTGGAGGCTGGAGCCAATCGAGAGTACGGCGACGTCGTCTGTATATGCTTGGGCATGAACGTTAGAACCGTTGAGCATTACAAGTAGGGAGTCGATCAACGTCATGCACCACAGAAAAGGAAACAAAGCGCCACCTTGTGGACAGCCCTTATTCACTCCCGTTGCAACATATTGTCCACATTCCACCTCAGCGATTACGGTTCTATTCACTAGCATTGCTTTGATCCACAATACTGATGACTCGTCCACACCGTGGCAGCACTGCACATACCATCGAAGATAGCAATGTCTAAAGCACCTTGAATGTCGATGAAAATGCCTACCGCAAATTCTTTCCTGTCAAGCGCGCATTCAATCCTGCCCTCCAAGACCAAGAACTTGGCTTTTCCAGGCCCATTGCTACGAAGTGAGTTTTTGTATTCAACACGAAAGCCTGCTACATAGGAGTGCAGTAGCAGCCTTAGAATCTTGAAAGTTAATCTGATTTATTATCATTGCTCCTTTCGAGGCTTTATCCCGTCCGGTCAGTGTCCGTTGACCAGACTGACTAGCAGTCACGGTGTCATTTCGTTTCGGTTCGACCTCCAAGAGTTTAAACCATGCCGGCTTTGTCCTTTCCAGCCATTATCCGTGGACCGAATTCGCAGGTCGTGCGACCTGTTCCTCCAGTTTCATTCACCGACTTTCCAGTTAGACCAATAGGAAGTTTTGCAGAGCTACCGGAAACCTTCTTCCTTTCGACCCTGTTCGCGTTTGCAGAAAATGGGGTGACTTCGGTTACGGGAGACCGTCCTGAATTGGTGGGTGAGACCTCTTCCGACCTGTCTCTTTTCGCCGCCGTTACTGCCTTCTTCATCTTTCCAGCTCAAACCACGAAGAGCTTCATGGAGGGAACTACAGGAGTCATCGGTTACGGTACCTTCGATGTTAGATGGGGCCTCCAGAATTCGACATTGAAGAGAAGCTGTTCTAGTTTTAATTAGTTTTAAGTTAGTTAAGTTATTTTTAAGTTTTAAATAAAAATCAAAATAAAATCAGAAGAAACTAGGTTTTTCGTAAATAAATTTTCCTAAGTAATAATATAGAGATCCTTAAGTATATATATTAGATAGATGTAGGCCGAAAGGCACTATACATAAGTAAGCTTAAGTTTATGTTTAGTTTAGAGCACCCGCCTGGGGTCAGTAAGCTAGTAGATTTATTAAATAAGCTAGATTTAATCATTTTTGTTAGCCTTAACTAGTTATAAGATACAAATTAATAAAAATGAAGTTAAAAATGAAAAATGAAATTGGGCCTCCGGAATCCGTGCCCCTGCCGTAGTGAAAACTAAGGGTGGATTTTCGCTTTGACGATACCTGGAGAATAAAAAATCTTTGTGTTATCTTCCATACTGTTTTTTGATAAATTCTTGGTTTTCATTCATTTACCCCATCCTTTGACCACCTTTCGGCATCGAACTTGGTCCAAATAAACTACTCAAGAGAAATTATTATTTGTTATTTTTCACCTTCTTCGTATAAATTCCAGCACATATCTCCTAAGAGAGCATTTAACTTTTTTCCACTGTACCAGTGTCAGGCTGTCACTTGATGAAATCTTTCGCCATGCTCATCAGATTCAGCTGGGGATTAATCGTTAAATTTTTCTGTGTGACTATGTATATGTAGTAAGTGCAATTTTAGTGATAATTGGTTCACTTATTTCTCGGAAAGAGCTAAGCATAAGCATGCCCTCAATGTAAATACGCCAGTTGTACGAACGATTGATACCTAACACATTGTCAATGACGGGCTTGATGCATGCTCTCAATTCAGCTTGAGATAGAGCAACTTCAAACTGTACATCCTTCGCAAGACGTAGAATATCAGGTCCGTTAAGAATTCCTATTGTAGATATTATTTATATAGAAACAAGCTGCGATTTATTTCTACATAAGTATGAAAAATTCTAACCTTCTTTTATTTTCATTCCACTTAGTTTTGGAAAAATTCTTTTCAATTCACTGAAAGAGTTTCCCGGGATTCAGAATTTTTATGAAATTTTTAACAATTCCCAGCTTTATGTGGAGCGGTGGAGGTAAAACTTTTTCAATCGGTACAAGTGCGGGACTGCGACAATGTTGTTTTGCTTAAGCCTATAGCTTCGTTACGTAGAAGCCAATTTCGTTTTCCGTATTGATCACCTTAAAAACGTGTATCCCACAACTGACGCCAGACTTTTGAAGCATCTTTTCCCTCAGTGATGAGTGAAAATTCCCTTTTTTCCCACACTGTTTGAAAAAATACCCCGAAATTATCCCTCGAAATTATAAATTATAAAAAACACACATTTCATAACTATTCAACCTTTTCAATTTATTAGTTGTTATAACATTTATAATCAAAGAAAAACGAAACAGAACTATGTATTCGAATATTAATATTTAATACATTTTATTCAGTAGGAAAACATTGACGTAAAAGAAACTTCAACGGCTCAAACGATATATCCTATTTTCATGAGTAAATACTAAAAAGGGCGATTATCCATTAGGGTTGCCAGTTTTTTTTTTAACTTTTCGGGACAATTTACGGAAATGTGGAAAATACCAAGATTTTCAATTTTCACCCGGGACAAATTAAATTAAAAAAAAACATTTTTTATAAAGGTTTTTTAATTAATACTCAAAATCGCATTTCTTTTATCACATTGTTTTAAATTTAAATAATAAAATAAAGTCTTTTTGTATTTTTCGGCACCATATACAATTTGGTTACGTGACATCATTGTATATATATGTATATGTATATATGTATATTGTATATATGTATTAAAAAGCATACACTTAGTCCGGGATATTTAGTCCCAGCGGGACTTTTAAATTTACATCTGAAACGTAAACGGGTAAGCCGGGGCAACAGGCAACGCTATCTCCATGAAGATATACTGGTAATTGATAAGCTGATTATAATTATATGGTGACCAATTGTGCCAGCAGTTTGAAGGTATGTATGTGTGACCTGAGAACAATTTAAAATACTTAAATTTGGGTTTGGCGTTGTGACTTTGAAGGCCCCACACCTCGTCTACACAATGCAATCGAACAGATATAGCCTTATGTGTATTTGTCTATGTTGAGTGAGCAATTGATTGGAATTGGAATATGTAATAAGATTGAACGAGTTCAGATATTAAGAAAATTTGTTTGATCACAACTGAATAAAACTTATTATATCTTTGAATAGAATAAGGAATGCAGGACAAGATTTGAGTTTTTTAGAAAAATCCCTTTTGCTTGCACTATGAAGTTCGAAAAATCCCTTTTTCCCTTTTAGCTTATTTTAGACTTGAAATTCCCACAAAAAGGGAAATATCCCTCGATCTGGCGTCACTGTAATCCCACAAGCACATGAAGCAAATGTTCTTAGTGCACCCTAACTGCATCCCTTTTAATAGGGTAATAACCTTTAAATCTGAACATAATGTGTTTTAAACGATTCATCTAAATGACTCATCAACACGCCTCATCGACAAGCCTCAGCAGCACGCCTCATAGAATGGTACGAAAGCATTTAACATTACTTAAACAGAGGTATATATAAAGGAAGCTGTCAGCAGTTAAGATACATTTCAATGTTAAATTCACATTTGTTACAGGTACTTTGTCAGGGGCCCCGAAATAACTTATACGAAAATAACTTATATAGCAGTTACTACGGTTTCAAACCGTAGTAATTTATATGATAACGGTCATATAAGTTATTACGATATGGAACCGCAATAGCTTATATATAAGTTATTTCGTTTTTAAATCCGCAATAACTTATATATAAGTAATTGCGGGTTGAATCCGCAATAATTCATATATAAGTTATTACGACATGAAACCGAAATAACATGAAACAATATAGAAGAACAATGAATGCATTTTCCTTCATAGGAGTGAAAAATAGAGACTAACTGTCGTAATAACTTATATATGAATTATTGCGTTTTCAATCCGAAATAACTAATATATAAGTAATTTCGGTTTCATATCGTAATAACTTATATATAAGTTATTACGATTTAAAACCGAAATTATATAACTTATATATAAGTTATTACGATTTAAAACCGAAATTACTTATATATTAGTTATTGCGGATTGAAAACGCAATAATTCATATATAAGTTATTACGGTTTAAACCGTAATAACTGCTATATAAGTTATTTCCGTATAAGTTATTTCATGGTGCCACTTTGTCAACGTCTTTGGCTTCATTTAAATGTTTGTTTATCGATTAAATTTAACTTTGAAAAGAGTTTTTAGCCTCACGCTCGAAAAAGTGAGCAATCTCGAAATATTGAACATGGCTAGTTTTGATTATTTTACTATATCAAGCGCCAATTGTAAATTAATATTAAACGAAAAAAAAAAAAACAGTGACATCTACAGTAACAGATAACTTATTTTGCTTTTCATCTGCAAGACACAAAAGAAATTGGCATTTACCATTGTATATATAATATACGTAACGATGATTATATATACAATGAATGAACCAAATGAACAAACTAAAGCAGCAGCGGCGGCACAGTGGTTAAAAGTTTTGCAAGGTTTGGATTGAAACTAACTCAACCAAAAAGCTTTATGTGTCCATAGAAATGGGACCAATAAAGCTTCATTGTGGTTTACAAACTTAAGCTCAAATGGGAGGTGCAAAGCACGGATAGTTTGTGCAAATACGGGGAATTTATTCTGTGTAATTCCACAGATTGGAATGTAAGCTCATAGACATATTCATACCTACATACATAGAGTTGCTTCACTTTTTATAGGAGCTTTGAAAACTGACTCTTCTTTAGTGGTGCCATTCGCTGGTAATGGTGCTAGTATTTGATATTTTCGCTAGCGATGCGCGGCTTTTCTAAGAAGCTTATTACGATTACATCAATTATAGGCAAATTGATAATATTATAGCTGATGAATATAAAGAACAGGTGGTTTGCTTACATTTTTCTTACTAGATCTAGTCGTTTGCAAAGTATCATACCCATTCCCATATTCACTTTTTACTTACGATTTTAGGTACTATGAAGTAAGTTTTGCAATCTACAAGAAAAAACATTTTAAGATAGCAATTAAACATGACATTTTATGATGATAGAGAATCCCAAAAACGTTGGTCCTGCAATTCTTTCTGTCCGTTCATTGATCTACAGCCTGAACCGCTTGTGACCGATTTAACAGTTAAGATCCGTGGGGTAGCCTAAGGAGGGGTTTAAGGAATTTGGTTTTTAAGTCATGAAATAACGGTTCCTGACCTACAACCAATAATACTTAACAAATGTACATATTTTTCTTGAAAACGGCTCTAACGATTTCGATTGAATTTTGTGTGAAGGACGAGTTTTAGGTTGTCTTTCTAATAATATAAAAATTTTTTTTTTTGAAAAAGTCGAAAAACTCTAAATTTTTGAAATTTTTATAAATTTTTAAATAAGTTTTAATTTTTTAAAATATACTTCAAAACCGTGTTTTTCATTTTTTTGAAATTTGTCGTCAAAACAACTAGTACTGGCAAGATCTTAAGCTTTGCATACTCGTTTTTAAGAAAAGCGAATATCCGAAAACTGTCTGTTTTGTAAACTCGTAAAACGATTTTGATTAAATTTTCAGCGTTTATCAGTATGTATTAGTAACAAGCGTTTGTTCTCATAAGAATAGTAAAAATGGATTCCAAGGCATAAAAGCAAATATAGATAGATAGATATTTATTTCTTCCATATAAAAATTACATTTTTGACAGGTTGTCGTTGCACAGTGTACAGAGATATGATAAGTTTAATTTATCTTACTACTGAAACATACAATTTTTTCATTGAACTGCATTTTAGCTATAGAAAGTTATTTTGAAGGAAAAATATGAAAAGCAAATAATATGACAGTAAAAAACAAGACGAATTCCTCATTTCACTGAAAAAGACCAACAAAGGCCGGTTTACGATCCCAGCCATTTAGGCTGCACTTCTAACTTGTGCCGATAATAATGGATCATCTAAAAAAAGCAGGGTAGCGAGTTTATGAATTAAAAAACCCGTAGGCTATGAGTTAAAAGTAAGCTTCAGAATTGTGAATTAAATCCAGACTTAAGCTATAAATTAGCTGAAGCTTTTACAACCCTGAAAAACAGATATGCTACGGTATCCATGGATGAATAACTATCAATAGATGAACAAATCGTCGCCCTAATATTGGGTTGCCGTATATGCCATTTTAAAGTTTTTTGGGAAATGGGATTTTAATGTTCGGCAGCTAACTATACGAAAACCAACCGCTGCTGGGATTTTTTTTATTTTTTTACACAATATTTATATGGAAATCTTATTTCAAAAAAACGCATGAAGATGGGATGAAATACTTCTAGTTTTTAAAATATTTATAATTTATTAAAAAAGTAGGTTTGGCGTAAACGCCACAAAATCAAAAAGATTTTGCAAACTAATACACGTACGTCAAAAAATGTGCATACGGCATTCTAATAATACAAAATCTATTAGCTATCTTAAGTCAGAAAAATATAACGTGTTTTTCAATATTCGAAATGAAAAGAAGTAATTGAGATGAAAATACAAAAAAGACTTGCGCAGTAAGGTATTAAGGGCCTTAGACATGATTTTTTGTTTGTTTTGGACACAAGAATCACTCCATAATGTTAATGTTTCCACTTGTTTAAAATTTCTATCATAGCACTGGCTATATCATTACCAGAACGACCACTGTGCACTTAACTTTTGTCAGCAGAGCAAAGTGTTGCCGTCAGTCTGAAAACATTTAAGTTTTTGTTTGTAGTAAATAGAAGAAGCCTTTCCCTTCGGAAGCGAACGAAGCTTTGAAGATCAGAGAAAATTATAAAATTTTTTGGCTCTAAATTATTTCGATCTTAGTCCATTTCCACCTTCATAAATTGTTTTTCATTTTTATGATCATCAAACTCTGCAATTTTTTTTACTAGTACTTACGATTTTCTTTAGCCAGACACCGATCACATTGGTCCTTTTTTTGGCTTGTAAAAATACAAGTTGAATGAGTTGTTGAACTCTTGACTGTAGATGTACTCTTTAGCAGGTTCATTCGTCGTCTCCTGAAACAAAGAGTACATCTTTGAGATATTTAAGTTAGATTACAAATATTTTCGACCGGAACTTGCCTTACAGTAATGAGACTCTACTGTGAGAAAGCTTTGTATGTGTTTATGAGTTTCCTGTATTTTTTCGGGTGGGGTCACTTTTTCAATATTTTTTCCTCTATTGTTAGAATTATGGATGCCAGTTTTGTTAAGAATTTTAAAATAATAGTTTATTGAGAGAGTATTTAATAAAAATTTATTTTTATTGTTTATTAGGTAAACTTTTTTATTTATACTTTTCTACGTTCAGTGTAAAATCGTATGCACGTACAGGACAATACTAAACATGCTTCTAATGTTTTATGGTGTACGTTGTAGGGCAAAAGAACGTACGTCAAAACAATTCTTAAAAAAAATTGTTGAATTGTATGAAAACTTTGACGTATATGCAAAATTTTGGGGTTTCTGTCAAAATAGTGCTCAATTTTATGAATTTGAAGGATATACCTACGTCAAAATCATGTTGCAATATCATAACAATGGAAAGATATAGATCCAAACGAATGAATGATTTATAAAGCGCTGCACCGAAAAAATAGGACTGCATCCAAAACTCAAAAAATGAAATTTGGAGTTTACGGCAACACAATATTAGGGCGACGAAATGTGCCCAACCAAAATGGCGCACCTTATGAAACAATATTTGTTTTTCAGACAAGTTGTGTTTGAAATGTGCTTGTACAACTTCATCACTTATTCGGAAAAAGACCTATATGTTGTAAAAGAGATGGACATTAAAATGTGTCTTGTGATTAAGCTGCCTCCTGTAAACGAAAAAAGATAGAATAACATTGTTAATTCTGTCAATTTTTATAGCCCCTTGCCACTCATACACTACATGTCCAAGGAAAGAATTTTGTGCTTGCGGGACTGTAGAAAAAAACTGCTTCGGAAAAAATTGTAGGCTCTCAAGAGATCATACGAAGAGTACGTCACAGGTTGCGATGGTATCGAAATGTCTGTCTTCAGTGAGTTGGAAGGATAACAAACAAGTTAATTTTTTACCAACGTATATGTAGGTGCAGTGCCTGTTCCAACTATAGAACATTACGACAACGCTGACAATAGAAGGAGGAATATAACATGTCCAAAAATTGTCCTGGGTTTGATGGATTCGGTGTATAGCATCCGGATGAAAAGCAGAAAATTCAACATGAGACTTTTCTATCACCTCTTGAACATAACGGTGATAAACGCATGGCTGTTATACAAGTAACGTGTTTTCTTACTTCCAATTACATTCTTAAAAAGCGGCATTCTTCAATATTATAATTTTTTGGTTTTGTTTTACTAGAAAACCTTAAAGTTTTAAATTTTAAACGGCTAAGTAGTTTTTTTTGATAATTTTAGGCTAATATCTCGACTGTTTATGTATATGTGTAGTAGGTTAGGTACACAACGACGTAGCAGTCGGAATTACAAATGTTTAGGATTGTAAAAAATGCCCAAAGTAAAATCACTTCAAATCTACAGCGAGTCATCTGACGTTTTTGGGTGTAATGAAGGCATGTAGGCAATTCCCTTATGTCAAGATCCAAAACCCACGCAAACAACCTTTTCAAACAGGCAGCTTTCAAACACAGGTAACACGATACTATACCTTCGAATAGGCATTTCCGATAGAATGAACATCCAATAACAAAAATTCCTTGCTTCACAAGATAAAAGGTCACTTTCATTTTCAATTTTCCTTTAATCGCCTGAATAGCTTTTCCATGTGCAAAGGGAGATGAATTAATTTCCTTGTGCGGGTTAGCCAGAGTCACAAAGTGTATAGTACCTACATAGTCCTTTTCAACATACGTGTGCTTGCTTATCCCTGTAATTACTTCCAAATACATAGTAGCAACTTGTTTACTCCAAGGAATTTCCTAATAAATCGTTTCCCATTCATCTGTGAACTTTGGGGACTTTGTATGTTTTTTATGTCAGGGAGTCAGAATTTAAGAGAGACGTTTAATAATAATCCAAATCCATTGAATGTACAAGTTGGGTCTGTTTTAAGTCAATCGAGAGCTCAAATTTACTTATGTCTTTCAAAAGCAGAAGCACATTTGTGAAGGTAGGTATGGTAGGTACCCTGCATACATTCCAATGAACCATCTCGCTCAAAAGTCAACATATTTGTTTAAATTTCATTGAATGTATTATTGATTTGGCTTAGTTCCGGTTTGATAATAACCTTCGGATCAAAGTTGCTTTCAACGTTTATTATTTACACACAATAACAAAAGAATAAGTGGAGCTGTTTCTTACTTCCATTTCTGTTCTTCATGGGTGGCCAGGCCATGGCGAATGAAAATTTATTTCAATATACGATTACAGTGGTGCGGTCCCGATACGGAACTGGAATTCTTTTAGTGTACAAATTGAATGTGGCAGGGGATGGGGAAAGGATACGTCGACAAATATTATTTTATTGCCCTTATCCTGTGCCAAATCATATTCTTATAAGACTCTGTCTCCGTCTCCTTCTCTCTCTCTCTCTCTGAACTTTCGATTGCTTGTTTTATTTTTCATCGTCTGTACTTTTCGATTCTTAAATATTTCTTAATGTCGTGCTCAGTGGCTTGCCACACAATCAATTTCTTGTACTTTCACCCCAAGCGATTCTTATTGCTCGACACAAAAGTCAAATCAATATATGGGTTTTGGTAGTCGGTCTTGTTCGATACTCAATTTTCATCCTTGGCTCTTAGCCTCATTTAAAATACATAGGTTAGGTAGGTACGACTACCTCTTCGGTTTCAAAGCTTCGGTATATTCTTTGAATATTGCTCCGGTTGCACATAAATATACTCCCGGTGAGGCTATCAAGGGCCATAAATCGAAATTGAACTTCGAGTAACGTAATACTGAGGGTAACAGCAGTACCTCCAGTTATACCTCACTCACCCACAAACAAACCCTCGTCTTAGACGAATAGCAGTTGCTTGTTGTGGACCATGCGGGGCTGATGGCTGATGGCTGTACAATTGGTTGTGTTTCTAGATTGTTTGTCGATCGGAATTACCTATAAATCCGTAGTTGGACATGTGCGACACCGCCCATTTGGAATTTTCACTAAGCAACTTATAGGTAGGTACTTTAACTATTCTACTTGTAAAGCTGTACGCTCGTTCGATTGATCTCAAAGAATTTCGTGGGCTCTTCGTATTGCTTCTGGTAATGTCTGTTGCATTTCATATTTATTGGACTTGGACATTGGACACTGGACAGCCGTTTGCCAGCCATGAGCCATATACATAAAGAGACAAAAGTAATTGACAATGAAATGGCTTTATTGGGATGATAGGACACCAAAAAACCCTAGGCTGAAAGAGAACTATAGTATGTTGTCATTGCCATAGACTGATATGAATGAAATTTCTTAACTTGGATTGAAACTTAAATGGGACAGAAATGAATTGTTGCTTTAAGTGATGACATGCAATGAGGGGTTATTTCGATTTCTGGATGGAACAATGATAAAATTGACCTTTTCGTATGGGAACTATGGGAAAGAGAATGAAATTGGAAGGTACAGACAGAGTTTGCTGACCGTAGAGAGATACTCGTTTGTACGACAATGGGAACCAATTTTATTCAATGCCCCAAAATGGCTTTTACTTTTTTGAGAAGAGATAACAAAAGTGATTAAGAAATCGTTTGAGGTATACTCTCTGCCAATGTAGTTATAGGACACGGCCCTATAACTTTGGTATCTTTTCATTTTCCGTTAAAGCGGAACAGTTTTTGGCTGAGAGATGTCACCACTTTGAATTTTTTTTTCATTTTTGTATTGTGTCAATAAGGATTTGGGTTGGAAACAGTTTAGCTACGGTCTTCGTTTATGTTTATGTGGGAGTGGGATATTTGAATGACTAAGGTAAATGTGAAAAAAGCCAGCATCTTTGGGGGAGACCCTATTTTTTGGGAGGTGATGTTAGAAGGATAGATAAGGAAATAATCAATAATAGCTACCTGCAAAAAGTCGATAAATCAAGTCGGTGTAAGAACTTTGACGAGTCGGACTATTGATTACTAAATGCAAACCATTTAAGATAAAGTGGTAAGGTGTAGAGTTTGTTAGAGTCATAGAAACACTTAAATAAATCAAAGACCAAAAAACGGCAAGGCACACTTGTGAGAGATATGAACAACTTCACAAAGAGAGTGCACCAATAACGCACGTTATAAGGGCACTCCTAGGCTCATCCGATCAAATTTTGATAAATCCTAGACGCATGACAGCATAAATTTATGTGAGATGCTTCGTCGTTGTTTTTACAAACAGTGTTTTAGTGAAAAAGCCAGTTCCATACATTTGACTCGCAAGAAATGTGCATCAGTTCTCCCTTCAGCCCAATTTTGGTCGTATTGTAATGTACAGTGATTTGTATCTAAGCCGCTCAGCTCGTATGCGGAATGTTGTACCCAACTCTATTTTCGCCAAACATTGTTATGTTCAGAAATTAAAAATTAATGGCATTTCCTTTCTTGTTCTTTTCACCCGCAATGTATTTTCAAACATTTTACTCGTATAAAGAGGGCTAGAGCATTTCTCTCAACTATACCTTGTAAGAAATGATGGTGAGCTTAAAATGTTTCCCAACAATGATTGAGAAAGCGCTTTCCGTGGTTTTTTGAAACTTTCGGAGGACTTGCTAACTCCTAATGAAAGAGCGATACTTTAAAAATCAATTGGATATTTCTGGGTTTCGAAGCCTGAACTCATACTGAACAGACATGCTTACCATTACGCCAGAGGGTATCCCGGACTCCTAAAACATGGAGATGAAAACTGAAATGTCTTACCTGGAATGCAAAAATTTAACCGAAAGTCAAACTTTGGGGGAAATGAAACCACTCATTTTGCACTTTATTATTGGATTGGAGAGGTAGAGGGTTGGGCTGGTGGCTGGTTTATTGAGGTAGGGAAACGCCACTCAACAATTTGGAGCCCTGAGTAAATTTCAGGATGCTGTTTAGTGGTAGGTTAGAGATGTCGCTCAGTTCGTCGAAGATGAATTCTCTGAGGTCTTTTTTCCTAGTGTGGGCTAAGCTAGGACACTCGTAGAGGAAGTGGAATGATCCTTTCTCTGCCTCTTCATCTTGGCATCCTCTACATAGGTCGGATGTGCTAATGCCCATTCTCCTCATGTGGGTACCCAACGAGTTGTGGCCGTAAAAATTCCAATCAACAGAGAGAGCCGAGGTGTGCTAAGCTGGAGTAGAAATTTTGTTTTATTCTTAAAAATATCTGGCCAAAGGTTTCTAGAAATTCGGCATGTTTCTTAAGATGACCTGTTGGCGGTTTTTAGAAATCTATGTTTGATTCTGTTTTTTTCTTGTTCTATATAGTGGCGTTAGAACTGAGGTGTTCGTTTCGCTGGATTCGAGTGCTGACCCGATTTTAGCCAGCTTATCCGCCATTTCATTATACCGATTATGTCACGGTGTTTGTTGAGCTGAGCAGTCTAAGTTTACTACGACAGCTGTCTACTTATCTGGATTTTGTGATAAGAGATGAGATAGCTTTAATGGCCGCCTGGCTGTCTATGAAGAAAACCTCTGAATTACCTACTCGGACAACGGACATAATTGGTTCAAAAATTATTCAGAGTCTTTCGGTCTTAGGACTGGGTATTACCTAAACTAGAGGTGAAGGCGGGTGAGCTCCTGGCGAGCCAAAGTGAGCTTTCATATCCCTGCAGCACAGGATTCTATCAGCAGAGTATCTGACCCTCTATATTCAAAGAGATCCTAAAAGGACCTTACCATGTTGAGGGTTGTGCATGTGTATGGGCTTAGCTATCCAACAACGTTAGAAATACATAGTCTCGAAACAGCCAACAGCCTCGCATGGAAATTATGATTTCAAGCAAACGAAAAAAAGACCTCCGGTTCTACCCGTAAAACGAAAGATCCCTTAACAGACTACGTGCAGCTGTAAAATTAGCGGATGCCCTGGACTGTAGTAGTAGTGCGTTAAATTGGGTCGATCATAAAGAAGATGAAAACGTTGTGACATGTACTGTGGCTACAGACTGCTTACAGACAAAAGAAACAACGCTTATTTGGGTGCGAATTTGTAGTTAGAGGTAGAATCAGGAATAAGGCTATCGGCAAAAAACCAGTTAAATTTCTTGTAATGACCATTCGCACCAGGGCTAAATTTGCAATTGCAAAAATGTGTTTTCACGCGTATCGGCTTCGCGAGGAACTGGCAAGTCCTTCGATAGTAAATTCATTACCATGAAAAGCGTTTTCTCGATTAGTCTTTCGAATACGGCAAATTCCCTCACACGGCATGGTTGTGAGAAATACGCTAACCCTGAGAAGTCTCTCTGCCCTGCCACCCTATTCTTTATATACCTATTTATTTATTTATTTTTAAAATGATGTTGGAAGGGAAGAAAGGTCCGAACTCAAGCCTGTAAAGACCAACAGAAAAACATAGTAATAAAGTCGCAGTCGCTACTGAAGATTTGAAAAGACCACTTCTGCAAACTGCTAACGGCAATGAAGACTTTTACGATCAATAACCCCGCCATTCCGACCCAGAAGATTGAGCCTACTATATGCAAAACTAAATCAGATAAGACTGCAGGTGCAGATGCAGGAGATCAGTTGGAAAGGAGGATATACCAGCTGATCTGCATGATATGATCGGAAGAAAGTATTTATGCCCGTTGAATGGATCTTCAGTATCGTATGCATGATTTTAAAAAACAGAGATCCTCACAATTGCGCCAATTTTAAAGGAATAAAACTCATTAACGTCGCATATAAGACCTTGTCTGCTGTAATATGTGAACGTCTGAAACCCCTCGTCTAGAACTGGATTGGTCCTTATCAATGTGGTTTGAGATCATAAAAGTCCACAATAGACCAAATTTTCACATTAAGGCAGATCTTAGAAAAAAACCCGAATATAAAACAACGATATACACCTTTTTTCAATCGATTTCTAGGCCACGTGCAGGATGACTTTGGAGAACTCACGCTACTCCGTCTAGGTCGGTAAAGAACCTACCGAAATCTTTGAAAATTCTTAAGACAACGAGAATAAAAGAGTCCGCTATAACATCGCTAATGGCTATTGACACGACAAATAGCATCACTGCGGAGATGAAACGGAAAGTGGAAAAGAAGATAGAACAACGAGCTGTGTCAGCTGTACAGCGACATGGACATGAGTAGAAGAGTACGCATCGCAAGCCTACGATGTCTGGGCCATGTATAGCGAAATTGGTGGCGTAGGATGTTGGTAGAGGCCCAGGCTCACCTTGTAACAGTAATGCCCACCAAAGTACTGCCTGCTTCGTCGTTTATTTATTTTCTACGTTTCAAAGCGCCTTCTGTAGCTAACTTTCATTTTTCATTAAACTTTTTATTTCTCAATACTCGGAACAAACCCACTCAACTGATTCCAATCATAAAACAGCCAATTTTTGTTTTAGGAAAGAAAGAATTGTCGGGGGTATGTATGTTTTTACTTGGAAAGAACACTTTCTGAAATTTTCCTTAGATCTTAAAATAAAAAGGACGACAGTGTGAGCTTTTACCTTTGACAAAGGAATTTTCTTCATTAATTAAAAAGGGTCGGTTCGTTAGGAAATGGATCGCAAACGTTTAACATTGCGATGTATCATGGTCATGGTATTGTTTGATGTGACAATTTAACAGGAAAATCAGACATCTGCTATTTTATGTGATAAAAATAAAACATAAATGAAATCAACGGATGTAGGTTCATTGGAAGAATCCACTCTGTGTGTTTCGTTTGGAATATCATGCAAGAAAAAAAAAAAAAAAAATAAAAAATCAAGGACATTAAATTTTAGAATGTCAAAATGTTAGGAGCTTCTTCTCGGAACTTCTTCTTCTATAGCTTCTAAGAAAAATGTCTAGGAAAGTTGAGTCCGAGTTAAGAAAAGAGTTTTTACATTAAAAACTCAATGACACGGCTTATTGAAATATTTTCGTTCAACAGACCCAAACGGAAAAAAGCCTATTGAACTAGAGACGCTGATGCTGATAGAAGAGAAGTATTAAATTTATAAATGACAACACATCGTCCTTCTACTCAGGCAAAATTTCGAACCCGAAAAACAATAAGCAGCTATAACAATAACACTTAACCACAGAATCGTCCTTCGAATTAATTCCTTGTTTGCCTTCTATCATTACGTCCGGATCTCCAGTCATGTTTTGACTGCAAGCCCTCTTCAACAACAAGGACTAGTAGTTGTTGTTTCCCAGAAACAACTTCCACCAGTTTCCTGTTTGAATCACCGGCAAAAAGGCATAGGCAAACCAAATTTATCCTGGAAGGCAGAGTACCTCTGAATGCAACTCCTGCTGTTTAAATCGCCTATACACAAAAGCACTTTCAGTCAGGTGCCTTTTATATCCCGTATTGCTCCCTGCGATGCTTCAAATGCACATCATACACGTTATGAAACATAAGGGACTGGCGCGGCATTCAAAGAGACTTTCTTGTTTTTGCTTCTCGATATCCCCAGAAGACAATACATAATGCTAATCCCTTATGGCGGTCATATGTGGAGAGAAAACACCTTCAGTAAGCCACGCATCGTGTTGCTGAATATTGGATTAATTTTAGCAACGGAGATTGATAGTGATTAAGGTAGTTAAGGACTTGATGGTGGGTGATGCCCTATTTTCAGGAGAGCTGCGGGCTTTCACCTCGCGCCGCGCTGTCATGCTCGATAGTAGGAACGTGTTGCCTGGCTTGACCACGGTTGCCAGAATTGAAGACTTTCATTTCGAAAAATATTTTTTCTAACAATTTCAAAACTTTTTCTATGAAGTTCCTTTGATTCGTTTTGGATTGATCTTTAAAAGCTGTTGTTTTGTTGCAGCTGTTGATTTAAACAAAAGAATGGGAGAAACATTCATAGTTTAAAAAATATGAACAGTCTAACAGTCAACAAAAACGCAGAGTTTAGAATAAATGTGTTTTTTACTAAGGTTTCTGCTGCGGCTTAGCTGGCAAGTACAATGTAGGGCTGTTTTGAAGTGGGCATAAGAAATTAAACAGGGTGGTAGCATACATAGCTCAGGAGGCCTCGGGTTCAGTTTAATTGCTCTCATCTGACCCACTCTTTTCTTTCTTTATCTTACGAAATTTGAAAGAACAATATGTCTTGACTATACTGAGGCTCCTCCCTGCGGTCGGTTGCTATTCACGACGTACTTACGACCTTACATACTTCCTTAGGTGGGCATTACAGTTCGGGGTGAACCTGGGCCTCAACCAACATCCTTCTATAACGACTTCGATTTCGGGCGAGCTCTCTCCAGCTTCGCACTCCAAGTCGGTTGAGGTCTTCCTCCACTTGATTGCGCCACCTAAGACGAGGTCTTCCCCTTCCGCAATTTCCCTGCAATGTGCTTTCGAACACCCGACGAGCCGGAGCGTTTGGGTCCATCCGCTCAACATGGCCCAACCATCGTAGCCTCGCGATGCGTACTCTTCTGGCTATGCCTATGTCGCGGTACAGCTCATACAGCTCGTTGTTGTATCTTCTTCTCCACACATTGCCTTCGCATACGGGACCAAAGATCACTCGGAGAATTTTTCTTTCGAAACGACCAAGAGTTTCCTCATCCGCTTTCGATAAGGTCCATGCTTCCGCGCCGTAAAGCAGGACTGGGATGATTAAGGTCTTATATAAGGTTACCTTGGTTTTTCTGGAGAGGGTTTTGTTTCTCAATTGCCTTCTTAACCCAAAGAAGCAACGGTTGGCAAGAGTTATTCTCCGTTTGATCTCCGCACTGATGTTGTTGTCCGTGTCTACAGCGGATCCTATGTAGACAAAGTCCTGTACTACGTCGAAGTTATGTCTGTCTATTGTGACGTTTTGTCCAATTCGTCGATGTTCTGTGTCCTTATTTGATGACAGCATATACTTCGTTTTGCCCTCATCAAACATCAAACCCATTTTTGCCCCTTTCTTTTTCAATACTCGCAAAAACAACTACGACATAACGCTTTTTTCTTCCCATTACGTCAATATCGTCTGCATATGCGAGTAATTGCACAGACTTTTGAAAGATTGTTCCTCTGGTGTTGACGTTTGAGTTTCTTACAATCTGTTCAAGTATGATGTTGAAGAAATCGCATGACAGTTTATCGCCTTGTCTAAAACCTTTTTCGACATCAAAAGTCTCCGTGCGTTCTTTACCGACCTTGACGGAGCAGCGTGAATTCTCCATAGTCATCTTGCATAGTAGTACGAGTTTTGCAGGGATGCCGAAACTGAATTTTTACCAAGATCTCTGAAAATTTGGTCTATTGTGGACTTCTCTGGTCTGAAATCACATCGATAAGGAACTATCAAGTTGTTGACGTGGGGTTTCAGACGTTCACATATTACAGCAGACAAAATCTTATAAGCAACATTAAAGAGGTTTATCCCTCTATAATTGGCACAATTGTGAAGGTACCCTTGCTTTAGATCTGCCACTTTTTTATTTTCATAATTAACGCGCACATCAAGGGGTTATGATTACCCTTATAATGTAAACACAGTGTGAGCATTTAGGAAAATAGGAGAGGATTTGAAAGGATGCAAGTTGATTTAAAATTTTTGTGGATCTTAATGTTTGGGAAAAGCAGGGTTAGGTAGAGCATTCCACATTCGGGTGGTTCTGCTAAAATATGAATTCCTATACTTGACTGTACGTTCAAAGTTGGCCTCAAGGTAAAACTGATGAGCATTCTTAGCGAGGCGGGTGTTGCGGCTAAGTTGTTTCCGTGGAAAAATGCAACTGGCTACTTCATTAGAGCACTGCTTGTGAAAAAAGCGATAAAGGAGAGAGAGAGAGAGTGAATGAGAGAGAGATACAAAGGTTCCATTTATCGGGCATGCTTGCTTTCGACCATGTCATGCAGAACAGCTGGTGCATGCTCCTTTCCAACTGATCTCCAGCTGCCTTGAAAAGTTCGGCATCAATACCATCAGCACCTGCAGTCTTATTTGATTTAAGTTTGCATATGGCAAGCATAACTTCTTCTAGGTCAAGAGGACTGCATTCGTGATCATCGTCTAAGCTGAATGGGGCAATCTGCCTGACAGCGGAATTTGTGTCTTCATTGCCGTTACGCAGTCTTCAGAAGTGATCTTTCCAGATCCTCAGTAGTGACTGTGACTCTATAATTATGTTTCCCTGCTGTTCTTTACAGGCTTGAGTTCGGGGTTTGCCACCCTGGCAGAATCTTCTTACCTTTTGGTAAAACTTCCGAATCTCCTTCCTATCATGGCACTTCAAACGAGCGCTCTCATGCTGCCTCTTTTTCTTTTTGAGAGCTCGGTGTTCGTCCATGTTTTTTTCCTTGTAAATATCTGGTTATACTGATCGTAAGCAGCCCTCGGTCGTTTTTGCATCAGCATTTGTCGTGCTTTTTTCACGAAATTGAAAAACAAAGAATCGATGGCAGACGCTATAAAGTGGTTATGACTACCCTTATAATGTTTAGAACACAGTGTGGGTGTTAGGAAATAAAGAAAGGATAAGAAAGGAGATGCCGATGCACATCAGTCTTGAATTTCTGTACATTATACTGCGTGGGGAAAATTGAGTTTCCATTCCTCGCGAAAGGCGATACCCGTGGAAAAACTTGCGGTGGGCTTCGGGGCTTCACACTTTCTTGCACCACCCTATGTAAGGTATGTATATAACCATCAAGTCGAACGGCATACCCATTAGTCGTGAATCAAAAGGTATACTGGGAGATCGTCACAGCTCTATAGTGCAGTTTTTTTGCCAAATGCAACTTCTTTTTAAATGCGGGGAATTATCTTCAAAGTACATTCTATGGACTAAATATCAGGTGGTCGTAAGTACGTCAAAACAAAGTATATGCTGTCATCAAATAAGGACACAGAACATCGACGAATTGGACAAAACGTCACAATAGACAGACATAACTTCAAGGTAGTACAGGACTTCGTCTACCTAGGACCCGCTACAGACACGAAAAACAACATCAGTGCGGAGATCAATGGGAGATTAACTCTTGCCAACCATTCCTTCTTTGGTTTAAGAAGGCAATCGAGAAACAAAAGCCTCTCCAGAAAAACCAAGGCAACCTTGTATAAGACCTTGATCATCCCAGTGCTGTTTTACTGAGCGCAAGCATGGACCTTGTCGAAAGCGGATGAGGAAACCCTTGGTCGTTTCGAAAGAAAAATTCTCCGAATGATCTTTGGTCCCGTATGCGAAGGCAATGTGTGGAGAAGAAGATACAACAACGAGCTGTATGAGCTGTACCGCGACATGGGCATAGCCAGAAGAGTTCGCATCGCGAGGCAACGATAGTTGGGCCATGTAGAGCGGATGGACCCAAAAGCTCCGGCTAGACGAAAGCACTTTATACAAAGAAATTGCGAAAGGAGAACCCCTCGTCTTAGGGGGAGCAATCAAGTAGGAGAAGACCTCAACCGAGTTGAGCTAGAGTTCAAAGCTGTAAGAGTGCAAAACTGGAGAGAGCTAGCCCGAAATCGGAATCGTTATAAGGATGTTGGTTGAGGCCCAGGTTCACCCTGAACTGTAGGTTATGCCAACCAACATAATGGTTCTTCAATGGTTCCAAATCTCAAAGAGTAGCTAATATACACCGTAAGCTTGCATAATTTCAGGATTGCTTCACACAAGGATCTGACTTATTATCGGAAATTCACAGAAGATTCCAGTACAAGCGATGGTTATGTCTTCGACGCCGGCCGGTGCTTTTGTGTATAACAACGACTCGTTATTAAGGTTTGCCTCCGTCTTCCAAGCATGAACGGATGATATTTAATGCCTATAAGCTTTCTTACGAGGAATGGCTTGGTGCTTGTGGGATTCGAAAAGATTACGCCCGGGGTTGCACAGATTAGCTGGATAGGAAGAAGTAATTGTATTTACAGCACCAACCAACTTGCGCTTAAGCCTTAAGGCTACTTCAAAAATGATTAACGAATGCAATGATTATCTCAATGCGATGGGAAGACTAAATTATTTGGGTTTCTTTTGGTTTCCAGGACATCGTCCCTAATACTTATCATTCCAACATTCGAAACCCTTGCCTCTTTTACCTACCCAATCATCGAACGCCGTATGGCTCAAATGAACCCTTCTGCCGAATACTGAGTCCTAATGTTAATTCCAGTACATGACTCCAACCTCAGTACTCTTGCCCAAAACTTCATCTATTAAATAGCACCCTCCTCATTAACGTTAGCTAATAACATCCCTTGATTCCCCACAAGCAATCGTTGGGAGGTTAAAAGTTCACTTCCATTCCTCATATGGTTCGGGTGAAAGAAATGCCCTAAACTTCGGGGGTCCTCGAGCCCTGTTCTGTCACCTTGTTTATTCTATAGATAGAGGATTAATACAATTTTTAACAACTACACACTTTTTTCTGTTTATGTATTTATTTTATCGATTTTCCCCTCAAATAATTGAATCCCAAATTGACTTTGGCAACACTGGCTGAGATATCATCGGCTAATTCCGACTTAAAGTGCATTCTGTGGCAAGTCAATATTGTGCGATAGCATGTCCCCTGCGGATAAGTTAATTGACCCTTTTGTCTTCTATATGCGATGGCCAAAATACCATTTCAAGCTACGTTCGCCCGGAGCAAAACGATTAAAGAGGAAAAAAACAAAAAACAAAACAAAAAAGCGCTAAAGGTGAAAGGTCATTAAATTATCTCAAGCTTCGCAAAGCTGTAGAGAGTTTCGTCAATTGGTAGAGTGGCAAACTGGCAAGTTTTCGTTACATCCACGATTCATGTGCGAGTGTACTCTCAGCATGTACTTGTTGATATCCAGTTAAACAAAAATGGATGATTCTGTATGTACGGATACGGACGCTGCTACCAAGAGAGTAGACTGATGATTCAACTCCACTGAATGTGATAAATGTTTGTGTTGACACTATCGATTGGAACTGAAATTGCTTCAAAAATTCCGGCACTCACGTGCATTGTGAAGTAGCTATGGGTTCCACAGTACGCGAGCTCTCCAGCAGGCTGTTTTGTTTGTTGAGTGTGATGAGTGTGCAGCTGGTAAAAAAATTCGATTTAAAAAAGTGACAAACTGCTCGCAGTCTTTTTTATTATCAAGGAGATGAAAAAATTGTATCGTCCTGCAAGAATGGCTATACGAACGTTCGTTCGGGGTTAGTTTGTTGTCTTTGTCATTGTGGTCACGCAGATGGATGACTTTAGTTTGGTTTCGTTTATATTTAAGACGTGGCTTATCGTTTTTGTTTTTTATCAATTCAAAGTGAAACAATATTGTGTGGAGACAGAGGATCTGCGTTGAATAAAGGGATGAGGCAATTTGTATATTTCCAGCTCTTAATGAGTAAAAGAAGGGATATTTAACAGCTGAGAAGATGAGTGTCGAAAAAGGAAACCGACAATTGGATTTGAGTTTAATTCTAAAGCAAAAAATATCAACCGTTTTCAGTTTTCTACACAGATTATGTTAATGCGACACTCAAATTGCAGCTAAATAAAGAGACCATTCAAAATGGTATTTTATGATATGAGTCTTAAAAGTATTCAGTGACTCTCAAAGCATAGCCAAAAAGCGTCTCAAAAAGTAGATATGAGAAGACTTAGAAAGTTTTTTATAAGTACCGTTTCAGAATAGACCGACTCCACCAGGCACAATCTTCTTCTTTTCCATTTCCGGCGTAACGAGTAGTGATCTTGAAGCGATCACAACTCTCCCACTTTTCTGCTTCACACTAGTGATCCGCCTGTGGGGTACGCCGCGTTGACCTCAGAAATCGTCGGCAAGCCTCCCGGTTTTGGATTGTTCCATGTCTGAGGCCAACCAAATGCTGCTGTTTTTGCATTTGCTTGTACCAGGAGTGTTTTGGCTTGCCTTTTCTTTTTGGTCGCGAATTTGTTGAAACGTTGTACGATATTGCCTTTTGGACGGGGTTCTGCGGATCTCTCCTTTGAACATGACAATACCAACTGAGCTGGTCGTGCTGAAGATGGTACTTTTGACATGAAGGCTTCCACGGATCTTAGTACTAGGCACCAAATCCTCTTATAAGCTAAAATTCTCTGGTCAGAGATACATGCATTCCGAAAGCCAGCAAAATAATAATGAGAATCTTAATCACTAGTTAGAACGTTGGAAATTGAACTGGTCTAAGCTTCGAACTGGATGTAGGCGAGTAGACATCCTGTTCAAAGAATTAAATGGCGGAGTACAGAACCATGGCTAATTTTTGGGTGTAAATACAAAAGCCTAAAAGATTTTATTTCACGGAATTGGGTGTGATTATGTTGAAAATGCATTACATTGGCAGGATACAAATACAAATCCTTACTCATTATAAAGCAATGATACTTTCCTCTGTGCTAAGATCTTTAAAACTACGCAACGGATTTTGACGCTGTTTTTTTTTTTTTTTTTTTTTTTTTTTTTTTTTTTTTTTTTTTTTTTTTTTTTTTTTTTTTTTTTTTTTAAATAGAGTGACCCAAAAAGCAGGTAAGAAGCAGAAACAGGGCGCAAAACATCGAGTGTAGCTTCGGCTGTGTGGAACGTAGCGCCGTCCTACTGGAACCAATTGTTGCCAATATCCTCCTCTTAAATTTTTGTGAACACAAATTCTTTCAACATTGCCCGCTAACGATCGCCATTTTCCGTTACGGACACTCCTTGCTCATTTTCGAAGAATGCCTCTCGACCCGAATTCGCACCAAACAGTGACTCGTTTTGGGTGTATCGGCTTTTCAATGTAGAATGCGTTCGGGTTTTCTGTGCCCCAAAAATCACAATTTTGCTTGTTTACATACCCGCCAAGATCAAAATGAGCTTCATGTGAAAAGATGATTTTTTTTTTTGGCAAAATCGGCATCTTCTCTAAGTAGATCGCAGGCCCACTTAGCGAAGCAAAAACGCAACATATTCGTTTAGCAGAAGGATAAAACTTATTTTATGTCAAATCAGATATGAGCTAAGTTTTACCATTCACGAAATAAGCACTAGTTGAACAAATCGTTAGATGGCGGACCCTTATAAATTATTTGGCAGTTTACAAAAACTTTTCGCCAATAGAATAATGCTCATTTCCATATTCCAATGGGAGCGGGAACGGGAACGGGAGCAAGAACTTAGTGTTTGTACTGAAATGGTTCCAAAGCTACAGAGCCAATTTAAATGAAATTTGGTATGAAAATGGTCTAGTATTAGCGAAATGATGAAGCCTATGTTTCCTTTCCAAATACCTTTAAGAACCTTTAAGTTTCTCCACTGGAATGGAATCTTGGAAACTGCTTTACTTAATTTTCGCGATTCGATCAATGTAGGGCACGAACTGCACTACAGCGCTGGCTCATAAATAATGTTGAAGCTTGCTCAAGCATTACCTACGTTGGTTGGGGATATCACTTCAACAAACTCAGCTGAGAGATAACCAAACCCAATAAATGAAACTAGTATTGTACACAAGATAGTCGTAAGGGTGGCGTAATGAGTGAGTAGCCCCAAGGCCTAGCTCATTTTTCACAAACATACCTTGAGAGGAAATGGAGGGAGCTTCAAATTTTCTGCCGGTTCCGAACGGCTTTTCATGGCGATGGATTTACTAACGGAGGGCTTGGCAGTTCCTCGCGAAGGCGATACCCGTGGAAAAATACTTTTGCTGTTGCTGGGATTCGAACCACGAAGCTCTGGGTTAACAGCCCACATGCGAACCATCACTGTCACTGGTACCACCCTCTTCATCCTCGTAACCTTTTTAATGCAGCATAATATAGCCTTATAGGATAAACCGATGAGCCACAAAATGAAAAGAACAGTGTTTTATATAACTTTCTAAAAATATTTCAAAAAATCGTTGACTTTTAGCATCTACTGTTGCTTTGCTATCAATTTTACTCTAGAATATCTAGTCACTGTATTAACTTATTTTGAAGACTTATTTCAATGCCTTACTGCTTTAAATAGTTATTTTAAGAAAACCTTACTTCAGCCAAGGATTGTGAAACGCAGTGTATACTTTTTTTTAAATTCACCGCTCTTACAGTCTTGAAAATTTCTTTAAGAAGAAAATAAAATTTATAACGACAATTTAATGAAACCTTATGTTTTTTGCTCAAAAAGTCAATTGAGACCAAAGTGCGGCATCGCAGAGGTTTAAAGGAGCACAAAGTGCCTTTGGATGTTATTTTTAAAAACTATAAAATAAATATAAACTGAGATATCACTGAGCACAGGTGTTTAAAATCAGCTAAATGAATCCTCTTTGTAAGTGTCTCTCCTTCCAACAACAAAAATTATTGGGCTTGAACCAATTTCTGCTACCTACAATGTATGAATGGCTCAACAATGACAGATGCAGTGTTCTATTGTGAATTGAAGTTTCATAGAAATTCATCAGAAAAAAGTTTAACTGAAAGGTTTTGCAATATTGCATACATGCTCTTTATTCTCACTACAATTCAAAAACGAAATACATAATTTTTTCAAATTATGCAGTTACTCCAAGCTTCTTGGCTTCAGATATAAGGCACATTTTATAAGCCTCAGCAGCTTCACAGCTGTTTAAAAAGAAATGATATGATTACTTTTGTAACAATAAATGACAGAAAAAGCCACTTACTGATCATCGGGAACTGAAATACCCGTGCAAGCATCAGCAACCGCAACGGCAATTTTGGTCTTCTCCGGATCGCCCTGTGTCTTCATTTCAGCTAATTTAAGTGCATTTTCCTTGTCGAACTTTCCATCAGGAGTCAGCTTCAAAGGATGAGTGTTAATATTTATTTACATTTTTTAAAGTAAGAAGATGTAATTTCATACCACATTGAGTTTTTTCATTAAACATGCGCGTAAACATTTTGTTTCCATGGTATTGGCAGGTGTATTTGCCATCATATTTCCAATGTCAGCTTAAAAAGTTTCAAATGTTTGTGTAAATAGACAGACGACATGTAACTACAGCTATTTACCTTCAGTAGCTCCAGTTTCCTTAGCACAATCTGTTGTCAATACTTTCAAATGCTCTAAAATTTCTTCTTTAGTAGCTCCACCCTATTTATTGTCCACAAAAAAAAGTAAGCATTTGATTTGTGTGAGAAAAAAATTGATCAGAACAAACCTTCACTGCAGCAGCAAAAGTGCATAACAAAACGAAAGCAATGAATTTCATTGTAGTTTTTAATGTTTGGGTATGGAACGACAGAAGGAAAATTAAATTTGAATATTTCACAAACTGCGAATGGTACTTAACAGACAAATGTGCGTTGATTTTATACAATTCCAAATTCTATGCAATACAACAAATCATTGAAACTGAAAAAGTAGGGTTCGCATTGAAGTGTAAAATTATAGGGCACAATGATGACCTTGAACTAAACGTACGAATAGTCACGGCATTCGAATATTAGATGTGGAGTACTCGTTTATTCGTTTGTAGCCTATATTTAAGAATTGAAACATAGATTTGGCAAACATGGAATTTTTCTTGGAAGTAAATAGTAATTTAAAAGGCGGTGAGCTCTTGGATGGGACACAACAATGATGTTACATCATCATGAACAGATACCGTCCGAGAGACATGTAGGTACCCGAAATGTTTTAGTTTCAGTTGACTTAAGTTGATTTATTTTATAATTATGTGACTAACATTTGAACAAAAATGTGAGAAAAAACCTATTTCAAAAGTAAAAATATTTTGAAATCCATATCTTTTTTTCAAACTTTTCGACATTTATGCAAATTGTATTTTTTTTAGAAAAAGAAAAAAAAGGCTAATGCATATAATTTATTAGAATGGCCAAGAACTAAGCTTTATTATAAAGACAAGAGCTTGCCATTCTTAATTAAAAAAAAAAATAATAAAAAATATAATTCAGCTGAGAGGCCCAATTTTCGACCTCCTTTTGCAGCATTTGAGACCGTATGTCAATACTAACGTGCCGAATATTCTCTTCGAAAGTGTCAATTGTCTCGGACTTATTTGCTTAGACAAGCGCTTTCAAATGACCCTACAAAATATATTACAGGGTATTGTGCCTTTAAATCTCACGATCTTGAAGGCGACTCCACAGGCCCACGACCACCGACAAGAGACAATTCGCTCACCAAATGTTTCTTTCAATAATCGTACTGCATTTTAGTCACGAAAGAGTCAAAATCATGGCTCTATAGTCTATAGAGTTTTCGTTTGTAAGTAAACCTTCATACTGCTAGTTACTTTTGGTACTTTTTATGGTGCTTGTTGATACTTTCCATACCATAATGTACATTTGGAGTCGACAGTACTGAACTACCAATGTACAATGTATCACCGCTATACCACCCTAAAAACCTAATTGTCAGGAAAGATGAAAAATTCATTCCTGTCATCTACCAGAATTGTTCGGTAAAAGTGCATTAAATTTTTAATTTTTCCGTCTGAAAACTCAAACTATTGCTTTAGACAGACATTTTATTGTGAAAGCCTTAGTTTGCAGCTTGTCTTCCGTAGCACCAAAGAGCGTAATTTAACCTGCAGATCAACCAGAGCTATTGCTTGCTGTTTTGTGGTTTTGTCTGCCACCATGAGCTATAAATTAACCAGAACTTCTCTTTTGTTTCAGTTCAAGGAATTACCAACAGCAAGGAATCAAACGGTTGGTTATTACGAGTTAAGACTGAGACCCACCATGCGGACAGTACGTCACCGTTATTATTATTATTATTATTATAAGCTTTTATTTACCTTTTGAATTTTTAAAGTTTATATACATATACAATTTTCGTTTTAACAATGGTTTTTTTTTTTTAAATAAATTTAAATTACAAACAAAGTCTGGTATTAATCATTGATTATATTGAAAATTTACTAAATATAAACATAAATCTTTGATTGTTCTTTTCATGGAGATATATTTCTGGTATAAGCCTCCCCCAAATGTTGCCCATAATTCTCTGTCCTTAGCTTCGTTATACAAATTTTGTCTGTAGTCCACCAGATCGTCAGCCCATCTTTTCTTAGGTCTTCCTGGTCGTCTTTTTTCAGCTGGAGTCCACTTTGTAATTATTTTAGTCCATCTTTGTTCTTGAAGTCATGATATGTGTCCTGCCCAGCTCCATTTTAGTCGTCTTGTTCTCTCAACTACAACAATGATTTTTGTTTATGCTGGTTTCGTATTTTTTGAATTTGTCTTATTTTTAGAATTTTTCTTTCCATTTTAGTTTGGCATATCCTTAGTTTTTCTGTTAGATTTGAGGTCAATCCAAGTGCTTGCGGTCCATAAGTCATAACAGGCAGTATTACTGAGTCCATTATATATTTTCTTGTGTTGTTACTTAAATTTGATTCCATTATTTGATGTAAATTCCAGAATTGTTTCCAACTGTTTGTGATTCGTCTGTTTATCTCCTTGCTTTCTTGGTCTTTGAATGATTTTAATTGTCCAAGGTAAATGTAATCTTCTACATACTCTATCTTTACTCCGTCTAATGTGATATCTATTTTTGTGTGATTGGTCATTGGTTTTGTTTTTGTTTGGTTTACGTTGAGTCCTTAGGGGCTTAGGGGCTTGAGTCCTTAGGGCTTACAGGCAGTAGTCAATTCTTTTAGCATCGATTCAATTTGTTTGGCGTTCGTTGAAATTAGTACGATGTCATCAGCGAATCTCAAGTTGTTTAGATTTTTTCCTCCTATGTTAATTCCATACCGTGTTTTCCAATTTAGGTTCTTGAAAATTTCCTCCAGCACAGCTGAGAACATTGGTGGGGACATCGGATCTCCTTGTCTTACTCCTTTATTTATTTTAAATTCTCGTCCTGTTATTTCGGTTTTTATTTTTGCCCAACTGTTGTCATAAATGTTTTTGAATGTCTGGATTATGATAGGGTTTATGCCTTGATTCAGCAAGGCTTCCCAAAAGTGTCATGTTCAATGGAGTCGAACGCTTTGCTGAAGTCAATAAATAAAAAGTATAGTGGTTTCTTGAATTCATTGAATTTTTCTATCAGTTGGTTCATCATTTGTAGGTGGTCAGTTGTTGAATATCCTTCACGAAATCCTGCTTGTTCTATTGGTTGGTTCATGTTAAGTTTTTCCTTGATGGTTCTGTATATTATTTTTGAGAAGAGTTTGTAAATGGTCGATATATTGCTTATGGGTCTGTAGTTGTTTATATCGTCCTTTTTTCCCTTTTTATGAATCAGTGTTATGGTGGTCTGAGTCCACTGTTTGGGTATATTTTGCGTTTTCAATATACTGTTGAATAGCAACGTCAAAATAGGTGATAATGATTGTTTTCCGTATATAAGCATCTCAGCCACTATACCATCGTTTCCAACACATTTCTCTTTCTTTAAATCGTCAATTGCTTGCTCTATATCCTTTTTGGTTAGGAGTGGGTTGTTATTTATGTTATTGTTTATAATTTGTGGTGTATTAATATTTGCGTCTGTTAAAATTAGGTACGTAACCGTAGCTAATGTTGCTGAAACCATCCGTCATCCAAGTCCATATCTTCAAATCCGAGATTCATGAAGCACGCATGTGGATTTTCACCCGATCAATAGTGTGAATTGTCATATTTACATCTGACGGGAAGTTATCCAAGCCCACGGAGCTTGGTACTTCTAATACAATTATTCCTGCAGTCATACGTATCGCCTTCATTTCAGCTGCCGATGCCGTCAACCTACTGCGTGGACACAATGAACTGTAAACGCAGCCGCAACCGCAAGAGTTAAAATAAAGTTAACTTGTGCGGCTCCGGCTTGCGTTGTTGCGTATACATCATTAGATTTACGTGTACTAAATATTTTGCGGCTGTAAAAAAATTGTGTTCACGCAGTTAATCTCATGTTTTTTGAACATTCCTCAACTGGACGCATAGCCGCGGGGTAATGTTCAAAAAGTAATGGGGGTATAAATTAGTCGTAACTAAGGTGAAAACGTTTTGTATAGAAGCAGACCTAACAAATTTTGATGGAATTATAAGTTTAGGTGGGGAAGCCTTTATGTCAAAAACTTAACCTAGCAGTAATTGAGTCACGACTGGCTCAGTTGGTATTTCAAATTAAAGATCGCGAGGCAAATACTCGTATACATAGTGTAGCGCATCAGAGAGGTCGGTTCCGAGACCTAGCAAATTCCACACAACCATATGCCTTGTGAGGGAGTTGAGGGGATCTACAATTTTCTGCCGGTTCTGAACGACTAATCGAGAAATTGCCTTTTCATTGCAATGAATTAATTAATGGAGGACTTCCCAATTACAACGAAAAGTGACAGCCGTGGAAAAACTTTTTCGGTTTCTGTTTGGATTAAAACACCAACGTCTGGCATAACAAGCCAACATGCTGAGCATTACCACCGACATCAGGAGAACCCCGTCGAAAAAATAAATCTCAAACGACACAACCACTTTCAGAAAAGGTGCAAACCAGACCAAAGTACTCATAATACTAAAAAATTTGTCGATCTTATCTTAATTAATAGCTACATCGTTTGGAAAAGTATTTAGTTCTAGATACTTTCATCTCCAAATCCTCAGTAGCTCATTTTTGTCGTGAACCGACATTTATAAGGCAATAAAGCTTTGATTTTTGTTGCGATCAGTGGCTGGATGGGAAGAGGTATTTGTGTCTGCAATGACAGTCAAGCTATGGATAAAGTCCTACTTTAACTCTTTCTACTTTAAAACTGATCCAAGAATTCAAGACCTTTCTGAATGCGTTGGGAAGACTAAATTATTTTTGTTTCTTTTGGGTTCCTGCACATAATGGCGTAGCCAGGAACAAAATCGCCCATTAACATGCAAGGCAAGGATCTCTGACATGCAGCTTTCGCAGGACCATCAGGAAGGCTTGGTCTGCTGAGGTTCTCAATGAGGTTTTCAATCCTTGATAAGAGCTGCCAAAAGTACAACCTTAGATGCCGTATTTTGCATGCGGAGATACTGAACACATGGCCCCCAATGTTAATAAGAAAACTGTAACATTTTCAGTTATCTGTAGCAGAAAAAGATTGTGGAAAGCTTGTTGTCACTTCTCATTTGCCAAGCATTTAAACATGCTAAGCCTAAGTGATATTACAATCTGTGAATCCTGTGGTGAGAACGACTGCACCAAGGTGCGCTTTCTCTGTGAATGTCCTTCATTTGCTCAAGTTACAAACACTCGGTACACACATGGTGCGAGCTGGTATCCTAAACCCCTTGTTTATCATCTGGAAAGCTAGAGTTAGAGAAGTTCCCCAGCTGGTAGTAAAATGAACCAGTACAGGTTTGATTGCTTCAGTTAGTATTTTAAAAACCTCCGATAGAAAAAACTTGTGGTCTTCAATCTCCCCCTTGTTTTTTAGATTGTTTTCTCTCAGACATTCTTACTTCACTCTTCGTTGTTCTTACTGCGTTAAATCTTAGGTGTTTTCGTTCAAGAGAGCCCTGGGGTTCAATTCCCGATCTGTGAAGCTGTGAAGTGAAAAAAAAATATGATTTCTGTTTTCATACAGTTTTTTTCATTTTATCACTTCACGAACCCACTCTAAGCGATTCCGCATCTAAAAACTACTAAAACGTTCTAATTGATAAATTTTGACAGTTTTCTCTCATTTCAATTGGATTGCAATTGGATTTTTCATCGTTTGAGTTTTGCGGCCATTTTTCATAATTGAATTTTTCACCGACTCATATGACATATATACGGCAATGAAAAGAAATTTATCATATGAAAAAAAAAATTGACATTTGAGGTTGGATTTTCACTAACCGAGACTCAAATTTTCGGTGAAGCTGTGATAAATGTTTTCACTTCACAGCTTCACAGATCGGGAATTGACCCCCTGCTTGATAGATTATGTTGACTATAGCTGCAAGTCAAGACAGTGTTTTAACAAGTTGTTTCATATCACGGTTCACCTCTTTTTAAGTTAAAAAGGTTGAGTTCGATTCAATATCTACGATAAATTTAAAAAGGGTGAAGTTCCGAGAACTTCAAAAAACATTTACCCTGCAGCGAATCAGATTCCTATTTTTGTCCCTGTAAATCCCGATTCTCCTAGCATCCAAACAATACGATTACTTATCATCAACGTCTTTAAAAGAAGAAAAACACTGGAGTTGAACAACAATACATAAGTACGACAAAAAACTAGTGCACAGGCCGCCCGCCCTAGTCCATGCACCATATGCGGTTTACCAAACGATCATTAACAAAGTTGTACCCAACCTCAGATATCAAAACTTTACAAACTCTGATATCTCGAATCAACACCGAAAATTAATTACCTACCTACTGACACACACAAACCGTCACAAGCAACCATAAAACCACAGTCATTATCCTGAAACCATAGGAACTCCTCGAATAAATTATGAATAGCTAGTCGGAACTAAAAAAAAAGACAAACTTTCTCTGGGTAATAAACTCCAAAAGTTTTGACACCTACTGCCGCCCTTGGTGTACCAAACACAAACCATTTGTTTTCCTTCCTAAAGGTACAACTTACATCGCATTGGATGAAACTAGAATAGCCTGGCCTGGTGCGGGCTACCGACCACCTATACGAGAAGTAAGAAAGTTTAGACTCAATATCACTTTCCTATTCCATACGTATCTACGTGCGTCCATTTTAATTACGCTAGATTGAAGGTACATTTCTAAATAATGGGTGTGCGGATGGGCTCCAATCAACACCATTTACAAACTTTGTGTTGCGGCGGAGTTGGTTTGACACCTTTTCTCCGTTTACTTTTCCAAATTGATGCAATTAATATTTATGAGGAAGGCTCTTTGGAAAAGCTTAGCGTTTCTTATGTTTAATTGAGTCCTCTCTAACTGTGGGTATTTGTGTAAAGGGTGAATCAAATACAAGTTTCTTTTGAAAAAATGCAATAAAATGAAGTAAGTTCATTTCTATAAATGGAACCAAGTGGCTGCCTCGGCTGGCTTTACCGGTCAGTCCAATTTTCATGACCTTCTTGATGGTTTCGGCCGGTAGCTAACTGATTATTTGGCTGATGGTGGGCATCAGTGTCATCAGTGTCATCAGTGTCATTTGCTGATTTTTACCTTCACAATCCACCAACCATTGCGGCTGCCAGAAAACCAGTTCCTGTGGGTTCTGGCTGTGGGTCACTAGTTACGGCTACATATCTAGTAGGTAATTCACTTTTTTAAAATATTTTTATTTTTCCAGCGTTGTTCAAGCGTAAAGAACCTCCCAATTCTCAAACCGAAGCGGTTTTGCAATCACGGCATCGGAAATTGCAGTTGTCAAATGACATATATGAGAATACCTACAACCACGCGGCATTTTCGTACATTTGCACAGCGTTTCTGCCGCTGTTGCAACTGCAAAAACCTTTTGGTCTGGGAGAACCTTAAAGCGACTCATATCGTTTTGCGGAGCTATGATACAGACAGATACAGATTCTGTCAAGAGAAACAACAAAACTGTCAGTGTTAAGACAACCAATGATTTATAAAAGAATCACAACATGCCTCACCCTGTAGTTCATCATTGAGTGGGGGCTGTAGCAAGGCGGTATGAATAACCTTGAATGAAAATTGGACATTGTATCTCAATAGTGACGACATTCTTTTAGTTTTTTAAGTGAGAAAAGGATTTTTGAGGAATTTCACCGCTCAGTACAGTTTTGTGTGTTTGATTTACTAAGAAATTGAGTTAGTAATTGATTTACTTGGTACCTATGGCGTGATGGTTAGCATCTCTGCTTGTTAACACAGAGGACAGGCAGTCATACAAACCATCACGCCACGGGTACCGCACCGCATCGCCCTGGTTAGTTTAAAACGATAAAACTATGCTTTGATTGATTTGAAGATCTCATGGCTTTGTTAGAACTATAGTTGCGGGATTTTTGTTCTAAACGAACCAACACGATTGACATCATGCGGTTTTCAACTCAAACTTATGCCACAAATTCTTTTCACTTTGAATGAGGGGGAGCGGAGCAACATTTTTCTTCAGCAATGACTGAGCTGTTTCGTTCTATACAAATCAACACGCAATACACGATCCCCCAAATAACTCATAAGGGTCGTGTTAATTAAACGAACTAGGTACACAATCCTTTTTACCCTCCAATTATTGGTTAACCTTCACGAATTTGCTCGAATCGTTTGAGGGGTAAAAAAGTGACGAATAGTTTTTTTTCTTGTCCGTTTGTTTAACAAACTTGCTTTTGGAAAATATGAAAATAAAAAACAAGTTTGTGACTCGGCTTGGTTCGTTTAAAATGAAACCACTCAATAATTTCTAATGAAAAAGGTTTTTTATTGGTCTATCTGCTCATTGCAGTTGTTTTGAATATCTCCTGGTGTTCTCAGAGTTCCTGCGAATGGGTGACTTCGTTGCTTACCAAATCCTTTTTTAACGCAAACCACTGCAATATGTTAATTGACAAATAGATAGATAGATAGATAGATAGATTGTTTTATTCATTCCTTTAAAAAAATGTTACATTTGCAATTGCACTTAATTAAATTGAATAACTTAGAGCATGGCATCACTGCCGTCTGCCCGAGTGACTGTTTCTAGTTTCTTGATTTAATACAGTGTTTTCTTTCATGATAATTCATAGTAATTGTTGTTTTATACTTATTAAAATTTGTGGTAATATTTAAATTTAAATCCAGTAACTTTAAATATTTTAGTTTTATAATGAAGTCTAGACTTAGCCGATGCAAATGCACAGCAATGGAAGTATAAGTATATCTCTCGTTATCGTCGATACGTTGTATTATTTCAAAAAGAGCAATTTTCCATTGCTGTGCATTTGCATCAGATAAGTCTAGACTTCATCCTCAGTAAGCTGCATGGTCAATCCAATCTTTGTAGAACAACGATTTTCAACGTACTGCATGCACAAGCACCAGCTTCGGCAATCGACTGTCTTCAATCTTTTTTATTCGGGTCAAGTAGTCTGTATTTAACTTTTGAGTTGAAACGGAAAGCGTTGGTAGTCCTGTTTCCAAATGATACAAGTATCTTGGCGTATTCATCGGTAAAAGAAAGATTTTCTGAAGAAAAAACGCAGCAATGTCTCCACAGTTTCAAATTTTTTAATACCCCAGGTTTGAACTCCATAGTAAATAGATTTAGCGGTTGCATTAAAAACTTTGAATTTCGCATTTGTTGAAACGAGCTTGCTGTTGAATATTTTTTTCCAATTTGCACAAATGGCGGTTGTGGCTACGTTATCTTTAGTTTCCGAATGTGTTTCCATACTTAAATTAAAGGTAATCGTAATTCCCAGGTAAAAGTGTATTCTTTCACCACTTCTTACTTGTCCTCACCTGTTCACATTCAGTGGAAGCGAAGAAGGAGATTCTTCCAATATCAAAATATCATCCGCATGCATAATAATATTGATTTTTATATTTCCATATTCTACTCCACAGGGATGCCTAAACCTATTCTTGAATGTCATCCAGAAAAAGGGCAAACAACAACGGACTAAGATTACATCCCTGTCGAACTCCACATTTTATTTCAATATCTTTCGATGTTTCTGCTCCGTTAATCACGCGTCCAATTGTTCGTTGAATAATTTTTTCCAAAGCCTTACCGATTTTAGTAGAAATACCAATATTATAAAGTTTATAAAAAAAGCTCTTCTGCTTTAAAAGCTTTAAAATCCACAAAAAAAAAAACATATAGTTTTGGTTTAGCTTCGAACAGGCTAAGCACCCTAGTACAAAAATATTATCGACTGTCAAATAGCCTTTTCTAAGGCCGGATTGGAATTCACTGAGTTTATTATTTATATTTACCCAATTAGTTTAAGCCTATTATATAGGAGCGTTGTACATATTTTCAAACTTGCGTTTAAAACAGAGATTCCGCTATAGTTTTTGGGGTCACTTGGGTTACCTCTTTTGTGAATTGGCCAAATGAGAGCTTCTTCAAAGTGATTCGGATAAACTGCGAAATCAAAACAACATTTAGTGCTTGAGTGAGCATTTCTTTCAATAACGTCGAAGAATGTTTGAAAGACTCTGCAGGTAGGTATACCTTTATAGCCAGCCATTTTACCATCTTTAAGTGTGTCCAGAATTATTTCTTTCTCTGACATTGTGATTTCTTCATGTAAAATGTTATCGACAATTACCTTTTTTGCATAGCTCTAAAACTGCAGATCATTGTGTGATTTCAGTTATGACGCAAATGACGCAGTGTTCTCTTAAATCTGAAATTGATATCTCTGATGATTTTGGAGCTGCTTTTTTCCATTGATTTTTTTTTTTTTCCAAAATTCTGCCGAGTCCTTACATTGGCCTAATTTTTTTGCTAAGTCTTCTTGATATATTTTTGCTTTTTCCTGACATAATTGCTGTGTATTGCTTAGTTTTTTCCACATATTCTGTCCGTGTTGAAACTAAATTGACTTTTCTTATTGAGTTTAACAAACTAAATGATTCTTTTCTTAGTGATAGTAATTGACTAATAGAAAACGCAATTAAGGTTTTAGATGATCCATTGCTTTTCAAAATGAGTGCTTCCCCGAGTGAAGCCAATGGAAAGCGACATAACTCACCCCTATCCGTTGTGTCCGGCAAAACTCACAGTTGTCAGTTGAATCCGGTAGCAAACAAACTCAACGGATTCTATGAACCCTAAGATGTTCAAAAAGATAAGACGTGTAATTTCATTAACGGAGCGCTGCTCTCATGCAGCTTCAACTGTTACTTCCAGTTCCTGATCAGGAAATGGTACACAAGCATCTACATTTTTCAAACAGTTTTATTGACCCAACATCTTAAATTGTACCAAAATAACCAAATATGAAACTATTGCCGAAATGTATCTCAGAACGAGTTCATTGTCCAGCTTAAACAAACCACAAACCGTAAATTCAATATCTTCGAGTCTCATTTGGTTCAAAAATTCTTCAACCTATTGGAATAAAATTCTTTAACGTCTTTTAAACACTCAGGAGGAGAAGATTATTTACTCACACTTTTGTCCCATCTGCCCTCGATATCTGAACACAAGGTACCCAAGTTGAGATATTTTGGAACTTTTGATCGACATAGAACCATATCTACTGCGAACATCAGAAACAAGAAATTCCACAACTGAATTGCACATGCTGCCAATACGTTCCACATCAAAAATTGCCCATCCAAATATAAAAAAAATAACTGATATAAGCTGACAACTATTATAAAAAAACTCATGTAAATCATAAACAATAAGTATGACTCAAATTGTCTCTGAAACTCAAAAATGAGCTTAAAAATTTGAGAGTAAATTGCGGAGCATTCATCAAGCTCCATAGAGAAGTCGCAAAGTCCCTTCCGTTCAGGGCATTTTGTCGTTGAAAAATCACCTTCTGGTTCCTTAACGCGACTTCCGAATTTAACCATGTAATTACCAATATTTTCATATATTCCAGCAGCTGTTAAGTATCCCAAGCATATAAAATCAACCACGGACATAATACCGTACCAAAGAACAAAAAAAGATATAAAATGAACTGCTACCACATAATTCTTTTCGTTTATAGCACCAAAAAATATAGAACTGTCGGCGGCCAATAAAAATGCATTGCTTGCAATCCGGCAAGCTATTAAAAGATGCAACTCTTTTCCGAAGATTCTTCGGTCTTTGGTTAACAGTGATGTTCGATTGATTGTATCCATAGTTTTGTTAACAAGTCTTATAAATTCATCACAACGAAACACTTGGAAAAATAAAATCATAACCGAAAAACACAAAACAGATGAGAATTGTATGAGTGAAAAAACTTTTAAATGTATGCGGTCAGCTGTTGTAAAGGCTTCCAGCAACGTTGGTAATAGTAAAACGAAGCCAACACACCAAAACACTCGAAACGATAGGCAAAAAAGATGTGATTTAATAGATATCTCCAGATGACCATAGTCTGAAACTGCGAAGAACGATATGCCGAATATCTTTGCATAATAGTATATGAATTTAAGGCTTGTTGTGGAAAATTTACTTTCTTGAGTAACACCGACTGACATAATACTATCGAATAAGGACTTAGCAAGTCAGTGGTGAATACGAGACAAAGGTGTATAGATAATGAAGGAGCTATAAGTTAGTCAGCACTCCAGTTATTCTTATTATTTGAGGTAGCACTCAAATAATAAGAATAATAAGAATACAAAGAAATGTCCATAAGGAAATTACTTTAATTATTGAAAAACAATTAGTTGAGTAAGATGACAACAGCTCAGAAGAGCTTAGAAAGACTAAAGCATTATGACTACTGGTGTAGAGTGGGAGTGGCAAAATAATTATTTAGAATTGTTTTTAACATTGTCATGTGTCATGTCATTACCATTGTTGTTTATATCGCCTGCTGTATTAAGATATAGAAATGCATTTTATCTGGAACAAGTAATTTCATATCGGAAGTTCAAAAATGAACACGACTGGGTCGCAGGAACTTGCGACTATATGTGCTAAATACGATATCAAAATCTTAAGGCTGAGTACAAGGTTTCAGTAGTTGCTCTTTATAATATAAATTAACCATTATATTTTGTTTTTAAAATAGCAATATCTTCAAAAATGAAAATCTTCCAAATGTTTATACTTATGCAATCTCTCAAGCAAACAAGGACCAGTAACAAACAAAACTTCAACAAAATCTTGAAGGTCATTAACGAGAGAGTTGGTTTTGAAAAAAAGCGGTACTATGGGAGGCACCGCTTTTAGATTTTTTCCAAAAATATTTCTTACATCATAAGAATGTCTCATCTTCACACAAAATCGAATAAAAATCTTTGGAGCCATTCTCGAAAAAAGTGTTATCATATCGGTTACATGGCAGGTACCGTTATTTCAAGACCTAGAGACCCAATTCCAAAAGAGAGATGTAGACTACTCCACAGATCATAACTGCAAATTTTGAAGAAAATCGTTCCAGCGGCTTAGGCTGTAGGTAGATCTTTAAATGGACAGACATACAAAATTGTAGGACCCTCCTCTTTCGTATTCCTTATCATTGCAATGTCATATGGAATTTATATCTCAAATTTTTTGTTCTATACCATTACAAAACTTGCCTTATAGTACCTATAATTCTATAATCGCAAATAAAAAATGTAGGTTGGGAGCTGGATCTCATACTTTATTGTTGAAGCGAAGTCATGCTGTGAAATTTTTCAAGAGGTAGGTATCTGTCTGTCAGTAGTTTTGGCAGAAACGCAAAACATCCTTAGCACTTTCCAGTAGAGAGAGGATATAGTGACCCCACGCTTGACAATAAAGCACTTTATTCGCAGCGTTCGCATTTTGTTATAGCTCTACGGAAAAAATAAACCGACCATACTTCTAATCGGCAAATAAAGCAATGGGGAAAAATTTAATCCGCCGTTTTGTAGCAGCGGCCATCTTATTAATAAAGAGCTTGGTGTGGCGATTGGTACCTAAAGGTGCGTCCACATTATGCTGAACGGCACCAATCGCCACGTGCCAAATTTGAACCAAATGAAAGGAATCCGATTGCCGGTCGTCATTATGTGAACGCACCTCAATTTAATTGTGTAAGGATGTATGCCAATATCTTTTCGCCACAATGACGTCACAGAGATTCCCAAAACTTAAGAACAACGTGTGAGAGACATTTGGGCTTTCTGCAACTGAAGCCTCAGTGGCAGCCATGTTCTCGACACTAAGGGCACTTCTTTGTCTCTCTGGCACGAGAACATTTTGTAATGTGCCTGTGGATTCAAATTTTTCCACTAGACACTCAACTATTGAACTGCTAGGACAATTATGACGACCATAAATTGGACGTAGCGCTCTTAACTCTAGCTTAAAGTTGCCAGATTTTAAGTTTTGAATGGTGTTCAAATTTTCTTCCTCCACCAAGTTTTGACTTTGAGGTAATTTTTTTTCTTCAGAAAATGCCTGTTAAACATAGCGTTTCTTTATTTTTAGAAGAAAGTTTTTTAGGTTTGTTTGAATAAAATAATAATATGAGTACTTTTAGGTAAAGTTTTCGTTTTTGTATGAGACGTTCCGGAATTCTTAAGTTCTACATATGTAGAATTTAAATTTATGATTCGATTGAGCAACTGGCCCTTAGTAGTTTACATAAGAAGTATTTATAATCATCAATTTGTTTAAATTAACAAAAAAAAAAAGAGAAAACTATTTGGTCCCACTCTTGTCCCACTTCTTTCGTTTTGTGAACACAAGGTACACAAGTTGCGCTGTTTAGGGATATAAGTCAACATAAGACCATATCTATAAGTACCAATACAACCACAAAACTCGACGCTTGAACTAAACATGATGCAAATACGCTCCAAATTATATCTCATATAGCTTTCTTGTAATAACCCAACCTTTATGACTGTAACAAAATAGTCAAATACGTCACGATTGCCGAAATAAATCTCAGAACGAGCGTATTGTTCAGCTCAGTAAACAGCCAACACTCTGTAAATTCAACGTCCTTAAATCTCATTGGGACCAAAAATTCCTTAACCTATTGGAATGAAATGATTTAACTTTAACTTAAAAACTTAAAAAGAAGATAATTTACTCACACTCTTGTCCTATCGGCTCTCGATAAATGAACAGAAAGTACCTAAGTTGAGATGCACAGGAATTTTAGATCGACATAAAACCCTATCTTCTACTAACATCAAAAACAAGAAATTCGATCCTTGAACTAAATATGCCACCAATAAGCTCCAAAGCATTTCTCGTTCGATTAGATAACAAAAAAATAATTGATGTAAACCAAGAAGTATAGTTAAAAAACTGCTGATGATCATATAAAATAAGTAGAACTAAGATAGATTCTGAAACTTAAGAATGAGTTGAAAAATTTGAAAGTAAATTGCGGAGCATTCATGAAGCTCCTCAGAGAACATGCAAAGTGCATGCATTTCACGTTATTTCGCCCTTTCAAAATGGTGTTCTGGTTTTTTAATGCGGCTTACGAGCTTAACCATGTGATTTCCAATATTTCCATATACTCCTGCAGTTGCTATGTACCCCAAGCATAGAAAATCCATCACAACCGACATAAATCTGAACCATAGGGTATTTACAGAAATCACTGTTGGCAAGTACTAAAGCAAAATCATTTTCTTTTACAGCTGTATAAACAATCGGATGAAAGCCGATCAATAAAAATGCATTGCTTGAAAAGCGGGCGGCTATCATTATAAGCAAATCTTTCCATGAAATTCTAGAGTTCAAGGGACACTGGATTGAGTACATCAATAGTCGTGTTAACAATTCTGATAAACTCATCACAACGAAAGACTTGGAAATATAAAATCACTTCCGAAAAACAACCGAACCAACATGAATCACTCAATTTGTTTTCCACCCAAATTACTCAGAAAGGTCGATTCAATTGAACAATTTGGAACTACACGGTCCCTCCATAGATTTGTGTAACTTCGTGTGTGGTGCATATAAACACGTTCTTTGGAAAGAGTGCGTTTATGGTTTTATTCGAATGTGTCGAGTGTTGCAAGTTTACGTAGAAGTATAGTTGTTGGTCATGAATGTTGGTCATTGATGATGAATTCCCAGAAACTAAGAATACTGCAGACAGGACATGCAACACAATTTTTGAGAAAGTGGCAAAGTTCCGCTACAGCAGCATCACCGTTTCATTTGGATTGGATGTTTCAAAAATGATTAGGATACTAAGTTCGTAGTACAATGTAAGGCCACTGTGTAGAAATGTAAGGCCGCGCATAGAGGTAAAAGTCTGTTACACTTTTTTTCGCGATAAATTAACTTTACGATGAATCGGAACTACTTGTCGCGATTGGATTATACGGATCCGATTAATAAGTAAACAATAAATAAAATAGACGAAATTAAAAACGGTTAAAAGAAATGCACAACCTGTGTGTCGCGGGATAAACACGAAATGTCAAATGCGCTGATAAACTCAGCTGGGCTGGGTTCGTAAACAAAAAAAGGTTGCGTAGCGCGTTAAAAGACGATCGCGAATAAAATGATCGATTTAATAAAAATTAAAAGAAGAATTAAAAGTATTTTCTAAGTACAGGGTGTACAAAGAAAAAGTGGGCGCCAGGAAATTTTATGGTGAAATTTCCAAACCACGAATTTGTTCTGAAATAGTAAGAACCGAATTAAAATACGAAGTTTAAATTCCCAATGGGATTCAAGGCTATTTATTTTGTTATTTTGTTGGGAAAACCTTACAAAAAGTGGGATTAAAAACCCAAATCTTTTCAATTATAAAATTATACAAGATGGTAGACGGTTAAGGGAACCGTTTATAAAGGTAAACAAATGAAAATAACCGGAAGATTGAAACGTTAATTGTTCTTCCCCGAAAAGAACAATTAATAAGAGTTAAAAAGGGTCGCGTGTCTCACAATTATTGAGAATTTACGGTGGCAAAGAACAACCGAATCTTAATTTTGACAACACTAAAAAAAACTAACAATCACTCTACTTATCTTTTCTCCTGCTATTCCTTCCTCCTTCTATGCTCTCAATTTTCGTCCGTCTGACGATTCCTATAGCTCGTTGAAATCCTCCTTCCACTGACTCTAATTCTTTTTCTAAAATTTCTCTGATACTTTCTGCTAAACAAAACTATTTATAACTTTCACTGTTATAACTTTCTATTTCTCTTTATAAAATCGCAAGTTCGCAAAAATAAACCACTTGTTAACTAGGTCAACCAAGAAGTGGTTGATCTTGTCAATTTTTCCTTTCTCGACTTTCAAATTCACCCACACATTCATACAATTAGCCAATCGTGTCTCGAGGTTTTCTGTCACGGCTTTCTAGCACATGCAGCCTTATGGCTGAAAAGCACCTCCGTTGTCGAATTCCAGCGAGACCTTTCACTCGCACAATTTTCCAAACACATTGAACTGAAAAAGTTGTTGGGGGTTTTTTGCCAAAACTTATCCAGCTCATTAGTCGAGATCAGACCCCTCCCATAAAATATGTCGAGAAAAATGAAAGTTCCTGAAAGTTGAAAATAAAACTTCTGGGCATTTTCCCAGTTACTCTACTATACATATATTCTACTGAGTCAGGGGAAGGATAAAATTCTCTATGTTACAACTTTTCGAAAAATAAAGAAGGGAGGAAAAGCTACCAAAACCAAAATGAACTACTTTACCCTATTCGGTGGATCTTTGCGCAGATTTGGGGAAATGGGAAAACTATTAACGTTTCTGTCTTATGATTTGGTGTTACAAAAACAAAAGTTAAATCTAGGATGTTTACACTTGCAGCACTACGCTGCACAGTGTTTCTCATAACGAAGTATGGCGTTCACACGTGCCATTTCAATTTTCACTTTTGTGATATGTGTATGTATGTGTATAGTGTTGTGTGTGTGATATCCTGCTTGTGTAGCGTGTGTAATGAGGTGAGTGCATGTTTCGATCAAATTGCTAAGACCAAACAACGGAGAAATGATGGGACGAAGAAATTATAGGGGAGGGTTTGAGGAAAAGAGAAGGATATCGAAATCCAAATTTTTTAAATGTAAGAAAGGTTTTTGTTGCGGGAAAATTTACCGTAACAAGTCTTCCAGTTTATACGTCTGTCATTTGTGGAACCTCAAAATATGTAGTCTCCTCCAATCTTAAGCAAACTACAGGTCGTTATCAACCAATAGATACTCAAGATTTTTCAACAGAGTGAAGTAGGTCCTTCTACTGGGCAGCAAAATTCGCTGGATGGTCATAATTTTTGGAAGCCATACGACAACGACATTGTTCGACATTGTGGAGAAGTCTCCCAAGTGATATCCTCTGATTATAGCACCAACTGGAAAACCCTGAGCGATATGAATGCCAACTATATTTAGCTCAGCTCCCTGTCAGGGGCACTTGTTCACAAATAAAGCAGCTTTCCGCAAAATGGAATAGAAAGGAAAGAGTATGGTGCTGCTTTGAGCCTGTGAAGTGTTTGTGTTTGTGGTACTGCAATGAACCAATGAGTGTTTTGACTGAACCTCAACATTACGTTCTGAACTTGATATAGCTTTTGAAATAAAAGATATAGAGGTTTTGGTAAAGTACAGAACGCGCCGGTTTTGAGCGTTCTGTACGTTACCAAAACCTCTATTGTTGTCAAGTTTAAGCTTAAGAAAGAAAAATCTGTTGTCGATCGTTCATTGGTTCTGATTAGGAGGAGTTTTTAATGAGGTAAGAATCCCACACTACTTAGTGTTTGATACTGCCAAGTGTCTTTTGAAGATTTCCTCCTGACAAAAAAAGTTTAAGATTTTTATTCAGGAATTGACAGGAGTTTTTATTGTTCTTCTTACCGCTTATCTACTTTTTATTTTTCTTTTTCTTACTTTTTTGCCAGTCTTACCCAGGCGTACACCACAAGCGGATAACTGGTGTGAAGCAGTTAAGTGAGAAAGCTGTTGTTCCCTTCGAGATCACGATCCTCGTAGCGCTAAAAAAGGAAGAACTTGAAAATTTCCTAGTAAACACTCTTTGTTGCCTTAGGGAAGAAAACACACAATCCTCGCTTTTCTTACATCCTGCAAAGTAGCAACTTGAACATTGGTGAAATACCTCCATTTTTCAGGTATCCGGCTCAAATAACGTCAAACAGTAGCTGTTTAGTCCCTAATTACTCCATCAAGATTTTGCACACCCAAATCCTTTTGCAAACTTTATTCAGCTCACTCAAAATTGTTATCCTCTTGCAGGCGATTTCACACTTTTATACTCATCCACCATCAGATATACCTATCTCTAGGGCTGTTATTCTCGTCTTCTCTAAATTTACCCTTTTTGAAGCCAGCCATTGAAATGCGGATTTTCTTATACAGTGACGGTGATGAGAGAAGTGCAAAACTGCGCCTGCAGGCTATAACAAAATTTAACCCAGCACAAAAGCCGAAGAAGAATTACCATCGACTGATAGAGAGCAGATTTTACGATTTTCTCGTTGACGTAATGGCTCCCCACACCCCAATGGCTCCTCCTTAGCGATTTATTTATCCCACCTCAGGGTGCATTCTGGCGCAAAGAAAAATATCACACAAAAATTGCAAGAGATTGCAAAAAGAGAAAAAAATTATGTGTAGGTATTAACCAGAAAAAATAGCACTCCCACCTGCTCAAACCAACGAGCATACGACGGCGACGGTAGCTGTAGGTAATCGTGGTAGTGGAATAAAAGGTTAGTCCCTAGGTTGGCCTTAAATGATGACACGAAGAAAGGAAGACGAGCTATGGCACTGCAATGTGGCATGAGCTCACAGCGGCCCGTCGTTTTGTTGGGAAGGAACTTCCGCCAACTATATACGTATACAATTATACATACACACATTGGTATATACGTACAGTACACTTTGTTTTTTTTTTTTATTACTTCACAGCCATGCAATGCAAAAGATTCACGCTGATTGAACGATGACGACGCAGTAAATGGCAACAAAATATGGTAATACGGCAGGATGGGGTAATGGCGGTAGTCTTTTGTGACGTGATGACAAAGTCCTTCCCGCTCCGCTGTAATATCTTTTCCAGTGTGCGTCGCACCGTATCGCAAAAGCATTATTGCCGTATCAGATCCTATTAGGGAAATTTGTATATGTGCTTCAAGTAGGATGACAGTGATTACCTCCTCCCCACTCAACCCCCTCGGTTTTACTGCTATCTGTATTATTTCTTCGCTCTAGTTTTTGTATTTGCCAAAAACTTTGTTGACTGAAAGGTTGAACGCTACCATGGGCTTAGGCATGGAGTGAGATACATCTTTTGATTAGCTAAATGTCAAAAAAAAAAAAAAGAAACAAAGTGAACGCGGGGATTAGGATTGCTATGTTATTTTATTTTTTAAGGCTTACAGTAGACTTTTATTTTTTGATTCATCACAATTGGAGGAGGGCAGCAGTTCAAGGACATCTGCTGGGTTTGTTCATTCGCAAGGAAATTTTTTTTTAAGGTTAAAGTTGAATCTAGACGAGAAGTATTGAAGAAGCCAAGGAGCTCTAAGACAGATAAAGGCTTTGCTTTGTGCCTAATTATTGAGGCCCAATTAAACCTAAGCGATAAATAGGGGGTTTTGGAGCAAAATATGTTGTTCCAAAGAAAGACGATTGACATAAAGCGGATTACCAAGGAAAACAAACGAAATTGTTTGTTAATAAGGATGAAATCATGGACTTATAGTAGATTTTCAGTTTTTTTTTTTTTTAATTCCATTTATTTTAGAAGTCAAGAATGAATAAGAAACTCTTGAGCGTAAAGCTTTAAAAGGCGCCGACTAAGCGTCGCGTGGTTAGACATTGAAAATCCTCTTTCTATACGAAAACTTAACTTTATTTGTGAATATTGAATGCTAACATCCGTTCACTTTGGATGCAGGTGAGCTAAAAAGCCGGTGGCGGTTTCACATAAAGGAGCAAATGGAAGTTAAAGTGCAAACGTAAATCAAGTTGGAAATGTATTTGGGGTTGAATAGCTTACATGATACAAAAGAAAAAGAATCTTACGGCCAGAAACGTGGTAATTTTGTTGCTTCGATTGGAACCAGTTTGAGTATGTATTGCTTTTTTTATGTAGTTTTTATGTCTTCGGTATGCTGCAAAAAGTTCTCAAGTCACATATTTGTGTTTATGTTGAGTTTTTGAAAGTTTAAAGAATAGCTTAAACCAAATGAGACAGCTGGTGCAGATGGCCTTGATGCCGAGCATTAAACAGCAGCAGGAGTTCAGTTGGAAGGAAGCATGCACCAAGCACCAGCTGATCTGCAAAATATGATCGGATGAAAAAATGGCCTTTAAATGGAACCTCAGTATCGTATCTATATCTATTCCTTTAGATTGCGCCAATTAAAGAAGAATAAGTGTCATCAAAGTCGGGTATGAGATCTTGGCTGCTGCTGCTTTAATATGTGAACGTCTGAAGGCCCACGTCAACAATTTCATAGGCCTTTATCAATGTGATTTAAGACAGAAAAGTAAATAATTGACCAAATTTTGACATTATGCTGATCTTGGCAAAAAACTCGGGAGTACAACATCGATAAATACACCATCTTTTTATCGAAATCAAGGTCGCTTATGACAGTATTTGCATCTAAGGCACGTTGTAGAGAGCAGTGTCTTATTTTGCCATCCCTGCAAAACTCGTATTATTTGCCAGGTGACTTCGCAGTTTTCACGTTACTACTTGAAGGCCGGTAGAGACCTCAGCGAGACCCTCGATGTCGAAAAGGCATTCGACAAGGCGGCAAACTGTTATGCGATTATTTAACTTCAACCTTAAAACTATTGTGCAAAATTCTAACATCAGCGCCGGAGTTCAAAAGAGTGTGCAGTTACTCGCTAGTGCAGGCGATATTGACGTCTAAGGGAGATGTCATTGGTGCAGCATTGAAACAGATGCGTCAAAAATGAGTTTAATTTATTAATGAGGTATATTATGTACATTCTGTTGCCATCAATCAAGGGCAGAGAAGTTGGACACCAAAATAGACCGAAAACCCGTGCGGAAGAACAGGGCTTCGTCTATCAATAATTTTCTATAGACACGGAAAGCATAATCAGCAAATCGCTGGTACTTTGGACTTGGAAAATAAAATCCTTGCTAAAAAGCTAACCTTAACTCATAATTAGACCTCGATTAGTCCTGCAATACACCGAAGAAGCATGTATATGTAATTCATCTAAAGCGGAAGGACTATAACATTTGGAAGCTGGGAAACTTCGAAAGAAAAATACTCCGAATGATCTTGGGTCCCATAATTATGTGGAGACCAACTGTATGGTATATTACATAATAAAGACATAGCTAGAAGAATACGCATCGGGAGACTGCGGGACAAGAAGGGTGAAAGAAATTTGGAAAGCTCTTTGTACGAAATCGCTGCAGAAAAAAAACAACATCTTGGGTGGCACAATCAATAGACCTCGACTGTCTGAGACTACAAAACTGAAGAGAAAAAAAAAAATAATAATCTAGTACGGTTCTGAACGGCTTATCACTTTTCATGGCAATGAATTTTTTATTTAATGGAGGACTTGCCGTTTCCTCGAGAAAGGTGATATCCATGGAAAAAAATTTACTTTTTGTTTTAATTCGAACCACGAACCTACTGTGTAACAGGCAAAAATGCCAGGATCTTCGCTTATGCGATGCCTTCATAATCAACAAAAAATAAGTAATTGATGCACTTTGTGGTTCTGATCTTTATCTTTCAGAATGTAATCAAGGACTGTATCAAAGAGAAAAAGAGCAGAAGACTCAAGACGCTTCCTTAATGTAATGTATATGTATAAAGCTTTATTTAATTTTCTTTCATGCCGAAAGGGCAGCTATTATAAATGTGAATATCTTCGCCATAGTCCATAGAAGTGATTAGTAACAGTTCCGATTTTTTCGACATATGTATAATTGTATATAGAGAATAGACAATATCAACCCTGGAGGAACTCCTTGCATAAAGGCTAATAAGTTTTCCTTAAAAAAACGTCATTCTTTCTATCACTATGGTCACTGAAGAGACATGGGCCTGGGTTTATTCTAAGTTTGTGAGCTAAAGCGGGGTATGTTTTCTGTTAATTGAGAGAGATTAACCGTTCGAGGTTCGGCCGCTCAGGTGACGGCCAAATTTGTTTCGCTACTTTACACGTTAAACTGCTAGACCATCTCAGATTAGTTTTCTTGTATGTAGCGGTTGGTATGCTGATACTCTCTGCTATCAATCAGTAAGAAGGGCAGAAGTGTTAAGTTTCTGGTAAGTTCATTTGCTTTGCAGTTTCCTGGAATGTCTCTATGCCCTTTTACCCAGCGCAGGTGAATGTTAAACTGCTCTGACATCTCCCCATCTCCCTGAGAGATAATCAGCAGTTACGGGCTAGAGCAGAGTTGAAGGAGTTTGACGCCAAGGACTTGATGGCCGCCTGTCTGTCTGAGATGATACACATATCCCTTTTTATATCATGTTTTCTCTTTGCCAAGATAGAAATTTGCTGATCGCCATCACCTAGGCTTGGAACATGCGCTACAATGATATGGAAGACGCAGCGAGATGTTAAATTTCATTTCGTCTGAATAGACAGTAGACACCATAGCCTACTCCTTCATTTGTTTTTGAACAATCATCCGTATAAAAGTGTATTCGTTTTCCAGGAATGATTGGGCCTCCCAATCTGTTCTGAATGGAATAGTCACTCCGATATTTGTAAATAAACTCGAGTTTTGGTGTGGTGTAGGTATACTGTTTTTAGCTTGGGGACTCCGAATTTGATCAGAATGTTTGCATGACCAAAGTGTTTTTTTAAACAGGATGTTCATGTTCAGTGCCGCTGAAGTATAGTAGTTCGTAAAATGAGTTGATTGCCAAATGCTTACGGGAAGTTGATCAAAAGAGTTAATATTAAGTTGAAGGTGAGGTGGCGATGGCGTTGGAGGAGCTTATTGGAGCATTGATCAATTTATCTCTAAAAGTTACAAAGGCATGAGGTGTTTTTGCTTGATTTTGTTTTTTTTTGCGGGGGATGATGAGATTGTTGCTGAATTTGCTGTCTTCCAATATACTATACTAGTATTCTAAACTCGTATTATTTGCCGGGTGACTTCGCAGATTTCACGTTACTACTTGAAGGCCGGTAGAGACCTCAGCGAGACCCTCGATGTCGAAAAGGCTTTCGACAAGGCGGCAAACTGTTATGCGGTTTTTTAACTTCAACCTTAAAACTATTGTGCAAAATTCAAACATCAGCCCCGGAGTTCAAAAGAGTGTGCAATTACTCGCTAGTGCAGGCGATATTGACGTCTAAGGGAGAAGAAACCGTGAAGTCATTGGTGCAAGCATTGAAACAGGTGCAGCAAAAATGAGTTTGATTTATTAATGAGGTATATTATGTATATTCTGTTGCCATCAATCAAGGGCAGAGAAGTTGGACACCAAAATAGACCGAAAACCCGTGCGGAAGAACAGGGCTTCGTCTATCAATAATTTTCTATAGACACGGAAAGCATAATCAGCAAATCGCTGGTACTTTGGACTTGGAAAATAAAATCCTTGCTAAAAAGCTAACCTTAACTCATAATTAGACCTCGATTAGTCCTGCAATACACCGAAGAAGCATGTATATGTAATTCATCTAAAGCGGAAGGACTATAACATTTGGAAGCTGGGAAACTTCGAAAGAAAAATACTCCGAATGATCTTGGGTCCCATAATTATGTGGAGACCAACTGTATGGTTTATTACATAATAAAGACATAGCTAGAAGAATACGCATCGGGAGACTGCGGGACAAGAAGAAAGGAATTTGGAAAGCTCTTTGTACGAAATCGCTGCAGAAAAAAAAACAACATCTTGGGTGGCACAATCAAGTGACAATAAACCTCAACTGTCTGAGACTACAAAACTGAAGAGAAAACAAAAATAATAATCTAGTACGGTTCTGAACGGCTTATCGCTTTTCATGGCAATGAATTTTTTATTTAATGGAGGACTTGCCGTTTCCTCGAGAAAGGTGATATCCATGGAAAAAAATTTACTTTTTGTTTTAATTCGAACCACGAACCTACTGTGTAACAGGCAAAAATGCCAGGATCTTCGCTTATGCGATGCCTTCATAATCAACAAAAAATAAGTAATTGATGCACTTTGTGGTTCTGATCTTTAACTTTCAGAATGTAATCAAGGACTGTATCAAAGAGAAAAAGAGCAGAAGACTCAAGACGCTTCCTTAATGTAATGTATATGTATAAAGCTTTATTTAATTTTCTTTCATGCCGAAAGGGCAGCTATTATAAATGTGAATATCTTCGCCATAGTCCATAGAAGTGATTAGTAACAGTTCCGATTTTTTCGACATATGTATAATTGTATATAGAGAATAGACAATATCAACCCTGGAGGAACTCCTTGCATAAAGGCTAATAGGTTTTCCTTAAAAAAACGTCATTCTTTCTATCACTATGGTCACTGAAGAGACATGGGCCTGGGTTTATTCTAAGTTTGTGAGCTAAAGCGGGGTATGTTTTCTGTTAATTGAGAGAGATTAACCGTTCGAGGTTCGGCCGCTCAGGCTTGGGCCAAATTTGTTTCGCTACTTTACACGTTAAACTGCTTGACCATCTCAGATTAGTTTTCTTGTATGTAGCGGTTGGTATGCTGATACTCTCTGCTATCAATCAGTAAGAAGGGCAGAAGTGTTAAGTTTCTGGCAAGTTCATTTGCTTTGCAGTTTCCTGGAATGTCTCTATGCCCTTTTACCCAGCGCAGGTGAATGTTAAACTGCCCTGACATCTCCCCATCTCCCTGAGAGATAATCAGCAGTTACGGGCTAGAGCAGAGTTGAAGGAGTTTGACGCCAAGGACTTGATGGCCGCCTGTCTGTCTGAGATGATACACATATCCCTTTTTATATCATGTTTTCTCTTTGCCAAGATAGAAATTTGCTGATCGCCATCACCTAGGCTTGGAACATGCGCTACAATGATATGGAAGACGCAGCGAGATGTTAAATTTCATTTCGTCTGAATAGACAGTAGACACCATAGCCTACTCCTTCATTTGTTTTTGAACCATCATCCGTATAAAAGTGGACATATTCCAAGAATGATTGGGCTTCAAATTTCTGTTCTGAATGGAATAGTCACTCCGATATTTGTAAATAAACTCGAGTTTTGGTGTGGTGTAGGTATACTGTTTTTAGCTTGGGGATTCCGAATTTGATCAGAATGTTTGCATGACCAAAGTGTTTTTTTAAACAGGATGTTCATGTTCAGTACCGCTGAAGTATAGTAGTTCGTAAAATGAGTTGATTGCCAAATGCTTACGGGAAGTTGATCAAAAGAGTTAATATTAAGTTGAAGGTGAGGTGGCGATGGCGTTGGAGGAGCTTATTGGAGCATTGATCAATTTATCTCTAAAAGTTACAAAGGCATGAGGTGTTTTTGCTTGATTTTGTTTTTTTTTGCGGGGGATGATGAGATTGTTGCTGAATTTGCTGTCTTCCAATATACTATACTAGTATTCTATGGGCCTCGGATATTGGAGGTTTGGTTCATTGTTTACGTCCCTTTTTCTTTTTCGGGGCGAGATCTACCAGCATCCAGCAATGGCTTCAAGGAAAGGGAAATGATGTAAAAATTCAAGGCCACTAATTGGTTATACTTCAGCGGAATGGTTTTCGTACACAGAAGATATCTTTATTGAAAAGTACCTATTCAACCCAATTACTTGCAATATTCATCTTAGTCACAATTTCTTTAATGTTCTTTATTCTGATGAATGATTTTTAAAAATATTTCATTATTCAACGACCGTAGTCCTTTAATTTTTTTTAAACTAATTCAGTGATTCCGTACTTTTTGGCCTCTGACATCAGGCACATATCATAGAGTTCAGCAGCCTCGCAACTGTGTGAACAAGAAAAATTCTTTTACTCAAATTTCAATGACCAGAAAAGCAACTCACTGATCATCGGGAACTGAAATATCCTTGCACCCATCAGCAATCGCGTTGGCAACTTTTATTTTCTCTGGATCGCCTTGAGTCTGCCCTTCGGCTAATTTCAGTGACTGTTCTTTATCAAATTTACCATCAGGAGAAATCTTATCGTAGAATTGTGTTAATATTAATTTTGATGTTTCAAAGTGAGATGCAATTACATACCACATTGACTTTCTTCATTATACACGCCCGGAGACATTTTGCTTCCATTGTATTGGCAGGTGCATGTTTCATCATAGTTTCAATGTCGGCTTAAAAGTTTCAAAATACGATTGTGAATCGAAAAATTACAGTAGATTTTTTAAGTTATTACCTTCAGTGGCTCCAGTTTCCTTAGCACATTCTTTCGTTAAGACTTTCAAGTGCTCTAATGCTTCCTCTGACGTGCCTCCCTGTTGACCACAAATAAAAAGAAAAAAATAAGATTCGATTTGGATTGTATTTGAGAAAGGACTGAGCAAACCTTCACTGCAACAGCCAAAGTGCATAAGAAAACCAAAGTAATGAATTTCATTGTTAAGTAAAGTGTTAAGGCTGTCGACCAACAATAAAAACTGAGTTGCAATATTTCATAAACCGCGACTGGTAGACGAAGAACAGATGTCAGTTGGTTTTATACACAAAGACTTTGGTTCGCTGTTGGACCATGAATTTGCTAAAAACGGAAATGTATTTGCATTGAAGTGTAAAATTGTAGGGTGGAGTAGTGACTGATGACCTTGAACCAAACACAATAAGTACTTGCTATGACATTTGGATATTGGATGAGTTTTTTAATCAAGAAAAATTTTCTCGTGTGGATTTTTTTGATATTTGTCATGTGAAATTATCCATTACAGTATAGGCTGATGCATGAAATTACTTAGTCATTAAGTCTATGACACTATCAATTACCTACATATGAGCTCAGTCCAAAGCTCAATCCAATGCTACGTTTCAACCTAATGACTTAAGCGTCTTCCGGGCTCATATTTAAAAATAAGTACCTACTTTCGATTATAAGTAAATTGAAAATTCATAAAAATCACCCCTCGAAACTGATTCCAACCTAAAAGCAACATCGTTCAAGTTGGATTTACACATATCCCCAAAACAATCTCAAAAGATGCTGTTCAGATGGCCTCGTTGCTACTGGTATTAAATCCTTTTTGCTGGTGGCCAAGGATTCAATGAAAGTTGATGAGATGATCGATTAGGATAGCCACTGCGATTGTATTGTTCGAGCTCGCATCAATAGAATCAGTATAAGAGTAAGAAAATAACCCATATGTCGATATTAAGCATAGTTTTTTTTCCTACTTCCTTAAAGATTGTAGAAAAAGAACTATAGACAAATCTTCCAGTAGGAAATGTCCAAAAACTCGCTCCTGACAAGTATCTGCAACCAGGAATATTCTATTTAATCAAATGAAGAGTTTAACAAAGGCTCGGTATAAGAAGGAGAACTTTTCTAGTCTTATGGAACTATCCCATCGAATCGGGAGGGGGAGAGCTACACGTATTTTGAGAATAAGCAAAATAATGGCTGAAATTTTTGCTTATGCGATGTCACAAATCTATGATGAGGAAATTGGGACAACCAATGAATTCGTAATCCACTCTCACTGAGTCAGCCTTGACCCAAGAGTTTGTGACCCATAAGAATGGTGCTCGTTGCAATTTCCAGGGTGAAGCTTTGATAGTAATGACGTGAATGAATTAACCGATAGGATTCTTGAGTTTATCTGCCTCGCTGTCTTCTCGCTAGAGAAAAAGTATTTTCGTTCCTGAATCTGTTTAGAAGATATAACACCTTTTATTTAAGACAAGGATGTGTAGAAGAAAAGAAGCGATTTAAAGAGACTTGTTCGCGTAAGAGAATTCAATATTTTGTAGAAAAAGCTCATACTATCGTCGCGAGCAAAAATACTAAAGAGTTCTGGAAAGCAGTCCGTTTTGTAAATGGAACAAAACTTAAAATTAGCATTAATATCCCTAAAAGCCAACTTCCAATCTATTCTAAATTTAGAGACAACAGATATGCCTTTTCTTTACTGCGTTAATTATATTGAAGATCAAAAAATGGATCACCCTTTCACATATTCTGAAATAAAATCAGTAGGTATTAAGGGAAATGAAAGAAGCCAAAACTCCCGGAGAAGATCTTATACCTCACGAATTTTATAAGTATTGTTCTGATAATTTTACCAACTATCTTCTTGAAAACCTTTATGAGTTATACGAGAACGATTTAGTCCCAACATGCTTTAATTCGTCGGTTATTCTTACAGTTTTCAAAAAAGGAGACCCGAACATGGTTGAAAATTATAGAGGAATCTCACTGCTAAATACTGTTCGTAAGATTTTTGGAAGTATTTTATATAAACGTCTCACGAATTGGGTGGAAGATCATCAGATAAGAGAATGCCAAGCTGGATTCCGTCCAAACTACTCCACTGTTGACCGAGTTCTTACACTTAGTACTATTATAGACATTTATCGTTCTGAAGGCCATTAACACAACCTGGTTAACATGTATGAAGATTAAAAATATAGGACTCCGAGCGAAATACTAAATTTTCGATGCTACAGCGAGGTCGGTTATGTTGTACGCTGCCCAAGTTTGGGGATACCTTCAAAATGAGAGTGCGGAGCAGCTGCTCAGATTCTTCCTAAACAGAGTATTGCTCCTTCCCTTTACCCCACCCACTTATATGTTGCACATCAAACAGTACTCCCATTAACGTTCACCTCTACGCTGAAGCTCCATTTTCATTACGTCCTTAAAGTGTTTAGCATGGATGAAGCTCGCTTACCTAAAAAAGTGGCAACGCATGTTCGCGTCAAAAAAACAGCATGCTTCGAAAAATGGAAATAACTAGCGGAGGGTGTAGGATGTCCTCTTAACCTTACGGGAGTTAGTCTAAGACAAACCAAAGAAAAACTTTACATTGTATTGCAGGCTCTTGATGAAAAAAATGCATAAGGGGTTTATTGAACAGGCAAAATAGAGAATATATGTATTACTCAAAACTGGAGCATGACCTTAGAACGTTAAATTGCTTCGAAGATAATATGGATGCAGACAAAATCTCAACAATATTTAAAGCTAGAGGAGAGTTGCTGCCATTAAATTACATACCTCCTCGGCCCGATCTTCCCATAATCTTGCAGCTTGTGTAATTTGAAGGTTCGTGAAAATATAAAACATTTTATTGGAGTCTGCCCCATACTAACAGAACTAAGAAAACTACACTTGGGAAAATCGAACTACGAAACGAATGAAGCTCTTCAAATAGTGAATGGTCGAGACTGGACTGCTCTTATAAATTTTGTGAAAACTGCGCTACGATATCGAAACCAAATATTAAATGAAGCGTTTTAATTCATATAAATATGTAGCTTTGTGCACCTTTTTTTCTATTTTGTTTTATTTTAAACTTGTCATTCTGGCAGACGGCTTTTGCCATGTCGTAAAAGATTTGTTAACTGAAACTGTAAACCATAAGCTTTTGTAATAAATCTTACTACTACTACTACTACTACCCTGCCTCTGCCTCTGCCTCTGCCTCTGCCTCTGCCTCTGCCTCTGCCTCTGCCTCTGCCTCTGCCTCTGCCTCTGCCTCTGCCTCTGCCTCTGCCTCTGCCTCTGCCTCTGCCTCTGCCTCTGCCTCTGCCTCTGCCTCTGCCTCTGCCTCTGCCTCTGCCTCTGCCTCTGCCTCTGCCTCTGCCTCTGCCTCTGCCTCTGCCTCTGCCTCTGCCTCTGCCTCTGCCTCTGCCTCTGCCTCTGCCTCTGCCTCTGCCTCTGCCTCTGCCTCTTCCTCTGCCTCTGCCTCTGCCTCTGCCTCTGCCTCTGCCTCTGCCTCTGCCTCTGCCTCTGCCTCTGCCTCTGCCTCTGCCTCTGCCTCTGCCTCTGCCTCTGCCTCTGCCTCTGCCTCTGCCTCTGCCTCTGCCTCTGCCTCTGCCTCTGCCTCTGCCTCTGCCTCTGCCTCTGCCTCTGCCTCTGCCTCTGCCTCTGCCTCTGCCTCTGCCTCTGCCTCTGCCTCTGCCTCTGCCTCTGCCTCTGCCTCTGCCTCTGCCTCTGCCTCTGCCTCTGCCTCTGCCTCTGCCTCTGCCTCTGCCTCTGCCTCTGCCTCTGCCTCTGCCTCTGCCTCTGCCTCTGCCTCTGCCTCTGCCTCTGCCTCTGCCTCTGCCTCTGCCTCTGCCTCTGCCTCTGCCTCTGCCTCTGCCTCTGCCTCTGCCTCTGCCTCTGCCTCTGCCTCTGCCTCTGCCTCTGCCTCTGCCTCTGCCTCTGCCTCTGCCTCTGCCTCTGCCTCTGCCTCTGCCTCTGCCTCTGCCTCTGCCTCTGCCTATGCCTCTGCCTCTGCCTCTGCCTCTGCCTCTGCCTCTGCCTCTGCCTCTGTCTCCAGCTCTGGTTTTGGCTCTTACTCTGGCTCTGGTTTTTACTCTGGCTCAGGCACAAGCTATAAGTAAAACTAAAATTACCTTACCTATTTCCATACACTGCAAAGTAAGGAATGGTTGCTTGCTACAATGCAATGAGTGTACCAGCTTAAGTGTGCTGAGGTGATAGGGAGTGCAACCATAAGCGAAAGCTAAAGAATCGTTTTCGATCCCCGGGATAATAGAGGTATGAAATGGGGGAGAGGGGGTATTGTGTTGGTGACTAGACTATTGGGTTTGAAAACCTCACTGAGCATTTTGGAACTCTATGAGAACTTAGCTAAGCTGTTCAGTGGTAGATTAAGGATATCATTCATTTCGTCGAAGAATTTTTTTCCTAAGGCGAAAGCTCGGGCACCCACATAGGAAGTGTTATGTCTGTCTCCTCGTCGTAGCATCTGCTACATAGGTCGGTTGTGCGAATGGTTATAGAATGCCTTAAGAATGTCAATCAGGTTTCTAAAAATTACCAATTTGTTATTGGAAGTTTTTAATGAAAAACTTAGGATTAGCCTTCCCTTTCCCCTTGTGGTACCCGTGGCATAATGGTTAGCATGTCCCCTGTTAATCCATTGGTTCGTGGTTCGAATCGCAGCAGAGTATCACGGGTATCGTCTTCCACGAGGATTTGGCAAATCCTTCGTTTGTAAACTCTTTGTTATAAAAGGTGCTTTCTGGATAAGTCGTTCGAAATCGGCAGGAAATTGTTGGTCCCCTATTTTCCCAAGGCACGGGTGAGAGAAATGCGCTAGGGTTCCTCGCTCTGTTGTGCCACCCTGTTTGTTTATTTATTTTTCTTTAATAAAAATAACGGGAATAGGAACCATGTTCTGTAATAAAACTATACACCGCATTACCGCAACGATCCTCGGCCGATGATGAATGTTACTGATTGAGAACATTCTCACCCATACATTTTTCCGATTTAGGGGCAATCGCTAGCTCGTTACTTAAGAAAACCTCTTTTCAGTTTCATTTTAAGAACATTTTAAAAAAAATCGTTGAGCAAATGAACATTTTCATTGTGTCAATGAAAATATGACGTCTCGTCGTTTAGTTCTGTATATTTTTGTCTGTATTTTTGGGCCCAAAAAAAAAAAGTTTCATGCTAGTTCCCAAATCAAATGCACAATTACTTAAGTACAACTTCACACTCAAACTGCTTTACAATCAGTTAACTCCCCCAAAAGACTTTGCGAAGCTTCATAAGTAACTGACTGTTCAATTTTATTGTGTTTTGCCTTATTTTCAAAAACTCAAACAGCTTACAAGTAAACGATCCTGTTAAAAATCCAACTGAAAACCCATTACGGATGTACACAAAAAAATATTAATATTTGAAAGGGGTAGGTATACACAATACTGTAAACATTTGCTTTGCCAACAATAAGAGGAAGGAAGCACAAAAGGTTTCCTGCTTCAACTAGGAAGTCTTTCAACATCTTTAATCCAAAAGTGAAGAATATACACGAAAAGCAAACATGTACAGTGCACAATATTTTCATTCAGCCTTTCGTATCATTTGTATCGTTTAGCAAAATTTGATTTCCTTGAATAACCCTTAATCCTTGAACTCAACAAATAAATTCCCGAGTGCAAATGAAAAGATATTTAAGCAAGTCAATAGAAAAATAAAAAAAAAATTGATGTTTCTCGTACCCTGAGAAAAAAAATAAAAAAAGACGATTCCGTTAGCATTCAATGTATAAATGTTTATCCCGTGTTAAGCACATTTTGAGGGCATACAAAAATGGAGTTAACGTAAAGAAAGGTTACCCTTCCTGGGAACTGGGTGCTTTCTGCTTTGCCTCATCTCGTTGGTACCACATTATTCCCATTACAAAAATGGTAAAAATATGTTTGGCATTTTCCAATTGAGTCTCTTTTACAGAACCAATATATAGTCAACAAAATTCCATTGCCACGACTCTCTGAAGACTTTGTCGCGGCAATATTTCTTTCATCGCTTGAAATCAATTTAATCAACAATGGAATTTCGAGAACACAAATTTGCATTCATAATCAAAATATGTTTTCCGTTGTGTGCTTGACTTGGCTATGTAGGGACAGGAGAGTAGCACCAGCACAACACCATAGCCGAAGCATCAGGCCACTGAACACTCTAGAGATTTTTCCTGTGAAATTCAATAAAACCTTTTATGAAGCCAATACAACGAATACGAGAACTTTTTTTCTTTACTCGGTGGTGGTGGTATTGAATCATTGCCTGTGGCATAACAAGCAAACTTTTATATCGACCGAGAGACCGACAAACCGGACAGAATGTCCATGTCCAATCGAGGGTAGTAATAAGTTCTTCGAAAAGATAAGTTGGTTTCTAGTGTGGAAAACTTTTAACTTTTTTGCATATTTGAATTGGTAAAGTTGACGCTTATTCTTTTCGTTACACAGAAATGCAGGACTTAAGGGCTCACAGTGAGTTGATGGAAAATCCATCAGAGAGTCTCATTACGATTGAAAAGGAATTTAAGTCATAGCTATGTGGTCGCAAGTATAGATATACGAGGATTGCTCAAAAGCCGGGACAATTTTTTCTTCTTTATAGTTTTGCAAACAAATAACGATTTGTTTTATTTATGAATTAAGTTTTGTTTATCTTTTCCTTTTCTTTTTGTTTTTGAACGGAAGGAGGTCCACATGACCTTTAAAAAGGAGCAAACAGAACGGGAGGAGGAGACAAGATGGCAAAAATATACAAAACACAAAGGTCTTCAAGCGATAACATCGCATTATGTATGTAGATTCTGTTTTTCTAAAACGGGAGGGTGTTTAGCAAAAAGCTTAAAAGTTTATGGCTAATCAGTCAAACTTGAAGCGAAAAATAAGAAGAATTCTTAAAACCACATCTGAGGCGATGCGAAGTTTTTGAATTAAGTGGTTTTATAATCAACAGATACCTAGAAACTCCAATCAACTTTTTTGAACTAGTATACACCAACGCAGCAGTACCTTTTCTTTTCATTTGAGTGGTGACAACTCGCGGCGCTATGGTCAATAGGATCTCAAAGGGATAGCAGCTCTCCTGGTTATCTGTTTCATACTAATAAAGCAGTTAGAAGCGAGATCTTTGTACGAACATCACAATAGATCAAAGAAAAATCTTGCAACTATTCTGATCAGTTAGGTAAAACCTTTGGTGCCGTGAAATAAGGCCAAGTGTAATAAGGCCAAATGGAGAGATTTGGCCTTATTTCGCTTTCTTAAAGTGAAATAAGGCCAAATTTTAACGTTTGGCATTATTACACTTTGCTGAAGTGAAATAAGGCCAATTTGGCATTATTTCGCTTTCGATTGCCTAGATTACCCAAAATGAACTAAAAACATTCTTAAATTTTTGAAATGATTGAAGAGAACATAATATTTAAGTCAAAGATCTAGATATGTACGAGCAACAGTTAAAGTTTGTACATAAATTTGCAAATCAGTATAGTAAATGTATAGAACTAACATAAAATTTTTGTGCTGTTTTCAACAATTTGCCTACAAATTGGGCACGGAATCGGGTTATTATTTTTTATATAGTTATAGTAAGGAAATTCAAATACATTAAACTAAATAGGCGAGTGTATAATGTTTAATGTATTTATTTTTCCTTACTGAAAAAATAATAATAGCAAAAAATTCGCGCGAATTTTTTTCTTTTATTAGCTCACTTTATCTAACGGAAAGACCCGTTTCTAAAAACCAAAAATTTAATACTTTGCCTACCAGATCTGTAATGCAATGGGGAAGCAATTCATATACAAAAAAAAAAGCAATTTGACTTTTTCTCCGGTTTCAAGTTGATTTGGCCTTATTTCACTTTCGCAAATCGAAATAAGGCCAAATTAAAGCATTTGGCCTTATTTCCCTTTGAATGAGTTAATCTATTTGGCATTATTTCACTTCAGCAAAGTGTAATAATGCCAAACGTTAAAATTTGGCTTTATTTCACTTTTAAAAAGCGAAATAAGGCCAAATCCCTCTATTTGGCCTTATTTGACTTGGCTTTATTTCAACCTTTTATTTATTTTTTTTTTATTTGGCCTTATGTCACTTTGCGAAAGCGACACAAGGCCAAATTTTAGGAGTTGGCCTTATGTCACTTTCCCAAAGCGTCATAAGGCCAATATGGCCTTATGTCACTTAGAACTCAAAAGTGGTTGTACTTGGATTCCAAGAACAAAATTCATATTCCATAACTTCAAACGAAAGACGAAAAATGGTTTAATATTCAAGTGCATATTGTAAGTATTTTCATAAGATTTTAATTATATTACTATAAAACAAGAAAGGCGTATATATAACAAGCAACAACATAAAAGCATTCCAATGAATATAAATGCTAAGTCAAAAGATATTTACAACAATTCAAAAAAGATTTATGCTTTATACAATTATCAAAAAATGTGGGTGGTATTCTTCACAATTTGCAAATTGGACAAGGAATTGAATTATTGTTTTTCATATATAAAAGTGGATTGCAAAAGCATGAGAGTGTAGTCCTCTATTATGAATTGTATTTCTGATTAAATTCATGTGATGCATTGTTTCATAATGGAATATACAATTACAATTAAAAATGGGAGTGCATACATACAGAATATTTTTAAGAATCAGTGATACAAAGAGATATGCTTTCAATTAGTTTAATTTAAAGATATAAGTTAAAAAGCTTTTACAAAACATTCGCGCGAATTTTTTACTTTTACTTTATTTTAAGCTCAAAACCTAAAGATTTGAAAACAAAATTGAAAAAATATTTAAAAAAAATTCTCGGCGAATGTTTTGTAAAAGCTTTTTAACTTATATCTTTAAATTAAACTAATTGAAAGCATATCTCTTTGTATCAAAAGCCGAGTTTTATTGGGAATCTGTATTTACTTCAGGAAAAAATCGCAGAACATCGCACATGGGAAACAACAACTCTAAGTGAACAACTATAAGTCAATAAAAATAAGCCACTTACAGAAGTGAACAACAGGGATGGCTGGTAAATGGAGTTTATGGAATAGAGTTGCATTAGTGAGTACAACGTTCTATTGAGCGTGTTAGTGAAGTGAATATGAAAATTCCCAATGAAACACAAAATAAACTATCTATCCCTTTATAAAACTATGCATCACGTGCGTCAAGCAAAATTATGATAAGAAGTTAATAATGGAAAAATGTTTTGTTCAAATATAAGTTATGGAAGTAATCCAACATGATTGTCTTGCGAAAAATGAATTTGCAGTCCAAAAGATCAATTTTTACACAATTGAGAAGAAGAATTTTAATGAGCGCAACATGTAAAAAGCTGGATGTTGATAGCAATCCTAACGGCATAAGCAAACAATAAATTGAACAGTTGGCCTTATGTCCCAAAAAAAGTTGGCCTTATGACGCTATGGGAAAGTGACATAAGGCCAACTCCTAAAATTTGGCCCTATGTCGCTTTCGCAAAGTGACATAAAGCCAAACATTCAAATTTGGCCTTATGTCACTTGGCCTTAAGTCACGGCACCACCTTTTACCTCATAAGCTAAGTTCAGCAAAATGAGCAACTGAATTTTCATCGAAATGATCAGCAGTGTCAAGCAGAAGAGCTTAAGACAATTGAAGCAACAACATTAGTTGGCAAATTCACCGGGTGCTCAACCCAGGAGGGTATACAGAATTCCTACTTTTGGTCCCTCAGCATCTAATCATAAAACGACTGGAGAAGCATGCTCGCCTTCTAAGACAGGAGTGCTACTAATGTGGAGTCCAGGTAAAGCATTACACATATGCCTTGTGCGATTAAAATATGAAATTCTATACTTAATTGCACTTCGAAAGTAGCTCTCAAGGTAAAACTGTTAAGCATTCATCGCGAGGCTGGTGTTGCAGCCAAATTTTTTTAGGCGAGGATTGCCATTGGCTTTTTCACTAGAGCACTGTTTATAAAAAATGAAAAAAGCGGTACCCAGGGCGTGATGGTTAGCATGTCTTACTACTAATAGGTAGGTTTATGGTTCGAGTCCCAACAGAAGAAGAAATGTTTTTGCACGCGTATCACTTTTCGCGAGGAATTGTCAAGCCCTCCGATAGCAAAAATTCATTGCCATGAAAAGTGTTTTCTCGATTAGCCGTTCGGAATCAACCAAACATTGTATATCCCCTCCATTCCCTCAACATGCAATGGTTGTAAAAAATACGCTAGGCTCCATGTCTCCCCGCTTTGTTGCCCTATTTATTTTTTATTTTTTACTGTTTGTAAAAAAGCGATATAAGATAGTGAAGCAAGTAATATATCCACGATGTTCAAAGAACCAATCGATTTTCCGATTTTACCGTAACAAACAGTCTTATAGCTGCCTACCAAGTATGTAGGGAACCCGAGTGGGCTCATCTACAAGTTGAGTCAAACGATTTCACTCAGCGAAGATATCAATATTCTTGCTTTCGTGTGTTGCCTGGTCAAAATGACGAAGCCAACCAGAGTTTTGTACATTGAAATCGCCCGCAATTGCGATTTCAGTGTGAGAATATTGTAGGTTGAGCCTGTGTTTCGTTTAGTGCCAAAGCAGGTGGCCTGAATTTTGCAATGCTAGCGTACAATGCAAATAAATTCAATCGTTACCTCTTAATACTCCTTACCTATCTAAATCGCTCTGAAAATTACCCGACATTACTTATGACTGAAATAGATTAAGCTAAGTATCAATCAGAGACCCTATTAGAAAAACTAGTTTAGTTACTACGAGCTATGTATGGAATAGGAATGTCTCGATCAGAAAACGGGCAACACCCAGTGATGTCTTTTTTGGACTAATATGGTACGGTGCGGTAATACAACAACTGCTTCCTGCAAAGATGTCAGATCCTTGTTTCTGGTGACTCCAAACGTATAGTAAAGATTATTTGATGTACTTTGGTCTTCTTTAATTTTTTTTTTTTTTTTTGTTATACAAAGAGCAGATGACTGCAAACGCTTGTGACTCGGAATGTTTCGATGACTCCTACTGGGCAACATAAAGTTGTAATTTCTCCTTCATATCCTAGATCATCGGTGTGAAGGCCGCCCACAAAAGACCTCGATCTAATGCATTTTCGTAATCAAACTGCATAAAAAACCTCCAAGAAATTACGTCGTCTTTCTAAAACGGTGCTTAAACTTCTAATTGCATCTGTGGTTGACTAACACTCGACAAACTCACTTTCGCATAATTTATCAGATAGTCTTATTATTTGCGAATTCGGCTAAAGAATAATGGTCTTCAAAGTGTGGTACATCAGATGCATCCAGCAATAGTTATCACAACTTCGTATACAGTCAAGCCTGGATAAGCGAGAGTTCAAGGGAGCACAATCTCATTCTCACTTATAGAGGTTTCTCACTAACCCGAGTTTCTCGCTAATTAAGGTACATGGGTACCGTTTCTCACTTATAGAGGTACGCAGCAATATCAAGTAACAGCAAGAACGAATGTAGTTAATATGTAATAATGATAAAATTACATAAACACAGGGACACGTGTCCATTCGAAAAGAATGCGATAAAATAGCCAAATTTTTTTAGTTCCACGAAATAAAATGGGTACAATATTGACGAGGAAACAATACAAGAACAATGGTAGAAAGTTCCACGAAAGTTAAGAACGAGTCATAAAATAGCAGATGTTAAATTGTTTGCTCGACTGTCGCTTAGAGAGGTATAGTTAAGAAGCAATCTCACTTACGGAGGTCAATGAGGGAAAAACGACTCTCTCTTACAGAGGTTTCTGTTTCTCGCTAATAGAGGTTTTGGGATTTTAAAATGTCGGGTCCTGGCTATTACTCTCTCTTATAGAGTTTTCTCACTTATCCAGTTTTCACTTATCCAGGTTTGACTGTATTTCCTTTTCTTTTTTACATTGGTGGAAGGACACATTTCAACATTCCCTCCATTGTTGGATAGTGATAATATGTATTAGCTTGTAGATGAGAAATCGTGACTCGTGAGCATGCCTCTTACTTATACTAGAGATATCTCGAAGAGAAGTGTTGCTGGTACCGTATCATCTCCTTGCATCACAAACTTCAGAGGCAACAATCGTTCATTGAACTTCTAATTTTATATTTTAAAATGAAAAATCACCGTCTCTTAAACGCCAAAGAAAAATGTTCTTTGGATCGTACTAAAAAGAAAAAGAAAGTCCCTAAACGTAACTCATATCCTTAATAGTTTCATCAGAGAAACTAATCTGGCTAGTATTAAAATTTAAGAATATCACTTTAGAAAGAGAGGACAAAATGGATCTAAAAGGTTGAAGTGCCATACAACACCCTCAAACCATTCACTCAAAAAGTTTTTTTTCTGCAAGGATGATATCAATTGCCTTTTAAACCTGATTCGTTTCGTAGAAGAACAATTTGAAAGCTTTTGTAATTACATCCAAAAATCGGACCCTGTTTCATTATGAAGCCATGTCTTGTTCATGTTGCATTGGACATACAAGATGTCTAATCCTTCCCATCACATCTACCATTTCAAGATTTCGACAAGTTCAACGTTTCTTCTCGCGACTGTTAGATTTCGTTTAATCCGTCCAATTGTTCTGCTTTCCCACGCATTCCGTATAGCTCTGGCCAGAAAATTTCTGCTCGATCCAGTGTAAGTATAATATTCAGCAGTAGTATTGTCACATGTTTAAGTACCGTGAATATCATTTGAAAGTATATTCATTATTCTCAAAAATGTATGTAAAGTCGCCTCTACTTTGCACAAATTCCAAGAATTGCAACTTTTTCTTCTTCTCCATTTCTTCCTTTTTAAAGTTACGAATGTGATCTCGAAGGCATCACATTTGTCCACCTAACCATTTCAAGCAATTGATCTGCTCGAGGGGTAAACAAATTTAATAGAGTTGCTTAACAGAGCGGGTAACCCCTGAGCCTAGCGCATTTCTCACAACCATGCTTTGTGAGGTGCAAACAGGTGGCGGTCACTCCCCCAAAAAAGTTGGAGAAAAAAAAGGAAAGGATAGGGGATGTCCCCCACAATAGCCTCATAGTGCAAACGCGTTGTATTTACCCACCCCGTTCAAAAGAGTTATAAGATACCCCCCATGTCACGAAAATTTCTGAATTTAATTCATCAGCGCAGGATTTGTTTGGGGATGGGAGAAACATGGTAGTGTTGGACGGTGGCCCTCTTCAAAATTTTTTTATTTTAATAATAATTGCCAAAAATTCGGGCGAATTATTAAATTATTTAAATAAAAAAATTTTTACCATTACCTACTTTTTCTATCGAATTTCACATTCCTCGCGAAAGGCGATACACCTGGAAAAACATTCTTGGTTTCTGTAAGGATTTAAACCTCGAACTTCCAGTGGAACAGGCAGACATGCTAACCATAACGCCAGAGCCACTGCTCGAGGGGAACACCGAAATATTCCAATCATTACAACATTTGGTAAACTTAAATTTTTGATCCGTCTACGATTACGACCATGATTCTTTGTTCTTTCTATATGTTTACAACATCTAGAAGTATTTTAATAAACTTTTTTATTGAACTGACTGTCAGTATATTTCCTCTCCGATTTCCCTCTTACTGAATTCATAACTTAAATTGACTTTATAGACAGCAATTTCATTTCCGACTAATTTCTTCAATTGATCTTATTTATAGATGCAAACGTAATTTGCTGTTCCTTACTCAACTTGGAGACATCTCAAATAGGAAATAACAACCATTAGAAGAAAATGTGGAATAAGTTTCGCAAGTAACTATTTCTTCCTCTCAAATACTTTTCCATGTGTGAGTATGTAAATATCTGAATAAAATATTTCGTTCCTCTTCTCTTTACACGACAAAAACTTATTTCGTCGGTCGACAAAATGGAAAATTGCACAAATGTTTGCAATTCTGCTTTTCCTACATAAAGTACCTGAGACATTTATGAAATTTCCTAAGTAATCTAAGTAAACAGACCAAGTCTACTTCAATTACTTAGTTGTCTAAGGAATATAAGGACATCTTGTCAATTGTGTGTTGAAATGGAAAGACTCCAAGAGTCTGCATCTACAAGGTAAGCAAAAATTGAGCAAATATTGTCTTTACATTGGTACAGATATTGAATTTTGATTACAATTAAAAGAATGTTCTAAAACTTCGAGCTCATAATGTGTAAATCTGAAACTACCTTTCCTACCACCCAAAAAGGACGACGCCAACCGCCACAGACTATTTACTTGAAGAGTAAAATTCTTGTGCAAGAGGAATAAATTTCCAGGAGTTGGTATGTTCATTGAAATGAATTCATTTCGGTTAAGTCTGAACTCAGGAAAGGACTTCAAGTCCAATATGTAGTCCTCAGAACAACAACTACAACAACACATACTTTGGTTAAACTGACCTTCCCAAAGTTTGCTTTCGAGAGGGAATTTGTGTTCAGTGTGATGGTCAAACTACCTCACATGTCCCTGGGTCTTGGTCTGGGTCTGGGTCTCATATAAGTTTTGTTGAGTTACTTTCATTACATCTGCATTCAATTTTGTCGTTCGTAAACGAGGACGACATCATCTTTCAAAGAATTCAAATATTTACCAAACGTTAATTATTCGTAGTTTACTCTCGTGGTATATTCATGTGTGTGCTCTTCTTGTCACAGATACTAGCTTAATTGCCATTAATTATTATGTATGCGAAAAAAGAAAAACACTTTTCAGCGGAGTAGGTAGGAGGTACCTACATCATACACAAGCTGTTGTATAAAGAAGATATCAAAGAACAGCCCAGCCTAACATTCACTTGACATAACATAAAACAGTTAAACACTTACACGCAGTTCCAAGTGACAATGGTTAAGTCGTGCAGAGTCTCGAATAATTAATTATGTAGACGTGCTTTACAAAAGTCAAACAAAGGTAGTGTTCCCGTTTTGTGTACGTAGTACGTAGTTGAAGATACTCCTCATCCTCATACGTTAGCAGTTTTCACACACAAATAATAAGAACTCATATAGTCTATCCAAGGCACATTTAAACAAACTCGTATACCTATACATTCTCATAGAAAAGCAAATATTTAAAGTTAGGAACGACAGAGCTTATGTCTTGGTCTTGAAGGGAAGAATTAGGTGTAGGTATAAATACCAACCTGTTAGCTATGGGGTAAGGAGGTACAAGTGATGTAGAGGAGAGAAAAATATTGGCAAAGTGGGTAATGAAGACAACAGCCGAGAGCCGAGCCATTTGAAATACACGACCATAGGATTGTTACTTTCAAGTCGATTAGGCGAGTAACTAATTTAAATTGCCTGGAACTTAATTTCCTGACAAGCTTAAGTAAGAGTTTGCAAAGTTACTTAATATGTACCTAATAGCCGTAATGGTGTAGAGATTCCAGAGATCAAAGGTAGCTACTAGCTACAGCAACAGAAAATTGTTTATCACTTGTTCGAATAACATTAATTATAAACTGATTGAAATGTCATAAAGACTCTCTTCGAAATAAAGTTCCCAAATAAAATTATTTAATGGATTCGCAATGTCAAGAATGATAAAGGAAAGCTTAATGATGAGGGCCTATTGATTGATAAACAAGAGAGGGAACTTTTTTTTGGAATTTCTTTTGGGTGGGAAAGTTAAAGTAGAGGCGATGCGATGAATAACAAAGAGAGGAAGATTAATAGTTCCACGGAGATGTGGGTTGCTTCGAAAAAAAGTAAGTATCCAAAAAATCGAAGTAATCTCAGCCAAGTCTATGGTGACAAGCTAAATTATGAGTAATCAAAAGATAACCTAATTTTTGATGGAATTTTTCATCGTTACGGGCATTTAACACATTTTTCAAGCGATATTGTTAGTAAAAAGTAGGGATGAGGTGTCAAAGGAATGGGATCCCCGTTCCTTACGCTCAAACATATTCTCAACCATTAAAAGTAGGTCGATGTCTTGACATTTTACTTTGTAAAGGAGACGTAGTCGTGTGTGCTTCTTCTATTTCTAGCTACAATTTTAAATATGTATCTCCAAATGAAAAAGACATACAGCAGACATCCTTGAGAATTCGTCCTTAAATTAAAGAAAAGTTTTATTCATGTTACAGACCTAGTTGAGAACAAAGATGTTTCTGTATACATATAAGTTGAAGAGCAACGTTGTATTCACAAAAGAGTTTACCTTGAAAAAAGGGTTGAAGCCTTGTTCTTCAATAATACTAGCTTGTCGCTTCAAAACCGCTAGAAAGGATATCATTTAGACAGTTATTTTGTCCAGGATTTCGAAAATCTGCGGATGATTATCGTCTAATCGTCTGTGGTCGATTGCAGCGTCAAAAGATTGTTTCACTTTCAACAATTAAACGATAGTTATTTTATTATAATTCAGCGAAGTAGTGTTAAGGGGGGGGGGGGGGGGGGGGGGCAGCTCGGTGAGAAGGCCGGTGGCAAAATGTCACCTGTGAAGCGAGTAGAGTAGACATCACATTCTACCTATGTACTGCCCACTAGGACGGCATCATCAGTAAACGCTATTGCTTTCCCCTTAAAAGGCGGTGCTAACAGACCCTTGAGGTACACCAACGTTTAATAAATAAGCAGAATTGATAGAATGACCGATTCACTGCAACTGCAGTGCTACTTGAAGGAGATGGCACATGGATTTACCTGCAGCAACAAAGACTAAGAGACTCTGTGCTTTAAAGCTTTCCTCATGGAGAGCAGGAGCCGTTTCGTACTAGTCACAATCGACTTTGCTAAGACTCTCTGCGAAAAACTCGGAATTGTACTCAAAAGGAAAAGAACTTGGAGGAAAAAAGGGTGTGCATGGACAATGAATCCGCAAATGCAGCTTTGTCTCACGAGCATTGAGTCCGTGGGTAGGTGGTGTTCGCATCATTTGACAAGATTATTCAAAAAATGATTCCACCAAATTCCACAAATTGCAGAAGATCGGGATTCTTACGCCAGTGAAACTTTTTGACAGCAATTACGAATGTGGTCTCTTACATGTGCCTGACTGTCTGAGCATTAATGACTACTCACCATGAAAGAGAACATGAAACAAGTAGTAGTCTGTTGAGAAACGAGTTTGGCCGAAGGTATTTTTTTGGCATTTTGTGTAATTAAAATATAGAAGCTATAATGTTTAATTATCAGTCTCAAGACAATCGCCATCTGACGTTAGGATCTGTAATCTGCAACCATTCATTTGACCCCTGTCATCTGCAATTTGTCATCTGTACTCTATCTATAAGCTGTCATCTTCCATCCGTCAGCTGTAATCTGCCATCAGTCGTTCTGCCCCCTGTCAACTGTAATCTTTCATCTGGTATTTGTCGTCCATCATATTGCCTCTGTCATCTATCAATTGTCCTCTGTCATCTGTCATTTTTGTAATTAAATTTAAACTAATCATTCGATGTCGAAAAGGTTTTTTAAAATGCCGAAATGATTTCATGCACCCTTCTCATGAAATATTGAGTTATCTTTACAAAGGCAGATCAACAACCATTAGTCTTGTTGAATTCGTCTCTGCCTTGGAATAAGGAAAAGAAGTCGATGTTATTTCAACAGATTTTAGTAAAGCCTTTGATAAATTTCCCATAGACTAATTTCCTAGAAATATCTCTCGGCTTCGAACTCATCAAATTGAAGTAGATTTCCTCTAATTTAGAAAACTATTGAGACAGTGTTTGTTTGAAATCTCCCCTAACAAGTTCATTTTAAGCTATTTCCGGCGTCCCTCAGGCTAGTCATTTAGTCCACTTTTCTTATTTAGAAAACCGGTAATATTATTGTTCGTTTGAAATCTTCCCGATTAACCTCCGGCGTCCCCCAGGGTAGTTATTTAAGTAGTTTTCTTTTCATTCTTACTATTAATAACACCGAATTGATCATTCATCATTCCCATATATCACTGCACGAAGTTTTATAAGATCACTTCTTCACCTATCGATTCTTTCCAATTTTAACTGGATCTCGACAACTTTTCTTTCTTAACTGCTCTCGTAAGCGCTTCAAATCTCCTCTTATTCGCTTTCTTCTTCACATCCAAACCATTTCAACAGTTGAAGGGATTCGTGATCTTGGGATTATTTACTTACCATGAACTCAGTTTCATCTAACATTTTGACGACATTATACTAAAAGCCAAAAACTTGGCTTCTTCAAGCTATGGTCGAAGGACCCATACGTAACGCGATCTTTGAACATTATCTTTTTTCACCTGCTCCTTTAACACGCCTGCCAAGTGGGATCCCCTTACCTTCAAGTTCACATTTCTAGAATTGTGAAAATCCAGCGAGATCTTTCTTGGATTAATTCATTTATTCTACCTCCTTGGCAAGATCACATCAAGTTTCTCAGCATGAATACGTTGAAAGATCGAAGAGAAATATTCATTCACCTTGTCTTTTCTCGAATCGTCGACTCCTCAAGCCTAAACCACTCTATTTTCCTTAACACTAATCCTCGCAACATACCGATTCCTCGCCTTTTTACTTACCCCTTCATCGAAAATCATATGGCTCGAATGAACCTATCTCCCGAATGTTAATTAAAGCAATTGCTTTGAATTCAACCTCAGTCAGTACCCCTTGCCAAAATTTCCATCTTTTAAATCACCCACCTCATAGGTTGATCTAATTTAAGCTAATAGAATTTTAGTTGCAAAGTTAGATTGAATTAGCTTGTATTTGAGGCAGATTCTTTCAGAATTCTGACAACTGAGAAAATTGTGCGAACTTGTTCATCTCGTAAAGTGTATTGAATAAGTGGAGTAGGAGTGCCCGTGGTGTACGGGTTAGAGAGTCTGCAGTCTATTACGTAGGGAGTCTGGGTTCGATTCCCAGTGTCACCTTTTGCAATGAATTGGGAAGTCCTATGAAAGTAGCGCACGCCGCCATGATAAAGCTTTGTCATCCTATCTGTCAGAAATTAGCAGAAAACCGTAGTCCCCTCCATATGACTTAAAAAAATGCACAAGGTTGTAGCCCGATGAAAGGATTCATTTAAAAGATGATTTGATTCATCGCAAACTAACACAAAGCCATACCCTAAGAAAATATTCTCCAATGTCCAAAGCTTACGCCACGAAGTATAAACTCTTGAATAGTGTTTTTTTTTCTTTCTCTCTGTTCTTTCTTTTACGTATCAAGTTTCCCCGGAGAGGTAAAAGACAATAATCAAAACGGTTACTCCATTAAAAACTTCATTGCCGTTTGATAGCCAAGTCTCGTTTCTCACTGTCTTTCCGTCCGTTCGAAAAGCAGAATAAAAAATCCTCACACTTAATTCTTCCACCATCAAGCACCAATTCTTCTCTCTTCTTCCACGTTCAAAAGTTAATTAACATTCAGAACGCATTTCTTCCCAACACTGCCTCCATATACCAACTGGTCAACTTTTCGAATGTGATTTCCAAGGACATCGAGTGCAGTTGAACAGAGCATCCACATCCACAAAACGCCTTGTCTGACCGACTACATTTGTTGACAGGTTGACACTATGCAAGAGCAACTACCAACATAAAAAAATGTATATATCCACAGATTAAGAACCGAGACTTTCCCAGGACGATCTGATCAAGAGAAGGACAGTTATCTGTATCACGCTACCCACTTCACATAGTGCTGCCATTGTTTTTGATTAAAGTTTTCCGCTTGAAAAAAGAAGAAAAAGACAGAAACCATGAAACTTTCCATCAAAAGTGTGAAAAAGGATGAACAAAAACAGAATAACAATAAAGCAGATGATTTACTTTGATATCAGTGGAAACAATTTTTATTGCTTGACATATGAGTTTGTTCGGCGCGGCTGCAAGAGTTATGGTTCACACACGACAACGTAAACGCTTTCAAATTGAGATTTGGTATCTCTTTCTCCTTAATAATATCGCTCATAGAAAAAGGATAATAGCCTTGACAGCAGGTTGTTTATAGCCTTTCTCTGCTTGTATATCACTGTTACCGTCTAAAGGAGGGCTTCCTTCTTTCTTTTTCTCTTTTTTTTCTGTGTTCAAGGATAATGTAATTGCAATGCGGTTATTTACGGCTCCTGATTTCTATTCTTTACCATCTATTCTTTGCTGAGATTTATCGAAAGCTTAGGTCAGTGCAGTCGCAGAGCTTTAAACATGAGCTATTCTAAAATATCTTTTCTCTACATTCAAAATTTTCCAAAAAAAACTTTTTTTTGCTCTATAAACGGTGCGGTGGTCAGCCTTAGAGAATTACGATGAAACACAATAAAACAAGTTCTGTTTTTTCTTTGACAAAGGAAGTTCCTGGAAAACAAAATATCATTTCAAACTCATTAAGGGATGACAAGTAGAATGTTCGTCGTTTAGTGTTGGCAGAATTATTGTGGGTGAAAATGTGCCCTTTAGCTGTAGCACTTTGACACACTCTCTGGAAAGGCTCGATAACATGTGTTGTGTGTTTTGTATCGCTTGGTATATATGATAATTAAATGACCGACTAACTTTTATCGACGCAGACACCGCTAGGGGCATTTGAGCTTGGTGGAGCCTTCTGAGAACCCATCGGCTATTGATTTTTCTGTTCAAATAGAAAAATTTAATTGAACACGAGTCGGTCGCACAGTGGGGCTCATCAAAGGCATTGGGAGTAAAGTGTTTTTTTACTGTTTGATGTAACTTAAATAATCGATTTTTCATCACGTTTTTTAGTGAAGGTTTCACACACTGCTAATAGTGATGATAATATTATATAACTCGATGAAAATGCAGAACGACAGGGCCATTGAAAATTAAAAAAAAAAATAAAAATAGGGTGGTGCAACTCGGTAGGGAGTCTCTGAGCCCAGCTCAGGTTTTTTTTGCTCATTCCGAGCGGCTAATAGAGAAAAAGCTTTTCAGAGCAATGAAATTACTACTGGTGAACTTGCCAATTTCTAGCCAAAGGTGACTCAAGTAGAAAAACTATTTTTGTTTTCTGTTGGGATTCAAACCTCCCACGTAATAGGCAGACACGCTAACAATTCGCCATGGGCAAAACAGACAGTGTCGTCATTGTTGCCTCAAAATTCCACATCGCCGAAGTCTTAAGTGTTAAAATGCTTGGCAATGGTGAAGCGTCCTATAACAACGACAGGAAGTTTTTGCAGACATTTCTTTAAGCGGAGTTTAAGCATGTTGCTGAGGTGCATAGATTTTAAGTTCGTCTTCATACCACAGGTGCAATCCATAGTCGATAATACTCTTGACAGCTGCGATTGTGGAAAGAAACTCTCACTAAGGACTCTGTGTGTGGCGCGGCAGTTGTAGAATGATAAGCCGATAAGGCAGACGCGGACGTAGTTTAAGCCATGCGACATGCTTCTTATATTTCTTTCAGCGTCCTCAATTTATATGGTTTTAAATGAAATTACAAAGCCATTTTTTCATCCTATAGGCCACTAAAAAGAAAAGTTTGTTACCCTGGCAGAGGGTCATTCAATGCTCGGTTTTGAAAGTAAAATAAAATATAGTACACAGTACACACAGCGAGACAAAACATTTTAGATGAACATTTGTATCCACTTTTTTAATTTAGACTCTCTCATTAAGTGTGAAAAATAATGTCATCTAAATGGCCGTTTTTTGATGATTTGCGGCAATTGAATCCCTTAGGCATTTCCAACCACTTTTTCTTTGCAAATTTCTGCCTGTAACTCGACCATAACTTGAGTAATTTCTGTTTTTAATAAATTTAGAGTTCATGCATTATTCGTAAAAGCAAAAACTCTTACGTAGTCTTACAGAAAAAAATCTTTCAGTGTAGATTTGAAGTTGCTTCTAAGTTCTCAAGTACAATGATGTGTTAGGCTGTGTGATTTGCTGCCTCGTCTTGTTGCAACCGCATATCTTCTAAGTCATGACTCATGAGTCATGACTATCAATCTTTCTTACTTACTTACTTTGGTGGAAGTTACATTTCGGGTAAAACCTGGGTCTCAACCATCATCTATCGTCACCAATTTCATTTTTGCACTTTAAGTCGTTCGAGGTATTTTTCCAATTTATTGCGCCACTTAAAACGAGATCTTATCCTTCCGGGATTTCCCCGAAATATGCTTTTGAGAACCCATCAATCTGGAGCGTTGAAATGCGTTCATCGAATCTGTCACAGCCATTATAGTTCACGGAAAATGACAATGGAGGAATTTTAAGTTTCAACGAAAAATGAGAACGTTATGATTTTAAAGCACTGAAATCTTAAGGTTTCTTAGTACCCCATTTTACAATGCACTCAAGGTCAGATGAGCTAATCATTCGCAATTGTTCAAAAGGTAATCGTTGAGCCGTCAGCTGAACGATTGAGAGGACTAGAAGTTTCAGATAGGTGTTTAAATGGTAGACACGTGCACCCAAGAGGACCCTAGCGTTCATAGGTTTTTCTTAAAACCCACCTCTGTCTATCAACTCCTACTCTCACCTCCACGTGGTGAAAATCGGGTGCCTAATACCTCAACTGGAGATCGGGTCTCAACCCTAGTGGAAGGTTGTTGGTGGCAGCAAATGAGAGAGGGGGGGGGGGAGAGGTGTTCCCACTAAGGCAACTCTTCTTTCATCCAGACGGCAGCGGAGGAATTCCCTAGAACGGTGGCGTCTACAGTTCCAGTCAGTGAACAGTTACTTAGTGAACACCATATTTGGAGCTGAGGCCTATAAGGAACGGTTTATCCGGCTCCCCATCTTTGGAGTTATACAAGGATCTGGCCCTCCAGGTTGGGGGTCGTGCTGTCAGGGTGACTTCCCGGCCACGTAAAGCAATTGTTAGTTGCGAAGCACCAACAAGCCTTGGATACGGACGGATTTACTGATGACGAACCTAGCAAACGAAAAACGGACAATGAGCTTCGGATAACGTGGAATGTTAGGTCCCTTAATAGATCACGTGCAGCCGAACAATTATCGGAAGCCCTAAACTGCTACAAAGCAGATATTACCGCTATCCAAGAAATGCGATGAAATGGACCAGGTAGACGCAGATTAAAAGACTGCGATATCTACTACGGCGATTGCTACCAGGAACAGAAGCAGCGACTGTTTGGATGTAGATTCGTTGTTGGAACTAGACTCAGGCAAAAAGTCTTGAGTTTCAACTATGTGAAAGAGCGCATAGCAACAATCCGCATCAAGGCTAAATTCGTCAACATAAGCCTCATTTGCGCACACGCCCCCACAGAGGAAAAGGATGAAGCCACCAAAGACATATTCTACGAGCTCCTGGACAAAACATATGAGCAGTGCCCTGGCTAAGACATTAAGATTGTTCTAGGAGATTTTAATGCCAAGCTAGGAAGAGAGGATATCTTTGGTGGAATAATCGGAAGATACAGCCTGCACGACAACACCTCCGATAACGGATTCAGGCTGATCGATTTCGCTGCGGGGCGAGATGTTCTGGTAGCTAGTACGCGGTTCCAGCACCTCAATATCCACAAAGGGACATGGAAATCTCCTGATCAACCAACCGTCAACCAGATTGACCACGTTGCGATCGACGCACGACACTTCTCCAGTATAGAGGATGTCCGAACATTCCGAGGGGCCAACATTGACTCGGACCATTACCTTGTGGTAGCCAAGGTACGACTGCGGATATCCCGATCCAAGCCAACAGAAGGAAATACTGTGAGACAATTCAACGTTGGACGACTACAATCGCAAGAGATCGCCAAGTCTTTTTCCGATCGAGTCTCTTACAACCTCTCAAGGAGCTCTACAAGCAGAAGAGGAGAGACGAACACGGGGTTCTCAGACGGAAAGGGAGAGAGCATGAGAAGCGCGCGATCGAGGAGATAGAAGGATGCCACAGCAGGAATGAGGTTCGGAAGTCTTACCAAAAGGTAAAAACAACAGCCTCGGGCTATAAGCCACGAGCCGAAGCCTGCAAAGACGACCAAGGGAACATCGTGGCAGTCAATGCTGAGGACGTGGAAAGACCACTTCTCCAAGCTTTATAACGGCGATGATGAACCCAATTCCGCTGTTAGAGAGATAGAACCATTCGATTTAGGCGACGTAGACCAAGAATTCCGCCAACCCGACCTGAACGAAATGAAGACAGCAGTATCCAAGCTAAAGTCCAACAAAGCTGCTGTAGCTGATGGCCTCACTGCGGAATTGTTTAAAGCGGCCGGTGATGACCTGGTCAGGAGTATGCACCAACTCATTTGCAAAATATGGTCGAAAGAAAGCATGCCCGATGAATGGAACCTCAGTATTGTTTCCCCGGTCCTCAAGAAAAGAGACCCTCTGAACTGCGCCAACTACAGAGGTATCAGTCTTCTTAACATCGCATATAAGATGCTTTCTGCCGTACTGTGTGAGCGTCTGAAGCCATTCGTCAACAATCTGATAGGTCCTTATCAGTGTGGCTTTAGACCAGGAAAGTCCACCATAGACCAAATCTTCACACTACGGCAGATCTTGGAAAAAACCCAGGAGCTTCAAATCGATACCAACCACCTTTTTATCGATTTTAAGGCCGCATATGACAGCATCTATAGAGAGGAGTTATATAGAGCCATGTCTAGTTTTGGGATCACCTACCAAACTTGTCCGATTGTGTAGGATGACGATGGAGAACGCACACTGCTCCATCAGGGTCGGAAAAGATCTCACCGATACATTCGATGTCAAAAAAGGGTTTAGGCAAGGCGATGCACTGTCATGCGACTTCTTCAACATCGTTCTTGAAAGAATAGTGCAAAACTCCAACGTTAACACAAGAGGCACAATCTTTCAAAGATCCGTCCAATTACTGGGATATGCCGACGATATTGACACAGTTGGAAGAACGCAGTGTGAGGTCAATGGAGCGTTTATGAGCATTGAGACGGAAGCGGAGAAGATGGGTTTGGTGGTAGGTAACTGAGGGCAAGGCCAAGTATATTCTGTTATCAAGAAAGGACACCCAACACCGACGACAGAACGTCAAAATAGACAGCTATAACTTTGAGGTAGTTAAGGACTTATTCTACCTAGGCGCCGCTATTAATTCAGACAACGACACCAGCGCTGAAATCAAACGAAGAATAACTGTTGCCAATCGCTGTTTCTTCGGACTAAGAAGGCAATTGAGTAGTAAAGTCCTCTCTCGAGCAACTAAAGTGTCCTGTATAAGAAACTTATCATCCCTTTTCTTATATATAGCGCAGAGGCATGAACCTTGTCAAAGGCAGACGAGAACGCTTTAGGATGCATCGAGAGAAAAATTCTTCGGGTGATATTTGGTCCCGTCTGCATAGATGGAGACTGGAGAAGAAGATTTAACGACGAATTGTACGAGCTGTACAGCGAAACTGACCTTGTCAAACGAGTCAAGGTCCAGCGGCTTAGATGGCTGGATCATGTAGAGCGAATGGACTCCAACGCTCCGGCCCGGAAAGTCTTCGAATCCAATCCCGAGGGACGGCGTAGTAAAGGAAGACCGCGACGCAGGTGGCGCACGCAAGTAGGAGAGGATCTCCACCAACTTGGCGTGCAAAACTGGAGGCAGCTAGCTAGGGACCGAGCTGGCTGGAGAAGCATGTTGGTTGAGGCCCTAGTCCGACCCGGACTGTAGCGCCACCTTAAGTAAGTAAGTGAGTAAGAAGTTTCAGATAAGAGATCAAAGAACAAAAGGTTGTTTTGCTACCTTTTTCATCCAATATATATACCAATGATCTGAATGATCCTGACCTTGAGTATCACAGGTTTCTGATTAATAGCCCACAAAGTACCTGTTGTCTTTCTTAATGTTAGTCCCCAGACTGTTTGTGATAAATTAAGGTTACTGGATGTTGATTTCTGACCAGGTTCAAACGACATTCCGTAAATTTTCTTTAAAAAGTGCGCATCAGTGCTCTATCAACCTCTTAATAATTTTTTAACTTTCTCTCTCCCATGTAGTTTTCCCCTCTCTCTGGCAAGAAACTTTTATTTTCCCAATTTTCAAAAAGGGTTGTAAAAATCAAATCTCGAACTATCGGTCGATAGCTAAGCTTTCCACCATCCCCAAACTTTTCGAAAGTTTTGTTTACGACTCTCTGTATTTTCATTGTAAGCCAATTGTGTCTTCACTTCAACAAGGTTTCCTTAAGGAAAGGTCTTCTACGACTAACCTTTCAAAATTCGTATGAAAGAATCTCTTGGCCATGGAAAGTGGCAACGAGATCGGTGTTATTACTACCGACTTAAGTTAGGCGAACCACTACCTTGTTGTAGCCAAGGTACGAATGAGGATATCTTGTTAACGACCAGCACGAACTAACGCTGTGAAGAGATATGAAGTCGGAAAGCTACAATCGCAAGAGATTGCCAATGCCTTTTCCAATCGAGTGTCCCTTCAATTATCCTTGAATCCCATGCCGCCAGCATTAAACATTGAAGACCAGTGGCAGCAATGCCAAGAAGCCATCAGAACCGCTGTCTCTGAGGTTCTGGGTTTCACTCGGCCACCAAAACGAAACCCATGGTTCGATGAAGAATGTAGGCAGGCAAATGCAGCCAAGCAAAAAGCACGACAAATGCTGATGCAAAACGATCGAGGTCTGCTTACGATCAGTATAACGAGATTTACAAGGAGAGAAGAAGGGAAGAACACCGACTTCTCGAAAAGAAAAAAAAGCAGCATGAGAAGCGCTCGTTTGAGGAAATAGAGAAGTGCCATGACAGGAACGAGATTCGGAAGTTTTACCAAAAGGTAAAAAGATCCTGCCAGGGTGGCAAACCCCGAACTCAAGCCTGTAAAGACCAGCAGGGAAACATAGTTATAGAGTCACAGTCGCTACTGAGGATCTGGAAAGATCATTTCTGCAGACTGCTTAACGGCGATGAGGACACAAATTCCGCTGTCAGGCAGATTGCCCCATTCAGCTTGGACGATGATCAAGAATGTCGTCCTCCCGACCTAGAAGAAGTTAAGCTTGCTATATGCAAACTTAAATCAAATAAGACTGCAGGTGCAGATGGCCTTGATGCCGAACTTTTCAAGGCAGCTGGAGATCAGTTGGAAAGGAGCATGCACCAGCTGATCTGCATGATATGGTCGAAGGAAGAAAGCATGCCCGATGAATGGAACCTCAGTATCGTATGCCCGATCCTAAAGAAAGGAGACCCTCACAATTGCGCCAACTATAGAGGGATAAGCCTCCTAAACGTCGCTTATAAGATCTTGTCTGCTGTAATATGTGAACGTCTGAAACCCCACGTCAACAACTTGATAGGTCCTTATCAATGTGGTTTTAGACCAGAGAAGTCCACAATAGACCAAATTTTCACATTACGGCAGATCTTGGAAAAACCCGAGAACATAATATCGATATTCACCATCTCTTTATCGATTCCAAGGCCGCGTATGACAGTATCTACAGAGACGAGCTGTACAGAGCCATGTCTAGTTTCGGCATCCCTGCAAAACTCGTACGACTATGCAGGATTACTTTGGAGAATTCACGCTGCTCCGTCAAGGTCGGTAAAGAACTCACCGAGACCTTTGATGTCGAAAAAGGTTTTAGGCAAGGCGACAAACTGTCATGCGATTTCTTCGACATCATACTTGAACAGATTGTAAGAAACTCAAACGTCAACACCAGAGGAACAATCTTTCAAAAGTCTGTATAATTACTCGGCTATGCAGACGATATTGACGTAATGGGAAGAAAAAAGCGTGATGTCATAGGTGCTTTTGCGAGTATCGAAACAGAAGCGGCAAAAATAGGTTTGATGGTTAATGAGGGCAAAACGAAGTATGTGTTGTCATCAAACAAGGACACAGAACATCGACGAATTGGACAAAACGTCACAATAGACAGACATATCTTCGAGGTAGTACAGGACTTCGTCTACCTAGGATCCGCTGTAGACACAGACAACAACATCAGTGCGGAGATCAAACGGAGAATAACTCTTGCCAACCGTTGCTTCTTTGGGTTAAGAAGGCAATTGAGAAACAAAACCCTCTCCAGAAAAACCAAGTTAACCTTGTATAAGACCTTAATCATTCCAGTCCTGCTTTACGGCGCGGAAGCATGGACCTTATCGAAAGCGGATGAGGAAACCCTTGGTGGTTTCGAAAGAAAAATTCTCCGAATGATCTTTGGTCCCGTATGCGAAGACAATGTGTGGAGAAGAAGATACAACAACGAGCTGTACCGCGACATGGGCATAGCCAGAAGAGTACGCATCGCGAGGCTAGGATGGTTGGGCCATGTAGAGTGGACCCAAACGCTCCGGCTCGTTGGGTGTTCGAAAGCACATTGCAGGGAAATCGCGGAAGGGGAAGACCTCGTCTTAGGTGGCGCAATCAAGTGGATGAAGACCTCATTCGAGTTGGAGTGCGAAACTGGAGAGAGCTCGCCCGAAATCGAAGTCGTTATAGAAGGATGTTGGTTGAGGCCCAGGTTCACCCCGAACTGTAATCCCCACCTAAGTAAGTAAGTAAGTAAGGCATTCGACAAAATCAACCATCAAATTATCTACCTTAAACAAAAGCTTCCCATCTTCAATTATCGAGTGGGCCAAATCATACCTAGAGAACAGTGTTCAAAAAGCAGTTTTTAGAAAAGCCGTTTCTAACCCAATGTTTGCCTCTTCTGGCGTTCTCCAAGGTAGCCATCTAGGTCCACTCCTGTTTGTGCTTGCAATAAATTATGTCGCAAGTATTATAAATTTTTCTGATCAGTCTATTTATGCAGATGACATCAAAATAATAAAAGTTAGAGTCTCTTCTCTAGATTTCTCTCTTCTTCAAAAAGACCTAAAAGCTTTTCTTACTAGGTGTAATAAGAACTTTCTTGAACTTAACGTTCATAATTGTCAATCTATGACTTTTCCGCGTAAACGCATACCTTCTAGTCTTCGAAGGTACGTGCCTGTCCCCAGAGTTTCGTCTATTCGTGTTCTTATAAGGTTATTTGCTGTGAACTACATATGAACTATATTATTACGAAAACAAACTCTCCTCTTGGGCTTATCAAACTCTGCTTCATCCCAATTTTACTGACTCTACCTCAGGTGAAGCCAATCTGTTGTAAGGAAGTGTCGAGTTAGCAGCAAATGAGATTTATCGACTGAGTTGACATAGAGAAAAGCATGAAGACGAGCGTTGGGACAGATGACATGCTGGAGTTTCTATTGTTCTTAAAAAAAAAAAATGTTGCTTCCTTTTGAACACAAAAGTATTTTTTGTCTTACTTTTTGATCATGCAAAACCTTCGCCCTTTGTAGAAGAGTATTGCAGACATTTCTGACCCATTTGAACAAATTTTGGTCTTTTACTGTCGGTTTATCTTTGTAAATTCGAGAACCCTCATCGCTTCTTTAGCTCGAACCAAACCACGAATCTCCTTAAGGGATGATCCTTTTCGTATTGTGAGGAAGAAAGCCTTTAAGGTCGTTGATTATAGCGTTAGATTCATATCAGCTGATGCGTCAAAGTTTTCGTCTAGAAATGACTTTCACATTCATATAGAAATACAAAGCAATAAGGGACGAATAATTGAGTCTGCCAGCTAGAAGGTCCTTTTATCAGAAGTTCAATCTGCAAATGACAAGTTTTTGGTTCTGAATTATTAATAAAGTCTGACTTTGCCGTTGTGAAGCGTGTCTGAGAACTAGATGCTCAGACAACGGTGTAGAACGGTTCAGCCAACGGACATTTTTAACCCTCCTTTACGAACCGGCAAAAGTCGTGTCCACCCGAACTGGGGTCCAAATGGACCCCACGATTTTTTCATCGAAATTTTTTTGATTTCTGACTTATATTGTTCAGTTATAGTTCTTCTGGCTTTTGTATGAATTGTTTCTAAGTATTTCATATTGCAGTGATAAAGAAGTTTAAGCAGAGATGTCATTGTATAGGTATGTAGGAGGTCATCTATAAAATTTTTCAATTTCAAAATCGATGGAAATTGCTTAGTTTCGCAAATCTGGGATTCTCGCTTATCCCTTTCGATATGTCTGTTTTACGAAATTACTGATTGTAAAATTCATCCATATCAATTGTTCTTGACAGGTATGGCTATCAAAAGAAAAAAATAGTCATTATTTAAGTTTTTTCAGGTCATCAAACAACTTTATGACCTCAAAAATATTGAATTTTGCCAATACATGCGAAGCAAGCCTGCCAAATATGGCTTAAAGTTTTAGTGGTTGAATGAAAGCTCAACGAGCTATCCACTAAAGTTTTCTATCTACTCTAGTAGCTCTGACCAAAGTACAGGACTTGGTCGTGGATATAATGTGCTGATGTCGTTGATGCCATCATATTTCAATTCTGGACTCAACCTCACTATTGATTATTTCTTTACGTCGGTGGATTTGGCATTGAGGTTGCTGGATAAGAAGATCACCATACTTGGTAAGATCCGGAAAACAAAAGAGATGTGCCTAAACCTTTTGTTGTGAGGGAGGTTCTTGATGACCAGAATGAGCCTGTAAAGGTCAACAAATAGCAGTATCGTCCAGTCCACTCATCAATCTTTGGATTTTCTGGAAAAATGGCGTTGGTGAGTTATGTTCCGAAGCCAAATAAACAAGTGGTATTGCTTACAACACAACATAACTGCGAGAAAGCCACTTCCGGTCATTAAAGTAAACCTGCCATGATACTGGATTATAACCGCATCAAAGGTGGACTTGATGTATTCGACCAAATGGTCTCAATTTGTTCATGTACACGTCGAACAAATCGCTGGTCGATGGTTGTATTCTACAACTCACTGCACGGAGCAGCCCTAGCAACTGTCATCATTTTCCGACACTTCAATCTGCCTTGAAGAAACAAAAATTTGTTCAGAAGTGATAAACTCATCGAACTAGCGGAGGAGCTGATGGAGTCAGAACTGAATAACAGTTCACAACCTGCAACACAATCTTCCATTGGAAAATCTGCATTGGATGCTCTCTGCATTTTGGGAAGAGTTCAGAAAAAATAACCAACAGTCCCGGAAAGGCTCTCTTGTAAAAGAAGCAGATGTCACCTTTGCCCAAGAGCAGACGACAAGAAAACCAGAACCACCTGCGATGGATGTGGCAGATGCTGTTGCCCTTGCCAAACTAGAATCTTATGTGTTAAATGTTTGCCGGAACTGCCAAAAACTTCAAACTAAATCCTTCTAAACATAAACTATGCTGCTTTTGAAATAAAATAATTATTTATTAGAAAAAATATGATATTTCATAGAATTTCAGTAGTGAGGTCCAAATGGACCCCAGTTCGGGTGGACGGGTTCTTTTCACAAAAAAATCGCAGACAAATCTGTAAGCATCTGATAATCGTTACAACTTAAGAAATTAATAAAAAATTGAATTTTGTTTACTGAGTAAAAATCCCATTTAAAAAAAAATGAAAAACAAAAAAGTTATAAGTGTTCAAACATGCTCTGGGGTCCAAATGGACCCCAGTTTGTAAAGTAGGGTTTTAAGTTAGATAAAATAACTTCATTCATTCTGCGCGCATCTTACGATTGCTGATACCTATTACATCTTGTCACAGCTGGGAGATAAATTTCCATTTTTATAAATGTCTGGAATTAACCATTTGTGGATCAAAAGTTTTCAATTTTTTTGGACAGATAAACAGAAGGGTAGCTACTTCAGCATCTAACCGTTCATCAAATTCTCATATTATGGATGTAAGATCCTGGAAAAATCTCCAACGTAGTGTTATTGATGTGCTTTAGTCCTGTACTTTCAAGAACTCAAGATGATTTCTTGCGCTTACTGTGACTTATCCTTACGTTACTCCAGATGGACACCTTACGTCACTGTTTCTTCATACGATCTTCCACATATGGGCGTTTGTAACTTCTCGTTGCTTAAGAGCCTTCCATTAGATCTTTTATGTATCGATTGACCATTCGAAATCAACCAGCACAACAAGCTAATCCTTTAAGGAATCATTACGCCCTTCTATTACGATCCCTATAAAAATCTTTACGTTTCAGATGACATCTTTTTTTTTCAATTGGCCAAAACAAACCAGCATTGGTTATCATATGACCTTATTATTTTTCCCAGCAGGCAACTTCAGATTGTTGCTGTTACCTTAGGCCAAGATAGCCCCAATGTGCTGTTTATCACCTTTTACCTATCACAGCTTTGTAAAAACATCTCCTTTTCAATCGAAAAGCTATTCGTTTGTTATTTCTGTGATCAACCTACTCAATCAGTGGGGTGCCCAATAGCACTTAATGTGTTGTTTTTTGTGGTCAAAGCTATTCACGGTCATAACACCCACGCACGCACTTCCTACAGGAGTCAACTTCTCTCTATCGTTCACCAAAATCGATACTTCATTTATGTACCTAGTTCACCTACTTTCATTTGCGATATGGCATATGTTGTTCCTTCATTGACAATTGTGACATTTCATTAAAATCGTTGACATCTCTGATGAGGATTCTATTTTGTTGAGTGTTCCGGAGATATAAGTGAATCTCTAAATCCTTGGTGTTGTGTTTCCAATTCTATTGTTCTATTTGATAATGATTTTCACTTGAGGTTTAGTCTAAGCCAACATAATTAATTCCATCACAAAGTCCTTCCTAATAGTCTTCTTCTTTGTTCCTCAACCAAAACAACAATGTATTCATTCACTTTACCAAGGATCACAGAGGACTGCGGCCGTAATAAAACCAATTTATTTTATTTATTTGCTATTCTTTTCACTATAGAATTTGAGCAGGATTGGAGCCAATTTGCATTTTGTGTGTTGTCAGTCCAATTATCGATTCAATGTGGCAAAGGAGCGTTCGGTGTGCACACAAATTTATGTCCTTGTGAATTTGTTAATAAAAATTCAAACACATAAAAAAAATAAATGAATTTGAAAGGAGGCATACGTCATGGCCAGATCCAAGAGAAAGTTAGAAGGATGAGTAAATCATTCAAATTCTGAGCAAACACTAGAAAAATATTGAAAAATTTAATTTGAATCTTTATTGGCCGTAGCTGCGTCCTCTGTAATAAAATAGAGCGTAGTTCTATTTCTGTCTGACATTAACTCTATTCTACGCTCCTGGTTTCAAATATGCACACTGATGAAATAAATGTACATAGGTCTGTCTATACATATATGCTAAATAATTTTTTATTTGGAAGGATCTTTTAGAATTTTTTGTCAGCAGCAATCGATTAGATTGGTTGGAGCAATGCGACAAAAAATGGAGTGCAAGTTACACAACAAATATTTTGAAAAAGGACATCGGGATTTGTGACACACATTTTGCTTAGCTCCACTTATTAGTTGACTATTTTTACGAATGTGATAGCTGTAAATAAATGAAGAAATAAAAAATGCAGCAAATTAAATTTAAAATATTTTTCTGTGTCTATTAGATTAGATGCAATGAACCTTGATTTGATTTTGAAATTCATGGAGAAATTGACAACCAGGCTTGCGAAAATCGTACAGTAAAGTTCTTTATTTTTTTGATCTTTGATAACTAACAACTTCACCAGAAATAGATTCAATTGAGAGAGTCTAATCACATTTCCAAGACGAAAAAATATATTAAAACTTTTACGAACTTTAAAATTAAAAAAGGCGTGAATTATTCGGGAAGGCTATGATATAGGTTTCTACTTGGCGGCGCAAACATTTTGCAACTTAAGGAACATGTCAATTGCGTTACCTTTACCTCGACGCGGTATCCACTAGGAACTGGGATGCTCCACCCGGAGAGGTTCTGCTTAACTAGTAAGTGCGAGTGTTGACAAGTGCGAGTGTTGGGACAAAGAAGAAATGAACTAATCGAAGCTCAGTGGTAAACAGAGATTTTTGGGAATGTTTCAGTGGATGAATTCGACTTACATCATCGGTAGACATCAGTGGTCAAAAAAGCTGAAGCCTCTGAACGAGCTACTATAACATATTTGGATCAAAGGTCTTTCTGGGACTTTCAGGACAGGGATGAGCTCCTGCTCCTCCTTTATTTCCAAGGGGATACGAAAAAGAACCTGTGGGTTGTGCGTGGGGATACCCACCCATGCAAGAACTACATGGTTCCGAAACAACCAGCAGCCTGGGATAACAATATTGATTTCAATGATGACGACCCCAGCAGCAAACGAAAAAAGGATAGAGACCTTTGGATCTATAAGATCCCTTACCGTATAAAGTGCAGCTGAATAATGAGCGAACTCCCTACACAAATAAGACATAACCGCCATTCCAGAAGTGCGATGCATGAAGAAGAAAAACTGCGACATCTACTTCGGCGACTGCTACAAACAACAGAACCAACGCTTTATTGGGTGCGGATTTTTCGTAGAGGTTAACTCAGGGATATAGTTGTCAGCCAAAATCCAGTAAATTAGCAAATAATGACCATGTACATCGAGGCTAAATTTGCCAAAATTAACTTAATGAGCAGCCACGCCCCCACAGAAGAGAAAGACGTCAACTCCAAAGATTGTTTTTCTTCGTATAAACCTTAGGGCAGTGCCAAATGACGTTCAGTAATGCAAAACTAGGGAAAGAGGATATCTTTGGAAATACAATCGGTAAGCATAGCCTCCATGTCAAAACCTCCAAAAACGGACTAAAACTAATCGATTTTGCTGCGGGGCTAAATCTTGTTGTGAGTAGTACACGTTTCCCGCATCTCAAAATTCATAAAGGCGATGCCCAGATCAATTGACCGTCAACCAAATTGACCATGTTGCGATCGACGCAAGGCACTCTTCCAGTGTGCTAGATGTCCGAACTTTCCGAGGGGCCAACTTTGACTCGGATCACTACCTTGTTGTAGCCAAGGTACGAATGAGGATATCTTGTTCACGACCAGCACGAACTAACACTTTGAAGAGATATGACGTCGGAAAGTTACAATCGCAAGAGATTGCCAATACCTTTTCCAATCGAGTGTCCCTCCAACTATCCTTGAATCTTATGCTGCCAGCGTCAAGCATTAAAGACCTGTGGCAGCAATGTCAACAAGTCAACAGAACCGCTGACTCAGAGGTTCTGACTGCTTAACGGCAATGAAGACACAAATTCTGCTGTCAGGCAGAATGCCGTATTCAACTTGGACGGTGATCAAGAACGCTGTCCTTCCGACCTAGAAGAAGTAAAACTTAAATCAAATAAGACTGCAGGTGCAGATGGCCTTGATGCCGATTTTTTTAAGGCAGCTGCAGATCAGTTGGAAAGGAGCATGCACCAGCTGATCTGCATGATATGGTCGGAAGAAAGTATCCCTGATGAATGGAGCCTCAGTATCGTTTGCCTGATCCTAAAAAAGAGAGATCCTCACATCTTCGCCAATTATAGATGAATAAGCCCCCTCAACGTCGCGTATAAGATTTCGTCTGCTGTGACCTTCTGAAACACCACTTCAAAAACTTGATAGGCCTTTATTAATGTGGTTTTTGAGCAGAAAAGTTCATAATATACCAAATTTTCACATTACGGCAGAACTTTGAAAAAACCCGGGAGTATTATTATCGATACAAGCCATCTTTTTGTCGATTTCAAGGACGCGTATGACAGTATTTACAGAGCCGTGTCTAGTTTTGGCATCCCTCTGAAACTAATACGACTATATGGAAGATGACTTTGGAGAATCCGCGCTGCTGCGTCATGGTCACCGAGACCTTTGATGCCGAAAAAGTCTTTCATCACACTTGAAAAGGTTGTTTAAACTCAAACATCAACACTGCACATTCAATCGCTTACACCGACGATATTGACGTAATGGGAAGAAGAAAGCGTGATGTCATACTTGTTTTTGCGAGTATTGAATCAGAAGCTGTAAAAATTGGTTTGATGGTTAATAAGAGAAAAAACAAGTTATGCTGTCATCAATCAAGGATACATAACATCGACGAAAGTACTTTGCAAGGAAACCGTGGAAGAGGATGACCTCATCTTAGGTGGTGCATCAAGTGGAAGAAGACTTCAACCAACTAAGAATTCAAAACTGGAGAAAGCTCTCCCGAACCTGTAGACTTTCATCGTTGGAAAATCATAAAGCCACAAGTTCTTTCGACAAGTACCAAAGCTGCCAGAAGAGCTTATAGAGAAAATTCGGAAGAGGTCATCCAGATCTTTACCTATATTTTCACAACAAATAGTTTTTCAGCGGGTTTTTCAAAAAGGACAATTTTTTTTTTTAAAGCAAACCATGTTATGTTGGAAGTTAACTAACATTTTAATATTTTCACTGTTAAATAAGGGATGCAGGCATTTATATCATTTTATCTCACAGAGAAGCGGACTTACAACGTGGTTTCACCGCAATTAGCCAATGGGCGAGTGCCTTATCATTATACCACGAAAAATTCGAGACAAGAGAACACAGTTTGGTTTTCTTTGAATCTCTATTAAAGCTCCACACTTCTTCTTTGTCCTTACTCTCCAGAATTATATCTAAAAGAACTTGGTTGAAATAAAACAAAGAAAGTAGATAGTTTCCTACACATAGGTAAGGTTAGGTTCTCGCATACAAAGAGTGTACTGTCTGCTTCCTTTTCAAGCTTTCGAAATACAACTCAATCTCAACCGTGTCATTTTCCTTCAATATCTCTCTCAACGAAACAATAGACCCATGTCTCGAATAATGACTGCCGACCAACTAAACTATCGATTTTCTTCCTTTTTCTATAATTTCGAAATTTCGTTATGAACGTATCGAAACAATAACCCCCTGAATAAAGTCTTTCACTTTACAACACAGAGAAAATAACCTTCAGATGAAATTTCTTTACAAAGATCTCATGACTCGTCACGTAAACTTTTTCAAAACGAGGACCTAAGTCTGCCGAACTTATCACAACGTCAATTTTTGTTTTTGTGTTCGGGAAGTCCTTTAGAAAATATGCCAGTAAGTTCATTTAGCTCGTCGTATATTAAGCACCAAAAAACGAACCATTTTTATACTGTTACTGTGTTACTATGCCAATACATAAATACTGCCACCTTTATCAGAGTTGTGAATCACTCAACCTTTGTTAAGTCACCCTCACCATCTTCTCTTACTCTTGTTTCAACATTTACAATTAACTGTGAACAACATCGTGATAATGTCTTTCAGCTATGGGAGGCTTAAGAAATATAATTAAACTTCCAGTTAATTACCCTCTAGCTCATAAACATTTTCACATTTTCCTTCATTCGAAAAGGGGTGTGCTGTGTGAATTAACTTTCAGTTACTTTTGTTTATTATATGCCTCATTATTATTTTTATAGTATTATAATAAGCAGTCTCCTTTTAGTAGACAGCTCCTGTCAGAAGGATGCGACGATGTCGACAAAGACCATGAATTAGGTAATCGTACTTTATTGCAGCATACAACACAAGAAAAACTCAAAAAGAACATAAAAAAACACATGACCAAAAAAGGCCAAACAAGAAGACTTTACTTCCTCATTATATTCCTATCTTCTATGGTAGAGAAAATTATGATTGGTCCAATTGCAAAGTTCCGCACATAGCAATGCTGTCAGAGGGAATTTAGATAAGATGCTAAACTAGGAAATTTTAGACCAGGGAGTTTTTTTCTGTATGTTTATTGGTGAAACATTGCTGAGTTAAATGTTTTCTTTTCGAGTGTGGGTGGGTTTGCGTATGTGTGTGTTTAAACCTTTGCCACAAGGGGATGAAAAAGTGAGGACTTACAATATAATGCCATTAAAAGTTGAATTACGAGGGCGTTCACGAATACTAAACAATTAAAGTCGTTTCTAAGAAGAGAAAGTACGACCTTGTAAGTAATGCTGCTTTGAGAATAACTTTCTTGATTCTGCCATCGATTGTACGGTGACTTATGGCTGGTAAGTCTTCGTCTTTTGTTTAGGCTTTCATTTGGTCCTCTGCAAGATGGAGTCTTTATTCATCAATTATTTCAGTTTTTATGCCACCCTAAGCGAAGTCCCACCGAGTAACCAGAATATGAACTCAATTTTTTTTTCACAAAATGATACTTGATATTCTCATTAGGGACCAGAAAGCAGTAGGAGTTGGAATAAATGTTGTCTTTATTTAAATAGCGTAACGTCAATAAGCAATTACTTGAAATTATCAGAAGAAACCGAAACTATCATAGCTGCGGTGAAGGCCGGAGGCTGCAAAAAAAGTCGCCGGTGAATCGGGGAGGTCATATATTATTTTTCATGACAGATCGTTTGACAAGTCAACAAACTGCAATGACGTAAATTTTAACTGTGACTGTGATTTGCCATTGACGCTTTCGGCTTTTTCCACTAACTACTTAACCAGAGAGTGGTTCTACAAACCATTTTATAAGAGTGAAAAGGTTCACCAAACATGAATGGCGTTTTTGAAGCAACCCTTGTAGTGTTTCTGTTGCAATCTGTTTGGAAATTACCGCTCGAACTTCGTCATCTGAAAAGGCAGATTCGACAAATGGTGGAAGCTGAATCCAAGAATCGGAACACAGTCTGTACCCCATTACCAGAGCTTCATGAAATGGAAGGAGTTGAAAGTTCATCTGAACCGTAAGGCAACCATCGATCAGAAACGACAAGAAGTTTTTCAAAGTAAGGAGAAGAAGTGGAAGGATGTACTGTACCGGTTACGGAATATTATCCAGTTCTTAGCCAAACAAAATCTGGCCTTTAGAGGCCAGGAGATGATAGTGGCAATCGAGGGAACTTTCTGGAGTTAGTGTACCTCCTATCTAAATATGACCCTTTTTAATTCAACAAATAACTAAGATTAAGCTGGGAGCATGATGAGTCCCAGCTCCGTTTTTACCTTGAGAATCCCAGACTGGATTTAGGAATTTACTGGGACGGCGAGATGGATCCACCATTATCCGTCGCATTCAAGAAGCCTGGAACGTCTGTAAAATTCATTAATACATAATACCAAGTTCTTATAATTACAACACGTTTAGGCAAAAAATACTATTGTGTCCAAAATGAGGTAAAAACTTTTGGTCTTTTGTTAAATTTAAGGAGCTCGACCAAAACATCGGTTTTCTCCTAATGTCAACTCCGTCGACAGAGCAAATTTGCAAAGTTTGCTGCCAAATCAACATTGCCATAGCATTTTTGGCTCTACCTGAACGTCCGCCTTCGTAGCAAGTGGTGATTTGATGGCATATCTTACAGAAAGGTGGAAACAATCTTTATATTGTTTTCTGTTTTGGAAAAAGCAAGATTATTGGGCTTGATATTTCTAAAGCATTTGATAGAGTTTGGCATCCAGCTCTCTTATCGAAAATGAGTGCATTAGGTATGGATAAGTCTCTTTGTCGTTGGATTAGAAACTTCCTTTTAGGCCGTTCAATACAAGTTGTATAGGACGGTTTTAAGCCTGATTCCCATTATATAAATGCTAGTCTGCCGCAGGGCTTCGTTTTGTCACCGACTTTCTTCCTATCTTTAATCCAAAACATCTAATCCACTAATTTGTTTTGCTGACGACTCTTCTCTCAGTTTTTCCTATTCTTTTCAACTTCACGACCCGGATGTGGAACTGGATGAGTTGCGTATGACTATTTCATTGAACTCTTACCTTGACAGCATTGTAATATGAGCATGATTTAATAAAACCGATTAGAATTCAATGCATCGAAAACCCAATCCTATTTTCTGTCGTTAAGGCTCATTTGTCTCCCCATTATACATGAATGGTACCTGAATCCAAGAAACCGGTAAGCTGTCAGTACTTGGTATATGTGCAAATGATGACTTTCGTTGGGACGTCCACATATTTGAAATCGCGCCGAAAATGCTGCAAAATGCTTTGGATTCTTAAAACGATGCAGGAAGTTTTTCACCGCCTCTGATATACATACATACGGCCCAAAGTAGAGTAAAATTCCCATGCCTGGTCAGGTGTTTCTCAAACATTATTGCGCCTGCTTGATAGGGTTCAGAATAGAGCATCCAAATTGATAGGTGACAGGTCAACTGTAGATTCAAATGATTATCTGGAACATCGTTGCAACGTTTCATGTTTCTCTCTTTTTTATCGATATTTTTGCAGAAAATGTTCTAGGGAAGTAGACAGTTGCATTCCTCCCCTTTTAATTGAGCCGCAATACCCGCCTCGGGAGGAATCAGTTTTCCCCTGAGATCAGCTTCTGTCGTACAGTTTGGTACAGGGATTCATATTTTAATAAAGAACATTAATAGGTGGTGGTTTGGTGACAGACGCTTTTTTGAAAAAACTTCTGCATGCTCCGCTATGATTTCAACATGACTTTTTTCGTCCGCATCAATAAGAGCTTGAAGAGGATAGAAGGGACAGTCAGAGAGAGAAAGTCGTAAGAGATAGACGTGATTAACAAAAGTTCCAAATAATTTAAAGAAAATCCAATTTGATTGATTAATTTAATTGTGTTTGGTTGCAGAAAAAGACTGCTAAGTGTTTGAATAGCAAATGTGGTTTACTTCAAAGTAAGAAATGACAAACAATTGCAAAAAGTGTAAAAAAACAATTCGCGGAGAATCGGGCTTAAGATGTGCGGGCGTGTGTAATAAAATATTCCACAGTGCAGCCGGTTGCAGTGGGCTCGACTCAAATAGTGCCAATGTTTTGGATACGTGCAAAAACATTAGGTATATGTGCGACGATTGTGTTTTGTATATGGGTCATTCTTTTACAAATCGAACGGATCTTGTCAAAAATCAATCGTCACCTATCCGATTCAGGTGAAATTTTTTTTCCAGTTTCTAAATTGAAAAATAAAAGATACGTGTCCGAGGATTTTTTTTTTTAATCGCCTATTTTCGATTTTATAAGATATAACAAATTTCATAATAGTGGTTGGAGACTCATTTTAAACAATATATAGCTCCAAATCCTTAAGAGCTACAAAATTTTCACCAATGACATTTTTGTAGTTAAAAAGTTGAACTTTTAGAAAAAAAACTTAGAAAAAAAAATTATCAACAAATTAGTATTGTTATTATCAATTTAATTGTTTAAATCGATTTTTAACGACTGCCCCCAAGTTGTATCGGGTTTTTATTAGTACCATCGTATTTTGCGTTAAATTTTACGTAAAAATAATGTTTTTTATTTATGGAGACTTTTCAATTGTTATTGTTAAAAAATAATACATGTAGCGCGTAATGGTAAAAACAACGGTTTTTTGAGTATAAAATGGTTTCTGTACCTCGTATCAAAAAAAGTTAAGAGTAAAAATTGTAGATAATTAAAAGATCTACAACTTTTAAATTTACCATATGTCAGTATAACCTCAAAATTTAGTACTATCAGGCAAAGAAGCGAAAAATCAACATTTTATCATTTATTTAGTATAAATTTTCATTAAAATTAAATCATGAGTAAATTTTTTTGTACGAAATTAAATTTCCTACAAATTTGTGAAACACTTTTTTTTTGTAGCTATTGTCATTTACGGGACAAAAACAAATTTAGGGGTAAAAACAAATTAAGGAAAAAATTGGGTTTGGTGACCCGTACTACCTCGATGGTGTGAGTTACGACTTCACCGCAATGAGCTTTTTTGTAGAGCATTCAATTGTAAAGAAAGCCTACTAATGCCCCAGACCTTACCATAAAATCCCTCTGAACTGTAGAATTTTTAAGAAAAACAATTTAAGTTTACTTGTATTTTAAACGGGAAATCTTTGCATGCCTTGGACAAGCACTTAATGGTAATAATAAGGGCTCAGTGCTAACGCGCCGGTTATTTTGAAGAGATCAAAACAAGAAAGTGAAAAAACAAGGTCAGATGTTAAAGAGAAAATTAAGCCGTCGGAATTAAATATAGTAGTGAGTGGTATTATGAATAGGCAAAATGGAGCGGTTGCTATTAGATGTGAAACTGATGAGGCGCGGCCAAAATTAGCTGGCGAAATAAAAGAGAAAATGAGTGAAACTTATGATGTGCATTTGCCTAAAATGCGTTTACCTAAAATTTTGATTACTGGATTGAGTGAAAATACGGGAGAAAACAAAATTATTGAAGCAATAAAAAAACAAAACAATTTAGAAGGAAGTGAAATGAAGTGCGTTAAAATTTACAAATCATTTAAAAATAATCGGGTTTATAATGCGATAGTTGAGATAGACGGAAAAGGTTTCGAATACGTGATGGGATTAAAAAAATTGAGCATTGAGTGGGATAGATGCCCAGTGTATGAAAGTCTGACGGTGTTAAGATGTTTTCAATGTTGGGGATTCAACCATAGATCAACAGTGTGTAAACAGAGTTGCCAGGTATGTGCTAAATGTGGGGATGAGGGTCATACTTTCAAAGAATGCAAAAGTGAAAATAAGAAGTGCATTAATTGTAAAAAGACAAAAGAGAGGCTAAGCCTGAGTGAAATTGACGTTAACCATGATTGCAGAGATAGTTGTTGCCCTACGCTGCAAAGAAAATTAAAGATGGAGAACGAAAGAATAATATATTAGCAATCAAATAAATTAATTGAGTACTTATGTTTAAATATAGGGGGAATGCAAACGAACATTGCTCAATTAGAAGTGTTAATATCAGAAAATAATTTTGAATTTATTTGTGCCACGGAAACGCATGTTACATCTGACGTTCAAGACTCGGAAATAAAAATAAACAATTATAACGTTGTTAGATGCGATAGTATATCGAAGCATACAGGAGGAGTAGTTTTTTTCATAAAGCCCGAATGGCAAGTTCAAGAAATTGTTAATATAGCAATTGGTAAAATGATTTGGTGGTTAGTTATCAAAGTGTATTCAAAGAACAGAAATATTATTTTGGTTGGAGTCTATAGATCCCCAAACTCTCCTGAAAATGTTTTTTGTGATTTTTTTAGAGAGAAGATTGAAGATATTGTGAGTGCCGAATATACTGAAGTAATTATAATGGGTGATTTTAATATAGATTGGTTTTCACACGGGACATACAAAACATGTATTTATGAAAGTCTTTCGGATACTTCATTAAAACAAATAGTTACTGAGCCGACGCGTGTTACAGAGACCTCTTCTACTTTGATAGACTATGTAATTACTAACGGTAAAAATTTAAATGCGAAAGTAAACGCGGAATTTAAAATAAGTGATCACGAATCACTAGTAATCAACATCGAAACTAGTAGTGTTAAAGAGAATCGTAGTAAAAAGGTGATAAAATCATTGTTATTCAAAGAAGACCGTTTTCGTAGAGAGCTATTAAATGGTGGAGCCTCAAGCTTCAGAAGTAATGTTGCGGTGAATGATTTAGCAGTATCGATAAGTTGTATAGTAAAGTCTGCTTTGGAAAAAATGATGTTTCATAAAACAATTGTTGCAAGTGAGAATTTCTGTTGGTTCAATAATAACTTGCGTAGCATGAAGAAAAAGAAAGTTCAACTTCATCGGATAGCCGTGTGGTCAAATAATAGTAGTGACTGGAACAGGTATAAGATATACAGAAATAAATATGCGAATGAGCTTCAATGTGCTAAAAATAATTTCATTATAAAAAAAATAGACCAAGCTACCGATCAAAAATCAATGTGGAGGGCGATTAAAACACTTGTGCTTAGAGAAGAGAAGAATGAAGTGGGAGAAATAATCTGTGATGGTGAATCAATTAAGTGTAAAAAGGGGATAGCTAATAAGCTTAACTATTTTTTCATTAAAAGTGTAGAGGAGATAAATGATAAAATACCTTTCATTCAATATAAAAATCTGGTGAATCATAATGATGAATTATCCTTTAAGTTTAAATCAGTTAATATGAGCGAATTAAGTAGTATTCTTAAAAATATGAATAATAAAAGAGACTTAAACGGTTTGTCGTCTAAAATGATATTGTGTGCTTTGGACATTATTGGCCCTTCTTTCTTAAGAGTTATAAACGAATCTCTACGAAATGGTATTTTCCCTCATCATTGGAAACAATCATCGGTTGTGCCAATAGAAAAGGTCAAAAAGACATTAAATCCCGCGGAGTTTCGACCGGTCAATATGCTAATAACGGAAAGTAAAATTTTAGAAAAAGTTGTTCACGGGCAACTACAAGCTTATATGGAAACTAACCATATTTTGACGGACTACCAATCTGGATTTAGGCAGCAGCATAGTTGTGAATCACTTCTAAATCTAGTTGTGACGGAATGGAAAACAGAAATAAAGGACAAAAAAGTGGTTGTTGCTGTTTTTCTGGACTTGCAAATGGCGTTCGAGACAATAGATCGGGATATACTTGTGCTAAAATTGGAAAAATACGGAATAAGAGGAGGAGAACTACAATGGTTCAAAAGTTATCTGTCAGATCGAACTCAAAGAACAAAGATATCTGATGACTTTTCGAGTGTCCTAGATTTAACGTTGGGTGTACCTCAAGGAGCAGTGTTGGGAACTCTTCTTTTCATCATTTACATAAACGATTTGGAGAAGGTGCTGCAGCATGCTAAAACCAGGCTTTTTGCGGATGATACTTTGCTGTATGTTACTGGAAATTCAGCGGATGACTGCATCAATCAACTAAATGCTGATCTGGATAGAGTAGGGGTCTATTTAAAAATGAACAAATTGAAGCTGAACACAAACAAAACAAAGGCAATTATAATAAATGGTGTTTCAGATATAAATATTATAAGTAATGGAGAAATAATTGAGAAAGTTGATGAGATAAAATACTTAGGGGTGGTTTTAGATAAGAAATTAAATTTTGAAGCTCATTTAAATTATGTGTGCAGTAAAATTGCTAAAAAATTGGGTTCTTCCAAAGGATTAGGCGCAAAATTTCATTAGTATGTGCAATAAGAATATATAATGTAATGATAAAACCACACTTCGAATATTGTTCAACGATACTTTTCTTAGGACCCAATCAAATGATTAATAGGTTACAAAAACTACAAAACAGAGGAATGAGATGTATTCTGATGTGTAACAGACTAACTCATATACAGTATATGTTAAATACTTTAAAATAGCTTTCAATTAATCAAAGAATGATAATGAATGTGATATTTTTTATATTCAAAATCAAAAACAATATGTTACCAAGATATCTATCTAGTCAAATAGTTTATGTTGCCGATGTACAGCCATATAACCTTAGAAGTGGTGGAAATTTTAGATTGCCATTTTCCACAACATCAAGATCTCAAAATGTATTATTGTATGTATAAGGGTTTCAAGTTATATAATACCTTGCCAAGTGATTTAAAATCGGAAAATAATGTGATCGCTTTTAAAAGAAAACTAGTTACGCATGTGAAAGCCAATTATAGCTAATAAAATCATTAAAACTAGTTATTTTATGCATATAAATAAATTTTTGTTAAACTTTTCATAAGATACCTATATAGATTATTAATAGTTACTATTGTAAATAATTAATAGCTGATGCTAAATAAATATATACATACATGCGTGTGTATGCTACTACTACTACTACTACTACTACAACCTCTTCCAAATTTACAGCGCAATTACTATTTGATGAAATTTGTTTTGAGTTCATTTCTGGTGGATTTTCGCATGATGTTTTTTGTTCCCAACTAAATAGTTACCTGGCTCATCCGAGTCATCGTCGTAGAAAGAGAGATAGATAGAGATAGATATATAGATAGAAAGAGCGAGAGAGAGAGCGAGAGAGAGAGCGAGAGAAAGAGCGAGAGCGAGAGAGCGAGAGAGAGAGCGAGAGAGAGAGAGCGGGAGAGAGAGAGAGAGAAAGAAAGAGAGAGACAGAGAGTTCGCGATATCGCTTATACTCTTAAGTCGGTTAAAAACGATTGTAGAGCAGACAAATAGAATTTATTCTTCAGGAAAACACGTACTTTAGCTACAAGAGTGTAGGCGCGACTGAGCACCGATTTCATTTCATTTATTTGGTGTATATAGGAAATAACACAGCATGATGTATCTCTAAAATAAAACATAAAGTGCTAAAGGCTGAGGCACCTGCCACGCCGTCGCGTCGTAACAATTTCTGATTTACGCCAAATACAATTCATATCTTAATGTCCTCAATTTATGACTCATGAATTTACTTTTCTTTTACGACTTGAAAAATGAATCCTTTGAGTGCCAAACATTCGACTTATGCTTAACTTTTTCATGACACAAAGTTGTGAAGCTGCGAGATGAGATAAATCCTGTGATCATAGCTTCGATTTGTACGTTGTACCTCACAGTTAATCATCAGCAAAGTGTGTTCTCCTCCAACAACAAATAGATATACCCAGAGGCAAGTAATGAAATACACACTTTGTTCCTTTATAAAAGTCGACAAACAATAACATTAGAGAATTTGAGTTTAAATTGCCTTGCTATCATTCTTACGTTCGATACAACTGACAATAATGTTCCTCCACGTTGTAGCTACGTAATTTTCTTCATATTCCTCTTATCCTGTTTTATGTTATTTAAAATAAATTGCTTGAAATATTGCAATTACCGTCAGTCAAGTATTTTTGAATCGACTTAGATTACCTTTCCGAATAAAAAAATTCTTTTGTCCTGTTTCATCAGACAAATCGAACGCGTAATACTGCGACCGAATCCACAGTCACAACATTGCATTGAAAGTTAGCAAAAATGTCATTAAAAGACATCGTTTCTCTTTCAGGGTTTTGTGTAAATGTGTGGATTCCGAATGAGCGACATTCCATTCAATCTACAAAATCGCAGCCCCCAAGGGACGTACCTATCCTACCCACCACCCACACGTGCTCGAGACACCTTTACACCTGGACTTCAAATAGAAAATCAACAGAACAAGACATCTGCCCGATCTTCTCTCTAAATCCTTTAATAGAACCATTTACACCTGTTGGCACGTACATCATGGGTTGAACGTGGTGTGCTTAGGACAGTGCGAGCCAAAAAAAAAAAAAAAAAAAAAAACAAGTGGAATATCAAGAAGGGCGCCGCCCCACACAGATGTTCAAAGGTATACTTTCCGCATATTTGGCACGTTGAATGTTTTCTTTTGTTTGGTCTTAACTACCTACTTTGCTGCAGGATGAATATTATCCTCCAGCTTATGATTCATTTCAACTTGTAATAGTAAATCGCTCAGGACTTTTGCTGAATACTAAGCGTTTTTTCTCTTTGTGAATGTGGGGAGGGGGGTGTGATTGTGTGGCGTTTGGTGGTCTATTATTTTATGACAAGCTAAGAACAATTTTCATAATTTAAGACAAAGGAAGATGAATTTCACCTGAGTAACAGCTATTAAAAATAAAACATGCATTATAGAGAGAGAGAAGATACAATAATACCAAAGTACAGGATCCTACAATAAAATCACAATAAAATCACATAAATAAGTTTTCACTCAAAAGAGTAATAGTATCGTTGTTTGTGTTGTGGTACCCGTGTCGTGATGGTTAGCATGTCTGTTAACAGAGAGGTTCGTGGTTCGAGTCCCAACAGAAGAAAAATGTTTTTCCATGGGTATCGTCTTTCACAAGGAATTGGTAAATCCTCCGTCAATAAACTCATTGCCATGAAAAGCAATTTCTTTCTCCTTTCCCTTCTTCTCTCTCGATTAGCCGTTATCGGAACCGGCAGAAAATTGTAGGTCCCCACCATTCCCTTACAAGGCATGGTTGTGAGAATTGCGCTATTCCCTGGAGCTCCTTGCTCTGTTTATTTTTTTATTTATCGTTGCTTGTGTGGCACGTAGCATCGTAGCATCGGAGGAAAAGAAGGAGGAGGAAGGAAAGGAGGAAAGGATAAAGATGAGGAGGAAAAAGAAGAGAAGGGAAAGAAAGAGGATGAAAACGAGAAGGTGGGAAACAAGGAGGAGGAAAAGGAGGAGGAGGAAAGGAGGAGGGGGAACAGGAGGAGGAGGAAAAGGAGAAGAAGGAAAAGGAGGAGGAGGAAAAAGAAGATGGAGGAGGAAAAGGTGCAGGAGGAAAAGGAGGCGAGAAAAAGGAGGAGGAGGAAAATGAGAAGGAGGGAAAGGAGGAAGAGGAAAAGGAGAAGGAGGAAAAGGAGTGGGAGGAAAGAAAGGAGATGGAGAAAAGTGAAGAAAATGAGAAAACGGGATGGGGGAAAAGGATATAAGGTAGATTACTCTAGAACTGCAGCACCATTGCTGCTCTAACGCTATCTGATACCTTAATAATATTCTCAATAAGCGACGTGTACGATTTCGATTCTTTCCGTCAATAACTTGTTCCAATAGTTCAGGTCTTACGATTTCTCACAGAGATAGTGCTTTACGAAGACCTAAGAAAGCTTTAGTTACAAAAACTGTGACCTCAAAATTTTCAATATGTTTGAAAAAAAAATTTAATAATTCAAGACCACTTCCCCTCATTTAAATGACTATTTCTTATGTCATCTGTCACAGGTTGAGTCATGGCAGCTGGACAAATATCTCCAGGGTCTTTCCCAAGGAAGCCAAAAGACTTGGGGTGCGATGGTCCAACTCCTACGCAAAATTAGAACTCGGACACGGCAAATGTTTTCTTAAATATTTTCTTTATTATACCAGTTTGAAAAGAAGAGCTGATAAAAATTATTGTTTACAATCGGTTCTGTTATTACGTTAATGCTTACACGGGTTTCAAGAAAAGGATCTTACAATGTTTATTGTTTTACAATCGGTTCTGTTTATGCAATCTTTAAATTAACTACAATTTCCTTTTGTTTACGTTAATCAAATAAAAAGGTAGAAACTGAATAATAGAGCCTGAAGGGCCTGTTTTATCTTCACCTTTCGTTGACTTTGTAGTAGTAAATGTGATTTTATTATTTCTTGATTATTTTATGGTGTACATAGTTCACAATTAGCATTGGCTTTTGCCGTCAGCCGAATAAAAGAGTTTTTATTTAATATATACAATAAGCTCCAAGTTTGTAATTTGTAATTTCAATCAAAATTAAATAGTTATTTTTATTTAGAAAGATTCATTTATAATATGTTGACGATAATTAAGTGCAGTTTTTATATACAGGCAAAGGAGGTTCCAGTTGTCTCCATTAAGTATCTGTATGATTTCTTCCACTGTGAGAGTACCTTCTCCCCAGACGGATACACGTATCTCCTTGAGAATAGGGCATCTTCCTATAAAGTGCTGGATATCTTCGCGAGATCTAAGGTTGCATAGGGAGCACTCTGGGCTTAGATCGGTCCTGTGGGGCATATAGTTGAGGGGTAAAAGTTCACCTCTGGCTTTGAGTATGGTGGAGATTACTTCTATACTGTTTGTATCGCAGAAATAGTTTTTGCTCTCTAGGTTGTGTTTCAGCAACTTATAAGTGGATCTCGTTTGGCTCTCGAGACTTTGCCTCCGGAAATTGTCGCGTGTGACGTCTGCAATCTTCTCGAATAGTTTTTGCTGGTTTCTGTTTAATTCATCAATGTTTGCAACTGTTAGTGAGATATTATGTTCCGTCCCAAGTCTCAACCATTCGTTATAGAACTGCAAGTTTCTGCTTTGAAGATGTTTGGCAATTTTATATACAAGACGATGGGTAGATTGCATCATAACTTTCCGAATATACGCGAAGTGTAATCCAAGTGTGTAGATGTTTAGTGGTTGAAGACCAGTCTCGAGATGGAGCATGTAGTTTAGGGTATTATGTGGGAGACGGAAAATTCTCTTGAGGAAGTATCTGAGCAGCTTTTCCACTTCTTCAGATTGGAAGATGCCCCAAACTTGAGCTGCATAACACATGATAGATCTCATCACTGCTTCGAAGATTTTGTACTTTGAGCTTGGCGCAATTTCTTTTTGCCGAGGACTGCTCTCCGACTGCAGTTTATCACGCGTTTGGATTCCTTCGGTTTTTCTTGGAAGTGTTTCCTGGAAGAAATTTGTGGAGTTAAAATGATTCCTAGGTATTTGTATTGCTTGACTTTTTCCAATTCTTCGTTTTGCCAGGTTTACTCATTTCTAGCATATCTCCCCATACCATTTCAAAAAATCATAATCTTTGACTTTGCAGTGTTGAGTTGTAAATTCCACGTGGTACAGTATCTTTGCAGTTGGTTTATCATCAGTTGCATTCCATTTGGGCTTTCTGCTAAAATGACAATATCATCAGCGTACAGTAGAAGCTTTATTTTCATGCCCGCGAAAGATATTCCACCCGGTAGAAAATCTACAAGGTCATCGAGAAATAATGAAAATAGAAGAGGACTCAGTAGGCAACCCTGCTTCACTCCTGTTTCCGTAGGAAACCATTCGGAAAGTATGTTTCCATCCCAGACTGCTTTCATGTTTTCGTTATAAAACGCTTTAGGTACTCTTAGCAGTTTCGTTGACACTCCCAGATTACTAAGTTTATATATTATATCGTTGAATTTGTTGACGACGGTATCGAGGCGAGGTCGGTAATTTACTACGCTGGTCGAAAGAAGTGCAACTTTTTACTGTATCACCTGGCGTGTTGGTCGTCTGGTCACTGTGAGCTATATTTGGGATAACCATTAATCTGTTAAGTTTAATAGACCCCACAAAAGAGTGCCCACTGGGTCCTGACGTTATGAGGCTGATTAAACCGGTTTCCTACTAACACGGGAACTGGGGTTGGCTATCAAAGTCGAACGAGCGGCGGATTTGGTACTTTCAATGGACCTTAGAAATGAGGTGTGCCTCCTGGGTCCTGGGTCCATCCTCAATGCAAGGCCAATTAAACCAATATTTCGGGAGCGAAATCGACTATTAGAGTCGATAAAGCGGCGGATTTGGTACTTTTAACCGTTACTGTTGGTAATGGTCCATCCTCAATGTAAGGCCAATTTTACTTTTGGTACTCTTAATGGACCTTATGAATTCGTTGTGCTCACTGGGTCCAGACGCACTATAAAGCCAATTATTCAAAACCCACACTATTTATGTTCGGGAGCGGAGACAGTTGACTATAAAAAGTCGATGGGCGGCAGATTTAATACTAAATAGGCCTTAGGAATGATTTGTGCCCACTGGATCCATACTACAAATCAAGGCCAATCAAACCAAATCAAAAATTGACTGTGCAAAGTCGGCAGAAAAGAAACTATAGCTTTTAATCAGAATGGTATTACCATAACTAAAGTTAGCTGGTAGTAGGTGGTTTCTCTTCCCTTTCTGGAGGCAATTTCACATCTACTTATCCACCTAACCATTTCGGCGGTAAGTAGTGGATGTGAACTCAAATAAATAAAAAAAACAATATGCAAAACAAATTTTTATCTTATCTTCTTCGCATGCAGCTTATGGATGATCGTCTCATAGCCAGTGTATGTTTGCTTTGGGGCGGCGAAGATCAAAAGTGTGACGTTGCGTCACAAAATCTTAAGAGAAAAATTTTACTCTCTCACTCAATCACTGATGCCGTAATTCGACCCCTGTTTAAAATGATACTTCTTTGCCAGTTTTTTTGTTTGCTGTGTGTATAGCGTTTCTTAAATGGTTGAAGGTGAATCACTGGATGCCAAGTCTCTGATTATTGACGTTGGAAGTCTTAGATTAACAATTGTGCCTATAAAGTTCGTCTGAGGATAAGTAAGTGATGATAAAATAAAGGTTTGCTACAGTAAGTATTTTAAAAACCTCCAACAGAACAAAAAAAAGTATAATGCGAAAAATTGAAATCGGAGGCTCCTTTAACAAGTGAAGTTTTCATATTTGGTTCTCGGAAAAAACAAGACTTTTTGCAATGAGGCTTCTTCTTTTCATGAACAGCACTACGAGTACATATTGCGTATTTGAATTAATCACGACTCTCCCATTTCTCTGATTGCCTGTGCCCGAAGTCGGGCTCGAGTTAAAATTGAGTAGCATTTTTAGTGAAATGAGTGTTGTGAAATGCATCAAAAGTTGTTTGCCGTCACGTAAATAGGCTCCACAGATTGTTATCGTTGCAAACCATCAACTCATACATCCTCACAGAAAATAGAAGCTGACCGACAAGCAGAAATATACAAATTGGTTTGCCAAAGATACGAGAAAAAGATCGTATCTATCAAAAAAAGTTTTCAATTAAAAAAGAAATTATTATGTTAAATCACCGAAGTATTTTATGAAAAGCTTAGTAAAGGTTGACTACTATTAAACCTTTACCCTCTAGAAATGACTACGTGATTTCGTTTTAAGCGAACCAACACGAGACACACAACTTTTCCTATAGAGACAAATCTTTTTACCCTTAATTGGTTCATGTAAGCTCTTGTAAGACACGTCCGTTTTAACTCCCAAGTGATATTGTTACGATCAAATAAAGAAAGGGATTTTCAATAGGAGGTTTCATCTTGACTAGCTCGCTATTTCTACAGGAGCCATAATTAGAGAACTGTGGAAATGATTAGTCTGTCTGTCTGTTACTTGGCAAGGTTCGAGCTTCGAATTTCAGAAACATAAAGTGAAAACAAATGATTTCTACTTGATCACCTTTCGCGAGGAGTAGGCAGTTACTCTGGTTCACGTCATGAAAAGCGCTTTTTCGATTAGCCGTTTGATTTCAGCAAACAATTTAAGATCCCTTCCATTCCATGATGAGTGATAGAAACGCGCTAGGCCCTGGAACTAGCCACTAAAAGTAGAACTCACTGCGAAAATGGCGACAACTGTGCGGACATAGTTCGTCATAATAACATATTTTTTGGGCGTAGTTCTCAGCCAGAAAATTAAAAAAAAAAAAAAAAAAAAAAAAAAAAAAAAAAAAAAAAAAAAATGGGGAAACCCAAGAATTATTTTAGAAAATCCTCTACACGATTGACCGTTTGGTGCAGTTTTTGGTAAGCTTCACCTCTCCGAAAATGTGGCTGATGCAGAAACTCTTACGTTAAATAAAAGATTTGGTGTGGCCAAAGTTTTACGATATTAATGTGATAGAGGTGACGTTTGCTTTCACCAATACTATATAACTTTTAAGGCTTTCGCGGTTGTTTATTGACATTTTAAATCTTTAAGGTTTCGGATTAGCCGCGTTAATATTAAAATATAAAATGAGTGCACTACTGTACTCACCCCGAACGTTTCGCTCAAGTTGCATTGAGCGTGGTCACCGGGAAACTGCTTTTTGAAGTGTTACTCTCTTCTTTGACTACGCAAGTTGTAGCGGTGCGTAGACGGTTCTATTTCACGCTGTTGTTGTTGCTGTGTAAAAGATTGGGAGCAAACAGTGCTCACTATATCGCTGGATGTTTTAATGGCTATTTGAATAGGCCGTGCGATGTTGATGACGGGGTCCCATGTACGCGACAATTTTATGCTGTCATCGCGATTGAAATTTTGATATCGTTTTATTTCGATCGCTTCGCGTATAAGCCGAGGGATATAATGAGGCTCGTGAGCTAAAACTTTAGCTTGATCGAAGTGAACCCAGTGATGTTCGCCTGGATTGTCTAGGATGTGCTCGACTATTGCCGACTTTTCCCGCTGTTTTTTGCTGACAGCACTTATGTGTTCTTTTAAGCGGGTGGCAACACTTCGTTGGGTTTGTCCCACATAAGAAGACCCGCAGCTGCAAGGGACTACATAGACGCCCGGAATCTGTAAAGGAAAGTGGTCCTTTGGTGATCGGAGGTAGTCTTTCACCTTTTTCGGTGGTAAAAAGATGGATTTTACACCGTACCTCTTCAACACTTTCCCAACTTTATCTGTTACGCCTTTTACGTATGGAAGAAAAGCTTTTTTATCTTCTTCATCCCTTTCCCGTGGCAAACTTGGCTTCCACGTTCTTTGCCTTTTGGAATACCCATTCGTTTTAAGGACGTTGTCCACAAAAGTAAGTTCAGCGGCGAGGTGGTCATTATCACATATTCTATGTGCTCGCTGAACTAACGTAGACACAACAGACCTCAAGTTTGCCGGATGGTGATGGGAAGTAGCATGCAAGTATCTGTTCGTATGGGTGCTCTTTCTATAGACTGTGTGTCCTAATGTGCCATTCATGTTCCTTGTTACTTTCACATCCAGAAATGCAATGGAATTATTGTTTTCTTTTTCCATCGTAAACATCAGCGATATAGTGAGCACTGTTTGCTCCCAATCTTTTACACAGCAACAACAACAGCGTGAAATAGAACCGTCTACGCACCGCTACAACTTGCGTAGTCAAAGAAGAGAGTAACACTTCAAAAAGCAGTTTCCCGGTGACCACGCTCAATGCAACTTGAGCGAAACGTTCGGGGTGAGTACAGTAGTGCACTCATTTTATATTTTAATATTAACGCGGCTAATCCGAAACCTTAAAGATTTAAAATGTTCACCAATACTGTTGATTGAATGATAATGTTTTCCATTACTTACAATTAAATAAACATTCGATGATTTGCGTAGCGGAATTATGAGTGTGCTTGCCTATTACGTGAGAGGTTCGACGTTTGAATTCAAAAAGCATAAAGGAATGTACCAAGAAAATTCGTTTTTTCGATTTTAGCGAGAGATTAACAAGTCCTCGGATAGTAATTTCACTGTCATGAAAAGCGCTTTCTAGCTTAGCCGTTCCGAATCAGCATAGAATTGTGGCCCCCTTCCAGTCCCTAGAAAATTGTGGTTGGGAGGAAAACATTAGATATTTTGATTTTATTTTTTATTGCCATACTCCTTTTTTTAACATATCGACATCAAACTATATGTTGAAAGAGCCTGTTTTTTTTATTTTTCACAATAGCATGTTAGTTTGTATCCATTCAGTGAACTTTGCAACATCCGTATATATAAGATATTCATCCCAAAAACAGCGAGATTCGGAATCTTCAGAATTAATTAATCCATACGATAATATTCCCCGCAACTGCCATTGTCTGCCCCTTTGAAGCATTAAGCCATTGCCAGAGTCTCCAACGCATAGACTATTCGCAACATGATTACGTGCGCAAAATGTTCGATTCGAAATTATATGCACAAAAGGTCTATTCCGATATATGCATTCAAAGTCGCTATCTATTGTCGCCGTAACAACTCTGGAAGGCATGGAACCATAAATAATTGGCACGCCACTTGCGCTTAAAATAGTTCCTGATACTCCAACAGTTTCAACTGAGGTCTCCTGCCACATACAAATTGGTTTTATTGCAAACGAGAACCTAGAACGATAAGTCAAGATTATACATTCAAAGTTAGACGTTAAGTATTGAATTTGCTACGTCACTCTATCCTTGAGCTGCATGAGAGCTATGTCAGCATCGGGATTGGGTACATCTTGTTTGTGATCTGGATGCTTTATAAACTGTTCGACACCATAGGAATTGATATGAGAAGACCTTTTTAACCGATTGGTCAGATTCAAGGTATTACCCAAGTACGCTCGTAAGTTCTCGACTCTTGTATTATAAGGGCAGTGAGCTGCAGTTATGACAGTTCGTGCTGATATTAGATTTCCTCCGCATCTATGAATATATGAGCCATTCTCTTTTTCGAAAATAACAACAATCCATGGAAATTCTGAAGGTTCCCTAACTGAACGGTTCCCAACGTTCGCTACGCCGCAAATTGAGTTAATGTACGAAAGGCTGGCCTGATTCGGTGCAACTAGAAGGACAACGTCTTTAAAGCTTAAACGTATGATCTGTTGATCGTACGCATCCCTCATCGAATTCGGAATATAAAATCTGGTCAAATTAGAACCTGCAAATTGAATCAAAGTTGAATTAGTTATATTCATGTTTACAAGTTGAACAAGATTACTTGAAGTGACTGATGGAAGTGGCGTCATCTGAGCTGTGTATGATGGGGCTGAGTCTGAGAGAGCGGTTAATGTGTGTTCCATAATGAATGTTGCACTTGGTAGAGGAACTAAGAAGTTATATTATTTATATATATGTATATACGATTAAGGTAATCAGTGCAAAGTGACAGTGTGCTTACCTTTCTCACCGGAACACACCAAGTTACCATTGATTCGTATTGAAGTAACTTGTGGGATGACATCTTGAAGTGGGAAGTCAACTTTGTATTTAATTGGTCTTCTTGAGCTTAAATAGTCAGACAATCTGTCTTTTTCAAAATTCAACGATAAAGCTCCCAAAAAGTCCTGCAAAAGAGAAATAAAAGTTTTTTTTTTTTCTTAAACGTTTCGCAAATCATTTTAAGTACTGGACAAATGGTGACGGTGAATCAAGGTCTTAAAGCATTCATTGATCTATTGGTTTCTAAATTGACTTTGATTGCATTGGCCACATATACTCAAATATATTTTTTCTACATTGGAAGGGATCGTTGACGTTTTCATACACAAAACCTCACTCTAAGACACATCCTCTGTCTCAAATGTAACATGCTTACCAAAAAGGAAAACTTTAGAGACCAGACTTCATAACCTTAACAGAACTGAATGCGCGCTTGACAGCGACTGATTTCGCAGTTGGCATTTTCATGGACATTGAAGGTGCTGTTTGACAAAGCTAACTTTGATGGCATGTGCAATGCCGACAGAAATCATGGTGTGGACGAATCATTAGTTTTGTGAATTAAGATAATGCCAATGAGTAGAACCGTGACAGTTGAAGCCAAGTGGGTACAAAATGATACAACAATAGTTATGAAGGGTTGTTCAAAAGGTGGAAATCTATCTGCTCTTCTGTGGTGCATACTGATCGACTCTTTGCCCTCATCACTCTTAAGCATATGCCAACGACTCAGTGCCACCGTGCTTTCAGCTCCAAGCTGTCTGATCCAGAGCACAGGCTACGATTGAATTCATTGACATCAGACAGCTAATGTGTTGCAAAACGTTCGCTTCATCAATCCTCTTAAAACCAGGGTTCTCTTCGCAGCACACAAGATATTAACTAGTCTCACCCAACTTACACTTAAAGGTATCAAGATTTCCTTCTGAAACATCCTCAACCATCTTGTAGTTGTCGTAGATAACAAGCTTCTTTGGCTCATACATGTTTAGTTTAGTCGAAAACTGCCCAAGCTCTATTGGTCTGCTGGCTATGTAAAAGAGCCTTTGGTAAAACATGGGTTTTTTCGCCGAAAATAGTCATTTGCATCTACACGGTTATGATATAAGACTAAGCATCACCTATGCGCCAGGTGCTTGGCGGAAGAAGCTCTCAATTAAATATGCTACTGCCTTGTTAATCAATTTTCAAACAACAATACTCTTGACTTGGCTGTACTCGAATCTTCCCAACACTCCTAGTGCTGCTCGACACACTGCTGAATCTTCCTAGCTTTGATACCATTATCATGGGGAGCATTGTAGTATTGGGAGACAAAAGACAATATATCTTATTACGAACATCTAATGGATATGCGGTTAGATACGACGATCCCAAAGCTCAAACTATGCGTCAAGCACCCACTGTCAAACATTCCGCCTGTTCAGAACTTTCCTGGAAAAAGGAAAGGATTGTTATCGGATCTTCACAGATGGTTCCAACACTGATGTCAGATCTGGCACTGTTGCCTTTGTATGGAGTGATGACATACAACTGCGACTGCATGCCTCATTAGGCGCAAACGCATTCTGCATTCGTCTTCCAAGTGGAAGGGTATGTCATCCAAATGGCTTTATGCTACCATACAAGCATCGAGCAATGGCTGAATGAGGAGAAGTATATTTGTGTGTCCAGTGACAGCCAAGCTGTGCTAGAGCCTTTCTTAGCCCTCTAACTACTTCGTGATTCGGGAAAGTCAAGACTTATCTGAATGCAGTCGGAAGACTAAATTCTTTGAGTCGCTTTTGGGTTCCAACCATTTCGGCATAATTGAAAGTGAAACATCCCATGAACTTGCGAGGCAAGAGTCTCAGAGAACTTTCTTAGGACCTGAACCGGTGCTTGGTTTGCCAAAGTCTACAGGTGAGGGTTTAAATCAAGGATTGAATCAGTGAGCACAATCGTCGATGGCATGCCTCCATTGGATGCAGAGAGCTGGGACGGCAGAAGGTATGGGGTGGGTGGGGTATATAATTGTAGAGAAGATGATGACACTGCGTAGCACTTCCATGAATATCCTGATTTTTCTCGAATCAGGTTAAAGGTAGCTGATATTGGCATGATAAGAGCCGGTAACCTAGGCCTATAAACCATGGTAGCGTCTTCTGGTCTTTCTCCGAACATCTTCAAAGCTATTACAGAAGTAGGCAACCATCTAGTATTTGAATGAGCCGGGGCACTTGTACGATAACTTTGGCGACATGAAATAAAAACGGGATTTGGTGGAGGGGTTCAATACAAAATAGCAATTGTTTTTCTAACTGCAAGGAAATATAACTGTACGGAAATTAATTGCACATGAGCACCTGTCTGATGAATTTTTATACTTTTATATCTTTTTTCAGTTCAATCAAATAACTTGCAGTTAGAAAAACAATTGCTATTTTCATATTTAGCATGAGCAGCTTAACCCTAAGGAAAAAGGGTTGAAATAATGAGCCCCCGCGAAGCGGGACATGCGTAATACCTAAACCAACCCCTTGATTTGAAAAAATCAAAGTAACTTTTTTACGTTCCTTAGAAACCCAAACGACTGCTGGTACTGGGCAGAAGTCATGACTCTAAAGGTGCAAAATGTTCGCTTTCAAATCTGATTGAGAGTATGTTAAGTGTGCAAAATATATCTTGACGATATTTCAAGTCAAGGAAAGTATATCATGGTAGGCTTCATAAAAAAATTAGTCTCACCATCGTTATGACTTCTGTGAAATTAGAGCAACGTTTCTATAAGGTAGTATTCCGTTGCTCTGTGTCAATTCCCGGTTGTCGAAAATCCGGTGTTTGCCAAGGCATCAGCCTTGTCCTTGCTAAGTGACGTTTGTAAGATTATTTCCCGCTCTGATTTATTCCTCTACGCAGACGAAGTTCTATCCACACTTCTTTATTCCTCTTTCCCTCAACAAGACTTTAATTCTTTTTTTAAAGGTGCCAAGAAAAATTTCTTGGAACTCAATGCTAGTAAGTGCCAATTTATGACTTTTCATGCAAACTCCTCCCTTCACTCTCTCGAACTTAAGACTTCTTTGATATGCCCATTCAAGTAGTGTTTTGTATACGCGATCTTGGCATTTATTGTAACCATTTGCATCGATCAAATTATTGCTAAAGCGAACTCTTCCCTTGGTTTTACTAAGGGCTGGTTCAAAAACTTACAAACCCTTATGTTACCCGATCGCTTGAGTGTATTATATTTATAATTTTTTTTTTTTAATGTATAAGGCGTAGTTCAACGCAAATAAAATAAAAATAACGGAATATCTACAACTCAACTCTTACCGAATGAACTGACCCAGATTGTGACAATTCGATCTCAACTTTTGTCTCTCCATCTGTCACACCTCGAACAGTTATCAATCCAATATGTTTGTTTCCTACTTTGGCATATTTGAATGTGTTTGGACAGGGTACACTCGGATATTGGCCTGATGATTCACCACAAAGCAGAGTTATTACCAAAATAACTTGTACAATTACACACCATGAACCTTGAAAGCACATTTTGTGTGTTTTCGTTCTAATTTATTTTTGATATCAGGGCACTTTTTTACTTAGGCTATGACTGTCTTAATCAGCTTAAACACTTACGATACGCACTTGATTCAGTTTACTGTCGAAAAGACGAGCTTTCATTACACTCGAACACAAATTTTTTGATCTGTGTTTCTAGATCTGTTATCATTCTACTTTCTGCTCAGAATACTGCACATTGAAAAGCTTTAATTAATCAGCTTCTTAATCAATAACTTAAGTGTGATTGAGCCCCAAAACGGCACACACACATTTGGCGAACATAAGTCTCGTATTAATTCTTCATTGCCTTCATTTACAACATACCCGGTAGCAAGTTGTTTTGCTGTTGTGTAGGTTCGGTGAGTATGTTCGTCCGTTGAAGGTTACCTTAAATCACGGTTCACGCGAAGCTGGTTGCCAGCCTCCTGTCAGCGACTGGTAGAACTATCAGTAAGTACGGTTGACAGTCTGGTTAAACACTAACCAGACTTTTTCAGCAAACAGGGACAGAAAGCCTCAGTTTTGGCCTTGAAACTGCATTTGAGAGCAATTGAGTTCAAAGCACATACAGCGATAACGTTGAAATAAATAAGAGAGACAGTACAATTTCAAATCTTTTGAAATAATCTTATCTTTCAAATTTGAATAGAATTTCCACAGATGATTACAAATGCATCTATTTTTGCGTTGACTTGAAATCACACTAGTTTGCTTTATACAGGGTGTTTTGCATAAGATGCGACAAAAGCTTAGGGCGGATAAATTTGGCCAAAGCAAGAAGAAAATCAAGAAGCGAGAGGGGGGGGGGGGCAAAATGTACGATCCGAGTACACACCAATGCCTTAATGAAGGAATGAAGGGACCTATAATTGTCTGCTGTTTTCGAACGGCTAAACGAGGAAGAACTTTTTATTGCAATGAATTTACTAGAGTAGGACCTTCCACTTCGTTGCGGAAGGAAAAACATTTTTGGTTTCTGTTTTGATTCGAACAGGGAATCTCACGAGTAACATCCAAAACACAATGAAGTATTATCGTCCATTCTTTGGTGTTGTAAGCAAGTACCCTATTGCCCAATTATGTTGTTGAACGTTACGGTCGCCGTAATTGCGTCTGAGAGGTAGCGATTGCCTGATTTTTTTTTTTTTAAATGAGTCCGAAGCAGCATATCCAACGTACGACCGAGAATTGTTGGGCATTTACCGTTCTTTAGTGCACTTCGAACATATCTTAGAAGGACGCAAATTTGAGATTTACTGCGATCATAAGCCGCTTTCGCCTTAATATCTGTTGACTGTTGCTTAACTGATTTTCACTTAGAGGAAACAAATAGTTTTTATTAGCTTAGTTTTATGAAAAAAAAAGTTATGACGCTCTACCTAATAGCAAAGTTGGTTTGAAATACTTGACTTTTTGGCTTGATGCGAAGACAAACATTGCCCAAAAAAAATTTATATAAACTTTTTTTTGTTGGTGACTAAGTTTCCTTCAAGTTACCTTTTGGAATTATTCACCCCTCGCCACTGCTCAGTTGCATTACATCAGCCAATTCACAACAAAAATTCGACACGTCTCCGAGAAAGAAAATGTCGTCCCAGATTTCCTGTCAAGAATCGAAACGATCGAGAACAGCACCATCGATTTCTATGCATTTGCTGAAGCTCAAAAGAGGGACGAATCACTGAAGTCATTGTTTGATAGTAAAACAACATCACTCCAGCTGAAGTCTGTTTGTATGCCAAATACAGACATCCGTCTCATGTGTGACGTTTCAGGTAATATTATTCGACCATTTGTACCTAAATCTTTTCGCAATCTCGTTATAGATAAAATGCACCGTTTGAGCCACCCTGGCATTTGTGCGACAACAAAGCTAGTCCAAGAACGTTACGTTTGGCCAAACATGAGAGTGGTCAATGAGAGATGGGTCAAGTGATGATACTTTTCTCGGTATAGTTCGTCCGCTTTTTTGTTTCCCGGTATGCCACTTTTACAGGGAACCCAGCAGAGTCTAACTTTATGCTGTGTGCCAAGAACCCAAAGCTCTTCTTGACATCAAGAAACAAGCTATGATTTGACAAGAGTGGCAGGAATCGTTTTTATTGCTGCAATGAAAAAAGTGATATCAGCATGTGAAAGGGCCATTATGTTTCGCAGCGTTTGTAACTGCCAAGATTCAATTTATTCAATTCAATTCAATTTATTTCCATAAAAATATAAATTACATTGATATATTAATTATATATTTATTAGAGCATCTGATAAATTTAACAATAAATTTTTTATAACTCATGAAAGCAAAGAAAACGAAAAATTAAGAAAGTAAAGTAACTAATATAGTTAAAGAAGTAATAGATAAATTAAGGACGATAGTAAAAAAAGAAAAAGAAGTAAAAAGAGTGGAAAAAGAAGAGATCAGTGAAAAAAAAAGAAAAGTTAGAAAGTCGGAAAGTATAAAATAGATTTAGTTAAGATGAGATAGGTGCAAAAATAATTTCCTCATGAATGTCGCATATGTGGTAGTGCTCTGCAACTCGATTGGTAGGGCATTCCATAAACGAACTGCAGATACATAAAAGGATCGTTCTGCAATGCTGTGCGTGAAACGAGGCAAAATTAATTTCAATCCTCTTTGAGATTGAGCAAAGCTTAGAGGTTCTTTAAGGTACATTGGACTTCGACCATGGATGATATTATGGAGTTTCAGAAGCAGCCTAAAGTTAAGATAATTATCAAGGTTCATACCAAATATCAAATTACGTAAATGTGAAACAGTATGTGTTTTTTGACCTTTATTGAGTATTTTAATTTGTTTGTTTATGGGCTACAGGTCAGTAGATAAAAAGAAAATAAATTCTTTTTTATTAAGACGACGTTTCGTTCATGATTATGAACATCATCAGGTTCGACAGTTTTTATTGCTTCTAACATGAAAAGAAATTATGATACATTTATACGTTCACTTATGCTTAAAAACTGAACTTACATTTAATACCAGTTTCACAAAATTATTATAGAAAAATTATACAACACTAAACATTTAAATACATATAAACATTTATATTGCACTTTTTATAATAATTTTAACATTAAAACTCGTTACTTGTACACAAGACTGTACAAGAACATTCATTTAACAAGACTAATAAGAAAAACGAAAACAGAATTTTATAACGTAACATGAAAAAATACTGCTGAGCGGTGTGTCATGGTGGTGTGCTTTGCTTCTTTTTCTTTCTCCTCTCAATCAGGTGTTGGTAATAGGGGCTCACGTTGTCAAGATCTGTTTTTCGGTTCATTGTGTTATTGGTGTTGATGATGTGTAAAGTCTCGATCGTCAGTCTTTTGTTGTAGTGGTTTTCTCTTTGCATTATTTTTGCGTCGTCATAGTTTGGCTGATGGTTGTTGGTGATACAATGGGTTGCCAACGCCGTTTTTTGCGATGACTTTGATTTTATGTCCGTCTTATGTCCTGATATTCTGTTTTTAAGTTTTTGTTTTGTTGTACCCACGTAAACCATATTGCACGTTTCTTCTTTGTGTCCGTTGCAGGTAATTTTATAGATTAAGTTGGATTCTTCCATAGGGTCAACTTTGCTTTTGATTCTGCTGAAGACCTGCCTCAATGTATTATTGGGACGCATTGCAATGTCGTATTTGTTTTTGTCAGTGAATCCACCTTGTTTGAACCGGTCTGCTATTTGTTTGATGTATGTAAACGATTTGTATATGGTGGGTTCCAAGTTATTTGAAACAGGAAGGTTTGTCTTTGGTTTTTGTTTGTTTAGGAGCGTATTAGAAATGTTGGTTGGAAAACTATTTACTTTCAATATGTCTTTAATTATATTTTTGTTTTTATCGTGAAACTCTGGGTCACTTATAGTGAGAACTCTATCTATCAGATTTTTGGCAGTGTTTAGAATGATCTGCTTTGGATGTTGAGAATTGAAGTTTATTATTCTCCCTGATGCCGTTGGTTTTCGAAACCAATCTAGTTTTAGATGTCCATCTCTTCTAACAACTATTGTGTCCAGGAATGGCAACGCTTGGTTTTGCTCCTTTTCAACTGTAAATTGGAGTTTTGGATGGTAGCTGTTTAAGGTTATCAGTATGTTTTCTATTTCATTTGTTTTTATGATAGCGAACATATCATCGACATATTTTACTAGTATTTTCGGTTTTTCTGTGATCTTATTTAAGCAGTTGGCTAGTAGGTCTTCCATTATAATATCTGCTATTATAGGTGATGCCGGGTTGCCCATTGGCATGCCATACCGTTGTTGGTAAACTTTGTCTTCCCAAACGAGATAGTTATTATCTACAATACAAAACCGAAGAAGCTCCATGAATGTTTGTCTTTTTATATTTGTATGTTCTTTGAGTCTGTCCCAATTTTTATTAATTATCTCTTGCGCTAATTTTACTGGTATGTTTGTGAACAGAGATATTACGTCAAACGATACGAGTAACTCATCTTTGTCAATCACGAGATGTTTAATTTTGTTTTTGAATTCTATCGAGTCTCTGACATTGTACTGTGAACCAGATGTTAAGTTCTTAAGAATCGTGATGAGATATCGTGAGAGATTGTAACAAGGAACTTAAGTTGATGAGCAGATTGGTCTTAGTGGCATGTTTTTTTTGTGTATTTTCGGTAGTCCGTAGATTCTTGGTGCTATCGGGTTATACGTAGTCATTCTTTGTTTTTCTGTTGCACTTATTATTTGAATGTCGAAAAGTTGTTTTATAAGTTTGTTGTTGGTTGTCTGTAATTTATTTGTAGGATCAGTTCTTATAGGCCAGTATGTATTTCTGTCCTCCATCAAGTTTTTCATCTTTGCTCTGTAATCTATAAGAACTGATCCTACAAATAAATTACAGACAACCAACAACAAACTTATAAAACAACTTTTCGACACTCAAATAATAAGTGCAACAGAAAAACAAAGAATGACTACGTATAACCCGATAGCACCAAGAATCTACGGACTACCGAAAATACACAAAAAAAACATGCCACTAAGACCAATCTGCTCATCAACTTAAGTTCCTTGTTACAATCTCTCACGATATCTCATCACGATTCTTAAGAACTTAACATCTGGTTCACAGTACAATGTCAGAGACTCGATAGAATTCAAAAACAAAATTAAACATCTCGTGATTGACAAAGATGAGTTACTCGTATCGTTTGACGTAATATCTCTGTTCACAAACATACCAGTAAAATTAGCGCAAGAGATAATTAATAAAAATTGGGACAGACTCAAAGAACATACAAATATAAAAAGACAAACATTCATGGAGCTTCTTCGGTTTTATGTATTGTAGATAATAACTATCTCGTTTGGGAAGACAAAGTTTACCAACAACGGTATGGCATGCCAATGGGCAACCCGGCATCACCTATAATAGCAGATATTATAATGGAAGACCTACTAGCCAACTGCTTAAATAAGATCACAGAAAAACCGAAAATACTAGTAAAATATGTCGATGATATGTTCGCTATCATAAAAACAAATGAAATAGAAAACATACTGATAACCTTAAACAGCTACCATCCAAAACTCCAATTTACAGTTGAAAAGGAGCAAAACCAAGCGTTGCCATTCCTGGACACAATAGTTGTTAGAAGAGATGGACATCTAAAACTAGATTGGTTTCGAAAACCAACGGCATCAGGGAGAATAATAAACTTCAATTCTCAACATCCAAAGCAGATCATTCTAAACACTGCCAAAAATCTGATAGATAGAGTTCTCACTATAAGTGACCCAGAGTTTCACGATAAAAACAAAAATATAATTAAAGACATATTGAAAGTAAATAGTTTTCCAACCAACATTTCTAATACGCTCCTAAACAAACAAAAACCAAAGACAAACCTTCCTGTTTCAAATAACTTGGAACCCACCATATACAAATCGTTTACATACATCAAACAAATAGCAGACCGGTTCAAACAAGGTGGATTCACTGACAAAAACAAATACGACATTGCAATGCGTCCCAATAATACATTGAGGCAGGTCTTCAGCAGAATAAAAAGCAAAGTTGACCCTATGGAAGAATCCAACTTAATCTACAAAATTACCTGCAACGGACACAAAGAAGAAACGTGCAATATGGTTTACGTGGGTACAACAAAACAAAAACTTAAAAACAGAATATCAGGACATAAGACGGACATAAAATCAAAGTCATCGCAAAAAACGGCGTTGGCAACCCATTGTATCACCAACAACCATCAGCCAAACTATGACGACGCAAAAATAATGCAAAGAGAAAACCACTACAACAAAAGACTGACGATCGAGACTTTACACATCATCAACACCAATAACACAATGAACCGAAAAACAGATCTTGACAACGTGAGCCCCTATTACCAACACCTGATTGAGAGGAGAAAGAAAAAGAAGCAAAGCACACCACCATGACACACCGCTCAGCAGTATTTTTTCATGTTACGTTATAAAATTCTGTTTTCGTTTTTCTTATTAGTCTTGTTAAATGAATGTTCTTGTACAGTCTTGTGTACAAGTAACGAGTTTTAATGTTAAAATTATTATAAAAAGTGCAATATAAATGTTTATATGTATTTAAATGTATAAAATGTACAAGTAACGAGTTTTAATGTTAAAATTATTATAAAAAGTGCAATATAAATGTTTATATGTATTTAAATGTTTAGTGTTGTATAATTTTTCTATAATAATTTTGTGAAACTGGTATTAAATGTAAGTTCAGTTTTTAAGCATAAGTGAACGTATAAATGTATCATAATTTCTTTTCATGTTAGAAGCAATAAAAACTGTCGGACCTGATGATGTTCATAATCATGAACGAAACGTCGTCTTAATAAAAAAGAATTTGTTTTCTTTTTATCTACTGACCTGTAGCCCATAAACAAACAAAGTAAATGTGAAACACTAGTGTGTCTACGAATAGAATGCACAAATCGAACACAATCATTGATAGCAACATTTAGTTTTCTTCTACAAACACAGTCTAAAGATGGAAAAACAGAGGCATTGTATGTAAAATAAGGCGAAATAAGTGATTTAACTAGTTGAAGTTTTAAGTTAATTACTTACTTAAGGTGGCGCTACAGTCCGGGTCGGACTAGGGCCTCAACCAACATGCTTCTCCAGCCAGCTCGGTCCCTAGCTAGCTGCCTCCAGTTTTGCACGCCAAGTTGGTTGAGGTCCTCTCCTACTTGCGTGCGCCACCTGAGTCGTGGTCTTTCTCTACTGCGCCGGCCGTCCCTCGGGATTGGATTCGAAGACTTTCCGGGCCGGAGCGTTGGTGTCCATTCGCTGTACATGACCCAGCCATCTAAGCCGCTGGACCTTGACTCGTTTGACAAGGTCAGTGTCGCTGTACAGCCCGTACAATTCGTGGTTGAATCTTCTTCTCCATTCTCCAAGGTCCATGCCTCTGCGCCATATAAACCGGGATGATAAGTGTCTTATACAGGGACACTTTAGTTGCTCGAGAGAGGTCTTTACTACTCAATTGCCCTCTTAGTCCGAAGAAACAACGATTGGCAAGAGTTATTCTTCGTTTGATTTCAGCGCTGGTGTCGTTGTCTGAGTTAATAGCGGCGCCTAGGTAGACAAAGTCCTTAACTACCTCAAAGTTATAGCTGTCTATTTTGACGTTCTGTCCAAGACGTCGGTGTTGGATGTCCTTTCTTGATGACAGCATATACTTGGTCTTGCCCTCATTTACCACCAAACCCATTTTCTCCGCTTCCGTCTCAATGCTCATAAGCGCTCCATTGACATCACACTGCGTTCTTCCAACTGTGTTAATATCGTCGGCATATCCGAGCAATTGAACGGACCTTTGAAAGATTGTACCTCTTGAAGTCTTAAGTTGGGCAACAATAAATGAGACGAAAACCTTAAACAGCGCAACCCATGGTAAATTTTCCTTATGGTGTCAGAAACTGCTTTACAACAATTAAGGTTGGTATTGATTTTGAATCCTAGGTAAGTGATATCTTTCACATAGGAGATTATTTCACAATTAAGGACAACTGGAGGAAATTCACCTGGGTTGAGCTCATTCCTTGCACACAACATAGCTACAGACTTAGAAGGGTTTAGTCTTAGAATATTTGTCTCAGACCAAGCAAAGATACGACTTAAGTCTTCATTCAATCTCACAATACAATCATCCATCAAACCAATTGCACTAAAAATATAAATCATAACATCGTCGGCATACAAATGAATCTGGCAGTTAGAAAAAACTTCTGGAAGGTCATCAATAAATAACGAGAATAACAGTGGGCCTAACACCGAGCCTTGGGGAATTCCAATATTGGCGATGTAACGTGCGCTTAGTCCGCAAAATAAAACTTCACCTTTCAATTTATTTCTATCACTTTTATTCAGTATCTATACTTAATTCGATCTCAACTCGACTTTTGCACTATCACTTGTATTCGGGCGGGCTATTTATATCGAATGACAGTAATATAAGAATTTGAGGTTCCGGTTTCCGTTTTAATTTTTTTTTTTTTTTTTTTATAATTAGCGCGCACATCAAGGGGTTATGACTACCCCTATATTGTTATAAAAACACAGTGCGAGCATTGATTGGACACGATCTTTCAAGTACATAACTACACAAGAGCTTGAGGGATGAATTGGAAAAATTAAACTGAGACTTAAGTTTGCAAATGAGAATGGAGTGGTCAATACTGTCAAAGGCATTAGAAAAGTCCAAAAGCATCAAAACCCCAAACCTGTCTGAGTCAAGAGCAAATCGGATGTCATTTGTTACTTTAATTGCCGCAGTTTCACAACTATGAAAGCTACGAAATCCAGATTGCCATGGAGTAAGTAAATGCCTTTCATTGAGGTATAACTGCATTTGATCATGCATTATTTTCTCAAGTAATTTACCAAGAAAAGATAATATACTTATAGGCCTGTACTCAGAAGGTTTAGAAATATTTGGCTTTTTTGATACTGGTATTAATCTTGAATTTTTCCATTCATTTGGAAACTCACTACAGTAAAGACAAAAATTGAAAATGTGGAGCAAATATTTCATAATTAATGGGAAAATCAGTTTTATCAATTTCGGGGACATATCATCGGGGCCTACTGCATTAAATCTAATCGATTTAATTGAATTAACAATCTCAGAAACACCGATACATACGAAACTAAATGAACTAACCCGTTGGTTCGTACCTTCCCGATGAAAAAATCAAAGCAACTTACTAACGCTCCTTAAAAACCCAAACGACTGCTGGAACTAGGCAGGAGTCATGACATTAAAGGTGCAAAATGTTCGCTTTCAAATCTGATTGAGAGTATGTTAAGTTTGCAAAATATATCTTGACGATATTTCAAGTCAAGGAAAGTATATCATGGTAGGCTTCATAAAAAAATTAGTCTCACCCTCGTCATGACTTCTGTGAAATTAGAGCAACGTTTCTATAAGGTAGTATTATATTACATTGCTCTGTGTCAATTCCCGGTTGTCGAAAATCCGGTATTTGCCAAGGCATCAGCCTTGTCCTTGCTAAGTGACGTTTGTAAGATTATTTCCCGCTCTGATTTATTCCTCTACGCAGACGAAGTTCTATCCACACTTCTTTATTCCTCTTTCCCTCAACAAGACTTTAATTCTTTTTTTAAAGGTGCCAAGAAAAATTTCTTGGAACTCAATGCTAGTAAGTGCCAATTTATGACTTTTCACGCAAACTCCTCCCTTCACTCTCTCGAACTTAAGACGTCTTGAACATGCCCATTACAGTAGTGTTTTCTATACGCGATCTTGGCATTTATTGTGACCATTTGCATCGATCAAAGCTAAAGCGAACTCCTCCCTTGAGGGCTGATCCAAAAAACTTACAAACACCGATCACTTGAGTGTATTTTAATTATTGTCTTTAGTATTTTTTTATTTAAATTGTTTAAGGCTTGAACTACGCCAAATAAAATAAAAATAACGGAATATCTACAAACCAACTCTTACCGAATGAACTGACCCAGATTGTGACAATTCGATCTCAACTTTTGTCTCTCCATCTGTCACACCTCGAACAGTTATCAATCCAATATGTTTGTTTCCTACTTTGGCATATTTGAATGTGTTTGGACAGGGTACACTCGGATATTGGCCTGATGATTCACCACAAAGCAGAGTTATTACCAAAATAACTTGTACAATTACACACCATGAACCTTGAAAGCACATTTTGTGTGTTTTCGTTCTTATTTATTTTTGATAGCAGGGCACTTTTTTACTTAGGCTATGACTGTCTTAATCAGCTTAAACACTTACGATACGCACTTGATTCAGTTTACTGTCGAAAAGACGAGCTTTCATTACACTCGAACACAAATTTTTTGATCTGTGTTTCTAGATCTGTTATCATTCTACTTTCTGCTCAAAATACTGCACATTGAAAAGCTTTAATTAATCAGCTTCTTAATCAATAACTTAAGTGTGATTGAGCCCCAAAACGGCACACACACATTTGGCGAACATAAGTCTCGTATTAATTCTTCATTGCCTTCATTTACAACATACCCGGTAGCAAGTTGTTTTGCTGTTGTGTAGGTTCGGTGAGTATGTTCGTCCGTTGAAGGTTACCTTAAATCACGGTTCACGCGAAGCTGGTTGCCAGCCTCCTGTCAGCGACTGGAAGAACTATCAGTAAGTACGGTTGACAGTCTGGTTAAACTAAACACTAACCAGACTTTTTCAGCAAACAGGGGCAGAAAGCCTCAGTTTTGGCCTTGAAACTGCATTTGAGAGCAATTGAGTTCAAAGCACATACAGCGATAACGTTGAAATAAATAAGAGAGACAGTACAATTTAAAATCGTTTGAAATAATCTTATCTTTCAAATTTGAATAGAATTTCCACAGATGATTACAAATGCATCTATTTTTGCGTTGACTTGAAATCACACTAGTTTGCTTTATACAGGGTGTTTTGCATAAGATGCGACAAAAGCTTAGGGCGGATAGATTTGGCCAAAGCAAGAAGAAAATCAAGAAGCGAGAGGGGGGGGGGGGGGGGGGGGGCAAAATGTACGATCCGGGTACACACCAATGCCTTAATGAACGAATTAAGGGACCTATAATTGTCTGGTGTTTTCGAACGGCTAAACGAGAAAGAACTTTTTATTGCAATGAATTTACTAAAGTAGGACCTTCCACTTCGTTGCGGAAGGAAAAACATTTTTGGTTTCTGTTTTGATTCGAACAGGGAATCTCACGAGTAACATCCAAAACACAGTGAAGTATTATCATTCATTCTGTGGTGTTGTAAGTGTTGGAACGCAACTACCCTATTGCCCAATCATGTTGTTGAACGTTACGGACAACGTAATTGCGTCTGAGAGGTAGCGATTGCTGGACTGGAACCATCCCTTCACCATTAAAGGTGAAGATAGACTCCTTCCATTTTCCAACATCCTGGATAATACGTATTATTCAGAGCTTTATAACGTGGTGTGAATGTCGATCACTGCTAGGGGAGATTTCGCAGCATTGTATGTTGAGTATGCCACCAATTACAGCTGATTTCTTTTTTTTGTTCGTGCACAATATTTTTTCGAGCTCCGCAACGGATAGGGTCTTATTCCGTTTTCGTTCAGCGATGACTCCAACTGCAAGTTGATCGTCATGGAACTTAGTGGAACAGGGATTCTCAGATTTCTCAGATAGAAATTATAGACACCTGCCGAAGTAACTAAGCCACTGCCTTTACTATATCTTAAGTGTCTCAAACTACGAGGTTCTGGTTATCCAAAATGTCATTTTCTCGTTCTATTCCTCCTGTCAAAAAACTGTTGTCGTACTCTGTAGTAACTAGACGTTTTATAAACTTTAAGTAGTTCTGATCTTTTCAATTAATCATTTTCAGAAACTTTTTCAGGTGGCTAGAGTTTTTTCCGAATTTTGTTGTTTAGGTTAGGTTAGGTAGAATGTGCTGACGGTTGATCTTATTTCCGCCACACTTAGATCAATGAAGATCCATTGTGATACCCTGGAGTATTGTCGCGTCCTAAAAACATTTGAGCAATATGTGTGGTCAGTTTTCAACCAATTTGTGGCTTTAATGAAGTTCAACAGGCTGTTTCTTGGATCTGATAATTCTTCTAGTTAGTTGAAGAAAAAATTGCTTAGAAATTTTTTCCTGGTGTGGCGGATCTTCGTCATTGCATCCTCTGCTTAAGTCATCATACAAACATCATACAAACATCATATTCTCTTTTTGTGGTAATCTTCAAACGATGAATATCAGTAAACTGTTAAATATTAAACAGCAATTAAAAACAAAATCCGAAAATCCGTCCATAAGGTGGTTGTGTTATTGATTTGTTAATGATTCGTTAATGATATGGATCAGTAAACTGATTGGGCAAAAATTGAAGTCTTGACAGGAGTCTACTGTTACGTTCCTGTACATATGCTCATTGTGTTATGTCATTTTGAAAACTTCGTTATCTGTAGTGTACGAATTTCATCCTCCAATTATGCTGCATATATCCGTCAATTTCAACGCTCGACAGATTCCTGTTTAAAAACAAAGCGACACCGTTTGAAAGATTTCCATGAGACGCAACCTGAAAAGCGCGGCCATCGTGTTCTTTCGTAGTTGTGTATGATTAAATTTCCGCGTACTTATCCAGTTCCTCAAGATCACTCAAAAGCAGTATGACGGCACGCGGTTAGTTCACATTGATAAATTTTGCTCCTAATCGTCGCGTCGGCGTCGCTTAGTCGAACAATTTCTCATCTGTCATAGTAATTGAAAGACTTCTAGCTCAATAACAGCTCAAAAGCGTTGTTGCTCCTTACCGTCTTCTACCAATTTCTCATATGTCAAAGTCAGTCAAAGGCTTCAACTTAAGATCTGCAGCTAGCTGTATTGTTGTCACTTCAACCTTTTGGTTGTCTGTAGGTCGACGCGACGTGGAATCCAAAATGGAGGATCCCCAGTCAATTGAATAGCTGGCCCCCATTGGATTTGATTCAGTTTTGCTGAGAGTTGAGTTCAGTGCATAAGAAAAGTTTCTTTCCTGAATATCCGATCTATCCTCATCCTCACTTGTGCCTGAATTACACATAGAGCGAAGACTTTTGAAGCAGATTGCTGTGTTGCTGTGTTTTGAAGATTTTTCAAAACATTATACGAAATTAAAAAAGTACATTCGTATCTATTTATCAACAACTGGCATAGTTTTCCAATTATTGGCACTAGTGAAACCAATGACTGGCATATTCAAAGTGGCCTAACAACCTGAGGCCTAGTGCCTATTAGCCCACTGATTGTCACCGCCACCAATGATTGGGTATATTCTAACAATAAGATTTAGCCTAACCTGAAACTACCGGTTCACATCCAACTTATTCGTCTCAAAAGTGGTTTGAACAAAGTGAGGCCACTCTGAATATTGCTAGCACGTTTCATCATTTTTCATGGAAACTAATAGGCTTGACATACGACGGACTGTTCAAGAAAGTGTGTGACTTGATGGGTAGAATTCTCGACGTAGCCGTCTACGTAGCTACGCTATAGTTTGTTATTAAAAAAAAAAATTAAAACTGCATCCCTCTATTCCACAGTAAAAAAAATTGCCAAAGGTCTTCAGTCTTTTTTATTGTCCTTTAAAAACATAAACTTCACACCGAAAGCCCTTTGTTACACAGTCTCAAACAGAGTTTAGTTTTTAAAAAAAATTATCTTTATTTGCTATCACGTTATAAACGCCAGCAAAACAATATTTGCTTCTGGCAACATTGGAACTTGGAAGATTAAGGTCGAATGTAAACGAAGTAGAGTTCTCAATCAAATTTTATCTAATCGTCTTTTTCTCATTTTCTGTCCTCCATATTTCCTTGTAATCTTTTGAAAACACCTCATTTCCCCATGACATTGACACAGGTAGTCCATGGTTGATCATGAAAGCGTACCTACCTACTCAAGCTATCATCAACGCAAAAGGCAAGCAAGCCTGCTAACAGGAATGCAGCCTATTGATATCAACAAAGCAAACAATAGAAGAATTAAGGAAGGACTGTTTCTGAATTTAGTCTTTAACAGAAGAGTTTGCTTGGCCTAGAGCCATAAACGTGCTAAGTGGCGATTTAATTTTAAAATTTGTGTTTGTTTGGTGGCTAAATTCTCCTTAGAATTTTTCGCATTTCCTCCCAAGTTGGTTTACTTTATTGTGTGAAAATTTGTTGATGATAATAGCCTTCGTAGGGAAAAAATACGTGGTTTGTATCGCGTGAAAAGTCACCAACAGGCGTTGACCTGGCTCATTTTTATTCTTTTTGGCTTTTCCTCGTTTTTTTTTTTTTTGTTCTTCTTTCTTTTCGCGCGTGTGTCTATAAACAGGAGCAAGGTGTGTTCATTTGCAAAGCATACAATTTTCCTTTTTAGCGGAAAATTGTTTTATGGGGTGTTTCCACCGCACAAGCACCCATTAAACCACTGGTCAGGACTTTGCCATTCAAAGCAAAAGGTGCGGCTGGGAATATACTTGCATTTTGTGGGCTATTTGCTCTGTATAGTGTACTTAAAGTTTCCTTTTTAACGCAACCACATGGACTATTAGCAATCCGATGCTAATTGAGGTGTGTTTACTTTGGTGTGGTAGTGTTCTCTGGTGGTGGTTTGTTGGCGATGTTAACACTGAAGCTGAGCCAACTATAGAGGAAGTCTTTGAGTAGATAGTTAAACTATGTAGTAATACAGGACATGAAATGAAGGTATTTTAGAAGGAAGGGAGCACTTCAAAGCTATAGTGAAATTTTCATTAAACTGTAGGTATGTCTTGATTGCTTCGGATTGAAAAGCAGTGTAGAAGTAGATGAAAGTTTTGAATTTAATTAGCTACTTGGATTACGTTTGAAAACTTTTTTGCTTCAAAATTGAAATTGGGGTGTGCTTTTGCTTCTATTTGTTTAAAAGAAGTAAAAATCCTTCAAAAAAAGAGTCTAGAAAGCTGGGTGGTGTTGGTGGGAGACGTAGAAACTGATATTTCAATTATTTTTACTTTAATCCTCGGTGATCACGTCTATATTCGCTCGCCAAACTATAGTATGTGCGAGTGTTGAACAATGGAAAAAGAGCATCACTATAAGGTTCTGCGATTAATAAACGACTGTTGACTGTCCACATCTTAGTGGTCAAAAATCTGAACGAGCTACTCTAGCGTATTTGGTTTAAAATTCATTCAGGATCGGGTAGGGGTCAACTCGCGGTTTTTTTCTCGCTCGTTTTCGCGCGAAATTTGTGAACAGGAGATACTATTTTAGATAATTGCAGGAATAAATTCAACCAAGCAAAGGGCAACGTAAGAAATGAGTGGGTAGTTGTCAATAGCATCCTTAACAAGTCGTCTGCTCAAAAATTACTATCGGCAATCAATATCCATAACAGCTTTGCTAATGATAAAGTTGGAATTGCTAATGCATTCTATGACTATTTCTCAACAGTGCCGCACAACTTAATAGTTTCTTCGGGCACATTTGCGGCCTCCCCTTGCATTTCTGATTGCATCCGAGAGAACCTTTTCAAAGACAAAGCTTTGTGTTTGAACCAAAAACTGATTTTGAGGTCCTCAAAATAATTGGAATTTTAAAAAATTAAAATTCTTCGGGCAATGATGGTATTTTCAATCTGTGCTTAAATAATGTATCTTGATTTTTAACTGACAAACATTTTCAATTAAAGTATTTTTTGTGGTAGACTTCCTGAGGCTCTCAAATGTGCTTATGTCTTACCCCTTTTCAAAAAAGGAGCTGCAAACGAACTATGGAATTGTAGGCTAATCTCGCTATTACCATCTATAAGTAAGGTATTTGAAAAAGCTGTAAAAAATAGAATGGTCAGCTTTTTAGAGACAACAAAGTTTTTCAGCGACGTTCAGTTAGGCTTCCAAAGTCACAAATCTACAGAAGATGCCTTGCTACGCTTCTACTCTCAAATTTTTGCTAATCTTGAACTGAAAAAGAGTATTCGTGGACATTTCAAAAGCATTTGACACGGTAGATCACAATATACTGCTAGGGAGAATTGTGAATGCAGGGTTCAGAGGCTTTATTTGTCAATGGTTCAGATCATATTTGGAAAACAGAAAGCAAAGAGTTTAACTAGGAGGCATTGAGAGTGATGTCAAGTCAATTAATTTGGGAGTAACACAGGGATCCCTTCTAAGACCAGTGCTGTTTTTAATATACATAAATTCGTTATTTCGATTGCCTTTTTAATGCATTTTGACGGCTTTTGCAGACGATGTGGGTTTTAATTATAGTGCAAACAGTTCTCTCAATCTCACAGCCGATTTGAATTGGGATCTTAATTTATTAAGGATTTGGTTTGCTGTGCATAGACTAGTTATCAGTTCAAAAACTAATTTCATGTTTTTTAATCCATCAGGGCGTCAGATAAATGATACTGATATCTAGTTTCATGCTACAGATTGCCAAAAGTTCAAGCTTTTGAATTGTTGTTGTAGCTCAAATTTCACTCCTTGCACTTTCTCTATTTATGGCGGATGCACCGATGAGTGTTTAAGGATTGAGAATGTCGGTGAATTCAAATACTAAGGTTTGATAATTGATTCGAATATGAGCTTTTATAATCACAGTGAAAGTCTTAGATAGTATTTTCATGGAACTTTAAGATATTTTATACTATCTTAGAAATATTTGTTTGCTCCAGCTCCTTTCCCTCACAAAGCATGGTTGTGAGAAATGCACTGGGCCTTGGGTTCCTCGCTCTGTTGCGCCACCCTGTTTATTTTTTTTATTTTAGCTCCTTATGAAAATTTATTACGACATCTTTCATTCGAAATTACAATATGGAATTTTACATACATATTATGTATGTTTTAGGAACTTATTTCAACAAAATTCAGTCGTATGTCGTCGTTCTCCACAAAGAAACCAGCATCAGAACCCTCGTCGGTCTTGGAGCCATCTGTGAAGATACGATAACAATTCTTTCCAGGCTCAGATCCTGGAGTGAACCAGTCCTGAACCGAAGGAAAGTTGACTGATTAATTTTGACGCAGTTTGAGCCTTGGGATCATCGTGTAAGACGGCATATCCATTAGACGTGAGTCAAATGATATGCTGCTTGCGAGCTCCTCAAAGCTCCAGTGCGAATTGTGCCAGAGACCACATCTCTTTATACGAGAAATGGTCTTGAGAGTACACCCCATGATGTAGGTATCAAGGGGAGAAAGATTCAACACCAAGACAAATTGTTCTTTGAAGTTTGGCAAACGAGGCAATAACGTATTTACCCGAGAGCTTATTCCACCAAACAACTGACGCATAGAAGATGATTGGTCTTATCATATCCGTACCTATAGATCCAAAGGACCCTTTTCGGTGAAAAACCCCATGTCCTGCCAAAGGCTCGTTTACATTGCCAGAAAACTGACAGTGCTTTAGAAGTTTTAGAGTCGACATGTTTAGACCAAAGAAGTTTGTTATCCAGTATTACTCCTAGATGTTTGACTTTATTTGAAAAGGGGATATTGACGCCTTTAAGCGTAAGTTGGGTAGGATAGCGTACACGTCTTCTGTCAAAAAAAAAACTCACCTTCTCCCTTGCGGAATCCAAATTAGAGTGTGTGCACAATTTTTCGTGTACACAATAAAAAATAAAAAATAACAAGATCTAAAAAAAAAAAATAACAATAAAAATTCACTCTTGCGCAATCTAGCTCCTGGTACCCGTGGCTTGATAGTCAGCATTTCTGCCCGTTAACCCAGAGGTTCGTGGTTCGAATCCCAGAAGAGGCCAATCCTGTTTTTGCAGCTTCTGTCTACTTCAGTGCTCGTTGAAGCAGCGAGAGAGAGAGAGTTGAAGAGCGAGTAGTTCTATAGGCTTTAAGAGATTAAGCTTAAAAAGCATGGCTCTATACAGCTCCTCTCTGTAAATATTGTCATACGCGGTTGGCAGTATTGTATTCTCGCGTTTTTTCCAAGATCTGCCGTAATGTGAAAATTTGGCCTATCTCTGGTCTAAAATCACATTGATAAAAAGTTATCAAGTTGTTGACGCGGGGTTATATTACAGCAGACAAGCGACTTTAAAGATGCTTAGCTATTCCTTTATAATTGGCGCAATTGTGGGGGTCTCCCATTTTTAGTATTGGACATACGATACTGAGGTTCCATTCATCGCGCATCTTTTTCATCCCACCATATCATTAATATCAGCTGGTACATGCTCCTTTCCAACTCCAGCTGCCTTGAAAAGTGCGGCATCAGGGCCATCTGCACCTGCAGTCTTATTTGATATAAGTTTAACTTCCTGTAGGTCAGGAGGACGGCATTCTTGATCATCGTTCAAGTTAAACGATGCATTCCGCCTGACAACGCAATAGTCTGCTCTGAAAACAATTTGCTGTAATTTGCGTTTGTATCCAAGTCTTCATCTTTTTAAGGATCTGAAAATTTTCCAGTTCACCATTTGTTCTGTTGTAAGGTTCTAAATGAATTTTTCAAAAGATCAGGTAGCCGATTTATAAGAATCATCTCGAATTACAATATTCGAGTTAATCTGTTAAACCAAGTTTCCATACCAAATTCTCGTTCAGCTGCATTTCGTAGATCTTTCCATGTCGTGTCTTGTCGCCTGTTCAACAAGCTTAGTTGCCCCAGATGTTCTGATGAAATAGTAGGTTTTAAATCAATTTTTCTTTTTTAAATATGTCACGACTAATATTATTTTGAAAGTCAAATAATATGTAACTTCTTACTAGATTTGCTTGTTTCCAAGCACCGTGTTATAGGTTCATTGAGTACATAGTTTACTCTATGAAAATGTTCAAAAAATAATCTTTGTACTCGTAGCACTTTTAGAGGAACATTTATTTTTACCAACGAAAGTAGAAAGGAGCAATAAATTCGATACGCAAGAATATCGCGAAAGCTACCCTTAGGTTACGTCTTCGAGTTTTAAGTTGTTGAAGATCTAGAAGGTATCATCTTGTGCCATAAAAAGGCATTCGAATATTCTAATTAAGTCTCTATATTGCTGTTTAAGTAAAACGTTTTCGAATACTTTCAACTCGATTAGAGTGTACAGTATAGTATAAGTTCCAAGCCACACAGCTATATTCAGGTACGGGCTTAACATAGCAGTAATATAGCTTTTTAAAAGTGAAAGGGTCCGAGAATTCTTTAGAATTTCGGAAGATAAAACCTAGTAAAAAGTTAGCTTTATCTACAATGCAGTCGATGCTTAAAGAAAACGTTAATTTGGAATCAAAGATGACTCCTAGACCCTTTTTTTGGAAACTATTTGAAGATTGATGCCGTTTATTGAAAAGGTAAAATCTGATAATTCAAAGCCGCGACAAAAGGTTATGTAGTCGCATTTAGACACATTAAGATGTCATTGGTGTGCAGAACACCAGCAAAGTAACCTATCTAAATCGTTTTGAAGTAGAACTCGATCAGATGCCGTTCTAATACAATTTAGTAACTTAATATCACCTGCAAACATAAGAAAGAGAGGCGATTCAATGATATGAGGGATAACATTAACAAAAAGAAGAAAGAGCAAAGGTCCAAGGTGGCCTCTTTAAGGAACACCAGAGTAGCAGGTATTGGAAGTGATAAAGACGAACTTTAGTTGACGTATTGGGTTCGACCTACCAGATATGATTCTAACCATAGCAGAAAGCTCGAAGAAAACCTAATGCAGACAGTTAAGCAACTAAAATAATAGTGATTGACTCATCAGACTGAAAACCACATTCAAGGTTACTTGTAACCTCATTACAAAGAATTGTTAAACTTGTTACTGTAGATCTTCCAGAGACGAAACCATGTCGAAACGAGGAAATGATATCTTGGTCATGAAAGTCAATTTGTTGTAGGTAAACAATTATTTCAAATAACTTCGGAATGGTTGAAATTTTACCTATAATGCGATAATTGGTGACATCTTGCTTAGGTCCCGATGAGTGAATGAGAATAATATAAGAGATTTTTCAATGACTCAAAACGAAAACATCTCGAATTGTTGATAAATTTTTTTTTTTTTTTTTTTTTTTATAATTAGCGTGCACATCAAGGGGTTATGACTACCCTTATAATGTTATAAAAACACAGTGCGAGCATTTTGGAAAATAGGAGAGGATTTGAAAGGAGACACCGATGCACGTTGCTTTTGAATCTTTATAAATCGTAATGCGGGGGAAACACAGAGCCAGGTAAAGCATTCCACATTCGGGTGGTGCGACAAAAATAAGAATCTCTATACTTGACTGTACGCCCGAAGTTGGGCTAAAAGCAGAACTGATGGGCATTCCTAGCGAGGCGGGTGTTGCGGCTAAATTGTTTCAAGGGAGGAATGCAGCTGGCTATTTCACTAGAGCACAGTTTTGGGCGGATGAATGCCTTATAAATTGTAGCCAGATCAGAAGGGGTGAAGAATTTCCTGCATCGTCTCAAGAAACCTAAGCATTTAGCAGCGTTTTTGGCGACTTCAAATATGTGGTCGTTCTAACGAAGATCATCGTTTACACACATACCAAGTACTGACAGCTTTTCGGTTTCTTCGATACAGGTACCATTCATGGATAATGGCAAAGGGGGAATGTTAAGCTTCAACGACAAGAGACAGCATTGAGTTTTCGAAGCATTGCATTCTACTCGGTTCATTAGACCCTATATGCAACAATGCTGTCAAGGTCAGAATTCAATGAGCTTATCATACGCAACCGTCCCAATTCCACATCCGAAGAGCAGGGACGTGAATTTGGAAACGAATATGAAAAGCTGAGGGTCGAGTCGTCAGCAAAACAATTAAGTGGATTAGAAGTTTCAGACAAGAGATCATTAATGAAAATGAGGAAGAGAGTCGGAGACAAAACGGAGCCCTGGGGCACACCAGCATTTATTAAGTGGGTATCAGACTTGAAGCCACCCAACACAACTTGTATTGAACGGTCGGAAAGGTAATTTCTAATCCAACGAAGAAGAGACTCACCGATACCAAAAGCACGCATTTTCGATAAAAGAGCCTGAGGCCAAACTCTATCAAATGCTTTAGAAATATCAAGCGCAATAATCTTACTTTCTCCATCAGGTCGATTATGACGGCTGTAATATACGGTCGTTACAAACGATATACATTTTCTTACAGAGCGCGAATTTTGAAAGTAAATTTCAACAATCTACAATCGTTATTCGTTTGTAAGTCTTTCCATGAACGAATAGCAGAGTATACTAAAACCATTTTACTTCGACAGATGGCGTTTGGACGCCACGCCGCTACCAACTAGTGCGATCAACCTGAAAATGAACCTATATATGCTGTTGGCAAACACAAGACAAAGAACAACGACGAATTGCACTTCGAGATAGTACAGGACTTTGTCTACCTAAAATCTGCTATTAGGAAAATAACCTCAGTGGGGAGCACAAATGGAGAGTAACACTCTCCAACCGTTGTTTCTTAATTAATCTTGTTATATTATCTTATTAAGATGGCAATTGAGAAACGAAACCCTCTAAAAATACAAAGGAAACTCTTTATAGGATCTTAATTTTCCCAGTTCTTCTATACGGCGCCCAGTCATGGACCTTATCTCAAGCGGATATGGAAATATCTCGTTTTTTTGAAAAAAAAAAAAGTAGGTAGTCCGAATGATCTTTGGTCACTTATGTTGTCATAACATAAGTGATCAAAGTGTGGAGAAGAAGATAAAACCACTAGCTGTATGAAGTGTGGTAAGGTATGCATCGAGAGGGTTTGATAGATGGGACATGTAGAGCGATTGGATTGCAACGACGAGTCTTCAAATTCACTCTTCAGGAAAGTGAAGTTTAGGTTTAGTTGGAACAGTGAAGTGGTTTCTTCTGTTCAGTATTGTCTTATCGCCGATTTCATGCTTTTGTGCTTTCTTGGTGTGAACAGAAATGCTAGTGCTGTGACGAAGCCTCACAATTCCTTTTCCCTACCTCCTCTCAAAACGTCACACCAAAACAGTGTAAAATTTTTTTCTATTAAAATCCCCCGCACGCAATTAGAATTACAATGTGTATGCCTACGCCAAGGTCAAACATTGTTTACTTTTCCGTACCTTATCACTTGTTGTTGCTTATGGGGAAATACATTGGTAATCCCCATCCCATTTTTTATATGCAAAATTGTCACTGACTTACAGTTCACATTTTGTTTCAGTGGAAAAGTCAACGAATAGAGGTGGTTTATTCACCATAATTCGAGAAAAGATTTACGTAGTTTTTTATTGTTGTTGCTTTTGGTGGGCCAAGCAAATATGAACTTATTCATTACTTTTTCTCCTCCCCCGTGAAAGATATTCTTTCTTTTATTTTTTTGACTTTGATAGTCTCCTTATAGGAAATTAAATTGTTGCGGCTTTTGGTGGTCCTTGGCGTTTAGTCTTCGTAAAGCAAATCTATTCGTTGCGGCGTTTGGTGCGCCGAGCGGTTGGATTCTCTTTTTCGTTAGACATAGTCCGTCTCTGAAGAAAATTTCGCATCACCGTACGCAACCACAGACCCTTTCTACAAAGTCCGCCGCCGCCGTTAGAGTGTTTTGCCTCAAAGTAAGACGTTCGCACTTTCTACGAAGTTCGCTAACGCCGATAAATTGCTCTGCCGTTTTATACATAACGCAGTATAACGCAGGCACTTCCTACGCAGTCCGCCGCCGCCGATAAATTGTTATGCCTTCCACGCAACGCAGACCCTTGCTACGAAGTCCGCTGCCGCCGACAGAGTGCCCTGCCTAACGCAGAGTCAGACAGAAGTTCACCGCTGCCGAACAGAGGAAACAGATGCCAGGGTATACGACCATATACCCAAAGGAACCATCACCGCTACCCCAGAGAAGATCGATACCAGCCATTCCGTGGACTACCAGAAACAAAAATCGTTAAAACTTGCTTTTTGTGAAACTAAAAACAGAATTTGTCAAAATTGTAAACCGATCGTGAAAATAAACATTATTATAAAATAAGAGTAATTTCTTGAGAAGTAAGACCGTCGAAGCCCAAGTCTTACGAAGCTTCCTTGGGTAGACCCAGGACACCCTGAGTTATACCTCAGCCTCCCAAAAGAACCATCGCAGTGCTATCACAGAGCAAGGCCATGAATTGAATGAGTTTTGAATATCCACAGAATTGATGTTCAGAACACAATAAATTGGTAAAGCCCAATAAGCATCAGCTTCAATTAAACAAATTTGTCTTAATAGTAAATCTTGCAGCCGTCAGAAATACCTAAGCTTCACAATCATTTTCAACAGAAACATAAACATAATGTACCAATACCTCATTCAAGACCACTGCATTGGCTATACACTATCGAACATGTGTGTTGAAGCATGACATTCTACTCCCTCTGCGGCTATTTGTGTCTGCCAAACTATACCATTAAATAACGACACTCTTTGCAGCATTTCTTCATCATCGATTAGCATGAAAATCACGCACTTACCTCTCATACTAGTGCTTGTCATACAGAATGCCAATTATTCCCTCTTCTCTCCTCCATGCCACCACAGGTTTCCGCTCTCCATCCTTTCAAACTTGTCATACTTGTCATATAAAAGCGATTAGCGAAACTCCATCTGCAAAGTGGTATATTTCAAATTTTCACTGTCAGCTTATCTCCGCATAACAAAGCTTCTAGTACCGGTGCAATGAATGTTATATCCGTTCCATAGGACCAGCAAACACTAGACACACTCTGCAGCAGCGTGCGCCCATTAAAAAGAAAACCTTATCCTATTTAGATCATGAATACACCACAAAATGGCACAGGCTGGAACAACTTCTCCCAATTAGTAAAACATAAAACTAAAATAGATGCGACGGATAAATACACGACCAAGCAAACAAGCGATGCTTGTTTCCCAAAAACCTCGAGAGCAATATTCCAAAACAAATAAAAAAAAAAGACAAAAAGAAAAGCAAGAAAAATAATCAAGTTTATTGCGCGACAAATTTTTGACACAACCCGAACGGGTAGAGTAGCTATAGCTGTGTGTTTACTATGGAAACCTCCAAAGACAGATTGAATGAGTTGACATTCAATTTGTTACACGCTTTGACAGTTTACATTAAAAGAAAATTTTCGTCGAAAGAAAGGTTAAGAGAATGGGGAAATACACTTAACAGCATTATATTCACCCCCTCTTACACCCTATCCAGATCTTTGGCAGGAATGGCAAAAAATTGACAGCCACGAATTCCCGCAATAAATTTTCCAACTCGATTCCTTGACAATGAAAACCAAATCTAGAGATCTAGGAACTAGGATGTAGGACGAAGACGAAGGAGGACTCTGTGTAGTGTGTATACAGTGTACTGTGTGCTCCTTCCATCACACCTTGGTATCTTGTTTGCAAGATGTGGAATTTTTCTATGCGGTGCGTGAAGCAATTCGCTTTCATATTTCAACGGGATGACTTTCGAGTTTTCGGGTTCATGTGACGAGGGTTTTAGGGGTTTTTTCGTTGTTTTCTTTTGCGATTATTTTATTTGATTGGGGGAATTAATTTTCATGTCACGACTTTCATTCATTGCCAACTGAGTGGATAAGTAAAAGAAAAGGGTTAATCACAAGCAGTGAACTTCTTGAAGATGGTGGGTTAATTGATTGAGTCCTAGTTAAACGCTAATTCTATGTCGTAACACGTTTCGTTCAACTTATAATTTCCACCTCTCCCCATTTTTTTGGTTTGGCTTATTCTAAGAATACTCAGAAGCAGGGTTGGTAAGTGTGTCTCATCGCATTTTTCACTGGGTTTTGGGTTGTATATAATATGCGGGTCTAATCCTAAATGTGGATAGTTCAACAACATCTACAAGTGTGGCGTTGGAGCTGATAGTGTTTGGATTACAATCTGTTTGAAGAAAGGAAACACATTTGTTGAGACGCGTTTTTGTACCTAGCAAATTAAATTGAAGTTTTCAGTTCATATAAATTTCCGACAAAGTGTAACTTATCGCAGATTTCAAATTTGAACCCCAGTTTTGTTAAATCAAATCAAGTTTAGAACTTAAGCTGTCTTAGGACTGGACAAATTCATCATAAATTTCTCTGCATCAACCAGAAACTTAACAATAAAAATCTCATCATGTCCGCCGACCAAAAAAGAAACGCGGTAGAATCGGAACGTCAACAAGAACGCCAAAAACTACATCGTCCTCTACATGCCGCCACCAACTCGCCGAAAACACTTTAGCAAAATGCATCCAAAATAGCTGTAAGTCCAAGAGATGCCCAATGCAGCTATAACATACTGGCCTCGATCCAAAACCAGATTTAACAACAAAGTGAGTCCTTTAAAAATTTTTCTCTCAAACTTGATGACATCGATAAGAAATTATCCACCAAAATTGATGAGCATGCCAAATTGATAGATGAACAAGTTCATCAATTAAAATCAGAAATTGTTAGTGTCACTGCGCGAATTCATTCGATTGAAAACAACAACGTCACACTAGCCGAGAAAAACACCAAAATTAACACTGAACTACAAAACATAAAAAGTTCTATGCAAAAAGTTGTCAATGACGTCACCGTGTTAAAGACAAGTATGCCTTCGAACTCTTTAACTACCGATGATCTTAACACTGAAGTTATGAAAAACACTTCAAGATCAAGAAAATTGTACGCTAGCTACTGATACGGTGTTCTACAAACTACAATATTCCTGTTATTGAGAAAGAAAATCTTACACATTTATTTCGTCAAATATGCATTACCTTTAGCTTAAAGCCACCAACACTTGAAAATATATTTCGCACTCGCACAAAAAATCATAACAACAGAAATTCGCCGGCAATTATTATAAAGTTTAACACTGAGTAGGATAGAACTAATACCATTAAATCTATCGCACCATTTCGTAAAACTATGAACCGTCAACTTTGTCTTGGAGATGTAGGAATTCAATCGGAAACAATAATATATTTAAAAAAGTGTTTGACCGCGGCTTATCAGAAAATTTTGCATGCAACTATCAAAAAGAAAAAACAACAACTACTATTATCAGCGGTGTTTACGATACGAGGGCGAGTCTTTATCAAACGCAATGCAAATGACGTGGATGCTGTAGAAATAGAATCCATTGAGAAGTTATCAGAGTTGTCATCCTATCTAGCCGAAGAATACTTTAATTAATTGCTATTACACAATATTTATGAATAGATCATTAAAATATCAAAATTTTTACTATTTTTGCTACTATTATTGTTATAATTATTATTGAAATTTTTGGTTTGAGTTTGTGATTTTTAATTTTTTTTGTCTTCCTTCTTTTTCTTTTCAAACTTAGTAAATTTTAAAAGTTTTTTTCTATACTCTTTCTTCGATATTTGTACTACAGAACACACACAGCAACTCAGACAACAGTTCACATAACTTTTTAACTTTTTATTTTTTGTTAACACTTCGATGTTAAATAATAATCAGCAACGGTTCTCCACAAACGAACCACTTGCATAACTCGAGCTATGGTTAACATAATCTCATCGCGAAATAATGGTTTCAAATTTGCCATATTAATGCGCAAAGCTTATTCAAGAAGATTGATGAGTTCAGAGATGTATTTGAGGGTTCTGGATATGACGCTATTTGTGTGAGTGAGACTTGGTTTCATGAAGGTGATCAACTAATTCAAGTTAAGGAGTTCAAGGTTATTAGGAATGATAGGCAATTTCGAATTGGTGGTGGAGCCGCCATTTATTTAAGAGATTCGATCAAACACCGAGTCAAATATGTCTCTAGCTCTGGTTCTCCTATTGAATACCTCTGTACAGAGATTGTAAATTCGACTTCAAGTTTATTGCTTGGTGTTGTCTACCGTCCTAACAGATATATTGATTGGTCGGTACTTAATAGCCTACTTGAAAACACTTCATTCTTTCATACAGACTTTATCTTTGCTGGAGACTTCAATAATGACGTTCTAACCGACAACACTATTCTAAACATCATGATGGGTTCTTTCAATCTTTTTCCAGTAAATACAAGCAATCCCACCCATTTCTCACAAAACTCAAGCTCACTTCTCGATTTGTTCTCTGTAAGTGATTCTCTCAAAGTGATGTCATTTGACCAAATTAGTGCTCCCGGTTTCTCCAATCACGATCTTATCCATCTTTCCTTTGATTTCATACTAAGCAGACCTCTTAATGTTTCAATGCCGTGATTTTAGAAATTTTTTTTTTTTTTTTTATTTTTTTTTTTTTTTTTTTTTTTTAAACACGCAGTCTCTCGAGATGATTGCAAGACGAGTAAGCTGGGATACTATTTATCGATTTCACCACCCACCAAGTAGAATTTCTACAAGGCAATCTGGCACAATTATTTGAGATGCACTGTCCCATAAAAACAGTCTTTGCCAAATACGGTCAATGTCCTTGGTTTACTCTTGAGATCCGGCCAAAAATGCGAGAGAGGGATCATGCCTTTAAAAAGTGGAAACGTTTTAAGATTTTGGAAGATTTGTTAATATATCGCCGCTTGCGAAATCTTACAGTTCGTCTCATTCGAAACGCCAAAGTTGAATGGTATACAGGTATACGCTACTGATTAGACGTGTTACAAAGGCGGCAGTTTTTTCTTGCGATTTTTGCTATAAATAAGTTCCCAAACTCGATAATCTTGTGACTACATACTTTGTTCGGCTTAATTTGAATAAAAACAGTGAAAAACCCTGATATTGTTCATGAAAAATACCAATACAGTAGACGCTCGATATAGTGAAGTAATAAAAACCAGCCATTTTCACTATTTGGAGATTGTTCACTATTTCGAGCGGTAGCCTTGAAACGCTTTCCAAAGCTAAATTTGATCAAATTGCACATTTTGTTCAGTCTGAAGATAATTATATTAATTTAATCTATAAACAAACACTTTAATCAAGTTGACTGCTAAAAACAATTCTTAATATATCATCACTATATACAAAGTATAAAACAAAGTTGTTTTTTCTGTCCCTATGTCCCTATGGCCTATGCATCCTTAAATTTTTAAAACTACGCAACGGATTTTGATGCGTTTTTTTTTTTCAATGAATAGAGTGATTCAAAAAGAAGGTTTATATGTATAAAACATACATTTTATAGCAGAGAAAAGCCGAGAAATTTAAAGATTTGAAATGCGATGTCGTAACAACATATTTTTCTGCGCTTGCATTGCAAACGCTGGCTAAACCTCACGAGATTGAACAAATTTATGTACTACGGAATTGTATATCTCAAAAAGATGAATAAAAAGTTCACTGCAGCATGTGCTTATCTCCTAAGGATAACCCACAGTAACCATTTTTATCTTTTACATAAATAAATATGTGCTATTTACCAAGCTATTTTAAACGATACAGTATCATTCCTTATCCAATTTAATACATTACAGTATGTGATTTAAATAAATATTTTCGAAGATATTACAGACTTAAGAATTGCGGGACGTAGCGTTTGCTTTTTTGTTATTTTATACCCGTGCGAAGCCATAGCGGACACCTCTGTGTTGTTAGTTCACAGTTTTTCTGTAGTGTATTTAGTATCAACACTGTACCCTTGCGAAACCGGGGCGAGTCGCTAGTACTCATGTAAAATAATATAAAACAAAAACATTTTAACTCATAAAAAACGAAAAATTTACATTAATGTACATAAATATAACATGTACAAATTAGCATCTTTTTCACTATAACAATCAATTTTTTGGAAAGTAGTTTGTTAATTTTGTCTGCTGTTGTACAAAAGTATAAACACAGCAAGAACTTGTGTTCTACTGAGTTAAGTGACTACTTTCCTTTGTGATTCGGTGTGAGGTGTACATGAATGTACGGTAGAATTTGTTCAAATGCAGTCGACATACTGTAGACGCAATGCAGCTGCAAAATTCTTGTTCAAACCTGAGAAAAAGTATGTGTTCACTATTTCGAGATCTTTATTGTTCACTATTTAGAGTAGTGCATGTAAAATTTTGGGTGTTCACTATACTGGATAGTTCACTCTTGCGAGATTCACTATATCGAGCGTCTACTGTATTTCGTGATTGAAAAATATTTTCATTTCATAAACATACTCTTTTTCTCTTTTTCTTTGTTCGCAATTGTCTTAGTGAAAGTCAATTTTATTGTCTCTCATCAAACACCAAATATACCGTCAATGTCCGGATCAAACAGCAAACGAAACCGTCCAACCGAATCTGATATTGAACCAAAAGCTCATAATCCTACAATAAGTAACTCACCTCATCAAACTTCAAAAAGAATGGCTCTTGAAGACAGCTCATCTTGGTCAAAATTGGATGAAATACTTAATAAACAAAGTGAGTCCATTGTTTCCCTTTTGACCAAACAAATTAAAGAAGACAATCAGAAACTCGCAGACAATATTAAACTTCAATTTGACCAAGTAAACAAAAATATAAGTTAAATTAACTTTAAAACTCAGCAAATCGAAATTTCCAACACTAACACTAACATAGAAATAAATTCATTGAAATCGGATGTAAACAAAATTAATTCTTCCTTTTCCACCCTTAAATGCGAACTTTTCGATAGTCAAAATGAACTCGCGCAAAACAAAAAACAAATCTTCGCGATCCAAACCGAACTTGCCGGCGCCTTATAAATAATAAACGATCTTGATAACAAACAAGTATCCAGCGATGCAGTGATTTATGGTGTTCCACATACTCCCAACGAAAACTTGAAATTAATCTTCACTCACTTATGTCGTACACTTTGCATTGATCCTCCTATTCTAAATGATATGTTCCGCACGCGCCCGAAAAGACAAACTGATAACAACACAGTCATTATTCTTAAATTTAAAACCGCATACGATAAGAACTTTGTTTTGACCTCGATCGCAAAACATATTAAGGGGAAAAAAACTCAACTATCACTCAAAGACGTGGGAATAGAGTCAAATGAAAGTATTTTTATTCGCGAATCACTATCGAAAAAAAATAACCTGTTGGTACGGCATGGACTTCAACTTAAGAAGCAAAATAAAATAGCTGCTGTGTTTACTATTCGCGGCCGTGTATATGTCAAACGACTGCCATCTGATGTCAAAGGAGTATGTGTCGATAATGTAGAGGACCTCGATGGAATTGCCAGCCTAACGCATGATCAACATTAAATAATTAGTCAAATTTTTTTTTCTCTCTGATTTATTATTTTCATAAAATTTAAATTATTATTTTTATTAACATATTTATTGATATTATTCTTATATTTTCAATTTATTTTACTTTGATTGATTAATCTATTTTCATTTTTTATTATTTTTTGTTTCTTTTCTCTTTTCTCCACTTTAACACTATACTTCGAATTAAAAAAATGCTTTCTTTTCCACTCGATCTATTTTCTTTAACTAGCCAGTATGGGTGTGAATGGGTTCACTGCAAAAAATTCTATGTTTCGTCAACTTTTTGCTTGTTGCCTCTGCCTTTGTTTCTTTTAATTTATGATTGCGTCTCTATCTAATTTGGGTTCCACGGGTGGAAGCAAGGATGGTATTGTTCGTTCGTTGATTGATATCCTTAGTAAAAAAGAAACTGGTCTTAAGATTTGCCATATTAACGCGCAAAGTTTGTTCCCAAAGATAGATGAGTTCAGGTATTTGTTCATTGGTTCCATGGTTGATGTCATTTGCGTTTCGGAAACCTGGTTTTTGCCTAACACCCAAAATGCGCTTTATGAGTTGAAGAAGTATAATCTTATCCGTGCAGATATACAAACTAGAGGTGGCGGTACCGCAATCTACTTACGCGAGGGTATAACTTTCAAATTTAACCGTAGATCTGAGGCCGGAAGTGAAATAGAGTACATCTTTATCAATTTGTTTTCAGGAGATATTGACTTACTTTTAGGAGTTGTTTATCGACCTAATCGTAACGTTAACATCAATCCTCTTATTGCACTATTAGAAAACATTTCTTTAAATTGCACCCAAGTTGTAATAACAGGTGATTTTAATAGTAACATTTTAGAAGAGTCCTCCCTAAGTGATGCTTTGAGATCTTTTAATATGTTTCCTGTTAATACCAGTTTTCCAACACATTTCTCTAATACTGTAAGTACATTAATTGATCTTTTTTTTTGTAAGTCACACAGGAAACGTACATTTATACGACCAACTTTCTGTGTCTGCATTTTGAAAGCATGATCTTATTTTCATGATATACGACTTTGGAACCCCTTCCGATCCTGAATATTATAAGTATAGGGATTTCAATCACATAGACTATGCATTGTTAGAACAACACACTAGGTCCACAGAATGGGGAAGGGTGTATGGCTTAGTAAACTTTACAAAGCAAATTGAATTTTTAAACAGAAATAAATTGTCAATCTATTTGATCAACATGTCCCGATAGTAAGAAAATTTTTAAGACACGGTCAACAGCCCTGGTTTACTACCGAAATTGAACAGCTAATGCTCAAGCGGGACCAAGCGAATAGACAATTTAAAAAATTTAAACTGTTTGTCTTTCATGATATGTACCGAAATTTGCGCAATGAAGTTGTTTCTAAGACTTAATTAGTCGTTGAATGGGAAATTACTTTGGAAGAACTTACGAGAGATTATAGTTGGAAGGAAAAACAACGTTAAGATAAATATCGATGTGAATCAACTTAACCAAAGCTTTGTAGACCTGCCATTTCCAAGTTTACCGGATGATCCCGTACCACAAGTCGAATCTGTCATTGAACATAATGAACTCTTTCATTTCACAAGGGTATACGATACCGATGTTGTAGAGAGTATCCTGTCGATCAAATCAAATGCAATAGGAATTGATGAAGTTCACCCTGCTTTCCTTAAAGCAATACTCCCAATAATTTTACCATTCATATCCCATATATTCAATACAGTGCTTATGACTAGAGTATATCCTAGCCAATCGAAGTTATCAAAAGTAATCCCTATTCCTAAGAGTCGCGTTGGTAATGATTTCAGGCCCATTTCTGTGTTGTCGTTCTTATCGAAAGCATTTGAAAAAATTATGCAAAAACAAATAAACTCCCATCTGCATACACAACATATCCTATCGCCTGTTCAGTCGGGCTTTCGACCTAAACACAGCTGCCTTACAGTTCTTACAAATGTCGAAGAATATAAAAGGCAGTGTCTTGATAAGGATCATGTCACATTCCTCGTGCTGCTCGACTTCTCCAAAGCATTCGACACAATAAATCATTCTATCTTGTGCAAAAAATTGCTCACGATAGACAAGTTCTCTAACTCCTCCATCGACCTTTTACAATCCTACTTTAGTAGTAGAAAACAGACCGTTTTTGCAGCGAATAAATATTCCAGCTTTCTATCCACGTATCGAGGTGTACCGCAAGGCTCCATCCTTGGACCTCTTCTCTTCTCGCTGTATATTAATGAACTTCCCAAGCAAATCACGACATCATCTGTTCATATGTACGCTGATGATGTTCAGCTATACAAAAATTGTCCCCTGGGTATGATCGAAGACTGTGCAGCTTCTATTAACATTGACTTACAAAATATCTTTACCTGGTCATTTTTAAACCCAATTAAGTCTAAATGCATAGTTATTAGTAAAAAAACAATCGACCTCTCATATTTTCCCACATTGTTGCTAAATGACTCTGCTATTGAATATGTTCAAACTGCAAAAAATCTGGGATTGACCTTTAATATGAATCTTAGCTGGGATACCCACATTAATCAAGTTGTTGGTAAAGCATACGGAATTCTCCGTCAACTTCATTCATCACAATATTTCACGCCCCTTAAAACTCGACTTATGCTAGCTAAAACACTTATTATTCCGGTACTTACCTATGGTTGTGAGATATTTGCCAACTGTGATGCTGTCAGCAAACGTAAATTAAACGTCGTTTATAATAATGTTGCACGTTATGTATACTGCTTAAAAAGATACGATCAAATATCTCTATTCTCAAAAAGTGTATGTAATTTGTCCTTTAACAATTTACTGCGATACAAAACTTTAATTTTGCTTTTTAATGTAATTATTACACGTCAGCCTTGCTACCTCTTTGAAAAAATACACAGATCTTCATCTAACAGATCGGAAAAAATTATACTTCCTTGATTTTCTTGTTTGACGTCAGAACGGCAATTTTTCGTCAATGCTATACGCCTGTGGAATTCCTTACCGAGGCAAATAAGAAGTTTACGAGACATAGTTCTTTTCCGTAAAGAACTCTTCAAACATTACCAACTCCACCCTGGCTAACTATTTTTCTCTCTCTCTCTATTTTTCTTTCTCTTTCTCTTTCTCTCTCTCTCTCTCTCTCTCTCTCTCTCTCTCTCTCCCTCTCTATTCTAACTCTTCATTAAAATTAAATTAAAAATTAATTAAAATTAATTAAAAATTAATTAAAAATTAAATCAAAATTAAATTAAATTTGTAATCGAATTAATTTTTTGTCTCAACTAAATTTTATTTACAAAATTAACTTTTTTCTATTTTAAGCTTGCCACTAGTTTATAAGATATTATTTCTTAATGTGTGTAAGCAATGAACGAATAAAATATCATAAAAATATCATAAATGGTATCAAGGTCAACTTAATAGTTCTTTAAGTGGCCGTAAACTGTGGAAGAACTTGAAAGAAATCGTAAACCAGCCTAGTTCTTTGAATATCGATGAGCTGGATTGCAATGCTTTAAACAACAATTTTGTTTCGGCGATTCCATTACCTTGTGAAACCCAAATGTTACAGACACACGAAATTTCGACGGAAACGCAAACTGAAGAAGTATTTGTCTTCTTCTGTATTACCACTTAGGATGTAGTTGAAAGTTTCCTTTCGGTAAAGTTTAATGCTATGGGTTTCCATTCTCACTAAGAGTATTTTCCCAGCTCAATGGAAAAGTTCCAAAATCATTCCAACATCAAAAAAACAGTAACAACACAGAGTTCCGAACAATCGCCATCCTTCCGTTCCTGTCAAAAGTCCTTGAAAAAATTATGAAAAAGCAATTATCTTAAAAAAGCAATTATCTTATCCAAGAAAACAATCTTTTAGCCCTAAAGCAATCAGGATTTCTTGCAGGCTATAGCAGTACAACGGCACTCCTAGAAGTTGTTGAAAGGGCGAGAAAAGCCCTTGATGCCAACAATCTTTCTTTTCTCGTTCTCCTTGATTACTCAAAGTCTTTCGATACCATCAACCACAATGTTCTATGTCAAAAACTTTGTTAAATTTACAACCTTTCTTCCGATGCTGTGAGACTTATCTCTTCATATCTCTTTCATAGGCGACAGGCTGTCTTTTTTAGGAAATAGAATTTCAAACTTTTTGCCTATATCGACGGGAGTTCCACAGGGTTCAATCTTAGGTCCAATACTTTTTTCAATTTATGTTAACGAAATATCAAATCTTTTACACCATTGCCATAGATATCTATTTGCTGACGACCTTCAAGAGATGAGCAACTGCCATGTGAACCAGGTGATGACTGTGTAGCCAGGATAAATGAGGATCTCTCCTCAATTAGAAATTGGTCAATAAAATCTGGTCTTAGCTTAAACCCACAAAAAAGCAAATGTCTAGTCATCTCAAGAAAACCATTTGACTTGTCTAGCTTTCCAGATATTCTGCTGGGTAACTCAAAAATCAAATATGTTGAGAAATCAAATAACCTTGGCATTTGTTTCAATAGGACCCTTAGTTAGAATGACCACATCAACCAAGTTATCGGAAAGGCATATGGAGTTCTCCGATTACTGTGGCATACAAGATCTTGTACTCCCTTAAGCACAAGAAAAATGCTAGCAAAATCTCTGGTTATTCCCCGTCTTAAGTATGGTTGCGAAATTTTTGGCAAGCTTGACAGCATCAGCCATCGAAAGATGAACGTCTTATATAACAATGTAGCTCACTATATTTTTGGCATTAGCCGTTACGTTACCATATCTCCCAGTTCTCCTACAGCATATAGCTATGGTATCTCACTAGACAACTTGCTTAAGCTTCGTATCCTTGTCACATTCTTCACAATCGTCAGTACCCACCAGCCCTCTTACCTTTATGACACTCTTCAGTTTTAAATCTCAAGACGATCTAATCAAATAATTATTCCTCGTTTTTGTTGCCTTGCGTCGGAGCGTCAGTTTTATGTAAATGCTGCTCGTTTGTGGAATTCTCTCCCACGGCATGTTAAAAACGCTGCCACTGTTGGGAAACTTAAGAAAAATGTCTTTCAGTTCTATTCGTAATCCTATTGCTATTGTTTGCTTCACTATTGAGTGACTTGCTCTCTTCTGTTTTTAGTTTGCTAATGTTGCTACACATTTATATCCTCATTATAAAAATTTTAAAACAAACAATGTACACTAAAACTTAGGTAAAATTATTATAATTATTTTGCTTTTTATTTGAAATATTTGTATATTTTGTTCTTTTTTTCCTTTTTTCTTTAACCTAAATCACAGTTAACTTTTATATATTTAGCTATAAACAAGATGCAAATCTTAAAAATAAGTACCTTATAATAAATGAAAAAAAAATAAAAAATTAAATGTTTGTAGCACGACCTGCTCTTCCTTGCTAACCTCAGTATTTATATCTACGATGCTAAATGGTTTTATAATTCCTTTTTTAAATAGATGAATGTCAACTTACAGGTGTTCTTTTAAGAGCATAGTCATTTTCGACTACCAACGTTTTGCAATTAGTCTGGCGCCGGGGCGGCGCTGCGCCATTCTAGAAACTAAAAGCAGACGTTATAAGTAAGCAGTACTCATAAACTGCTCTTCGATTTCAAAATAGACGAGAGCTTCATGTGGAATAAATCCACTGAGAAGAATTTCTTCGCATTCTAAATTGGAGTAATAAACCCCGAATATTAGTCCATTGATAGAGGTCATCGCTTTTGCAGTGTGACCGCAAAACACTGGTTCATTGTGAAAAATTGCTAATTTGAGCCCCGTTGTAGAGGACCACATTAGTACAGTAATGTTTGACTTCGACTCTAGTGTTCTGTGCAATCCAAAACAGGTATGCAGACACTGTGTTCCAAGCAACCGAGACGCTTTAAATTGAATCACACGAGACACAGTGGGTGGCCGTGGTGCACTGGTAGAGTGTTTAGTAGGTAAAGCAGACGCCTGGGTTCAAATTCCGCTCTGCGCAACTACTTTTCTCTCAACTTCCCAGTTTCATCAGGACGCCGGCCGCGCTTGAGGTTATATACGAAATTACGTTCACCTTATTTCAATCTACTTGCTGCACCACAAGAAAGGGAAGGCTGTTACCCTGATAGTACAATAGACCGGCAATTAGGTGTGAGTGCCCCAGATAAGCAAAGCTGGATTAACAAGTAGGCAGAATAGGCAGTTGCCTGGGGCCCCAATTTCGGGGGGCCCAAAAAATGGAAAAGACTTCTAAAATGTTCTTACAAACATAAAATTTTAGAGAGTGAAAGAAAAATATAATCAGAACTGAAAAACAAATTTTACTCAAATAAATAAAACTCAATTGGCCGCATTCAAAAGGCGACGATCCGACACATTTTACAAATTGTTTGAGCGTGCAAAAAAGTTTAACCCTCGTTTACAAACCGGCAAATGTCGTGTCCACCCGAACTGGGGTCCAAATGGACCCCACGATTTTTTCTTCGAAATTTTTTTGATTTCTGACTTATATTGTTCAGTTATAGTTCTTCTGGCTATTGTATGAATTGTTTCTAAGTATTATATATAGCAGGGATAAAGAAATTTAAGCAGAGATGTCATTATGCAGGTATGTAGGAGGTCAGCAATAAAATTTTTCAATTTCAAAAACGATGGAAATTGCCTAATTTTGCAAATCTGGGATTCCCGCTTATCCCTTTCGATATGTCTGTTTTACGTAATTACTGATTGTAATATTGATGCATATCAATGTTCTTGCCCGGTCCGCCTATCAAAAGAAAAAAATAGTCATTATTTCACTTTGTTCAGGTAAAAATGATTGAATTTCCAAAATACATGCCAAGCAAGCCTGCCAAAAATGGCTTGAACTTTAGGTGGATGTATGAAAGCTCAACGGGCTATCCACTGAAGTTTTCTGTCTACACTGGTAGCTCTGACCAAAGTACAGGACTTGGTCGTGGATATGATGTGGTGATGTCGTTGATGCCATCATATTTCAATTCTGGACGCAACCTCACTATTGATAATTTCTTTACGTCGGTGGATTTGGCGTTGAAGTTGCTGGATAAGAAGATCACTATTCTTGGCACGATTCGGAAAAACAAAAGAGATTTGCCTAAACCTTTTGTAGCGAAGGAGGTTCTTGATGAGCAGAATGAGCCTGTAAAGGTCAATAACAAACAGTAGTATCGTCCAGTCCACTCATCCATTTTTGGATTTTCTGGAAAAATGGCGTTGGTGAGTTATGTTCCGAAGCCAAACAAATAAGTGGTATTGCTATCAACACAACATAACTGTGAGAAAGCCACTTCCAGTCATCAAAGTATGCCTGCAATGATACTGGATTATAACAGTACCAAAGGTGGAGTCGATGTATTCGACCAAATGGTCTCAGTTTATTCATGTACACGCAAAACAAATCGCTGGCCGATGGTTGTATTCTACAACTTACTGGACGTAGCAGCCCTAGCAACTGTTATAATTTTTCGACACTTCATTCCGCCTATAAGAAACAAAAATTTGTTCAGAATTGATAAACTCATCGAATTAGCGGAGGAACTGGTTGAGTCAGAATTGAATAACCGTTCTCAACATGCAACACAATCTGGCATTGGAAAATCTGCAATGGATGCTCTCTGTATTTTGGGGAGAGTTCAGGAAGTATTACCAACAGTCCCCGAAAGGCTCTCTTGTAAAAGGGGTAGATGTCACCTTTGCCCAAGAGCAGACGACAAGAAAACCAGAACCACCTGCGATGGATGTGGCAGATGTTGTTGCCCTTGCCACACTAGAACCTTATGTGTTAAATGTCTCCCGAAACTGCCCACAACTTCAAGTTATATTCTTCTAAACATAAACTAGGCTGCTTTTAAAATAAAATAATTATTTATTAGAAAAAATATGATTTTTCATAGAATTTCAGTACTGGGGTCCAAATGGACCCCAGTTCGGGTGGACGGGTTCTTTTCACAAAAAAATCGCAGAAAAATCTGTAAACATCTGATAATCGTTTCAACTTAAGAAATGAATAAAAAATTGAATTTTGTTCACTGAGTAAAAATCCCATTTAAAAAAAATGAAAAACAAAAAAGTTATGAGTGTTCAAACATGCTCTGGGGTCCAAATGGACCCCAGTTTGTAAACTAGGGTTAAAGAAGTGAAAGGAGAGTTTAGCCGAGTTTCATTGGGAATTCATATTCACTTCAGCAAAACATCGCAAGATATCGCACATGGAAAAACAACAACTTTAAAGTGAACAACGTAAGTGGACAAAAATAAGTCACTTGCAGAAAAGTGCTAGCTGGTAAATGGAGTTTATGGAATAAAGTTTTTTAAGTGAGTACATCGTTTCTTATCCACTTGTCCACTTGTGTTTTTCATAAATTTTTTTTTTTTTTTTTATTTATTTGTTAAATCTACGATAATACAATCCACAGATAACGCACTAGGCTAATAATAAAAACTTATATACAATACAAGAATTTAGAAAAATAAATATTATTGAGAGAAATTATGCAATAAACGTAAGAAAATTATTTTAAATTGAAGTTAGACATCGAGAGATCAATATCATTATAGTACATATGAAAGAATTTACAACAATGAGAAATTGGTTCACGCTGCCCATAGCTAGTCACATGGGGAATTTCAAAAATACACTGCCTCTCTCTCAATAGACTTGTAAGCTTGTCCACTTGTACACTTGTACACTTAACCACTTGTCCACTTGTCCACTTTTCCACTTGTCCTCTTGTCCTTTTTTCACTGGTACACTTGTCCACTTGTCCACTTGTCCACTTGTCCACTTTGGAAAAACGGTTTTGAGGGGGATTTCGTTTTAAGGCTTCTTCAAAAAAAAGAATTTTTGTTACAACTAAGAAATAATTTTCTACAGAAATTTGTATCGAAATCGTTGAAGGCGTTTTCGAGAAAAATAAGTTTAGGTAGCATATGGGATGTATGACAGTGACAGGTTGCTTTGTTTCAACATTTAGAGAACCAATTTTAAAAACTCCACGGTGGGCTATCCTTCAGACCCTTAATATTGCGAATCTTGTAGAAAATCGGTGAAGAGGTTAAGGCTACAGATCCATATCAGGACAGAGAAACGTACAGACTAGACATTGTAAAACTTTCCCTTTAGTAGGTATCTATAACCCCAAGTTAATAGTGCGTCCTGGAATCTTGTCTGTTTGTTTTTCTGAGAGTCTGTCTGTCCAAATATGAATCTACAGCCTGAAGCTCTTGACCAATTTTCTTAAGTGTTTGCAAGTACGGGGTGTGGGACAGCCTACACAGGGATTTTTATAATTAAATCTCTGGGTCTTGAAATAACATTACATCTGCCATAAAAAAAATAAGTAAATAGGGTAGCGCAACAGAGCGAGGAGCCCCTGGGCCTAGCGCATTTCTCACAACCATACCTTGTGAGGGAATGGAAGGGACCTACAATTTTCTGCCGGTTCCGAACGGCTAATTACCTTACTTCTACCATACAACCTAATAATATAACTATGGTAAAGATTATTTCTTTGTTGTGTTTCTTTTGATGAAAAAATTTTTTGTTTGAAAACTCTACAACGGTACGTTATTGGCTAATTTACTTTTGGCGAAATTTTTATACTATAGAAGACTTGGGTTTTCTTGTTTACGAAAGATGACGTATCAAAATTTGAAAAATTAAAAATTTTAAAACTTACAAAAAAAAAAACTACTAGGTCTCTTCTATTCCTTACAGAAAATGGTTGAAAGAAACAATTCTAAGGTCTAGGGTTTCACTCTATTTATATATTTTTATTTATTGGTTTTAAAAACAGAGCAATTATTGAACATCTACATTCTACACAAAGTTTGAATAAATAAAATAAAAATAAATAGGCTATCGCAACAGAGCAAGGAGCCTCATGGCCTGGCGCATTTCTCACAAGCTACCTACTTTGTGAAGGAATGGACAAAGTTCGAATACTTAATCTTAAACTGATACTGTTGTTTCTATTTAAAAAATTATCTGGCCTCTCTTTATCAACATAATATATCGCTCCAAATTACGATGCACTCTTAGTGTCGCTTCATAAGAAAATTTTAGAAGCTGAACAAGCTTACACACCCCCAGCACATTTTCATGACTTTCCTGGTGTGTAGTAGACATTCATCCTCCAAAATCTCTAAATCTAAATGCGGCTGTTCAGGAATTCACTATAGGTACCCATAATTTAAATACTAAAATTTACTTTCAGTTGCAAATATCTTCCACGACGGTACCCAATGCTTGTGTACAAATAAGGTCAGCAGATGCTTTCCGTACCAAAGCCCTTGCTTCTAAGTAATTTTTTCTAGTTATTTTTCCAACCATAAAGAATAATTATTTGCCTACGTTTTATGTCTTAGCTTAAAGCTTTTTCTACTTCGCTTCACCTTAAAGAATATTTGCTTTTATGCGATAACATCATCCGATGCTATCCCAAACGGCCAGCTATCTTAACCACGTTCCATCTTAATGCGATCTACCAGCACAAATAACATAAAATTCACTTCAATGCGGGTGTTTATATTATTACAAAGACCGAATTTGCCCACTCTGTCATTGTAATCAGAAAGAATTTTCTCTTGAGCATATTGTGCGTCTATATATATATTTTTTGGCCAAGAAAGCAGACCCCAACAAAAAGGACAACCGGAAATAAAAGAATATTTCTATTTAACCAGAAATTACTCAGATGAATAACACTGAAAAAAATAATCATCTTCAATATGAAGAATGGCGTTCATCAACTGAAAATCATCTATATGACGCACTTTTCATCCCTATGATGCAAAAATTCATGAAAACTTTTTGATGACGGTTTCGTCAGTCATCAATAAGATGAAAGTGCGTTCATCAACTTTTTTTGGAGAATTTCATCGTAATTTGGAATGAATTAAGTTCATCAGTTCATCAAAACTTTTCATGCATGTGATGAAAACACTTTTTTTGATGGTTTTTCATCCTATTGATGATTTTTTTGTCTAAATGACGAATTTATTTTAAAATGACTTAGATATTCATCATATTTAAGAACAATATTAGTTAATCATACTGATGAAAACAATCATCAAAAAACGGACTTCGATTTTGAGATAGGGGAAGGTGAAATGATGTAAATCATCGTCATATAGATGAATTAAATCATCATATTGATGACTTTCGGTTCTATCATGGAGAATTTGAATAGATATGCGTGATCATTTTATTGATGAAACAATATCATCACATTGATGAACAAAAGTGAGGTTTTTTAACATGGAGAATGTGTGTCGATTTAAGCAATCATTTTAATGATTAAACCAATTCATCATATTTATGAACAAACGAATGAAAGAAACAGGCTTTTGTTTTACCACATCAAATGTGAACCGGTGATCATATAGATGAATTGATTCATCACATTGATGAAAAAATAGGCTTTCGATTTTATAATGAGGATGTCAATCGATCATCATATAGATGAATTGATGTTCACCATATATCATCATATTTATGAAAAAATAGACTTGGAATTTCTGCATTGAAAATTTAAATAGATATGCGCAATCATCTTACTGAAGAACTAATTCATCACATTTACGAACAAAAATGACTTGTTTTTATAATATCGAGCAAATGAATTGATTATACTCGTATCATCATATTCATGAAAAATTCATCATATTTATGAAAAAATAGACTTTTGTTTTTATAATTAGGATGCAGCTTGATCATCATATAGATGAATTGATTCATCATATTTATGAAAAAATAGACTTGGAATTTCTGCATTGAAAATTTAAATAGATATGCGCAATCATCTTACTGAAGAACTAATTCATCACATTTACGAACAAAAATGACTTGTTTTTATAATATCGAGCAAATGAATTGATTATACTCGTATCATCATATTCATGAAAAATTCATCATATTTATGAAAAAATAGACTTTTGTTTTTATAATTAGGATGCAGCTTGATCATCATATAGATGAATTGATTCATCATATTTATGAAAAAATAGACTTGGAATTTCTGCATTGAAAATTTAAATAGATATGCGCAATCATCTTACTGAAGAACTAATTCATCACATTTACGAACAAAAATGACTTGTTTTTATAATATCGAGCAAATGAATTGATTATACTCGTATCATCATATTCATGAAAAATTCATCATATTTATGAAAAAATAGACTTTTGTTTTTATAATTAGGATGCAGCTTGATCATCATATAGATGAATTGATTCATCATATTTATGAAAAAATAGACTTGGAATTTCTGCATTGAAAATTTAAATAGATATGCGCAATCATCTTACTGAAGAACTAATTCATCACATTTACGAACAAAAATGACTTGTTTTTATAATATCGAGCAAATGAATTGATTATACTCGTATCATCATATTCATGAAAAATTCATCATATTTATGAAAAAATAGACTTTTGTTTTTATAATTAGGATGCAGCTTGATCATCATATAGATGAATTGATTCATCATATTTATGAAAAAATAGACTTGGAATTTCTGCATTGAAAATTTAAATAGATATGCGCAATCATCTTACTGAAGAACTAATTCATCACATTTACGAACAAAAATGACTTGTTTTTATAATATCGAGCAAATGAATTGATTATACTCGTATCATCATATTCATGAAAAATTCATCATATTTATGAAAAAATAGACTTTTGTTTTTATAATTAGGATGCAGCTTGATCATCATATAGATGAATTGATTCATCATATTTATGAAAAAATAGACTTGGAATTTCTGCATTGAAAATTTAAATAGATATGCGCAATCATCTTACTGAAGAACTAATTCATCACATTTACGAACAAAAATGACTTGTTTTTATAATATCGAGCAAATGAATTGATTATACTCGTATCATCATATTCATGAAAAATTCATCATATTTATGAAAAAATAGACTTTTGTTTTTATAATTAGGATGCAGCTTGATCATCATATAGATGAATTGATTCATCATATTTATGAAAAAATAGACTTGGAATTTCTGCATTGAAAATTTAAATAGATATGCGCAATCATCTTACTGAAGAACTAATTCATCACATTTACGAACAAAAATGACTTGTTTTTATAATATCGAGCAAATGAATTGATTATACTCGTATCATCATATTCATGAAAAATTCATCATATTTATGAAAAAATAGACTTTTTTTATCATTAGGATGCAGCTTGATCATCATATAGATGAATTGATTCTTCATATTTATGAACAATCATCTTATTGAAGAACTAATTCATCATATTTACGAATGAGTTTTGTAGTAGAGATATTCCACGTGTTTTTTAATCTAATAAATAGAAAGATTAATATAATTTTCAACAGTTAAAAACACTTATTTTATTTCCTCAAATGCACATTTCAGAAGCAATGCTTCCATCGTCAGTGAGATTTAATTTATTTTATAAATTTATGAATTTAATTTATGAATCTCACGGACGATGGAAGCATTGCTTCTGAAATGTGCATTTGAGGAAATAAAACAAGTGTTTTTAACTGTTGAAAATTATATTAATCTTTTTATTTATATTTACGAACAAAAATGACTTGTTTTGATAATATCGAGCAAATGATTTTGGATTGGGATGGGAGTCCTTTTCCCCAAAATCTACTCGCTTGTAGTATTCATTCAGAATAGGTTCGATAAAGAGACTTTAGAAAAGTGTTACTGACTCAAATCTTGTTTGGAAAAGAATATCTGTTCTTGCTTCATTTAAAGTCAAATATCTCAAATGTCTGTCCTAAATAAGATCGAAAGCCTTACTTTTTGTTCTTCAAATGTTAAATAGATCAAAAATGAAGCTTAGTTACACCTATTCTCTGCCCTGCGTTCTTTCGCAAATAGCTTTAGTGGTGTCTTAAAAAATACATACGAAAGACACAATTTTTTTTTGCAAAGAGGAGGTTCATCTCTTTTCATATGAACTCTTAATATTTCTTTCGGTTGAGCATTAATGATATCTTTCATAAAAATAAATACTTGCTTACTTACTGCAAACATTTTTCATCAACTCAAATTTTTTCGACTAAGAAGTGACAACGCTGTGTCTGTCTACCCAATTTTCTTCATACTGATGAATATATTTCCTTAGTCATCATATAGAAGAACGATTTCGTCAATATGATGAATAATGTATAAGAATATGCAATCAGGGTTGGATAAGCTAACTTAACTATATTTTTAACATCATTAAGTTCACTAAGTTCAGAAAATCAATAAATTTCCAAAAACCAAAAATTGGAAAACGAAAAATACCATAATGTTAGGACAAATAACTACAATTTAGCAGAAAAACAATTTTGGCAAATATATAACCAAAACTTGAAAGTTCTGGCTCAGTAAAATTTGAAATTATAGCCGAAAAACGTTTTATTACTATGTAGAGGTCGCTGTTTTTGAACGGTTCTTACGAGTTAAATGTGGTTGGCCTTAACAAGTACATATGTGCAAAATATTAAAGTTAAAGTTGAATACAGTGCTTAAGAAATAAATAATTTTTTGTCTGGTTCTGCAAAGTAAGTAAATCTTAAATAAATATTTCACTGTTACCAATATTCATTTCAGTACCTTTTCATAAATAATTGTTTCAATTAATTGTAGATGATGCCATCGGAGGGTGAAAATGTGAAAAAATAAGTGAGTATAAGATGATTTCTAAACTTGATAGGTATTATGATACAGTTTCTGTTTTGGTCCACTAGGTACTTATCACGAAGCTTGCAGTTCAAAATAAGAGTAAGTTCATCGTTAACGTACCGTCTTAACTCGTTGAAAGAAACCCCTGTCTCTTAAAATCTTAATACAATTTTATTGGTTATATTAGACCGTCGCGTCGTTAGCTTCATATCTGCCAACTCCACTTGGTATCTATATCGCTAGCGAGTTTTCTTTTACAAATATTAAAATTGGGGAATTTCATTTTAAACAAATTTCTGTGCATGCCTAATTCCATTTTAATATGACCAGCTGCTATTAAATAAGTATCTCAAAAGTAGAAAAAAAATATCTGTATTTCCCTAATTGTGTTGTTTATGTATTTCTTAGAAGACCAGATTAAAGACAAAATCATATAAATCATACCTACCATTGAAAAATTAATTAAAAAACATGTAACCCAAAGAAAAAACCCGAACGTAATAAAACAATTGAGTGTAATAAAAACAAATTAGATCTGGTCACCCAAGCTATTAAGCAGCACAACAAAACCATATACACACTCACGATCATTTGGGTGCGCATTTAAAAATGCATTCATAAAAAACTACTGGTTGCGTATCTTATATTGGAAGTTTATTGGTATTACCCTGGGAAAACCTATTGTGTATCCTTCAAACATTTGGGATTGTCCGAAGGGATTACTATTCATAATTTTGACCTGCTTCCACTCATTGCAGTTTTTTTTATTTTTTTGCTGTTTATTGTTGAATGTAGTAGTAAGCGTTGCATTTGCGTAGAGAGTGTCCCTATTCATTATTAGATATACTCTGGTGTGTATATAGATCTGGTCACCCAAGCTATTAAGCAGCACAACAAAACCATATACACGCTCACGATCATTATGCCTTTAAAAATGCATTCATAAAAAACTACAGGTCGCGTATCTTACAATGGAAGTTTATTGGTATTGGCCTGGGAAAACCTATTGTGTATCCTTCAAACATTTGGGATTGTCCGAAGGGATTACTATTCATAATTTTGACCTGCTTCCACTCATTGCAGTTTTTTTATTTTTTTGCTGTTTATTGTTGAATGTAGTAGTAGGCGTTGCATTTGTGTAGAGAGTGTCCCTACTCATTATTAGATATACTCTGCGCAAAACATAGTACGAGTACAGTCTGCGTTGGATTTTTGAAAGCAAAAGATAAGATATAGCTACGGAGTGTGAAAAAGTGATTCGTAAATTTTATAAAATTGTTAAAGTTGTGTTAAGTTTTCAGTTTTAAATTCATTTTTTATTGTTCTTTCTTGTGTTGTGTTAAATAAGCTGTGAAGTGCGGAAGGTATGCCTTGTTTTTATTATTATTTCTTTGGGTTCTTGTAATTTTTTTACTTTGCCATCATATAGTTAAATTGTACGGGGTTTGCAAGCATTTTGAGTTAGTTTTCATTTCTTGAGTTGTTGCATTGCATTGGTGTTTTAATACAGAGATTCTATAATCTGCTTGTTTCGGTGGGTGGGAATCTGGGAATCAAATATTAAATCTATTTCTTATTTCTTATGCATTTTCTTTCCAAAAATTTTTATTTTTTTAACAAATGAAATGTTCATTTTATCATCACTATAACGGTACAATTTCATCATGTTGATGAACAATTTCTTCATATTTATGAATTCTCATAGTTTTCATCAATATGATGAATTACGTGATATATGTTTTCATCATTTCTTCATTCTGATTATTGTGTTCGTCATATTGATGAACAAAGATGCAAGGAAGGCGTCCTTTTGCTTTTGGGCGTCAGTCTAGCCTCATACGCATATATTCGTAGTTTTCTTCATATTGATGAATTTATTCATCATTATTCTTCACATAGATGAATTGTTGCTTCATTTTCATCAATGTAATGAAAATCTTAAAAAAAAACATTTTAGCTTATTCGCAGATTTTGATTTCATTGCCATTCATATTCAGTTTATGTTTGAAAGTGAAAGTGAAAGGATTAAGTTCTCATGTAGGTACTTTGCCTATGTGAGCTGAGTATAAATTTTATAAAATTGTTAAAGTTGTGTTGAATAAGCTGTGAATTGCGGAAGGTATGCCTTGTTTTTATTATTATTTCTTTGGGTTCTTGTAATTTTTTTACTTTGCCATCATATAGTTAAATTGTACGGGGTTTGCAAGCATTTTGAGTTAGTTTTCATTTCTTGAGTTGTTGCATTGCATTGGTGTTTTAATACAGAGATTCTATAATCTGCTTGTTTCGGTGGGTGGGAATCTGGGAATCAAATATTAAATCTATTTCTTATTTCTTATGCATTTTCTTTCCAAAAAATTTTATTTTTTTAACAAATGAAATGTTCATTTTATCATCACTATAACGGTACAATTTCATCATGTTGATGAACAATTTCTTCATATTTATGAATTCTCATAGTTTTCATCAATATGATGAATTACGTGATATATGTTTTCATCATTTCTTCATTCTGATTATTGTGTTCGTCATATTGATGAACAAAGAGCCTCATACGCATATATCCGTAGTTTTCTTCATATTGATGAATTTATTCATCATTATTCTTCACATAGAAGAATTGTTGCTTCATTTTCATCAATGTAATGAAAATCTTAAGAAAAAACATTTTAGCTTATTCGCAGATTGCGATTTCATGAATGAATTTTTTGTATTTTTCCCAACATTTAAACAGCAGAATTGACGTGGCTTTTATTTCTTTCAATTTACAGTTCAAATGAGAAAGAAGAAAATATTTTGCTGAATACTAAACATTTCATAATTGTAAATCGTTGTCGATCAAAAATTAAAATGCAGTGTTTTTTGTGCAGGATGGATTTAGACTGCGTCTTTGCATTAGGCAAACATTTTAGAAAGATACATAATTTAGAACATAAAAGCACATTTATTTGCTATGTCAATTCTTGCGGTCAGTGTTTTACAAATCTTTCAAATTACAAACGGCATATTCTCCGATTACATTGTCCTACCACAAGCTTAAAATGTATTCAAGAAGGAAATGCAAATTCAAATACCGCAGCTGTAAGTTTGCCAACATCATCAAATAGTGGCTTTGAAGTTAGTGGCAGTAAAACTAATGGTTCTCAACAAATGACAGCTGAATGCATTAATCCAAATAAATTCTTACCTGATTTTTTTAATGAAGCATTAAAATTTTCAACTCTCCTGCATGGCAATTATAATTTTTCCCGAAAAGATGTGTATGACATTCAAAAAAACGTTAAGACATTTTTGATAGATCCTTTGCTAGATCAGTTCAAAACTTTTGCACAAGATCATCTTAATAATAACATAAAGGCTCGAACCGATTTGATGAGCCTGGTTTTCAGTTGTCGAGATCCATTTCAATATTGTGGTACGGACCATAATTTATGTCAAACACTTAAATTGAATGGATGTATGGATGAAATTAGAGAGTTTACTATAAAAAGCGATATCCAGCCCATTTATGATCGGTCCGAATTAGTGTATGCGGAAAAAATTTGTAAGGGCAGCGTCCTACCACTAAAGTCACAATTTCGAAAAATCTTCGAGCAAGAGAATATACTATTGGAAGTATTAAGACATATGAACTCCTTATACTCTAATAAACAGTACACGAACTTTATTCAAGGGCCAGTTTGGAAAAAAAAGTGTGACATGTATCCAGGAAAAACTTTGATACCCTACTTTTTGTACGCGGATGATTTTGCTGTAAATAATCCGTTAGGTGCACACGCCACAACTCATTCCGTTTGCAACTTTTACTACTCATTTCCCTGTTTTCCAAGGCGTAGTTCTAAGCTAGAGAGCATTTTCTTGGCAGCTGTTATAAAATCCAAAGATTTGAAAAATATTGGAAACGAAGACTGTTTGCATTATCTAATCGAGGAGTTGATATATCTTGAAGAGACTGGAGTAGACATATCAGTTGGCAAGGGAGAAATGCATCGCGTTCATTTTATAATGGGTCTTTTTCTCGGAGATAACTTGGGAGTAAACTCGCTTCTTGACTTTTCAAAATCATTCTCGAGCACTTCTTTCTGCAGATTTTGTAAAGTAGACCGAGAAAATTGCAGTAAGCTTGGTGTTGAAGTACAGGAGCACATTCGAACGGTCGAGAACTACAGTTATGATGTATCTGTAAATGATCTTAAAAAAACCGGTATCGCAAAAGAAAGCCCATTTAACAAAATACCTTCTTTCCATGTTGTGGAAAACTTTTGTGTCGATGCAATGCATGACTTATGTGAAGGTATATTCCATTATGATCTTTGTCACATATTATTATATCTGACACAGGAAATGAATTATCTGACATTGGAAATGCTTAATAAAAGAAAGCAAACTTTTGACTATGGGCCAATGGAGATTGGGAATTTTTCAACTGAGCTAACAATGAACCATTTGAAAAATAAGCACTTAAAAATGACTGCGCGTGAAATGCTTACTTTTGTTATGTATTTACCCCTCATGATCGGTGATTTGATTCCTTCCGAAGATGAAGTTTGGCTTTTTTTACTTGAACTAATTGACATTACGGAACTTATTTTGTCGTTCGAAGTTACAGAGTTACTCATCTCAACATTAAAATTAAAAATAAAACATCATAATGAGCAATATGTCAAATTATTCACTGATAATTTGAAACCAAAATTCCATTTTTTAACACACTACCCTACTGTAATAAGAAATTCTGGACCGGCACGAAATTTTTGGTGTTTTAAATTTGAAGCCAAGCACAGGCCGTTCAAGGTGTATGCCCATGGAATAACTTCAAGAAAAAATATATGTCTCACTCTGTCCAAAAAATTTCAATTCCAGTTTGCAAATCTGATTCTACATTCTAACAGTAATATAAATGAATTTCACATAGAGGAGAAACATTTATGCGATACTGGATTTGCTAACATTGTTCGAGATAAGCTGAAGTTAAAAGAAGACAAAAAATTAAAATTTTATGATGAAATAGAGTATATTGGCAAAAAATATAAAGCTGGATTTTATGTTGGTAAATGTTCGAATGACTATAATATATACATTATTAGGACTATAGCTAAGGCAGAAGGGAATATATTAATGTTTTGCCAAAAATTATTGAACATTTACTTCAATTCTCACTTTAAAGCTTTTGAGGTTGATACAAATATGTTTGGTGAATTCAAACTCCTTGCATTTGATGAAATTATCGGACCTCCTGTTACTTTGACAAAAACATCAAAAGGAAAGCACCTGATTAAGCTTAAGGAATATTTTCATCAATAGTAAAAACAAAATATCTCCAGCAACTTAAAACACAAACTTTCGATAAATTATAATACATACTAATTAATATTTAGAAATGGAAAATTTGCCTGAGAGCTCAGCAACGCTGGACGATGGAAATTCGAAGCTCCTTGAGGAAACTGTAACAATCCTCAGTACTGATGGAGAACAGCAGCAGACTTCCCTCTACACTTTAATACCATTCACGGAATATTCCAGCAACAATACGGACAGTGATGACGATGAGGAATTAAAAGCACTTTTGAAGGATTGGGGTTGCATGTCTCTGTATAATTACATGCATGGTAAGATGATTATTTTATTGCTTAATTTACTTTAGCTTATTGTTACAATGTGAATATTTTCGCTGTCAGTTTAGCTAGGCTGAAAAGCCTAAAATTAGGATAAACAAATAAATAAAAGTTTTGGCGCAACAGCTCTATAAGAACCATAGGCATGTGATTTTTTTTGAAATTGGAAAAATGTACTCTCAGATTCGAGAATTACTCTTTCCAATTATACATGTTTTTTGCAGTATAAGTAGTAAGACAATTTTGCGTGTGCTAGTGAGTTCAGAAGTAATCTTCTAACTATGAAAAAACAACTATAGAATTATAATTTTTTTTTAACGAAACATGAAATATTCAAAAGAGTAATTCTATCTATAGTAAGAAATAAAACTACCGTTTTAGTGATTCAACTGACAGCTGAATTTACAACTTCATACAGGAAGGGACATAACTTTAAGTATTTCTTTTTTTCCTCAGGTGAAAATGTAACAATCGACATTTTAAAAATAATTAAAGTGGCTCAAGTAACATCTTTACTTTCAAATTTTAAACACGGTGACCGCATACTCTTCGAGTATAAGTTAGAAAAGTGGAGGGCTTCAATTGGAATGCCTCTTCAACCAGGCATTGAGCTTCCATCAACATCATCCGAAGTACGATGTCGAACTCCAAGCTCTCCATCACCATCGAACTTGTCGTCTAGAGGGATATCACCTACGTCGTCACCCGAAACAACACAATGCAAATCCATTGATCTGTCTACAATTTTAAATGTAAAAAAACATGGACAAAATATTGTGGATTATTACAATAAAAATAATAAATTTCAAACGGAACATCGGCAGCGTCTCATTAGTATTATTGCGGAATATTTTGATGAGAACAGTATTCCCTTAAGCCTAAAAACCAGCTATAGGTTGGAAGAAGAAATACTAGAACTTTTTCCCACCGAAAAGCTCGAGTACTACCGTACAGAAAAAAGAGGGAAGCTGTACACTAAGCTGCACAACATGAAAAGGCTTTACAAATCTCTCACACTACAAAAAACATCACCAGAAAAGGAGACAAAAAAATCAAAAAAAAACCTAAGTGAGTAAAGGTGTTGCAATATTTTGTGACGTCTCCAAATAAAAAAATCGTTTTCCTAAGTTGCGGAGTCAGATGCAGAAGCTTGTGTAAAAAGCTTGAATATGGACAACTTGTCATCTGATGAGTTTGATGGTGCTTGGGATGCTTGCACCGAGTACCGACTTCTGCAAATACGCAAATGTTCATCACAAGAAGAGATTTTCAAGACATGGCCGCAATACAAAAATTTAAATGGATATCGTTTGGTAAGTAATAACTTAAAGTAACTTTAATTTTTTAAGTTAATCTCTTTGTTTTAATAGATTGACAGAGATTTCAAGACCCTATACCCTCAAAGCTTAACTATATGTGAGAACTGGGAAACTAATTTTAAGCTTATTAAACAGTTCCTCATCAGCAATGTAAAAGACAAGAAAGTAGCAGAAATTATAACACAAATAGAAGACCGGGATGCAAACAAAGGTAAAAATTACTTTATATTCATTTTGAACAAATTTTCAACTATACCTATCTTTATGCTTACTTTTTTTTCTCCATAGAAAACGCGGTACTTTGTCTACTCAAAAGCTTGCACAGCTATTTGTTTCCAACAAGGCCAGTAGTAACGAAATCACCATCAACCTCAACATCACCACGGCAAAGGATGATTCAACGATTCACTATCAAAGACTCCCAACAGGCTTTCATTTTTGAGGGAGAGAGCGTTCAGCAGATCGAAGACCACTTAGACTTCTTAAAAACGAAGAATACCAATATTCAACCCTTAATTCTTGTTTTATCGAAAAACGACGGTTGTGAGGAATATTTTGTATATCTAGATGGATATAAACTCAAATTTAAAAAACTACTGCGTGCAGTAGATATTTGTCTAAAAATTTTTTTTGTTTTTAATTTGCAATACCCAGCTGCTTGCGAGCAGTTTTGGAATTTTATACAATACTTTTTTTATTCTATAGAACCTAATAAAAAAGATATTACCTCACGAATAAGTACTATAATTGAAACGCTTAAAGATCAATAAAGTATTTGTAAACATTTTAAATTCAAATCTACTTTTTTCTTTTATTTTTCTATAAAGTTTAGAAGGAAAGTTTCTTGAACAGGTTTTCAAATTGAGGAATGACAACTTTGAAGAGCTTCATCTTAAGGTGCAGAATCGATTCCTGTATTAATGTGGAAATGTTGGGATAAGTATTATATTGGTGATTTTTTACTAATATGTAGTGCTTTTTCTAATTCTAGGTGATTATTTTCATCGGTATGTTTAATGGAATTCAGTAATGCAATGAAACATCAGTTCACCAACCTGGTGCGTTCCTGTTCGTCGTACTAATTATCGGATTCTTCAACATTATGAAAAGTAATTATCTTGGTGATGAAGGGCTTCAAAATCTGTCAATTGTCACATTATATAGCAAGCACGCCTCCTTTTAGATTGCCCGTTGCTCATAAATATTGGTAATTATTAAAATCACTGGTAGATATACATGAAAGCACTTTTAGCAAATATCAAAAACAATTCCTGTATTGTTTTTTAAATGTTTATTAACAGTGCCTTCATTCTTATAAGTGATTTTAAATATGCCCCATATTTATGCACAAAGTTCACAGTTCATCTAAAAGGAGAGGTGTTTGGTTTATATGTGAAAATCAACAGATTTTGAAGTTTTTTTTATCACCAAGGCAATATTTTTGCATAATGTTGAAGAACACGATCATCAGTACGACGACCAGGAACGCACCAGGTAGATGAATAAAATCATTGCATTCATGAAATCCATTATCACAATGATGAATATAATCACTGAATTGATGTAGAAGATCATCAATATGAGGAACATATATGCTTCATATTAATGAAAATGTTCATTGTATTGATGATCCTATACATCAATATCCTGAATAGTTTTCATCAAAATTATGAACATGCTCATAGTATTGATGAATATATTCATTGCATTGATGAAAAACGTTCATGGTATTGATGTATACGATCATCAATATGATAAACATGTTCATCATATTGATAAATATATTCACTGTATTGATGAAAAATATTCATGGTATCGATGTATGCGATCATCAATATGATAAACATGTTCATCATATCGATGAATATATTCACTGTATTGATGAAAAATATTCATGGTATCGATGTATGCGATCATCAATATGATAAACATGTTCATCATATTGATAAATATATTCACTGTATTGATGAAAAATATTCATGGTATCGATGTATGCGATCATCAATATGATAAACATGTTCATCATATCGATGAATATATTCACTGTATTGATGAAAAATATTCATGGTATCGATGTATGCGATCATCAATATGATAAACATGTTCATCATATCGATGAATATATTCACTGTATTGATGAAAAATATTCATGGTATTGATGTATGCGATCATCAATATGATAAACATGTTCATCATATCGATGGATATATTCACTGTATTGATGAAAAATATTCATGGTATCGATGTATGCGATCATCAATATGATAAACATATTCATCATATTGATGAATAAATTCATTGCATTGATGATAAATATTCATGGTATCGATGTATGCGATCATCAATATGATAAACATGTTCATCATATTGATGAATATATTCATTGCATTGATGATAAATATTCATGGTATCGATGCATGCGATCATCAATATGATAAACATGTTCGTCATACCGATGAATATATTTATAGTATTGATGAAAAATATTCATGATATTGATGTACACGATCATCAATATGATGAAAATGTGAATCACGTTGATGAACTAATTCATTAAATTTATCGAAAATTTTCGTCATATTGATGTGCACGATCATCAATGTGATGAATACAGTCATCACATTGATGATTATTTGTAAATGAAAATTTATTATATTACTTCAATTTTCATCATATTCATGAATGCAATCATCTATATGATGAACAAAAGGAGGGGAAATTTAAGTTATCACTTTTCATCACATTCATGAACAAAGTTGATGTATGATGAACGAGTTTCATCGCTTAAAAGCTTCATCATATTGAAGAAACGCTTTTCATCATATGCATGAAAAGGTTCACTGGATCAAAATTGACGAATTTTTCATCAAATAGATGACGTTTTTCATCATTATTATGTACCTTTTTTTTTCAGTGAAGTCGCAATAGTAAAATAAAAAGAAAATTGCTTCTTTGTGTCCTCGCAAACACAGAGTGCAAATAATGTCCTAGTCAATCCCTCATTGCACATTGTTAAAACGACACAGACCCACAATATGACAATTTAAATGTTCCATCGATGGCTTTACGCCCAGTGAACCAAAACCCAAAGAACGTGTATCTAATTCTGAAGTTATCATTGAACATTTGAACAAGATGGCCTGGTCCCTGGGTAGGTATTCTATCTCTTTCGGCGTTCATCGGCGTCGTCACGCGCGCCCCAACGAACAGTTGGTGTTATAAATAAATATTCAATTTTCGGCCCATAAATGCAGAATGAGAAGAGTCCTTACAACATCGTGAGAGCAATACTTCAAATCTAGAACTGTCCTTGTTGCAAAATATAACATCCATTAACACCGATTGGCGTCGTTGTCATGATTTGTATATTTTTGTCTGTTATTCTATGGGCTTCTTTGTGCTTGGCGTAGTGTGTATATCGAATTTGAGTGCGATACATAATTGGAGATAGTGTCGTTTTTATTAATAAACTGCGCCACCACATGAAGCATCTCTTTAAGCATAAATGGTGCCACGACTAACGAAGAAATTTCAATTGCTGGTGAATAAACTACTGGTTAACCCTTGAATAAATCTTCTGTTGTCGATTCAAGGAGTAGGGACATGGAAGAAGTTGACAACAAAAGATATTTATCTCTTTGCGGCGCTAGGAGGATTATCCGGGGAGGAGAGTAGTAAGGTTGCCGTGCATACCACTGATTCACCCAACAATGGCAATCTCAATGTCTTTCTACGGCTGGAATGAGAAAGCGGATAAAGGACATAGAAATTCGCTCCACCAAATTGCATGGTTCATCCTCTGATGGATTTTCGTATATTTTCTTTCGAAGTCTTGAAGGTGGTATGGTGGAAGGCGCAAAAAAGAAGTGTTTGAAAGTTTTGCAAGACAACGACTGGATGTTGCTTCGATACAGTCGGGTATAAACTTTGGTTGGCGTAAAAACAACATCAAGATGGAGAATGGATTGGTTTGTTCAAAGATATTGGGTTTCTAGACACTTAAGAAAGTTGTGTGGTTTATTTTTCAAAACACACAGGACCGCAAGTTGCAGTGGAAAACTCATGGCAAAACGTTTCCTTTTTGAAGTTTTAGGAGTTTGTAGGAAGCCAGCTTTTTTCGTAATAGTTTCATTAAATTAGTAAAATAATTGGGTCGTTCCCAGCTGATCTAGTGCCCTGTACAATCTACAGAAAGTGCGTTTTCTTAGTTCTTGTGGAACTTTTAATTTTTCTTAGTTTTGAGCTAAATTAAACTTGAATCTGCATCATTGCATTGTGTGCTTTCTTGATCTAAGACCGCATTGACAAGTACCTGTGATTTTAAATGCTACGATAATCCGCTAGATTAAGCGAAATGGGTGGTGTCTGTGTAATGATGGTTGGCATGTTTGGCTGTTAAGTGGGAGTTCGAAGTCTGAGTCCCACCAGAAACATAAATCTTTTTTCTTCGGATGTAACTTTCGCGTTGATTGGCAACATAATTACACTGCCATGAAAAATGTTACTTATACAGCCCTTTGGAATCGGCATAAAAACGTTGGTCCTTGGAATGCGTAAGGACCTGAGGTTCCCAAGCTTTGCTGCACCACACTATTAATTTATTTGTAATAAGTGCAGATATGGTAGAGTGTCGGAATATCGGAAATGAAACTGAAAACCTATTCAGTTCTTCCTCATTCCATTTTTGAAAAATGTGTAAGAAACTTAAAATTTTCATTACTTTTATTGTAATGACCTGCTTATTTTACAACCCGTAAATAAGAAAGAATAGTGGTAAAAAATTATAATAAACTTCAAATTGAATGGCCCACATCCCACATCGTTCTTCTGGAAGCATTGGGTATTTTCACAATGCTATGGCTGCCATACGAATGAACAACTTATTTTAAAAGTCAATGCTTTGAGGCGAAAACATTGAGTTTTTTAATTCAAATTTTGGGCGCAATGTCACTTTTGAAGAAGAACCGTTAATTGAATCCACAACAACAATCTAGAAATGATTCAAAAACTTAATCTTCATAGACAGGAAGTCGATCATAGAGCGGTTTGATGAAGCTTAATTGCAATTTCAAACGAAGGATTGAATGTTTCTGCTTCTTGAACTTTATAACAGCGCAGCGGTGCCATTTAAAAAAAAAACGCAAAGTGTTCTATCCTTGTAGAAAATGTGGTGCCAAACCTTAAGACTTTATTCGTAAGACTGGCATATGAAGTTCTTAAAAATGAGTTCCCAAATTGCAGAATACCTATTTGAAATTTTGGTCAAATCTTCCCAAGCATTCGTGACTATACACAATTTTTTTTTTCAAGTCAACTTAGTTCTATCCGTATGCATCCTTTCGATTAGTCCTTACGATCTTAATATTTTTTTAATTTGACCCAACCCATTTTCAAAAATTCAATAAACTAAAATTGTAAATCTAATTTAATTTGAATTTTTATTTTATTGCTTCAATTAAGCTCAATTAAGTCAAATAAAATTAAATGAATAATTCAAACAAACTGACAGCACTGCATTAACACTTCTCCATAGGTTTTCAGTTTTCAAAATAATATTTTTTTTTTTTTTATAAAAATGTGGCAGGCTTATAAAATGTAAATTAAAAGTCTCTTAATTACGTACATAGGTGGGCCCTACAGTACGACACTACTACTACCTGAACCGAAACCAACATCTGTCGTCAATAATTTTCATTTCGGACATGATCTTTCCAGTTTTGCAATATAAGTCGGTTGACGTCGTTTTCGATTCTTGCTTCACCTAATATGATTTCAGCGATTTAGAGTGTTCTACACGTACCAGGGGGTCAATTCCCGATCTGTGAAGCTGTGAAGTGAAAACATTTATCACAGCTTCACCGAAAATTCGATTCTCCATTAGTGAAAATCCAACCTCCAATGTCAATTTTTTTTCATATGATAAATCTCTTTTCATTGCCGTATGAGTCGGTGAAAAATTCAATTATGAAAAATGGCCGCAAAACTCAAACGATGAAAAATCCAATTGGAATCCAATTGAAATGAGAGAGAAAATGAGAGAATACTGTCAGAATTTATCATTTAGAACATTTTAGTACTTTTTAGATCCGGAATCGCTTAGAATGGATTCGTGAAGTGATAAAATGAAAAAACTGTATGAAAACTGAAATGATATATTTTTTTTCACTTCACAGCTTCACAGATCGGGAATTGACCCCCAGCATTCGTTGGCTTGCGATGTGTATTCTTCTAGCTATGCCCATATCGCTGTACAACTCATACAGTTTTTTGTTGAACCTACTCCTTCACACATTGTCTTCGCATGCGAGATCAAGCATCGTTCGGAGAATTTTCTATCAAAACTTTCATGGGTTTCCTCATCTGCTTTAGAATGTCCATGCTTCCTCGCCTCATTACAGAATTATGTGATCAAGGTCTTACAAAGGGTTACTTTGATTTCTCTAAAGATTGCCTTTTTAAGCTAAAAAAGCTCTCTCCACGCTGATCTTACTTACCGTGTCTATAGCGGATTCTAGGTAGTCTGGACTGTTGTGACGTTTTGCTTAATTCATCGATATTCTCTGTCATCGTTTGTTGACAGCATAGATATATGTGCTCCCAATTTTGGCCTCTTCTGGCACAATGCTCACAAAGCACCAATAAAATGACAATGACATCGCAGACTTTTGACAGATTATTCCTTAATGGTGTTGAAATTAAATCCTTATACAATATTTTCAGGAATGATGTTAAAAATATAGCATGACAGTTTATCGCTTTACCTAGATGCCTTTTCTACATCAATTTCCGCATCATTTTCCACCGATCTTTACGGGACAGTGTCAGTTCTTCTAAGTTATCCTGCATAGTCGTACCAGCTTAGCAGGGATGCTTCAGCAAAATATCGCTCTGTTCAGCTCATCTATGCAAATACTGTCAAACGCGGTCTTGAAATCTGTAAAAAGATTGTGTATAGCGATGATATACTCTCAGGTTCTTACCAAGACCAGACCTGCAGTTAAATTTTTTTTATCAAATCGGGACTTTTCTGATCTGAAACCGTACTGATAAGGGCCTATCAAATTGTTGACGTTGGGCTTCTTCACTTAATACAGCAATCCTTAAAACGAAGTCAGATTTTTAAAGTCTTAGATGGCGGATCCCTTTTCCCATGTGACCTACACCGAAACGTAACTCTACGAGAATATTCATAAGATTTTGAAAATTTACTCTTTCTTGGCACAATCCAGAGCTAACGACGAAGAAGTGAAAAGTTATAGCTCCTTTTTTTAATCTTTTTAATTTTTTTTTATGTATATTTTTTTTAATTTTAATATTTTTATAATTTTTGTTTTCCTTTTTCTTTTTTTTTTTGACTTCGAATGGTATCTTTAAAAACAATTCCTATCTGGATTAAAACAAAGTGGTACATTACAGTTTTCAGGTCATACATTTCCATTTCGTCCTTTTCTGATCCTCTTTTGTACTTCAATGAGCTCATCGTGTCGACTCATTTCGAATTACGTGAATCTAACATCTGAATCGTAATCAGCGTCTCCGAAAACCCCTGAGTACAAATTTTTATCAATCTTCTCGTAGATTTACGCTTCGGTGTCGGCGATATTGGATCCGGCATTTTGAATTTTGAAAATCTGACTTCAGATCTATAATGAGCGACACGAAAAATTTCTGAGTACAAATTACTATCAATATTCTCGTGGAGTTACGTTTTGGCCTTGGCCATATTGGATCCGCCATCTTGAATTTTGAAAATCTGACTTCGGATTCGTAATCAGGAACTACAAAAACCTTTACACACCAAATTTCCAATTATTTTGTTGAATAGATTCTTCAAAAAAGAATTCTTAAAAAAAAACGTCATTTTTTATAAATCTTATTTTATAAACAATTATGCCAATTAGAGTGTATTGTTATGTTCTTACTCAAGTAACTGAAAAGTGCAAAAAGCAGTATCTGAATAAGTTCAAACGTAAATAAATTAGAAATATTCAATTAAATCAAAGTGGTTACGTGGGTTAGATTTAGATTTAAATTAGATTTAGATTGACGGGTAGAGCTTGCTCAGCTCCGGGCACTGCGGTGTCTGAATGAAACCTATTGTGCCAGCCCATTTGAGGTTTCAGAGCAGTTCTCCTGCTCCTGAATTGAACCAGAAGTTAGTAATCTTCTGTGTTGAATGAGTTTGAGTTTATCTAAGGGGATGATCTCATAGTCAAGTATTTGCTTTCTAAGGCGGAAAAGTGCTGGACATTCTGTAATAATGTGCAGAGATGTTTCTTCATTTTCGAGGCATAGTCTACAGATGGGATCCGCTACCAGCCTCATTTGATGAAGATGTTTCTTTAAAGAACAGTGACCGGTTAATAGTCCTGTGCAAATTTTTAGGGTTTTCCTATTGAGGTTCAGTAGGAATTTTGATGTTTTTTCTGTATATTCTGGCAAAAAGAGTTTTGAACAGATTTGACCAGATGAGTTACTCCAAGCTTTATTTGATTCCTCTAGTAGGATGTTCTTGGCAGTATGTTTGAAGGTGCTTTTATTTACACCGCAGAAGGGTTCAGGACCGACGAATGGATTAGATGCGCCGTCTTTAGCTAAGATGTCTGCCTTCTCATTCCCATCATAGCCTTTGTGTGCTGGGATCTAGTGGAGGATTACAGTGTTTTTCCTTGCTAGTTCAGAGAGTGACATGACTGTCTCTTGGACTAGTTTGGATCTTATGACAGATGAGCTTATCGCCTTTAGTGCAGCTTGGCTGTCTGAGAAAATGATTATTGTTTTGTTTTTTGTGTTCGATGAACATATTATTCTCGAACATTCGTTAATGGCAAAGACTTCAGCTTGGAAAATGGACGAGTGACTGCCCAGACTTACTGAGAAATTCGTTCTGGGACAGTCGCTGAAAACGCGGAACCTGTACCAGTTTCCATTTTTGAGCCGTCCGTATACCAGACCATATCTTGCCTTGAAGGATGAGGTTTTATGTTCTCCCAGTCTTCCCTTGGGGGGATGACAATGGAGAAGTTGAGTTTGAAGTTGTACATGGGAATAGTAGCATCCAAGCACATACTAAAGGTATTAAGTTTTTCTAAACTTTCCATTATCGACAGATGTCCTTTCGGGTATGGATGTGATTTTATGTGCCCTTGATGGAAAAGACGGTGTGTCGCCAGTCTTGCTTCCATTTTTATGAAAAGGTGAATTGGAGGTAGTCCTACAATAACGTTTAGAGCGTATGTTGGTGTTGTACGCATGCATCCAGTAATGCATGTTGTTGCCAATCTTTGAATCTTTTCAAGTTTTTGGACTGCCGTTAGGTTACGTGGGTTACCACCATCCTTCTTGGTTACCTTCTTCTGTGTCGGGAAGACGGCAATCTTGATCATCTTTCAAGTTGAATGAGGGGTTTTTATCTAACAGCGGAGTTTGTGCCTTCATCAGCGTTAAGAAATAAACAAAAGTGGCCTATAGGATCTTCAGTAGCGACTGTGATTCCATCACCATATTTTTTTGGTCTTTACTTTACAGGCTTGATTTTTGATATGATCTATCTATATACGTTTTGGTAAGTTCCGAATTTTACTTTATTTTGTGGAAGAAACAAAAAAGTTACAAATTTTTTAGCTCATTTGGTCCCATAGAACCGTGTGGCGGTCTTTTTGACCGTGTGTCTTTTAATCACACCATTTCGTCTGCATGCCGCCCTTGAGGTTGTAAGTAAATTCACAACCACTTTATTTCCGTCTAACTCTTGTCATATGAAACTGTCAAATTCACGAGGAGCACGTATTATTGGTTTTACACGCTTTACGTATATTTCTACTGAAATAAATACAGTAAAAGTTTTCGAATTACCAAAATTCTTCCTAAGTTATTCCAAAGGACGTAGGATTGAATGGGAAACTTGAACGAAGCTCGTAAGTCTTTTAAAATTATTTCAAAAACCACTTTCAAGTGATTCGAAAACAGAATAGAGTTGCATAGGTGGGTGCCCGGCAGGTTCGCCTTTAATGTATGTAGAAGAACGAGGTTGGAGTCCCAGAGGCATCCGATTCTTTTTCGCGTGTATAACCATTTGCAAGGTATTAGCAAATCCTATGAGAGTAATTACAATGCAATGAAAAGAGCTTTCTCAATTAGGCGTTTGTATATACATAGTTCTTTCATCACACGCTATGGTTGAAAAAAATCCACTAGACCCTGGGACCCGCCGAATTGTACTATGGCATCCATTGTAATATAAAATCTTTGGTTTTCCTTTTCATCGTTCAAGTCTTAAGTTTACCTACCACTCAATCATGAAAGGCGTGAAATTTAAAGACCATGCAGCAAAAACGATTTGCAATCCCTGAGCAAAGTTCTACCTCCAGCGACATGGGACATAAAATATGTAAAAGAAATCATTGAGGTACCTACCAACAATATTCAGATAAAAAGTGTTCATGCACAAAATTAAGAGATTCTCTCCACGATTTACCCATATTCGGTATCCACATGTCGTTACCAAGTTACCTTACCCGAGTATAGTATATCAGTCTATCTGCATTTTCTTTCTGCAAATACAGCAAAAGCAGTAATATGTCTTGAGTCATGTACATATTATGTGGGGCAACTTTGGTTGGAAGATATAAAGATTCATGGCTATGCACCCGACATAAATATCATTTTGGTACGTAAACGTGATGTTGGGCTACCGTTAAAAAGGGTGTTAGGTTAATTATTTTGCGCAATGAAGAAAATGCAAATCATTTCAGTCACTTTGGTATCATAAATCTTACGTTACTGTAAATTGCTTGTATACCATAAGAGTTGCCATCAGATGTTATTAACTGACAAATGAAATGATTACAAGACTCCCACACATCCTGTGCCTTCCGACAGACAACTCGCACTTAGAATACAAATTACACTTCGTACGAATAATTACATTAATAATCTTCATTTTCATTGTCTCTATGGCCAGATTGTGAAAATGTGCAACTATAACAATTATTGCACAACGACACTGAATCTCTCTGGGGTATTTCAAAAGACATAATTGGTATTCTGGTAACGTTAAGTGAATAGCTACTGTGGACTGTGTAGCTGATTGTTTCTCTGTTGAACATAATAAATTTGTTTGCTATTTAAGAAGAATGCGAATGACACATTTTATTTTAAAGATGAGGCACTTTAAGATTTAAGAATGTCCTTATAACTCTGCTCTACTCATCCTGTGTCACACTTGTTAGCCTCATCAGTTGCTGTGCAAGGAGGAACTCATCTGCGAGTTGCCCTTAAAGTAGATGGTTTATCATAAACAACTTTGCCTTCTTGAACACAAATGGAATCAGTCCACAAAGGCAAATTGAAGTAGAACTTCAGATTGAAATGTCATCCTATGACATTATAAACTCTGTTTGAATAATCCACATTCATCTCTATGCTTTGTCGTGAGAGAATCCCATAAAAGCACAACGTTGACAAGTTCCCTTTTGTGGTGGTGAATTAAAGTTTGTCCCTTGAACAGCTTTCTTTGAATGGTCTCTTCTAGTCAACATCTGGTGATGGAGTTGATTTGAAGGGAACTTTTTTAATCACAAACTAAGGTTCTGTAAGTGTTTTAATAAGCCAACTAGTTTACTAGTGAAAAGGACATCGTTTTATTTCTCGTTCTTAATGAGTCAACATAGACAGTAATGTCGCTTTCCATTGGACGAAAAGGACTGTCCAAAGCGTCCAGGAGCATTCTCAAAAAGTTACATTAAAGCAGAAATATCGGTTCTCATGATACTGAGGAGTGACAGCCGCTTCTCGATTTGAAGTGAGAATCCACTCAAGAAGCACTAATACATGTAACTCAAATGTCAAAAAGAAACGCCAGGGTAAATTTATTTTTTCGTAAAAGTTGATAATATAATTTGTTATATCAAAACAAAATTACTTTAAAATGCAATTTAACGAGGAAATTCAATAAAAAATACAAACAAAAAATTAACAGAGATACTTTTAATGCTATAAGTTCACTTCTATCATCATCTTCGTCATCATCGACGATGAATTTATTGTGCAATACTTGTTGGAAACAACAAAAAGAAGTCGCGTTGAAAACTATGTCGCAATTGCTAGAAACAATTCAGAGATAGAGGTGCGTTCATTATTGCGTTTTGTTTAAAGTGTTAATTGAAATTTCTAATTGTTTCCTTGTAGTTCCAAGAACAATTTCGTCTACTTTAGGCAACTGCTCAAACCTTAATTTATAGGTACGAGAAGTCAACGCATTTTAAAAAGAAGGAAGGAGGTGGTGGGAAGAACGAAACTCCTGCTGAAACCAAATGAATATGTCCTTATGGTAAACCACTGAAAACAATTTATAAAGGCTTGTCTCGTATGTGCATTAGTATGTACATTAGGGTGGAGTGAATTTTTTTTTTTCACTTTTCCTGTATCATTAATCGATGACCGTATATAAAAGCAAAAGCCTACGATTTTATTTTGAGGTGGCGCACCATGAGGTAATTTGAAAAAAAAAAAAAAATAATTTTTACGACTATCGTGTGTACTTGCTGGTCAATTTTATTGTGTAATAAAATTTATAATGTAATGTAATAAAATTTATAATTCACGTTATTTTAAAGGGTTTACTTGTCCGTCTTTGCTTAGTTTTTCTAAACTTTTTCATCTCAGTGTTAACGAAAAGTGTAAAAAAAAGCTTGATTACACTGGTCAACAAAATTTCACGCTTTCGAATGCCGCCAAAAGCAAATTTTATTTTGTAAAGGTTTTTGGCTCGCCAAACTTAAATCTGGCCTCAGAATTGCTCTGTCATAAGTCTCTCATTCCACCTTCCAAACCATTGTAGCGTGTTCCAAGCAGAAATTCTGGCGAACAAAGGGGTCCTATCATTGCTAAAAGAAAACGTGATATCCTCAACGAATATCCGGATTTTCTCAGATAGTCAAGCAGCCCTCAAATAAATCTGTGCTGTTTCTATGAACTCAGTAACTTCCCTTAATTGTCGCTTGACAATTCAATATTTACCTTATTTGGGTGCCGAGATATCGTGGGTAACTGCAAAGCCGATGAACTCGTCAGAGACGGAACCGTTCTACAGATCTCAACCAGCAGGTTGAATATTGGTATACCAATGGCTACATGTAAAATGCTAAAGCGAGAGGCAATGGATAAAACAGATTATAGGTGGAACAATATCACCACGTGTGTGGCAACAAAACGGATATGGCCAGGAATAGATCCAAAACGCACAAAACATTTGTTATCCATAACCAGATTGCAAATTAGCTCCGCAATCAATGTCATCACCGGACATTGTCTGATAGGAAGACATGCCATAAGACTTGGCGTTTCATCTAATGACTTCTGCAGACGTTGCTTAGATGAAGAAGAGGGGGAGACAATCCCACACCTCCTCTGCTCATGTCCTGCACTCTCTTTTAAAAGAAAACGACATTTAGGAAAATACTCTATCCCCTGCATCTCCTTCGCTTCATTAAAAGCTCCAAATGGTTTTGTTAACTGAGGTACTCCCTCGCATAATTTCTATGGCATCACAATGGACCTAATATTGGTCTAAGTGTGTCAGTTAGTTTTCCCTGACAGCCATTTTAAACCTAAGCTAACCTAACCATTCATCACATCACGTTTTCGAGATATAACGCCTTCAAAATCCAGAAATATTGGTTTTAGCCACTTTTTAGAATTTCTTTTAACGTGGAAAAAAAATTCAACCAGAAAACAAAACTTTGCTTTTCCGATGATTTGTTATCCGCTCAATTCAAATCTGGTCTCAAAATGGCTCTACTACATCAAATAACTGAGATATCTAGCTTCAAAAGCCGTTACACACGGTCGGTTGTTTTTTTCAGTGGCATAGCAAAGGGGTGGCGTATGGTTTGGACTTACTACCCGTTTGGGGATGACACCCAAAAGCTACCAAAAAGTATAAACTAACTAGATCGTAGAAGATGCAATCAACCTTTGTTTAAGAACACTGGAGAAATACGACATTCCAACAGAAAGAAGAATTCGTCGTAGAAAGCGAATGGCTGGTGAGTCGGCAACTGGTGCAGGACTTTCTCTGAGCGCTGAAATACGGAAAGACATGTTCGAGTGCCTTGATCGATTTCATTGAACTTCGAAAAAGAATAAATTCTATTAAGGAGGTGCAGGTGGTTTCATTGTTAGACGTTGCGCAGCCGAATACTTTACTTTTAGCAAACATTAATGATTTGAAAACAGCTGTTTCAAAATCTGCTATAGAGAACTTCTCAGAACTTCTCTCAGAGATACCAAGGCGGAGAAGTCATTTGGCCACATACTCGAAAGGGGCGGGAAAAAATTCTTGAGCTGAAATTATGTTACATTAGTTTTGAAATATGGTTCTTGGAATCGGAATATAAAATTTATTCTTACTCATATTGTTTTGCAGAACAATGTTGCCTTCTATTTGCCGAACTTCACCACTTTGTTTCAATAATGAATAATCCTGCAGTTCAAAATAGGTACGACATTTTTTGATCACAATTTCGTAAATAAGTTCTTCCCACCGAAAGAAATGCGTAGCTACTTTTAAAATATTTTGCGCTAAAGACTGTTTTCGTTGACCATATGTCTCACCCACACAGAGATAAATCTTCAAAAAAGAATAAAAGCGAATTTGGGTGTTCCATTGGTTTTTAAATTGAGTGCTTCCCGGAGTAAAACCAATGGAGAGCGACATAAGACATTGTCCAATTACAAATGTCAATATAAATACGACGTTTTGTGTGCTACATTGACATTTTCAGTGGCTATCATTTCACTTGACTTTACACAAGCTTTCATAACAGAAAAGCATATTTTGAGAGCCTTAACTTAAATCAGACGGAAACATAATCATTTACAGCAAACATCGGACGGTGTGGCACCTTTCAACTTCTGTGTGTCCTCTGTTCGCACACACATATTATATCTCATTCCAGTGTCCTGACCAGCCATCTTTACCAAATGAAGTATCTTTGACAACAAAAAGGAGAAAAAAATTAAAAAAAGATAACAATTTACAGGACTTTTACTGCTTCCATTTTCCTTTCACAAAGGTCAACAACGATGGCGGTGACGACGGACGTCTCAGTTTCAAATTGGAAACTGTGGTGTTGAAAAGGATACGATGACAATTGCACTGCTGTGCAATCATGCAATCGAACCACAAAATTCGTTAAAGCAAGAACAACAAATTGGCCAGGTAAAGCAATATAATGCTAACGTATATATCTGCTTTCATTTTAACTTTTATTGTCTTTAGCCTCATGGTTAAAAGATCATGGGGAAGACCATCAACGAGCAAGGAATAAAACGTTTTCGTATTGGATTGTCCTTGTGCCACCGTTCGGACATCAATTTGAATTCAATTTGAGAGCTTGGGTTGGGTGTGAGACAATTTGAACCTTGTTAAGGTGAAGGTCGAACATGGATTGGCGCACAAAAATGATATTTTTTCTCATGAGTGCTTTGAAAACTTGAGGATATTGTCTTTTCTTTTATGACAAAGTGTATATGGATCTTGAAAGGAGCTTTATTTTCTTTGAGTTGGAGTAGATCCCATTTAAGGAAGTTCACCAAATGACATACGGAGAACTAACATTTTTGTACAGGTGCCATTCCGGTTGGTAGTCATTGTTACGAATTACAAATCCTTGGCCTACACCAATTGCCAGTTAAGGAACAACACTCAACATCAATAACAATCTCGATATGGATGCTGACTTTTCACGACATTTTTCAATCGCTTAGAACTCACATGCACTAAGTTCAGACATGCTTGAATATAGGGGCAATGACATCAATTCCTTCCCACCGAGGGAGGATAGAAAGAATCTGCTTCACCTGAAAGGCATCACCCATTCATACGCAGCCATTGAAGTTGAAGATGAAGTAAGGATAGAGAGCCTCCCAATCATCAAAGTCACCGGATTCAAAGCCAAAAGGGCACAAGGATAGGCCAACTTCGTCGTAGAACTCGATAAGCCCTGCACTCAGCGAGGTTTACACAACAACACTAATACTGAAGCAGAAGGTTCATTGGGAGAGACTTAAGTCCAACGATATCGTGCAATGCAGGAATTGTCAACGATTTAGACATTTTGCCAGCAACTGTGGGCACCAAGGAAATGCATGAGCCAGGTCGACAATGAACACAGGACTAGATGTGTGGTGTGCAAACTGCCAAAAGGAAAGACACCAAGGAAATCTGTATCATAGGCAACTCGGCCAGCCGTCCAGCTAAGCCTCAATGTTTAGAAGTGGACATACACCCAATTCAGCCACATCCACGAAGCAACAACCAACTGCAGTCGAAATTCCCAAGACAACACCAGCCAGGTCAATCAAGTCAACACCAGCCTCACCTATCAACCTTAACAACGATGCACAACGGGAGCGATCTAGTTACCACGATGTAAAAAGCCAAAGACGGCAATACCTACCAGCTATGGTAGCATGAGTGAGTCTGCCTTAGCCACCATCACATTCCAAATATGCAACTTAAGAGGTTCCGCATCACGACAAAAAAGGACGTCATTTAATCTTTTTTTTTTAAACATAACCATGACATTGCTCTTATTTCAGAAACCAACGTAACCAAATGAAACAATATTGATATGAATAAATATTCTATTTTCAGGAAGGACAAAGTAGACATAACTAGAGTTATTTCCATTTTTATCCGGGAGAGAATCTCAACTGGAGCTACCGAGCATACCATCCAAAGGCTAATGACGATTGAGGCCAAGGCTATCACCGTTCAACTCAGACGCGATGTAATACTTGGAGCAGTTAGCATCTACGCGAAGTGTTCATCCAACGTTACCGATAGCAAAGACAATCTTCACAAACCCAACAACTTCATCAGTGAAAAGACGTACGGGTTGATAGCCGATGACTTCAACGCTCAACATACCTTATGAATGGACACCACATGCAGTATGAAAGGAATGGCCATTACCAATTGGTTGGACGATAGCAGCTTGAGTCACAATCTCGTTGTTTTGTCCCAACCAAAGCTGACCTTTCCCACGACACCATCAACTCTGAACTTCTTACTACCTACGACCTCCAATTTAGTGCGTGTGCTAAGAGAGTAGAAAAACTTTGTTTAGGAATACAAAGTAAAGCCAACTACGAAGCTTTATTAATGATTATTATCCTAATTGAACTTTTTCTCTATTTAGAACCACCACCAGAGTACTTCATATGTTACTAAAAGTTGGATGTAGAAAAGCATCAAAGAGTCTTTGACGACTGCATAATTCTTTCAATAAAATTGAAAATTAGAAATGCTTAAGAAAAAGAAAGTGAAAACATCCAAGGATAACTACCAACACCTACCAGCACATATCCAAACTCTCTACCGTCACCGATAACGACTGAGGAAAAGATTACAGAGGATTTGGCAACGTGAAGTGAACACGAGTGATCCCGATTACCAGTCCTGCACCAGTACAACATGCAATTTCCAAAGAGACTGCAAATCAACAAACCCGGTCCGGATGCCTTGTAAAACATCAACAGGAATGTCTGCAAATGGCCAGACATGCCAGAGATGATCATCACCACCAACCAGAGGAGAAGTGGCGAATTTTTTGAAAGAAACTTCGTGTCAACCCCACCTTCTGACCTTGTATTCCTAAATGATGTCTACATTACATAGCAATCCAGCTGATTGAAGAGAGCCCAGTCGAAGAAACCATTTTCAACCTTTCACGTGATCCCAGTGAAGGCACCATTTTCATAAATCGAGAAGACAAACTGGAATTGATCCAAAGTGGACAACCCGAAAACTAAGCCAGACTGAACAAAATCTCAAAATTTGTTTTGAATATTTATTCCTCATACGGCGAAGATCTTTCTGGCTATTGTTTCGTGACCATTCCCAAAAAAGAAAAACAAAACGTTGTGCCTCATTATAGGCCCACGCCACTACTCTGAAATGTTAGCGAAACTCTGAAGGACCTGGTTCTACGAAGGCTAGGTTAGGTTAGGTGGAAGTGGCTGTCAGTCAATGAGTACATTGCCTAACACACTTAGGCCGCAAGGGCCCATTGTGATACCACAGAGATCAGCAAGTTAATCACCTACTGATCTCAGAAACCCGATGTAAGATTAACGAGTTAATCACTTATTAATCTTCCATTACGGTACTAGCCGGTTAATCACCTGCTAGTCGAACCACATGGAACTTTTAATGTATTTCGAAAGACTTTTAGGGTCTATGTAAGCTAAGTCGCTAGTATCATCGAAGAAGAATTCACTGAGATGAGCCTTCCTCCTATGAAGCAGTGCAGGGCATGAGCAAAGAAGGTGTTGAACGGTCTCTTCCTCCTCCTCGTCCATGCAGCTTCTGCAGAAATCATTGGAAAACACACCAAGTTTTTTGGCGTGTCTCCCTATTAGACAGTGTCCTGTAAGAACACCTATGGTAGAACCTAGACACAGACGGTTCAGGGACAACAAACTCCTTGATCGTTTTGAGTCCACACACGGCCAAACTTTTTTGGTTGCAAGGCATGTATTACTCTCAGTCCATCTAGTGTTTGTTATCCTTGAAGCGTCCTGTCTAAGCAGGAGTTTACATGTAGCGATAGGTACACCTATGTTGTTCCATTCTGAGCGTAGGGAAGTGGTCGTGTCCTTTTTGGCTAGTTCGTCTGCCATACAGTTGCCTGGTATGTCCCTGTGCCCTGGCACCCATGAAAGGTGAATGTTAAACTGATTTGACATCTCCCTCAGAGACATCTGACAATTTTGGACCGTGATGGATTTTGTAGAGACAGAGGCAAGAGATTTAAGGGCAGCTTGGCTGTCTGAGAAGATCCGAATATCCGTGGAGGATATGACGTTTTCTTTGAGCCAAGACAGCACCTCCTTAATCGCCAGAATTTCCGCTTGGAACACACTACAATGATCGGGTAGGCGGAAGAAAAGACTGAGATTCAGCTTTTCTGAGTAGATTCCACTTCCCACACCTTCGCTGTTTTTTGAACCATCGGTGTAGAAGTGTATTGCTTCATTTTCCAAAAGAGTGCCATTTTCCCAAGCTTCTCTTGAAAGTATGGTTACTTGGAAATTATTGTCAAACACCAACTTGGGGGTGGTGTAGTCGGATCGATTCGGTAAGAATCTAAAGTTATCTAGAATGGTAGTGTGGCCGATTTGATTATTGGTCCACTGTGATGCAGCTCTGAGTCGAGTAGCTGAGCTAGCTGCGACTTGTTTGCTGAAGATATCTAGGGGTGTGAGATCTAGTAGTACATTGAGGGCGTCCGATGGGGTTGTCCTCAGTGCACCACTAATACACAGACTAGCCGTTCTTTGAACTTTGGCCAGCTTGTTGTAGTTGATCATCTTGTCTTGTGCTGTCCACCAGACTATCACCCCATACGTGAGTATCGGTCTAATTACCGATGTAAACAGCCAATGGGTGATTTGGGGGGAGAAACCCCATTTCCCGCCAATGGCTTTTTTACAGGAGAAGAGTGCAACGTTGGCTTTATTTACTCTTTCCTCAATATTGGTTTTCCAGGTCAGTTTTTTGTCAAAAATGAGACCTAGATATTTAGCCTGATTTGACAGTGTGAGAGTTACCCCTTTAATAGTTGGGGGTTTGAAATCCGGAATTTTGTATTTCCTCGTAAAGAGAACTAATTCCGTTTTGTGTGGATTGATGTTCAGACCACAATCTGCAGCCCAATTGTTAAGCTTGTTAAGTGCTGTTTGTAGCAGCTCAGCTAGGGTTTGTGGGTGCTTGCCTGAAACGGCAATTGCTACATCATCGGCATAGGCTATAGCTTTGAAACCTTCGTCCTCTAGGTCGATTAACAATTTGTTAACGACCAGGTTCCACAGTAGGGGAGATAAAACTCCTCCCTGCGGGGTTCCTTTATTGGCCATTCTGCTTGTTTTATAGTTCCCCATTTCGGAACTAATGATTCTGCTGCTGAGCATTGTTGTTATCATGTTTTTGATGTGTTCCTCTATGAGCAGCCCATCAAGAGCATTAGTGATTGCTGAATTTTTAACATTATTAAATGCACCCTCTATGTCTAGGAATGCGACGAGAGAGTATTCCTTATAGTGCAGGGATTTTTCAATGTTGCAAACCAGAGAGTGGAGTGCAGTTTCCACTGATTTACCTTTTGTATAGGCATGTTGCGCCGTTGAGATCAGACTAGGTTTAATTTCTTGTCTTAAGTGTATGTCAATCATTCTTTCCAGTGTTTTAAGGAGGAAGGATGATAGACTAATAGGTCTTAAATCTTTTGGATTTACATGGGAGCTTTTGCCGGCTTTAGGTATAAAGACGACCCTAGCTTCTCTCCAGGCTTTGGGAATATATGCATAGCTGATACATCCTTTCATGATCATCTCTAAGTTATAGATGATAATGTCTGAAACCTGTTGCAGCTCCGCAGGGATGATTCCGTCAGGCCCTGGTGATTTATAAGGGTCAAAGCTGTTTATTGCCCATAACAGTATATCTTTAGAGATAAAACCTTTACCTGATTGGTTTGCGATTCGAGGCAAGTGCTCCTCCTCTGTTATTGTCAACGAGCTACCAGGGAAATGAGTATCCAGTAGCAAGTTTAATGTTTCTTCATATGAGTTGGTCCAGTTGCCGTTTTCATCTTTTATAGAACTTGGCATGTTTGGACTCGTTGATAGGATTTTCCTAAGTCTAGATGCCTCTGAGGAGTCTTCAATCTTATTGCAGAATTCTCTCCAAGAGGATCTTTTGCTTATTCTTAACCTCTTTTTGTAAATCCTAAGGGATTCCTTATATAGATCCCAATCTATGGGATTTCTGGAAGATTTGGCTCGATTGAAAAGCTTCGCACAACTTTTCTTGAGCGGTTCTAGCTCCTTGGTCCACCAGTGTGGTTTCTTCTTCCCTCTTACTATGGTAAGAGGACAGGAGTTACACAAGGCATGGTTAAGAGCACTAGTTAGATCGTCGACTTTACTGTCAAGATCCTTGGGGTTTGAAGGGAAGCTATTGTCATTGTAGTTGTAACAATGTTTGAAGATTTCCCTGAATTTTACCCAGTCAGTTTTCCTATAATTACGGAAGCCTATGGGTTTTGGTGTGTCATCTGTTAGACTAAATTGGATGTATCTGTGATCAGAGAAGGAGTGATCCTTAGATACAGCCCAATTTTTAATCTTGTTATAGATTGATTGAGCTACAAAGGTAACATCTAAAACCTCTTGTCTGTTTTTTGTGACAAAGGTTGGTTCGTTACCGATATTGCATATAAGAAGGTTAGTACTTAGTATAAAATTAAAAAGAGACTCACCCCTTTCATTTACGTCCGTACTCCCCCATACTACGTGATGTGCGTTGACGTCACTTCCTATTATGAGCTCCGCTTTGAGCTTTGTTGCGCTTTTTATTACGCGCTCGAGCGTCTCTCCTGGTAGCGGCCCCGGTTGGTCATGGCCTAGATAGGCGGACGTGAGCCAGTAAGTCCCACTGTTGGTCTGCAGTTTTACTGTTGTGGTGTCGCAATTGCTGTAATTAGGTAGTAAAAATACGTTAAGTGTTTTCTTTGCCAGTATGCAGGATCTTGGTTCACCTTTGTCCGTCACATACAGCAGAGAATAATCTTTCGTCCTGAGTCCTTTTACCACGGATTTATTGATCCATGGTTCCTGGATCAGGACTATATCATCGCCGGACTTGCTTAGTCGGAGAAGGAGTCCAGCTGAGGCTTTGATGGAGTGTTGGAGATTAATCTGGAGTATTTGCAGCATTGCTACAATCATCCAGCTTAATCTCCAACACTGTAGCATTAAGGTCCTCCATATCTGAGGCGGAGTCTAGCAACTCATCCCCAAGCATTTCATCGTCGGAGTCTAAGACTCCACCTTTGTTGTTATCGTCCTTATCGGACGATTTGTTGTCTATTGCGTCTTGTTCAGACACTATTGTTGTAGTCTTTTCGACCAGTTTCGAGCAAGACAGCTGTTCCAAAGAGTCAGAGCAACTTACCGCGTCTGTCTCCATGATGGAAGATTCGACGCTCGCAGTGGACTCCTTGGCTTCGGATTCAGCCGCTTGCTTTGGAAGCTTTGCAGCGTCCTCATCTTTTTTGTATATTTTCAGCACTAGGTTGTCAAACCCGTACTGAATAACACCCCCGCGTGCCGCCAGGGGTTCTAATGACTCCTTATTCAAGATAACAAGAGCCGACCGATAACGACCCACCGACTCTTTACGAAGGCTAATGTCATTCTTATATGCAGATTGTTTTTCGGGACAGACACTCAACGCTGTATTCGCTCCTGAAATTTCAGCACGACACGACATTACCACTTCCCTCATCAGATCTCGTTTAACCGTTGGAGGCTTTCTGGATGTCTAGAAGACATTTGACAACGAAAGAATAGGTGGTATTATCTATAAACTTTATTTGTTACAGTTATCTCCCGCACTAATCAAAATTCTCTGTCCTTTCTTTATTTTTTATTATTTTAAGTCCCACACAAAAAATATTGTAGCCGGAGTCGGCCAAGGATCAAAAGTGTAACCTTCCTCTTCAGCCTGATGACATGGGAGATGGGATTAACCAATTCCAATTGGGTATGAAAATCGTCTTTAAGCTGATGACTAGCTCACCTTTTTCATATCACTGTCTTCATTACTTGCATTCACGAAAGTAAAGATTCACGTGAGTGGACTTTATCACTATCGGAGCTTGTTTGCTTCATTAGAGGGTCTGCCTCCAATTGCTGAAAAATACTACTTAGGCTACTTGATGGATCCTCCATTACCGCCAAGCCAAACGTCAAGTATCTGGTATCCATTTCAACGAACTCTCAAATTCAATCGACACTGCAGGTCACTCCTGCAGTACAAAGCCAACTGACAAAGATGAGCAACTTCTGCGACCAGTTTATCACCTATCACATGTTCATAGTGCTCTTCAGAAAGAAGCTTGTCGACTTTTGGATATTTTTTCTGGCAGTCTTTGACTACTGTTTTGGTAGCAGCTCGTCTGTTATTGCCAACGCTTTTTTAGTAACAAAAATTTAGACGATAGTCGGTCGTCTTAAACGTGACGGATTTTAGGGACTAAGTAGACCAAGACACAAGAAACTTAGTGATAAAGAAATTATATATGTACCTTCTAACTACTAAACCGCAGAAAAGTAACCCTGCGTCATTTCTGTTCTTTTTTAATCTAAGGTTCACCTAACCTATTACCTCAAAAATCAACCAATCCTATGTACCATTTTTTATTCGTTAAATGCGAACAAAGTGGAACATGGCACAGTTCTTTGTTTTTGCGTATTGAGTCCTCAGGGCTTACCTCATATATGTACATATTCCACATAGAATAAAAATAAAAAAACCAAACCTTACAAACAACGGAAATTGAAACAGCGACAAATATATCGACAAAGCGTAAAGCAAAACGCTTATTCACTCTTTTTCCATCTCTCTCAAAATAAAAACTGGAATATTTTTATATAAGTTCCATGTTGTTACGTTGGAGGTATAAGCCGTATCGACCATTTTTCAATCCTCTTAAATATTAGAAAATCGGCCCCTTGAACCCACAAATGAAAGTTAATTGAGATGCACGTTTTTTCTGATCATTTTTTACCTAACCTTATTCCGCATGCCAAAATGTTGTACCTACCAAACACAAAAAAAGAAAAATTTAAAAATCGCTTAATTTGCTTTCTATGTTCTCTGTTGCAAGGATATGTTGTTGCATGCTGCAATGTGCATCGGCAAACTCAAAACTGCTAAGCTAACATTTTCAACTGAATGCAAACACACCCACACACTCGTTCATTGTATCGATCTGTTTTACTTTTTAATTTCAATGGCCACTATGTCTGTCTATAGACTATAGGTGGTACATAGATACGGACATACACAATTCATCGACGACAACACACCTGATAACCATTCGACAATCGGTCTCTTTGTATATTTGCTACGAACGCTACTGGCATTGCTATAGTGCAAACAGTGATGCCGCTTTATTTGAATAGTAAAGGGCGTATGTACATTTATGAAATTAATCTCCCCTGTTACCGATGTTGAAAACGACATAAAAAAAAACGACACGATACAAACTGTATTCCATAAGTCGTTTTCGATCTTGTACACTCATTTTGATGTCATGTGCAGTTGTAGAACGTCAAATGTCGTTGAATGCAGTCATCCTGCATTCCGTTCGACGAAAGGATACCACGACGACGAAAAAAAAACGTTGATATTACATATGTCTCGTTCAAAAAATGGATCGCGACATGGAAATGGAGGGCCGCAAAACAGTAATTAAAAAAATTTTGCAACTAATGTCACTTTCCATTGGACGAAAAGAACCGTCCAGGAGCGTCCAAAAGCATTCACAAACCGTTCCATTGGTGCAAAAAGATCGCTTCTCATGATTCTGAAGAGTGACAGCCGCTTCTCGATTTGAAGTGAGAATCAACTCAGAAGCACTAACACATGTTACTCAAATGTCAAAGTGAAAAGTTTCTTCAAGGAATATTTTTTAAGAGCCATAGGTGTTTCACTCACACAGAGGAAATTACGTTAAACTGAATAGAAACAATTTTGGGTGTTCCATTGTTGTTTTAAAATGAGTGCTTCCCCGAGTGAAACCAATGGAAAGTGCCATAATAAGACATTTGTTGAGCTTGTAGTTGTAATTGACAAACCAAAACCAATTGGAGACGCTCGTCAAGTTGATAAGGAGGAACAAGGAATTGGCGAGATTTTTTATGAAGGGAATTCAAAAAACTGATTTAAAAAAGGAATGGGGTGCAATAGTGGAGCAGCTTAATAACAAAGGTCCTCCTCCGGTAAGAGATGGAGACGGTAAGCTAAAGGTTAGAACTATTTTTTTTTTCAGCATATATACAGTGGTGGCCAAAATAATAAACCACTATATGTACACATTTTTATAAATGTTTGGTTTTATCAGGTTTGGGCTGAAATGAAGCATACGTAAGAAAAAAAAAAATAAAAAATACACAATTCGAAAGAATTAAATGTGACTGGAGGAGGTCCAAGGTTAGGTTAGGTGGAAGTGGCTGTCAGTCAATGAGTACATTGCCTAACACACTTAGGCCGCTAGGGCCCATTGTGATACCACAGAGATCAGCAAGTTAATCACCTACTGATCTCAGAAACCCGATGTAAGATTAACGAGTTAATCACTTATTAATCTTCCATTACGGTACTAGCCGGTTAATCACCTGCTAGTCGAACCACGTGGAACTTTTAATGTATTTTGAAAGACTTTTAGGGTCTATGTACGCTAGGTCGCTAGTATCATCGAAGAAGAATTCACCGAGATGAGCCTTCCTCCTATGAAGCAGTGCAGGGCATGAGCAAAGAAGGTGTTGAACGGTCTCTTCCTCCTCCTCGTCCATGCAGCTTCTGCAGAAATCATTGGAAAACACACCAAGTCTTTTGGCGTGTCTCCCTATTAGACAGTGTCCTGTAAGAACACCTATGGTAGAACCTAGACACAGACGGTTCAGGGACAACAAACTCTTTGATCGTTTTGAGTCCACACACGGCCAAACTTTTTTGGTTGCAAGGCATGTGTTACTCTCAGTCCATCTAGTGTTTGCTATCCTTGAAGCGTCCTGTCTAAGCAGGAGTTTACATGTAGCGATAGGTACACCTATGTTGTTCCATTCTGAGCGTAGGGAAGTGGTCGTGCCCTTTTTGGCTAGTTCGTCTGCCATACAGTTGCCTGGTATGTCCCTGTGCCCTGGCACCCATGAAAGGTGAATGTTAAACTGATTTGACATCTCCCTCAGAGACATCTGACAATTTTGGACCGTGATGGATTTTGTAGAGACAGAGGCAAGAGATTTGAGGGCAGCTTGGCTGTCTGAGAAGATCCGAATATCCGTGGAGGATATGACGTTTTCTTTGAGCCAAGACAGCACCTCCTTAATCGCCAGAATTTCCGCTTGGAACACACTACAATGATCGGGTAGGCGGAAGAAAAGACTGAGATTCAGCTTTTCTGAGTAGATTCCACTTCCCACACCTTCGCTGGTTTTTGAACCATCGGTGTAGAAGTGTATTGCTTCATTTTCCAAAAGAGCGCCATTTTCCCAAGCTTCTCTTGAAGGTATGGTTACTTGGAAATTATTGTCAAACACCAACTTGGGGGTGGTGTAGTCGGATCGATTCGGTAAGAATCTAAAGTTATCTAGAATGGTAGTGTGGCCGATTTGATTATTGGTCCACTGTGATGTAGCTCTGAGTCGAGTAGCTGAGCTAGCTGCGACTTGTTTGCTGAAGATATCTAGGGGTGTGAGATCTAGTAGTACATTGAGGGCGTCCGATGGGGTTGTCCTCAGTGCACCACTAATACACAGACTAGCCGTTCTTTGAACTTTGGCCAGCTTGTTGTAGTTGATCATCTTGTCTAGTGCTGTCCACCAGACTATCACCCCGTATGTGAGTATCGGTCTAATTACCGATGTAAACAGCCAATGGGTGATTTGGGGGGAGAAACCCCATTTCCCGCCAATGGCTTTTTTACAGGAGAAGAGTGCAACGTTGGCTTTATTTACTCTTTCCTCAATATTGGTTTTCCAGGTCAGTTTTTTGTCAAAAATGAGACCTAGATATTTAGCCTGATTTGACAGTGTGAGAGTTACCCCTTTAATAGTTGGGGGTTTGAAATCCGGAATTTTGTATTTCCTCGTAAAGAGAACTAATTCCGTTTTGTGTGGATTGATGTTCAGACCACAATCTGCAGCCCAATTGTTAAGCTTGTTAAGTGCTGTTTGTAGCAACTCAGCTAGGGTTTGTGGGTGCTTGCCTGAAACGGCAATTGCTACATCATCGGCATAGGCTATAGCTTTGAAACCTTCGTCCTCTAGGTCGATTAACAATTTGTTAACGACCAGGTTCCACAGTAGGGGAGATAAAACTCCTCCCTGCGGGGTTCCTCTATTGGCCATTCTGCTTGTTTTGTAGTTCCCCATTTCGGAACTAATGATTCTGCTGCTGAGCATTGTTGTTATCATGTTTTTGATGTGTTCCTCTATGAGCAGCCCATCAAGAGCATTAGTGATTGCTGAATTTTTAACATTATTAAATGCACCCTCTATGTCTAGGAATGCGACGAGAGAGTATTCTTTATAGTGCAGGGATTTTTCAATGGTGCAAACCAGAGAGTGGAGTGCAGTTTCCACTGATTTACCTTTTGTATAGGCATGTTGCGCCGTTGAGATCAGACTAGGTTTAATTTCTTGTCTTAAGTGTATGTCAATCATTCTTTCCAGTGTTTTAAGGAGGAAGGATGATAGACTAATAGGTCTTAAATCTTTTGGATTTACATGGGAGCTTTTGCCGGCTTTAGGTATAAAGACGACCCTAGCTTCTCTCCAGGCTTTGGGAATATATGCATAGCTGATACATCCTTTCATGATCATCTCTAAGTTATAGATGATAATGTCTGAAACCTGCTGCAGCTCCGCAGGGATGATTCCGTCAGGCCCTGGTGATTTATAAGGGTCAAAGCTGTTTATTGCCCATAACAGTATATCTTTGGAGATAAAACCTTTACCTGATTGGTTTGCGATTCGAGGCAAGTGCTCCTCGTCTGTTATTGTCAACGAGCTACCAGGGAAATGAGTATCCAGTAGCAAGTTTAGTGTTTCTTCATATGAGTTGGTCCAGTTGCCGTTTCCATCTTTTATAGAACTTGGCATGTTTGGACTCGTTGATAGGATTTTCCTAAGTCTAGATGCCTCTGAGGAGTCTTCAATCTTATTGCAGAATTCTCTCCAAGAGGATCTTTTGCTTATTCGTAACCTCTTTTTGTAAATCCTAAGGGATTCCTTATATAGATCCCAATCTATGGGATTTCTGGAAGATTTGGCTCGATTGAAAAGCTTCGCACAACTTTTCTTGAGCGGTTCTAGCTCCTTGGTCCACCAGTGTGGTTTCTTCTTCCCTCTTACTATGGTAAGAGGACAGGAGTTACACAAGGCATGGTTAAGAGCACTAGTTAGATCGTCGACTTTACTGTCAAGATCCTTGGGGTTTGAAGGGAAGCTATTGTCATTGTAGTTGTAACAATGTTTGAAGATTTCCCTGAATTTTACCCAGTCAGTTTTCCTATAATTACGGAAGCCTATGGGTTTTGGTGTGTCATCTGTTAGACTAAATTGGATGTATCTGTGATCAGAGAAGGAGTGATCCTTAGATACAGCCCAATTTTTAATCTTGTTATAGATTGATTGAGCTACAAAGGTAACATCTAAAACCTCTTGTCTGTTTTTTGTGACAAAGGTTGGTTCGTTACCGATATTGCATATAAGAAGGTTAGTACTTAGTATAAAATTAAAAAGAGACTCACCCCTTTCATTTACGTCCGTACTCCCCCATACTACGTGATGTGCGTTGACGTCACTTCCTATTATGAGCTCCGCTTTGAGCTTTGTTGCGCTTTTTATTACGCGCTCGAGCGTCTCTCCTGGTAGCGGCCCCGGTTGGTCATGGCCTAGATAGGCGGACGTGAGCCAGTAAGTCCCACTGTTGGTCTGCAGTTTTACTGTTGTGGTGTCGCAATTGCTGTAATTAGGTAGTAAAAATACGTTAAGTGTTTTCTTTGCCAGTATGCAGGATCTTGGTTCACCTTTGTCCGTCACATACAGCAGAGAATAATCTTTCGTCCTGAGTCCTTTTACCACGGATTTATTGATCCATGGTTCCTGGATCAGGACTATATCCTCGCCGGACTTGCTTAGTCGGAGAAGGAGTCCGGCTGAGGCTTTGATGGAGTGTTGGAGATTAATCTGGAGTATTTGCAGCATTGCTACAATCATCCAGCTTAATCTCCAACACTGTAGCATTAAGGTCCTCCATATCTGAGGCGGAGTCTAGCAACTCATCCTCAGAAAGGAGAACCCCAAGCATTTCATCGTCGGAGTCTAAGACTCCACCTTTGTTGTTATCGTCCTTATCGGACGATTTGTTGTCTATTGCGTCTTGTTCAGACACTATTGTTGTAGTCTTTTCGACCGGTTTCGAGCAAGACAGCTGTTCCAAAGAGTCAGAGCAACTTACCGCGTCTGTCTCCATGATGGAAGATTCGACGCTCGCAGTGGACTCCTTGGCTTCGGATTCAGCCGCTTGCTTTGGAAGCTTTGCAGCGTCCTCATCTTTTTTGTATATTTTCAGCACTAGGTTGTCAAACCCGTACTGAATAACACCCCCGCGTGCCGCCAGGGGTTCTAATGACTCCTTATTCAAGATAACAAGAGCCGACCGATAACGACCCACCGACTCTTTTTCAATCACCGGAACCGTCCAATCGTGAGTGGGCAGATCCGGGTTGCTGTATTTAATCAGCTGGAGAACCATCTCCCGCGATTCATGTAGGGCCGGTACCAAGGCACGAGCTCTCGGTCTGCTTGGGATATCCTCCCTTGCCACAACCTCTAGCTTAGCACCTGGCCAGATCTCACCTAAACCGCTGACAGCTAGTTTATATAGGTGAAGCGATCTCTGGTCTTGGCAGGCGATCAGCTTGACGCGGTTTTGATGCCAGCCAGCGTCGCTAATTCTTGGGAGGGGTCCCGGATTCGCCTCGATAACAGGTATAAACCTGAAAGCGAGGTGAGCCTTGACGTCCGCCCACCTGTCGGCAGAGATGTTTCCATCCATATTGCTCCCGTCGATGACCGCGACAACAATCTGTCCCTTTACCACGTCACCAAAGGATTGCCCCGGCACCAGTGTCGATGGAACGCTAACCCCGACTCTTGGCTTTTTTGGTTGAGGTTTTTCAACCTCAAACGACCTGTTTCGCTTCGACGTTGAGTCTTGGCTGGTCTCTTCTGCAATTTTACTTGCCCACTTCAATCTTTCAACCTCACCCTGGGTTCTCTCCACTGCGGGTTTACAACCCACCGTTTCAATTACCCTTCTGGCTTGGCGACGTATCTGAGCGGGCGTTTTTTTGATCTGAGTCCCCCCCTTGGCCGAGCTGGAGTTGTTAATCACCTCTCCTGCTCCACCAGTTGGAGGATTCATTGCACTCGACGAGGGTACGTACCGACCCGCAGAGGTAGGGTGGCTATTCGCCTCTCCAACCCTGCCAGTCTGAACGGCCCTCCCCGTGTCCTTTATTTTAAGGGCATTCAAGGTGGAGACGGAGTCGTTGATCACCCCTCCATTTCCCCTTTTTGTTAATTTCACCTCGTCCTGTTTTGATGATGGCACCAAAGCAGGCGAATTGCTTTCAAAGCTAATATTGGGGACTTCATCCCCACTATTAGCAGTGGCGGTCCGTTTGCCCTCCGATTCACTGGCTAGAACTAGCTTTGCAGCATGTTCTTGACCAGTTTCCAGCGGGCTGTGCTGCTCGCCAGAGTCGGGATTCTTGGTTCCCACTGCACAGACCTGAACTGGCTTTGCAGCTGGTTCAGAGCCTGTGTGCGAACCTAGTATCCCACTGGTGGAAGGTTTGGCCGTTGGCTCACATTCCTGCTTCGACTTTTCAGCCAAATCGGAGAATGTGTACAACTTTCGTTGCCTCCCCCCAGTTTTCTTTTTCGTCTTTTTGTTCGTTTTTTTGTCTGTTTGTTTGTTTGTTTGTTTGTTTGTTTTTAGAAATTCCATAGAAGGTCCCACGAGTAACTCCGGAAGGAAAAGGTCAGCCCCGGCAGAGCCGTGTACCGGGGTAAGGCTAGTCTATTCTGGACCCTGCCAAGCATCCAGAAGAGCTCGTTATTGATTGGTTTATCCCCCAACCTTTAATTCTTCGGCACGGATTATAAAAGCTCACACCACCACTGAAACTAGGAACCTCGTATCTATGGTGAGATTGGATTTCTAAGGATTGTGCTATTGAGAAGTCACAACCACCCAGCGATCCAACCTAACCTTGGCTGTCACCGTCTGACATCGTACAGACACTGATAAGTATATGTAGTGAACATTGCCCGCCCGGCACCCACTTGGAGGGTTCGATCGAGGATTTTTGCCGAGCGAGGAGGTCCAAACAAGCTTAAAATTTTATCTCTACTAGACGAAGATGCAGCAAATTATTAAAATTATTGCATATTGGAAAACATCGATTAAAATGTTGGAATCCATTGTCTTAAATATGGAAGAAACTTTAGTCGAATCTGTAGATGAAGTTCTGGAAAGGGAAGCACAACATCAGAGACCCCTGCAAGGAAACGAAAGCGAGCTTCTGCGTTTAAACAGGACAGAGCAGAGGTTTTACGAAAGCAAGCTAGAAGTCAGGAATAAACGAATGCCTTGGCAAAATTGAAAAAAGTACCAAGGAGATAGAAAGGTATTGCAAGAAGTGGTACAAATTAGAGGAGGAAAAGGCTAAAAGAGATACGAAACGTCTAAAAATTAAAGAAGAAAAACCTCTTATCTATAAAAAAGAGACGGAAAGAAAAGAAGCACAAAGGGAAGAAACAAACAAACAGAAATGGTAGATCTGGAAATACGAAAAAAGCAAAAAGAGATCGCCGAAAAGAAGCTATCACTTAAATAATAAGTCATCAAGTCCAACAACCCAAAGTTTTATTTTTTTTTAGCTTTTACATAGTTAAGTGAATTGATTGTTTTTGTTTTTTTTAAGGTTTATTTGGTTTTTAATACAAAAAAATTATGATTTGACGAATTCATTCATTACTTGGTTTCTTATTCTAGCTCCAGCAGTGTAATTGTCATGAAGTCCTCAATAATATTTTCGACTTCCACATCGTCTGAGTCTGACAATTTTCTTTCTATTTTATCTGTTACGTATCGGTAATTGATTGCAATGTTGTCTAAAGCGCAGCACATATTTACAATTTGCGTTCCTTTTTCGGGACCGGCAACGACACCAATCGTTCTTTCGACTATATTTCTTGTCGATGTGTGCTTTAAAACACTTTTATTGCTTCCTTCTTGCGTGGCTCGAAAAGGAGTTATTAAGAGGAGTTCGAGTGGGTATCCTGCATCACCTTTTTGATAAATAGAGTGTTTAACATATATTCAAGACTTATTATTAAAAAATTTCAATTACCTAAAAGCCAAGTGTTTATTTCACCACTATTGAAGCTTCATACCCTTGCGTCGTGACTAGCTTCTGGTTGGCTTGCATCCATATATCGTATAAGCAATTTATGATCGCATACCTAAATTTTAAATAAAAAAAAATTATTTTTTGAAAAAAAAAAAAAACAATAAATACTTACCAACGTCGTATTAGAAACCTTTTCTTTTGTAGAAAGGGTGTTGGAGTTTTTGGGTGCGAATATTCGCACATGTGTGCCATCAAAAGGTAAAAAGATCCTGCCAGGGTGGCAAGCCCCGAACTCAAGCCTGTAAAGACCAGCAGGAAAAAATAGTTATAGAGTCACAGTCGCTACTGAGGATCTGGAAAGATCATTTCTGCAGACTGCTTAGCGGCGATGAGGAAACAAATTCCACTGTCAGGCAAATTGCCCCATTCAGCTTGGACGATGATCAAGAATGCCGTTCTCCCGATCTAGAAGAAGTTAAGCTTGATATTATGCAAACTTGTGTCAAATAAGACTGCAGGTGCAGATGGCTTTGATGACGAACTTTTCAAGGCAGCGGGAAATCAGTTGGAAAGGAGCATGTACCAGCTGATCTGCATAATATGGTCGGAAGAAAGCATGCCCGATGAATGGAACCTCAGTATCGTATGCCCGATCCTAAAGAAAGGAGACCCTCACAATTGCGCCAATTATAGAGGAATAAGCCTCCTTAACGTCGCTTATAAGATCTTGTCTGCTGTAATATGTGAACGTCTGAAACCCCACGTCAACATAACTTGATAGGTCCTTATCAATTTGGTTTTAGACCAGAGAAGTCCACAATATACCAAATTTTCACATTACGGCCGATCATGGAAAAAACTCGAGAACATAATATCGATATTCACCATCTATTTATCGATTTCAAGGCCGCGTATGACAGTATCTACAGAGACGAGCTGTACAGAGCCATGTCTAGTTTCGGCATTCCTGCAAAACTTGTACGACTATGCAGGATGACTTTGGAGAATTCACGCTGCTCCGTCAAAGTCGGTAAAGAACTCACCACGAGACCTTTGATGTCGAAAAAGGTTTTAGACAAGGCGACAAACTGTCATGCGATTTCTTCAACATCATACTTGAACAGATTGTAATAAACTAAAAAGTCAACACCAGAGGAACAATCTTTCAAAAGTCTGTGCAATTACTCGCCTATGCAGACGATATTGACGTAATGGGAAGAAAAAAGCGTGATGTCATTGGTACTTTTGCGAGTATCGAAACAGAATCGGCAGAAATGGGTTTGATGGTTAATGAGGGCAAAACGAAGTTGTTGTTGTTGATGTTGATGTTGTCATCAAACAAGGACACAGAACATCGACGAATTGGACAAAACGTCACAATAGACAGACATAACTTCAAGGTAGCACAGGACTTCGTCTACCGAGGATCCGCTGTAGACACGGATAACAACATCAGTGCGGAGATCAAACGGAGAATAACTCTTGCAAACCGTTGCTTCTTTGACCTTGATCATTCCAGTCCTGCTTTACGGCGCGGAAGCATGGACCTTATCGAAAGCCTTTGAAGAAACCCTTGGTCGTTTCGAAAGAAATTCTCCGAATAATCTTTGGTCCCGAATGCGAAGACAATTTGTGGAGAAGAATGAAGAAGATACAACAACGAGCTGTATGAGCTGTACCGCGACATGGGCATAGCTAGAAGAGTACGCATCGCGAGGCTACGATGGTTGAGCCATGTAGAGCGGATGGACCCAAACGCTCCGGCTCGTCGGGTATTCGAAAGCACATTGCAGGGAAATCGCGGAAGGGGAAGACCTCGTCTTAGGTGGCGCAATCAAGTAGAAGAAGACCTCAACCGACTTGGAGTGCGAAACTGGAGAGAGCTCGCCCGAAATCGAAGTCGTTAAAGAAGGATGTTGGTTGAGGCCTAGGTTCACCCCGAACTGTAATGCCCCCCTTAGTAAGTAAGTAAAAGCCAAGTGTTTATTTCACCACTATTGAAGCTTCATACCCTTGCGTCGTGACTAGCTTCTGGTTGCCTTGCATCAATATATCGAATATGCATTTTATGATCGCAAACCTAAATTTTAAATATAAAAATATATTTAAAAAAAAAAATAATAATAATAATTAATACACCAACATCGTATTGAGGCTATAGAAACCTTTTCTTTTGTAGTAAGAGTTTTGGAATTTTTGGGTGTGAGTATTCGCACATGTGTGCCATCAATACATCCGATGATACCAGGAAATCCCGTCTAACTAAGTAGGGAAAGCTTCTCTTCTTATTGTACATTGTGGTGTCATTTGGAACTTGCTAGCTGTTGGTTGAGCAAGTCCTAAATTGAAGTCATTCCTGGTGCCGTGTTGGTTACTTCCTTCAGCTAAAATCTTTAAGGTGATTGCAAGTGCAAGCCTCTATAAGATTGGAATTGGTGATGAACGATGCCGAGTTCCTATTTCATCCAACAAATATCGCTTCTTTTGTCAGTCAAAAGAACTGCTTGAATTTGTTAAAACGTACAAAAGTTTTATTTAAAAGCAACTCTTGGGATAAAAGTGGGAACTTACTTTGAATTAGGCAAGTCGAATGAGTTGTGCGTGTGCGGTATCTGTTCTCTTCTTATAATCCATTTTTTTTTTCAGAATTCTTTCTTCTTCATCTTCACTTTCACTACATATGCTGTAATACATTTCTTATATATCCTTATAGGTCAGTTCAACTGCATTCAAGCTGTAAACAATTATTTTTATTTTCAAACCTTCTTTCTATTTTTAAAATACAAACTCCTGTTTTACTTTTTAAATAACTAAATGTAACTTACACAAACACTCATTATGTAATAATACTTTTATATTTGCATACAGATAGATATTTTTCTAAGTCTGTAAGATGATTAATGTAATCTCTGATTGATGGAAATAAATAACTAACAGTTAACAATATTTAATTTTTTTTATTTTAACATAGGTTTTTTAACTTTTAGTCGTTTAAAAATCTATCACGTATTTTTCATGTCGAAGAAGTTATGGAATGCCAATTAAAAAACGACACGGCAGAGAAAGCGAGAGTTGACGACGCTGACGCGACGAGATGAAATCGGTAATAAGTGTGAATAACTGCAGATGTTAAAGAATTTCTTTTTTAGATATCGAATTATTGATTCTTGTTAGGAATTCATTTTTTCAACATTGTGTGGGTTCCTTAGCAAAAATGAGTATTTCCGTCTTGACTAAGTTCAAGTAACTAATGCAATGGATTCTGCCCGTTTATGCGTAGGTCCTTCTAGAATCGGTAGAATATACAAATATACCGTAGTAAACCTAGCTTCTTCTGTTTTTTCTTGTTTTTTTAAATAAACATAGCAAGCAATGCATTCGTAAAAATATGAACCTCATGATTCGTTAGGATTCAAAAGCTTACTTTTTTTCTTCCCCTTACTTAAGGATTTGCTTAGCTTTTAAAGAAAAGAAAAAAAATATTTGTTGGCGATATTTTTTAGAACTAGAAAATATCTATTTTATAGAATACTAGCTGACCCCCCTGGCGTTGCTCGGGTCTGTAGTTTTAAGGCTCCCGTTTTCGTTGCTGTTTCTGTTCCCGTAGGATTATAGGGACAAAATGAACGCTAAGCTACTGGGGGTTATACGGCATCCCGTTTCCGTGGAAATATGTGAATGAAATATAAGTCTATGTCACAGAGGGATAAGTTCAATGAACAGGCAAATTGAATTCTGCAACAATCAGCAACTACAATTTTACTCAACGAACTCTTAAGCGTGAAACGTATTGAACGTAGTTACAATTCATTATCAGAATAAAACTTAAACAAAAAAAATGGTACGTATACGCCAGAGTCAATGAAAAAATAAAATTTATCGAAAATATGTTTTTTGTGTTCCGAAAAATATAAGACCTAACAACTGCTTCACAAGCACAATTCCAGTTTCATCATGTTGCAAATATACTCGCATGTTAGTATATTAATTGGAGTGTCTTTACGTACTGCCAAAAATTCAATGATTTAAGGCATACATTTAGTTCATCAGCAACATTTGATCATAGAATAACTGGAAGAGTCTGAAGAAAATCACCTGACAACAGAATCATGGTTCATCAAAAATATTTTTGTTGCTACGAAGATCTTTCAACATTCTGTCCAAAAATTGGTGCATTCATCCAAAACGTCTAAATTGAATACCTAAGATCTTGGCCGTTGCGCTATTTTTGGCGATGTTGCAAATTGATGTTTCGGTGATTTGCATGTTTAATGGTTATTTTAAGCTAATGTGCAGTTCTCCCGCCTTCAAGCAGATTCGCAGCTATTCCAGCTGAGGCCAACGGTAGAGCAACATCATTTATCGATCTGATCCTCGCCAATAGCAATCTAATTAAGAACGTTTTTCCGGTTCCTCCGGCAGCATCAAGGAAGTAAATTTCACCAGATCCATTGTTCACAGCTTCTATCAAAGTGTCGTACTCAATTTTTTGGTGTTGATTTAATTCTGGAACACATTTACTAACTGTTTCGGCCAATGCTTCAATGTCGTACTGTAGACTATTTTCTTGATCTGTCTCTCTCTGTTCATCAGTGCGGTTAGCACGTGAGGTAGCTCTTTGCACATTTGATTGACTGCGACGACCTAGGTCAGGTCGTCTTCTACTCGGCATCGTAATTGAATAGTCACAATAACAGAATATCAACAGGAAAAAGCACATTACCTAGAATGTCACTATCACAAAAAATCACAAATGTAAGAAGGTTTTCACGCTCGTAGCGGTAATCTTCACTCACAAAGATTGGTTCTAAAATCTCAAATATTATGGTTGCGTTCAGAAATTTGATTTCACAATTTGTAGTTAGGAACACACGTACATTGAATTCTCGATCCCGGATCCAGTGGGAATTTGAGCATGAAATATAGTCTATGGTACTCAGGGGCTGTAAATAAAAATAATATAAATCTTTATTCTTATCAGTCAAGATATTCAAAGAATTTTCAAAAATAAACAATTCAATAATGTTAATATTTGTTATTCATTATTTTAGATTTTTGTTGTCAAAAACGATTTAAAAAAAACTAAAGTACTGTTTGAATTTAATTTCTTATTCATTATAGTTGAGAATAAAGAAACTGTTACTTTTACTATAATCCAATTCTTTTTTTTATTACTTACCTTTTAAACCTTTTTTAGACATCCACGAACATTTCAAGGACAAAATAAGATAATTCGGTTCAGTCGTTCTCGAGTTTTTTCCAGACTTACGAACAGCAATTCATTTTTATATATGTAGGTATATAGAATATACTCATCGTAAGCGTAAGATATGCTTCCAAGACGAGAGATGCACCAGTCACATGTGTCCCTAGGGCTTAGGCTCTGTTTCCAACGCTTTCCGTCACCCAAACTAATTTTTCCCTAAGTTTTGGGAAAAGAACAGGTATGCACTTATCAGCAAAAATAAGTGATACCTGGACTCGTCATTTGCATACTTACAGGCATCTGTGCATGCTCGACGCAGCAGACAAGCTCCTAGAAAATCTAATGCAGCCGCGATTCAAAGCATGAGAGACTTGTCTGAAAGGCAACATGGGTCCAGGAAGGGGCGATTAGTTAAAGGAGCATGTTCAACGATTTATGCAAGCCGCGGAAGCCACAGCCATAGAAATTCAATGCTCACACTCGATTGGAAAAAGGGAATTTCAGAGTTTCATTTAAAATTAAAGTTGGAACATGTGCAAATGAATACACGAATGGCGATACACGAAGAGAAGGTGAGAGAAGTTAGATGTCCAATGTCCAGGTATAGAGATACCGACGAACTCCAATCCTTAATGTACCTTACCAAGGGAGAGACTTGTAAGTATTCTTGACTACCTCTTCAAAAGTAAAGTAGAAGAAAAAGTAGAAGTTTGAAAAAGAAGGAGATAAAGAAAAAGAAGAAGATTGACAGGAATTAGCGGACGAAGAAGAAAATGAGAAAGTTGATCTCGACTTTCTTTTACAGATCACGTTTGAGAACGCGTGCTCTTTGTCAACGTTGATAAAGTACCCACCCTGACCTATGATATTATTCATAGGTAATGTTATTTGAAATTAATTCCTTTTCAAGACATACTTTTTTCTTAAACTAAATCAAGTGGCAACACTTAAAGTAACAAAACAATTTTGTCCTTTTTAATGCTACCACTAAGCATTGTGCTCCTGTTGAAGCTTATCTCTCTACATTCTACCGAATTGGTATTTCAATTCACCAAAAGCCTTTTTTGTTTTCCGCATTTATTTCATTTATTTATGTTCAGTTTATAAAATCTTAATCACGATACTGGAAACAACAGGAAAAGCTGTATTATACTCTCTGAAAGGTGAAAGGAGATATTGAATTTTAATCTCACCTATTGGCATCCAGGTGCATGAACTTTTGATACGCAAATTAATTGTTGATATTGAACCGACAGTGTTGAGCGGTATTAACGGAGTGCAAAAATAATGTCGTTTAATTGTCGCTTTCGACGAATGACAAATATATTGACCTGGACATGAAAATGGTGTAAGGACCATCAGTACTCTTTTATGGATTGCAGAGGTTTAATCTTTTAAAAGCTTTTGCCTCCTCACGCACATTATTATTGTTTGTTTGGTAACCAATGGAGTAGAAATAAATCCTTTATAAGAGAAAATATCCGGTGGACTTAGTAGTGAATCAGTTAAAACAAAATTAAGCAAGAGCCTAGAGAATAGTGAACAAATTGAAGAGAAATCAATCGAAATTCGAAATTGTGCTTAAAAAAAAAAAAACATATCTATTATCTACTCTGCAATGACAAGCGCTTCCTAACCTGGCCAGGTGGTCAGAATTGCCATTAAACTGTAGGCTCTTAAAATGGATTCGGCCCCGAGGTTTCCATAAACTGTTTCGCTATCTTATCTATTACTTTATCTACGCAGCAACATATGGCAAGAAAAAAAAAGTAAACATTTTGTAAGTTATGTTAAGCCTCGAATCACGAATGGGGCATCGGAGAAAAGCAAATGCTACAGAATCCTCTTTGGAGAATTGAAGGATATTGAAGTACGTCGGAAACAAAACATAATTTGAAGCGAAAGTAGGAAATCGGTTAAAAGATAAACTTAAATTTGGTTTCTCGGTTTCTCAATGTAAAACTTTTAAAAAGACTTTTATTCTATCGACCATATCGTACACCACGAGCGGATATCACTAATCTGAAGTAGTTAAATGTTCTGCGATTATTTCAAGACTGCGATGAAAATGAAAATGGCACAAGAAATTTTATGAGACAACATGAAAGGAACTGCATGTGTTCAATCGTTCATCATCTCTAAAGATATCAGTTTTGCATGCTGAGCATTTGAAACCATCGTGTTTTTGCTGACTGGGTCCTTGCTATACAGCACGATGATTCGGAATCTCCTCCAAAACTTAACTTTGTTTATATGTCCATTTGTCCCTCGAAGGCTACATTAACAAGCAGAATGCTTTCATTTTGTATGAAGAATTTTTGAAAAGCTTAAGTGTGACTGTTAGGCGAAGTTTTTGGTCTAGAAAAATAAGTAAAGAGGCTTAACAAAATGAGGAGCGCAAGGACCTAGCTCATTTTTCACAATCATACCTTTTAAAGAATGGAAGAGATCGACAATATTTTGTACGATCTTCTGATAAAACACATTAAGACTTTCACTTTGAGACTAAGTGGATAGTAAGGTCTTTGCCGAAGGCAAGCAGTCAATTCAAGACCTCAAAAATAAATTCGTGAAATTATCGAAGACATACAGCCTGTTTATGAAAAGAAGTATAGCCACGTTCTTCAAACGGCTTAAACAGTAATTCTTGCATAATTTCTTTCTTTATGGGTTATGGGTACCATTGTTCTCGATGAATGTACTCTTGATTGGAAAAGAGATTATGTTTCTGATCATTCAATTCAAGTTGTTCCTTACTTACTGGGGTGGGCATTACAGTCCAAGACGAGGTCTTCCTATTCCACGATTTTCATACGAAAACACGTTGAACTGAAGTGTTGGTGTCCTTCCGCTCTACATATCCCAGCCATCATAGTCTAGCCATGCGTAATCTTCTAGCTCTATGTCTATGCCGAAGTACAGCTCGTTGTTGTTACTTCTTCTTTACAATATGCCTTCACATATATGCAACCAAAGACTATTCGGAGTACTTTTCTTTGGAAACGACCAACTGCTTGGTCATCTGCTCTAGATAAGGTACATGCTTGCACCTTCCACGCCTTGTAGGAAAAATGAGATGGCCAAGATCTTAAAATGTTACCTTGGTTTTTATTGGGAGAATTTTATTCTCGAATGCCTAACAAGCCTAAAGAAGTAGCAATTGGAAAGAGTATTTCTTCGTTTGATCTCCGCACTGATTTTGTATTCCGTGTCTTTAGTGGAACCTATGTAGATGAAGTCCTGGTAGTACCTCGAAGTTATGTTTGTTGATTGATTGTGATATGTCTTTTTGCGTACAAGTTGTGATGAAGTATGACCAAAGCTCACAACTTTAAATACTGGGATTCAAAAAGCATATATTTTGTCGTTGAAGTCTAATATTCCTTTTTATAAATCAGATACTCTCTATGCAAATCCTGGCTTGCCACAGGGCTCCGTTTTATCTCCGTGTTTCTTCTTGTTTTTTCCTTTTCGTTGTTACAAGCATTGTGGTCTGCGAGGGATCGCACCTCTGTAATTTTCTATGACTATCGCGTTACCTCAGAAAGCTTTCAAAACGTCCCTGTTTAAGAATGCTCAGTTATATACTCAATTATCTATGCAATAGCTTTACCAATACCCAGTTTTGTTGTAGAATCGCTCTTCTTCTACGTGGACATATATCTACGACAGAATATGAATTTTCTCACCATTTCTGTAGTCTCAGATCTCAGTCATCACAAGCTGCTTTGCTATATTGATTATATGATCATTTATCCTAGGGAAGCACATTCCCATTCAAATGAATGGCTGGAATAGAAACTGTTATCCATACACGATACGATGTAGGATCCTTACTTATGATGTCTCCATCGTCAAAAAAGAATGATTGAATTGGTCTTAACTTAATAGGTTTTGGTGAAGAATTAAATAAACATCAGCTTTTTATTTAGTCCCAGTCCCAGCTTTACGTTCTATAAGGTTACTGACTCGGAACTGTAGAGCGATCTGTTTTTTATTAGTTAGCTTAGCTCTCTGACTTTGGCGACAGCCTTGTTACATCGAGTGCAAAAAAAAATCAAATCAACAGAAAACATCTGTAATTAAAGCTTATTGTGCCTTTATTGCCATTATCTTTAAAAAGTGGTTCAAACTTCATTGAAACCGAAAGCGTGTCAGTACGAATCATAATAGTTTCTCTCCTCAAATGCCTAGAACTTAACCGCCATTCTTTTGTAAAATTGATTTTCCGCACTTGCGTCGAAATGCGGACTTAAAGTTCCGATAGAGAAAACAAAGTAGGGAATGTCACGAATGAATACTTAATTAGAGCTATGCAATCGTTACTTTCATGCGTAGCCTTCATATAATTTGATACCACAATATAATACTGCGTCAAGAACAGACGACTTGTGCGTGCTATTTTGCAACGCCTTCAGCATAGTGTCACACCACCCCAGTAAGCATTAAGCTAGTTTTGGCCCTTATACAAACAAGATGAAATTATGACAGAAAAACAACACCCTAAACTATTTGCCCAGTAAAATCAGGATCAGTGGCAAAATTCTGTCATAAGCATGAGTATGAGTAATTATAAAAATTTGTTTAGTTTTGGATTCCAATTTACTACCCCCGAAACGAAAACAATGGCATACGAACCATCAACACTATTAATATGCAAATGACTCCTTTCAACACGATCTCATTTTAATCCACAACTGTTCATCGCTGTTAAGCCCTTCAGTCCAAACTAATTTATCACCAAACCACACCACCTCTATTACTATGCAATCCACAACAATTAATCAATGGCACTCATTTCCATTTGTCAGTACAAACAAGTAGCACATTATTTCCGACAATCGCAAACAAATTAGATAGGAATTGAACTCAATTGACGCATAATCATTTCAAATTGTCTACCCGAGCCTGCTTTTAACTCTGAACTCCTCGGATTCTTTCCCATGCCCACACCGACACACTAACACACACAATCAATATAGAACATTATTTGCGTAGCCTCAAAACCTGACTTTTTCTCTAATGAAAACCATTGAACGGTTACGTTAATTTTATGCGCTTCCATTGCACACTGCCAAACTGACAGGCAAGGGAACAATTTAAATTCTCAACGAGTTTACTCCAACTTAAACTAAGGAGTGATTTAAAGTTCTTTGCGAGTTAAAGTTAAATTTTAGATTCCATCCATCCAACCATACCCAAACATATATGCAGCCTCGAAGGGTTTTTGAAACTAAATTCAGGTGACTGGTAAGAGGGTCTCTCATTCGATCCCATAAAGGGTGAAGCTTCAAATGATGAAATGTGTTCCCCTACCCACCCCTAAAAAAGTTGCTGCCTTAATGCAACAAAACAGTGCTAAGACCTTGCGGGGTTATAAGCCTTTTCTAAGTTTTCCTTCCGCTCTCTTTGCACATGTATTTCCTTGATGACATTATAAACCTAATTAAATGGTATCATTAATTCTCTTTGGTGGACTTCTAGAAAACGTTGATGATGTAGATGTTGCCACAAGAATTCCGCAAGAAAAAAGAAGACGAGCATTCATCCACCTGTTCGCTTCTTCTAACGAACCAAAAAGGCATCTCATGCTTTTGAATTTCCAATTGCTATGTTGGTGCACACTCAAGCACATATAACAAGCCAAACCCGCCTGCAGGTTAGGTGCGAACATCCACTTCCACACACGAATGCAGAAAGAAAACGCTTTCAAATTCTTTTTGCTACTCCATGGTGTTCGTTACCATGATGATGATGATGTTGAGAACGTTGACGCGAGTGATGGCACAAAAGTGTTGAGAAGTTATTTGAAGAATTCATAGAAACGTACTCTGCCGCAAACGCGAACGAACACAAAACACGTCATGTCCTCACATGCATAAATATTTGACACAAATACCTGCAGTATAGGCAAATGTTATAATGCAGATGTAAGACAGTTTCGTTTGGCATAGGAATTCTGCCCTTGCAGTTGTTGCTAAATTAATAAGAGAGAGTCTTGTGCCAGGGCGATATGAAAAATGTAAAAACAGCACGAATTTGGCTGATGGTGTGGTGCGAACAATTTTAAAAAAATTTCTTTTTTGCGCGATGTGAGTGTAAAAAGGTTCTTTCGAAACTCATAAATGTTGACGATGAGTTGTTTGTTCCCAAATTTTGAGCTTCATGTGTTTACAGGAATCAAAAGTCACTGCACCGTAGGTTTCAACCTCCAAGACTGTCACCACAAGTCCCTCGTACACGTGAACGACTTTCAGCATCTAAAGAACACCAAAAAGACGTGAATCACGTGCTGCGGTTGGAAGAATTAAATATTAACATTACTATGGTGTTTTCTTTCAGGACTAGTTAAGGTGCATAACATAAATGAGTTGACAAATAAATAGCCCCATCATAACTAAATCCCACATGCCTTTTTCTTCAGGCCTTAATTTGATTTTGATGTGTTTTGATGGTTAGAGAGTCAGACCTTTATGTGAAAGGTCGAGATTCGAACCCCAGAGCTATCCAAAACTGCTTCCTTCGGGTATTGTCTTTTCTGTGACAAAGCCTTTAGTAAAATTGCCACTAAAAGCGTTTCAAAACCTATAAGAATAATAAACCGGTGTCAAGTTGCAGAAATTTACCAGGTCGCTGCCTATCCGGAGCTTGTTGCACTTTAATATTAGGTGAGTTCATTGAACTTCACGATGGGTTGACACAGGTTTCCTTGACAGCCTTACAAGTTGTCAAAAAAAAAAACCTTAGGCTTCGATCCTCAAAAAACATTTAATCACAAAATCACCACACATTCATTTCACTCATTTGAACTAAAATACATAACATTTGATAGCCCTAATTATAAAAAGAACTCGGTCCATCAAAAATGTAGTGTTATTTCAAGGGCAGTTGAGAGTAGGCCCAAGACTTAAAAACACTCAGTTTGAGGTCAGGGTGAGTTTAGGGTTTCTATGATTCGCTTTTGGCGATCACAGGGCAACCCTCGGGGCATCAACAAAAATTTCCACTCAAATTTGAACTATGGTCGATACGATTCAGCATTGTTTGTGATGAAGAAGACTACCAATGAATCTTTTCGGTCGTCTTCTTATTCTGCTTTCTTATTATGATATGAGGATCGTGATCTCGAAGGAATCGCTGCTCTCTTACTTAATTACTTCACACTATAGTGATACGCTTGTTGGGTGCGTTGTATTGCTCTCAGAATTCGTCGGCAAACATATCGGTTTTAGATTGTTAAATAGCTGATGCCAACCAAATGCAGATTTCGTGGCATTTGTCTGCTCCAAGGGTGTTGCCTTGACTTACGATCTATTCCTTTGCGATCGTGTCTGAACGTGAGACCATAATCCTAAAGTTGGCCGACGCGACGACCACTTTATTGAAACTGATGAGATACCAAAACTTTTCTTAAAATTTTTTCGAACAATACCATTTTTAATCTTGGAGCGTATAGAAGAAATAGTAAAACTTTCTGTCAAATAGGTTGCTGATCTGGCTTATCAGAATTTTGATATCACTTGTACCTATAGTGTTTCCTACCACACAATGAATATGCAAAATATAAGTCGAGCAGGCTGTTATGCTGGGCTCACATGACAGAGACTTTTGTACAAACTTCACGTGACAGACTTTTGCGCAGACTTCAAACTTCAGGATTAAATTTGTTCAATAGAAGTCTGCACAGACTTATATCGTCTGAGCATCCAAAAGTGTCTAGTTAACATGAAATAACTTAAACCACAGTATGGCTCTTCGACCACGAACTGTAAGTAGGCGATTAGGGGTAGAGAAAAGTTTTCGAGTTTATAAAGACATGATGAGTCTCTTCTTCGTTGGATTAGAAACTTACTTTCCGATACTCATTGATGCTCACTTTTTTAATCATAGTGTGCCCCAGGGCTCCGTTTTGTCTCCGACCCTCTTCCATATTTTCTTAAATGATCTCTTGTCTGAAATTTCTAGTCCCCTCAGTTGTTTTGCTGACCCTCAGCCTCACAAATTTGTTTCCAAATTCCCATCCCTGCTCTTCGGATGTGGAGCTGAAACAGCCGTGTAGCTCGGCCGATTAGTTCACTCGATTCTTAACCTTGAACGCATTGTTAAATGTGGTCACAAAAACTGACCATAATTCAATGCTCCAAAAACCCAATATTCTCTCTTGTCGTTGAAACTAAACATTCAAAAAAAAAAAAGCTGTCAGTTCTTGGTATCTGTGGAAACAATGATCTCCTTTGGAATGCCCACATGTTTGGGGTCGCCAAAATGCTGCTAAATGCTTTGGTTTTTCAAGGCGATGCAGGAAACTCTTCACCGCTTCTGATTTCTGAAGCCAATTTATGTGGCCTATATTTTCCCAAAACAAGCAACATTTTTGGGCCTAATTGATGGGGTACAAAACAGATAGTTAAGACTGATATCATTGCTCAATTGTAGGATCGATTGATTCTCTTGAACATCGTCGAAACGTTACCTGTCTGACTCTCTTATTAGTGGAGGACCGTTAGACATAAAAAAGGCAAAACCTAGGAATTCGGGGCCATTCCATGGATTTTCATGAAATTTTCGGAAATGTGTTTCAAATGGCGTATAGAAAAAAAAATTCACCGCTCTCTATTTTTTAGCTATTTTTAAAATTAATTATTATGTTTTAGAATTTTATTTTATTTATTTAGGGTGTTTTAGATACGATTTTCCAAAGGGTAAGGATAATCGAAGTGGCTTTTGAATGAAAGTGAAGAATCAAGAATTACACCTAAATCTTTAATATTTGAAACACGAACTAATGTCTGGGACTCAATTACGTAATTAAAAAGCAAATTATTAGACAATCTAGAGAACGAAATTACATTACACTTTTTAATATTTAATTTAAGGCAATTAATCTGACACCATGTTGTGAGAGAATTAAGATCAGATTGAATGTGTTCGCAATCAACCAGACTCGCCACTTTCAAATACAGTTTCAGATCGTCAGCATATAATAGGCATTCGCTATACTTAATGACAGAGATTATGTCGTTAATGAAAATCAAGAAAAGGAGGGGGCCGAGGTGACTACCTTGGGGCACGCCTGATATGCAATGTATTTTTCTTGAGCAAATATTACCAATCTTAATAAGTTGTATTCTATCAGATAGGTATGAGGATAACCAACAAAGAATATTGGAATGAAATCCAAAAATTTCAAGTTTCTTTATAAGTGTTTGATGATTCACAGAGTCGAAAGCCTTGCTGAAATCCGTATAAATTCCATCGACTTGAAATTTTTGTTCCATAGCTTCGGTGACGTATGAGGTAAAGACGGATAAATTGGTAACAGTAGATCGACCTGAGACAAAACCGTGTTGTAAATCTGACAAATACTCACACGTCAGGAAAACGAGCTTATTTTTGACTATGCTTTCAAACAATTTAGGAATTGCAGATAATTTAGAAATTCCCCTATAATTTTCAACATCATTCTTCGAACCCGACTTGTAAATAGGAATCAGGTAAGAAATTTTCCATTCTTCAATGAAATTGCCCTCATGGAGGGATTTATTAAATATTTGGAGTAATGGAGTCCCCAATGATTCGCAACAATATTTAAGAACAGCGGGTGGAATATTATCTGGACTTGCACTAAAGTTTGGTTTAAGAGACTTCAACGCGGAGATAACATCTGTATAACTTAATACGATGGATCCAATATCAATCCTACTTGTGAGGTTATTTAAGGAATTGCTATAGAACTCAGAATGAGAGTAAATTGCTTTAACAAAGTCAAAAAACAATTCAACGGTGGATTCCAAACTCGATGATTCAACACCTTTGAAAAACATCGTATTTGGAATCCCTACTGAATTTCTCTTGGAATTGATAAAGGACCAGAATGATTTTGAATTATTCTTAATATTGCTTTCGATATCCAAGATGTATGCCTTATATAAAAACTTACTTAGAACCACAAATTCTTTCCGTAACTTACTAAAACGATCGTAATCGATTTGATTTTTTGATTTAGTGAAGGTCGAATATGCTTTACGCTTCTCTCTTTTTAAATTGCGCAACTGTTTATTAATCCACGGCGAATTCGAAGATTTTTTACTAGAAGAGTGAGGGACAAATCTATCAAAACCTGTTATTGCAATTTCAATGAAGCGGTTATACATAGTTCTTAGATCAAGTAACATAAAAATATTTTGCCATTCAATACTAGAGAAATAATTATTCAATTCAACAAAATTTGCCTTTGAAAAATTATAGGATTTTACACTTGGTTTAGCATCATTTAACAAATAAGTATAAAACTCAATTTCAAAAAACAGTTCTTTGTGATTAATAGAGTCATTTAACAAAGAAAAGGGTACATTAGTTAGATTGACTTTAAATTCATCACAACATATAAAAACTAAATCTAATATTTTATTTAAAGAGTTTTCAATATAATTCACTTGATTTAAGTTTAATGAAAATAAAGAATCAATAAATATAATTTCAACATCTTTTTTCATATTTAATGGGAAAAGCATTTTATCTGATTCAGACCATTCCCATTTAATCTCACCCAGATTAAAATCACCTACAACACAAATATTATCACCTAAAGAACATAAATTATTTACGAAATCAATGTTATTTAAATGCTTTTCATAAAGTTCTATGGGGCTGCTTGGAGGCACATAACTAACAGTAATGAATAGATTTGTTTTACACAATATATCAGTTTTGACAGAGATACAAAGTTGTTCCTGGTCCAAAGATGGCAGAACGATTTCCTTACATTACATTACTGAAGGAAATGCAGCTAAAATTGGTCGATCAACTATTCTGCCGGTGACGGCGACGTTCATTGGTAGTCCACCTCAGATGCATGAATATGTACAAGATAAAATGACATATTTATGTTCGTCATTACGGTCGGCCAGATCACTTTTTTACTTTTTTACTTTAACCTGTAATCCAAAATGGATAGAAATTATTCAATTGCTGCTTCCCGGTCAAGCATCAAGGGATAGACACGACATTGCTGCACGTATATTCAAGCAAAAAATTCGGCCCGTGATGTCGTTATGTGAACTGTAATGAAGCGATCTGGCGTATATTCGCATTCCACATTCACGACGCATCCTACTGTTCTGCATTTGGCGGTGCATCTGGAGAATGGTCAAGAAGTTTATTTCACGGCTTCGAATGCTATGCAATGGGCTGAAACATCTCCAGCAACTACATTGACCAATTTCTTTGCGATGGCAGATAGATCCGTTTGCAGTTTGCACGAACTTTGCTTTACTCGGAGGTGGCAAGTTATTACACTTGGAATGCTAAATCGAAGAATTTTTAAAGACGGAAGCAAGGTGATGCGGTCCCTAGGTATCCGGATGTGCTTTCTACAGAAGATGCTTTTATATTTATTTGATATTGATTTCATACAAAAATCAAATTTATTTCTTACTATAACTCAATTTTTTTTTTTTTTTTTTTCAGTACATTTTTTTTGTATATAAGGAAAACTAACGCATTGCATTGATGTCATTCCCATAGGGATATAGGGATAAAAAGTATCCTATGTCCGTCTCCGGATCCTAAGCTCCCTCCTCATAAATTTTCAGACAAATCGGTTCAGCCGTTCTTGTGTAATGAATAGTGTAACTAACACGACTTTCTTTTTTATATAGAAAATTTTGATAGCTTTTTCCTCGACTTAAAACTAATCAGGTTTTTTCTTTTTCGCGGAAATTAAACGCAGTAACTTTTTAAGTATTCTTATTTTGGGTGGCTTATAGAAGTTTAATGTAAAGTTCTTTTGATGCTCCCTATATAACTCTTACAGACCAGCTCTGTTTAAATAGCAAAAGTCGCAATCAACCACAATCTCACAACGTTGTAATCTGCTTAGAACCGCTGTATTGAATAGAGAGTCATGACTTGATCGGAACGTGGCTACAACAGTCGAATTTCTGCAAAAACTTATCAACAATCACTCAATGTAAAGAGTTTGACAAAGAGTTGTTGGTGTCTCTATTGTTTACCTTCGAATTCAGATAAGTGATTCTTCATTTCCCAGAATTTGTAGAAAACATTGCGATAAACATTAAATACTCCAAAAAGAGCGTACGTTCTTAGACAATTATCGTCCAATCTTCTCTAGTCAAAGGTCAGCAAGTTATACATAAGTAAAGCTTTTTTACCATCCTTTCATAAATTTTTGTTATTTTTATGGGTTCACAATGCGCTTTTTCAGTATACTAGACTTTAAAGTCTTCTTAATTACCCATATATTGCAAAACCTTTCAACGGAGTAGACGTCTTATTTCAAAAACTATCTTCGAAGAGGTCAAACCGCGATTAGTGAGTCCTTGGCCTGCACTAGTTAAGCCTTTTGCTGATTTTGGGGCAGTAAATTGGTTGAAGTATACTCCCTGCTTGATGAAAACACAAAGACCAGAAAGAAAATTTAAGCTCTTCCCAAAATTTTGTGCTTTAAAATAAGTCCTTTAAAATATTATTTAACGAACTTCGAAGTCATTTCTGTTCGTAGTTTTTCCTACACGAATGTAGTGGGACCCTGAATAAAACATTATTGACTTCAGAAGGAACTTTAATACCCATGTCGAAATTCACCTCACCACACGCGGCGTCGTATGCATATCCTTAAATCGTGTTAACATAAATACCAAAAGTGAAGATAATAAATACTTCACTCTACTTCATTTTACCATCCTTCAAGGAATCATCCATCCTCAAGAGATTTATCCTCCTTTTTTTTGTTACTCTCTACTTTCATTTCTAAGTACAGAAAAGGAATCAGCATCAGCAGCGGCAGCTATTATGGGTGTCAGGAGATTTAGTCAAAAAAGACTTTCGAGATCTACGGTCATTGTTGTGGAAATGTTGGTAATAAAATTTGCAAAATCCTTTAGGATTGAGTAAATTGGTGACTGTTGTAGAGTGGTTTTTGCTGTGAGACGGTTTTCCCAATACCAACTAACAATGGATTCTAAAATTGGTTTTCTTTTGGGAGCTATGATGATGGAGAATAAGGACACAAATGTTAAAGTCTCCGATTTTTCTCTACTCAGCCCTATAAAAAAAAGCAAAGACCTCCAAGAAATCTTAAAAAATAAAAATAACCCTTGAGATGTTTGCTTTTTTATGTTTTCTGGCAAAGAAAAAACCCTAAAGCAGCTTCTTCTTCGTCTTCTCCTTGTTTCCTCCATTGACTACAACGTACTTTGAGTAACTTGAAGTGTGTCATCTTCGTGGTGAAGCACCCTACTAGAGTGACACACAAACAGGTTTGGCCTTAATTTATCCATTTCTCATTCTTTTCTCCTCATTGTGGTGGCGGGCGTGGGCTCCTTTTGCTAACAGCAGAATGCATAAGAAGCCCTTCCTTACATTTATAATGTTGTTGGCTGTAATTAAATACTTTTCTTCCAGTGGTAGTAAATATAGTTGACATTCTTGCTGTTGTGACACTTTTAATTCCATTCCAATGTTGTAAATGTGTCAGATGATTGTAAAGTGTATTTACGACGAAGGAGTATTCCCGTAATGACTCTATCGAGCTTAGAAAACATTCTCGAGGTATTGGTTGGTTTTATTATCTCGATATAGCGGTCGTTTCTATCGAGCTTATATACCAATGGTGTCCATTTAACTATGGGCCTTCTGTCCACTTTATTTGTCCGTTCGAAAACGACGTCCTTATCCACAGGGGAATCTGTAATTTAAGTCCTTCGACCACAAAAGACGATTTAAATAAATAGGAAGGAGCATATTGTGTCAGCGTTGGGATTAAGTGCCACAAGCTGCATTTATCTTGCCGTGGTTGAATGAACGATGGATGAAGAGGAAAGGTTTTTGTTCGAACGAATAAACTGGTGTGTTCCTCGGTTGAGTGTTCTTTTTTGGTATTTGAGTAGATACATAAAGAGGATTTTTTGTTCAACTTGGACTTTTTTTATTATTTGTTTAAGGAAAGAAATTCGAAGATGGTATGAAGATTGAAAGTAGTGTAAGACGGAAATTCAATTCGAATTGGGATTGTTTGTAAGACACATTGAAACATTATAAGATCCCCGTCTGTTAATTTAAGGTTCTACTGCTAAATAGCATCTTGAATTATCATAACACAGATTCTATTTTGTTCCCCTTCAATGGTGTGTGTGTTTTAAAAATTGTTAGTTTTGATTATTATTCGGAAGAAGCCACTTTGTCTAATTGTCTATACGACATTCATCCCTATTATCCCGAAAAACCTTTTGAAATATACACGACTACACAATGGATGATTTCATGGACATTACTTGTCTAAAGCGCCTTAAGGGCTTAGCACTAGAACCACCCCCAGGATTGCATTCATTACTATTTCTAAGTGAACCAACCATAACCGGTGTGTATCAAGCCCTTTTCATTTATATTTAGGGAAGTATTTTGAATAATTTCGAATGAACCAAACAAACAACTACACCTCCCTTATACGGCGTACTGTACGAGCGGATAACTAGTGTGAAGCATTTAATCAATTCGAGATCACGATGCTCATAGCGCTGGAAAATGGAGGGGGAAGAAGAAGACTACATCACAATTATAAATAGTTTTTGATTAGACTACTTTTCGAGGCCGTGGCACCATTTGATAGAATCAAAGGATGAAGTTGCAGATATTAGTGAATATATAAAAAAATTTATAAGCCTTAAAATAACGAGGCCTTGAGTCCAATCGCTGTCATTGGTAACATCTTATTCACTTACACTTAAGGGGGTCCTAAATTCAACACTGGGCACCAAATTAAAAAGTAAGGCTGAACTGGATTTTCAATTCAACAAAGGAGGGGGGAGGCACTGGAAACTAGCTCCGACGGCGATGTAGCGCTGCAAACTAAATTTAACAGTGAAACATCACTGGGCACTATGTTAAACATTGAGGTAGCGCTTGACTGTAGAGAGAACAGTGAGGTTGACTGGACTGGATACTAGGCTCAACAGCGAGGTTGCTTTGGACATCAAATTCAAAAGTGAGGTAGTTTTTTTCTTTGAGAGGTTTATAAAATTCTAACTGGAGCACTCAGACCTAAATACCGGGCCATTTTATTCCAAAATTATAAATCTTCTTTTACTTTAGCTTACCAGATGTTCAGAAAAAAGCCGAAAGACTCTGCTATCGTAAGGCCCTTTCACCATGTCTGTGTCAAGCATTGGTAACCTGTTACGAGAAAATGCAAAGGGAATGATCTGCTGCGTTACCATCTTCTCCACAGGATTCACAGAGTGTGGTATCACTAAAGCCTAACACCTTTTAAATACTGGGCATACGGAAGTGCCTCGTAGCAACACCAACAAGCTTTCTAATACCTTTTCTGTTACCAGGGGCGAACGCAGGGGGGGGGTTTTGGGGGTTGAAACCCCCCCCGAAATTTTTGAAATAAAAAAATAACCACTAGTTTTTTAAAACAAAAATCAAAATATAAAACATGGAAGCATAAAACTCATCTGAAAATTTCATTCTGTCAAAAATTTTTTAAAAAATCCTTCCAAATGCGGAATCCATTTCTATCGATAAGTTAATTTGCAGGTATTTCATATGTTTTGGAATGAATTTTTGGTTTTGGTATGTTTTTAGCATGATCACCCTTTTCTAGTGTAACTAAATTTCATATGTTGATGTGGAGGTAGTATTGGGTCGTATACAATGGGACCTGCGATAGAAATATATGAAAATTCACTTTCCTACTTATACTTGCAAACACATCGCATTGGTCGCTTCAAAAATAACGGCAGTTGCGACCGAAACACATCGTATCGGTCACTCCAAAACTAACGGCAGTCGCGACCGAAATCTACGAAAATTAAAATTTTAATCACACATACCAAAAACCAGTCGCTCTGGCTCTGTATAAGAATGGGATCGACAATGGCAACTAGGAAAGGGTATACTTATGTATGAATAAGCATATACATACCAATGAACATTGCTTGAGTATGCCAAAAGAAAAACAGCCCAACAACTTCATAGACACCTTAAATGTTTGCGATTCGTCCCTACATATATAAAACAGTTCATTGTTCTATGCAGATCGGTGCCACACTTGCGGTATCCGTGGCTTCAAGCGAGCGATCTTTTTCATATTTGCACAGATTAAAAACTTATCTGCGAGGAAGAACCAGCGAGGAGCAACTGAACGGTTTGATGTTGCTGAACATCTATAAAAGTATTGAGGTTGACTATGAGGACTTTATACATATAAAATTGGCAAAAGTTCCAAGGCGCATTGATCTAATTTTATAAAATACTAGCTGACTTGCGGCAGCAATTTGAATTTTTCAGTAACCTATTGCTATATTATTTTACTTAAGTATATTTTTGCAAATGATCTTACTTTTTTCATATTTTGCCAAATAGAATTGTTTACTTACAAGTAGTAAGTAGAAGTACTTCCGTTCCCATGGGAATAATGGAACAAAGGAAAAAAAACAGACAGATTTAATTTTGGAATTTTTGGAATATTAGTATAGACTCCCGTTCCCGAGGGAATATGGTGATTGTTCTCATAGGAATATGGGAATGAGTTAAAGCTTATGTTACTGGCTCGGGGATAGTGTAGCATTCTAAAGGTGGAAGAATTTTTGAAATCGGTTCAGTAGTTTCTAAGTTCTCGTTTACGTTCCCGTAGAAATTGGGATAAAACATAAAGTATATGTCTTTCCTCAGGTCTTTGACTACCTCTGTACAAAATTTCATTTGAATTTGTTCAGTTGTTTGGGCAGGACGACCAGACAGAGCTACTTTTGCATTTATAATATTAGTAAGGACCGGTTCCCGTGGGAATATTCGGATGAATTGAAGTCTATGTCCTTCTAGATCATCTCTGTATAAAATTTTACTTAAATCGACTCATTGGTTTGGGCAGGAGATTCTTTCGTACTTGTTATAGTAGTAAGGACTCTTGTTCCTGTAGGAATATGGGGATGAGTTGAAGTTTATGTTACTTGAGGATAGTGAGGCGTTCTAACGGTGGAAGAACTTTTAAAATCGGTGCTGTAGTTTCTAGGTTCCTGTATACGTTCCCGTTCTCATTAGAATAAAGGGATAAAATGCATAGCCTACGTCCTTTGTCAGGTTCTAGGCTATCTATGTACCAAATTTCATTCAAATCGGTTGAGTAGTTTGGGCGGGAGACGGTAACATAGAAAGCTGGACAGACAGAATTACTTTCACATTTATAATATTAGTTAGGATTCCTCCTAGCAATGTATTTTACAAATCAATACAGAGTATAAAAAAAGCATAAAAATGTTAAAAACAAATTGTTCGTTAATATTTAATATATTTTTTCAAAACCCCCCCCGAAAATTTTTTCTGCGTTCGCCCCTGTCTGTTACTGCTGGGCGCTGGGAGGCATACGTTTAGGATCTCTGCACTGCATAAAATTGATGAATGCCACATACAGTTGTATCCTTGACAGATCGAATCATTGATTGACTAAGTGCTGGATCAGATCCTGAGAAAGCTCTCTAAAATAATTGACTTGCAGTATATCGGCGATGCTGTTATTCCGTGATGGCCTGGAACCCAAACAAGACTGAAAGAATTTAGATTTCCGACTGCATTTAGAGAGGTCTTTCATTCCATGGATCACTTTTGGAAGTAGTGAGAGATTTGAGAAGGGACTTAAGGACAGCTTGACTATCGCTGTACCAACAAAAATGCTTCTCAATACCCAGCCATTGTTCTTGACGTTGCGTAAGGTCATTCTTATAACATACGCCTCTACGAAGACGGATGCTCATGAATATAGTGAGTTTTGAAGTTCATCGCTCTCCAAAAAAGTGCCAGTATGATACGCTGCTTTCAAGTTCCATTACGAATAATGTCAGAGAACACATCTTTTTAACCGAGAATTGAGATCCTTGTGCAATAGATCCATTGCTTCATGTTATCGCTAATCGCGATGCGAAGCGGCGTATTGTGTCTCCTATCAGGTAATTTGTGTGTTCGGTCATAGTTTTGTTGGTATCTTGGGGCAATTTCGACAATCTGTCGAGTTGTAGAATGTTTGTCTTTTCGCACAGTTTTTGGGACGTATCCTGTTCAGTGCTGTTTCGTAAGAACTTTTTCTCCATTATGAATAGTTTCTTCATCATAGTCGCGTTTGCCGTTAGCAAAACGAGGAAACAGTAAGCAATCTCCGGACGGATAAGCTGCCGATAGAGAAGAAGTTTTTCCTTTAGGCTTAGTAAACTTTAATTTTATTTTAGTTTTAATTAGTGACTGTGAAAAAATTTATTCAAAGAGCTTATGCAGAAGTCCTTGTATCCAAATACTGTAGAATGTTTCTTCAATGTTGAGAAATCATCCAAAAATGACTTGATGTTGCGATGGATTCTTATAAGGCGGTGTAGGGTGGAATATTTTTTCTGAAGCCCCAAATGTTTTTCTGGGGTTATACAATTCTTTCTTCTTGAATGAATGTATACAGGACGATTCCTCAGTGTATGAAGTTCATTGCTTCATCGCTGGTGATTGTGTCGTAGTCCATTAGGGTCATCATACCGGTGCGGTTTATTTTAGATCCGAGTATCTGTCTTCTTCTGCTAACCTTCTTATTAAGTGATTTTGATGGCTGGCCAGATTTTGCAGTAAGCGCCTTCCAGACTACATCATGTACTTCTCTTTTGGGATGATCCTAGCTTTTTTTATAGAGTTTTCTATTGCTGATGATGATGATGGTTTTTATGTGCATCGGGTTGGAGTTAAGCCTGTGTAGATGCTTAGAACCTTCCTCTCGAATACAGCCAGGTTTTGAATTCCAATCTTGGGTATTGTTAATCAAGCGGGAAAGTAGTACCTGACGACAGGTCTTATATTGTAGAGCAGTAATTTCGTTTTTTGAGTTTGGGAATCAGCATGTGGATGCGATTGAAAGCATGTTAGCTTTCCTAACGACTGCAGTGGTATATACGGATTGATACGCATCAGTTCCTTGAAGATATTTGACCTACTTCTTTGGTCTGAGCTGTCAGGAAGGTTGATGCAGATAGTGTTGCAGTTTGTGGCTGATTGCGAAGGTCTAATTTCTTGTATGCAAATATGCTCGAACTTGGGGGAGTTAATTTTGATTCCTCATTGTTGATAATACTCGCAGAGCTTCATTTATGTGGGCTTCAACTCAACGAGCTGCAATCAGAAGTGACAGTAAGTACGTTTGTCAAGGAGTCATTCGCAAAGAGAATGTTGGCGGTGTTTTCTGGATGAAATCGGTCCAAGGAGAAGGTGCTATACAGGAAAGGTCCTAACTTCGATCTTTGAGCAACCCTTGTTCGCATAGGTCTTGTTCACATAGAAGGATCTGGAATGAAGAAAATTGAATTAAGTTATAATTAATGAAAACAGAAATCGTAAAATCGGTATTTTATGGATAAATTTGTTTATCCAGATACTATCGAATGCCTTCACGATGGTGGTTCATGATAACATCCCATTGGAGCTTCAAGAGATATTGGAGAGTGGAGTGTTCCCCCTTCGGAATTTAAACTGCATATTCGGAATGATGCTGTTGCCACTGCAAATCGTCTTTAGTCTTCGAAGAACCAGATCCTCCAGGATTTTGCTGACGTTGCTGAAGAGGGAGCCTTTAACCAGATTCCTGAGGAATAATCTTCAGGACGAATTATGATATTTTTTTTAGAACAGCTGACTTTTTGGGCCGTTCACTTTGAATCAAGAACGTCTCCTGGATTTGTGAAAATGGTGCCTCTACTGGGATCGAATGATGGCTTTTTTCTCAGAGTTTACTGAATTACAAAAATTCAAGAATAATATGCATCGTCATCTCCATTCTTATTCTTTCCTTATTTCCTAACACCCACACTGTATTTTCCAATATTATAAGGGTAGTCACAATCTTTTGAGCTGCACGTGAGTCATTTTAAAAAAAAAAATACGTCTGGAGTCTAATAGGTTTTTTGGGGAGAACTCACTGTGAATTACAACAATCCAATGAAATGTGATATGAAAAATTTCACATGTTTGGGTCATTACTTCGCTTACATCGGTAGTGTGTGATGGGCATCTGATGGTTGTGTTGTTGTTCTTATTTGTTTCGTTAACATGTGACCTGGCGATCAGGTCGCTGTACTGTTGCCTTGTAGCTTCCGGTAATGTGGTGTCGAAAGCTGATGGTTCTGATACTGCTATGACTTCGATTCTCATCTATCTCGACAACAAGGCAAGCATGATTCTGGTGCTCTGATGCTGTTTCTACACCATCAAAAGCCTTACACTATCAGCAACGTCTTACGTCTTAAACAGCAACATCCTCATCAAACAACAATACGTTCATCATAACCCAACTAATTCTAACGCCATTAGACGGTGGCTTCGACGCTGCCTTTTCTATCAAAAGTCTATAATAATAATGAATGTCCGTCTAACAATGCTGATTATGAATGTTTTTATGCCAACAGGGCTCCTGGGCTATGAATAATTGCCATTTTCTCTGCATCAAAAGAAACTTTATCGACTTTCAATTAACATCAGTCTCAACGACGGACTCTTTTGGTTCTGATCTTGAGTCGTATTTCACTTTATTAATTCAACGACAACAATTGAGTTATGTGTGTACTCTGAATGTACAATGTACTCTAATCAATCATTTAAACCAAACCTTTAAAAAAACATACTTGGAGACACCTGCTTTATTACCTACATATGTAAGGTGGGTACCAGAGTTGTTATACTCCGTTTAGATAAGCTATAGCGATAGGCTCACTGATATTAGAAAATTTAATTACCACCTAAGTGTAAAAGGTAATCGAGTTAATGACTACAACATATTTTGCTGCCTGTGGACAAAAAAGCTTTTAGAGGTAAAACAATCTGCCAAATCACAGTTCTGATCGAATATAGGGTCCCTAATACAATCATGGGCACTTCGTGTGAAAGTCTCTTAGCTTACCGTACCATTGCTGTAACTAAGTTGTAAAAGCTTTGCCAAACCAACCAGTTGTATTAATTTAAATTGTAACCAATAACCATACCATAAAGTTAAGTAAGTGTAAATCAATACCCATGTCTGTGGCCGATACGAGAAGTGCCCGCCAGACAATATACCAAGCACAAAATTTGCCATTAAGCCAAATAATTTGTGGCAGTGAAACTTGAATATTTGCATAAAATGCCATGTCCGTGGCTATGGAAACTTCAACATTTGAATTGCAAAATACATATATTACGAATTCCCTCGATTTCAGGGGTGAATTCGATAGACACACATCCATTCCGACTCACGCACTCACACATCTAAACAAAGTCCTGAATGAATATTCGAAATACGATATATGGGAAATCAATACTGCTGCATAAACTTTCACCGGAGATAGGATGAAGTTTTGAATATGAGGCATCTATTTCCGAATGAGATTCCAGACTAGTCTGATTATGCTGGTCGGCTGCTTTGGCTAAGTGAACCGTGTGATGGAGAGAAATTTCTTAATATGGGGATTATTTTGGCCAGTGGGTGGGTGGAATTTAAAACATTTACTCCTGTATACGTGTAGGTATTTTGTTTGAGCTCAAATTAAGTATGAACCTTTAGCTGTGTCTATATTCTGTCATCGGAGTTGAGCTGTAGTATATCAATAATGCGATTTTGATAGGCAAAATATATCATACAGAATGCAAACAGGACACCATCTATTTCATGACGCATCTTGAATTTTTAATGGCGAATTTCAACAGCCCCAAGGGTGTTGATTGATTTCCCTTTTGGGGAGATTTATGTATCGACAGTGAGTTCAATTGAATATTAAAAGGGACTCAATTAAGTTTGATGATGTCAATGTGAGCCATAATCTTTATCAGATCAAGTAAATGGATTTAAACGCGGTTTTTTTTTTTTGTTTGAGCCGACCACGACTTTAGATAGCAATGGAGAGACCCACAATAATTGTTGCTTCGAAGCAGCTAACTGATGAAGGAATTTACTTGGCAGTGTAATGATTAATATAGGAGGACTTCCAAACTCCTTGCGAAAGGTGATTTGTTTGTTTAAAAAAAATAAAAAGGGTGGCGCAACAGAGCGAGTAGCCCCTGGGCCTAGCGCATTTCTCACAAACATGCCTTGTGAGGGAATGGAAGGGACCTACTATTTTCTGCCGGTTCCGAACGGCTAATCGAGAAAGCGCTTTCATGGCAATGAATACTAACGGAGGACTTGTCAGTTCCTCGCGAAAGGGGATACCCGTGGAAAAAACATTTTTGGCTCTGTTAATATTCGAACTCGAACCTCTGGATTAACAGGGGGACATGTTTTTTACATTTTATTACTTTAACCTTTAAAAAAGGTAAGGCCTCAACCAACATCTTTCGCCAACGACCTCGATTTCGGGTAAGCTCTTTCTAGGTTTGCACTCTAAGTCGGTTGAAGTCTTCTTCCAATTGACTGCACCACTTAAGATGAGGTCTTCAACTTCCGCAATTAACCTGCAATGTGCTTTCAAAATTCCGTCGATCCGGAGCGTCGATGTTCATCCGCTCTACGTGGCCCAGTCCTCGTAGGCTCGCGATACCAACTCCTCTAGCTATGCCTAATGTCGCAGTACAATTCATACAGATTGTTGTTGTATCTTCTTCTTTACACTTTGTCTTCACATACGGGACTAAGGATCATTCGGAATAATTTTTTTTTGAAACGACAGAAGTTTTAGTCATCCGCTTTTGATAAGGTCCATAGCTCCGCGCTGTAAGGCAGGACTAGGATGATTAGGGTCCTTTAAAGGAAAACTTTGATTTTGCAGTTGATCGGGTCACTCGACGGATTGTTTTTGTTGAATATAGCTACATCAGTGTTGGGCCCCAGGTTCCGTTGAATGGATGTCTCAATCTCGTCAGGGTCATACGATGGATCTTTGAACTGAGCGGACTTAAAAAACAAAAAAAACAAAACATTATTGAACTGTATTAAATTTTTTAAATATATTTTTTTCTTGCAAACTAGGACACTTCAATGACTATTCTATTTGAATTACAATTCAATGTGTCACCTGTCATCTGTCAACTGCCATCTGTCATTTGTCATCTGTCATCTGTCACCTGTCATCTTGGAAACTCAATTCGACACAAAACTCACCACTTTTAGTATCAGCCAACGTGATTTTGACTGCGCTGCAAAGTTGGTCAATTCCTTTTTTCCAATTAAACTGCATTTTAGAAACAGAGTAACATACCGTTGCAAAGACATGTTAATGTCGAAATGATTGCTGCTCCACTGCAACTATAGACCATAAATCATAAAGCTTATATCTGAGCTGACCCGTCCGGAGCTGTTGTTATTTCATTTAAATAAAATTTATAATTGTTTTTTTGTGATTCCATTATGGACAAACGACAGAACGTTGGATATTAACTGAAGTGCTGAGGCAATCGCATAGCACCCAAGCTAATTTTACCTTTGTTCCATATTTGTTGCCGTCGTGCTTAGACCTTAATCGACAATATGCCAGCGAAGGTTATTCAAGAAAGCAAACTTTCTATAGTAAGCCTCAAATTCATTTACATTTATGCAAAAATATTTGGCACGAGTTTTTTCGCAGTTTCTGACAATGTTCGCTTGAAGCGATCTACTAAATCGCAATTATTTGGCATTACAGTTCGAGCGTTGTGTTGTGTTTATTTCGTCACATTTTTATCAAACTTCTTAGAAAAATTCCTTAAACATGCCCACATACACGTTAAAGTGGTTGTATGGTCCGAACTTCTATGTCTTTTGTGCTTTTCGGTTATGATTTTGTTTTTCCAAATCTTTCGCCGTGACGAATTAATAGGACTTGTTAACAAGACTATCGACCTAGTCAATCGAATATCGCGGCTTACCAAAGACCATAGATTTTTCGGAAAGGAGTTGCATCTAATGGTTGTTAGCCGCCTTGCACTCAATATATTTATATTTTTCGCTAACAGTTCGATGTTTGTTGAAGCTATAAAAGAAAATGATTTTGCTTCAGCACTTCTAGCACTTGTCTTATTCATTCTTTGGTTCGGATGTATGTCTGTAGTGGATTTTATATGCTTGGGACTTATGGCGGCTGCAGGGATGTATGGAAATATTGGGAACCACATGATTAAGTTTGCAAGTCGAATTAAAAAGTCAGAAAGTCATTTCTCAACAACAAAATACCGTGAAATGCAAGCACTTTGCGACTTCTCTGAGGAGCTTGATGAATGTTCCGCAATTTACTCGCAAATTTTTAAACGAATTCTCGAGTTTCAGCAACTATTTGAGATATACTTACTTTATATCATCTGCAGTAGTTTTTCTATTTTACTTTTCGGTATACATCAATTATTTTTTTCTTATCTGTCCGGTCGAGATTTGGTGTGGAGCATGTTAGCGGCGTGTTCAGTTCAAGCGTCGAATTTCTTGTTTTTGATGCAACCAGTAGACATGATGTTTTGTCGATCTAAGATTCCAAAATATCTCAACTTGAGTACCTTGTGTTCAGATATTGACAGTAGATGGGACAAGAGTGTGAGTAAATAGTCTTATTTTAAAGTGCTTGCTTTGAAGTTTAAGCTTTTTTTTTCAAATAGGTTGAAGAGTTCCTGAACCAAATGAGATTTCAAGATGTTGAATTTTCCGTATGTGGTCTGTTCAAGCTGAATAATGTGCTCAGTATGAGATTTATTTCGGCAATGGTGTCGTATTTGACTGTTTTGATACAATTTAAGATGTTGGGTTACTACAAGAAAGCTGCATGAATGGTGATGGTGCCGGTGGACTCTTGGACCAGAATCGAACAATAACAAATAAGGCAAACTGTTGTTGTGTGCTTCGATCTCATTTTGTTTCTCTTAAGTATTCAAAGCACAATTTTCTAATAAAACCAAATTATAACAAAATCTATACTTGGTACAAAAGTGTCCTTTTCTTACGATCAGGCATACGATATTGAGGTTCTTTTCATCGGGCATACTTTCTTCGGATCATATGATGCGATCATCAGCCTCTTTCTTATTGCTCTTCAAGTGGCATTGAAAAGTGCAGTGTTTTCATCAACGTTGAGCAGCCTGCAGAATTGGAAGAGGGAGCGGTACTGATGGCTTGTTGACATTGCTGCCACTGACACTATATTGCGATTGTAGCTTTTTGGCGTCATATCTCTTCACAGCGCTAGTTCGTGTAATGTACCTTTAAGAACTTTGAAATACGGGAAGCGTGATGTACTTCTAAAAACAAGATCTTGCTCTTCAACAAAATCGATTAGCCTGAGTCTGTTTTCAAAGGTTTGTAATGCAGGCTATGCTTACCAATTGTATTTCTAAAGATGTACTAGTTCCCTAGTCGTACATTAAATTCACTAATTTTTGACCTCACTTTACGAACTCATTGCATCGAGAAGCTCATAAAAACGGTTTTTGATTGCTTTTCGAAATCAGAAGAAAGTCAAAGAAGTGAAGTCAAAGTCTCAGCTGTGACCATTCACAGCGTTAGAGTCTTTGTTGATTCATTCCATGAAATTCAACAAAATTATCTGGAATTTCAACGATCTTAAGTGATGAGGCCCATTTTAATCTCGGAAACTCCGGCAACAAACAAAATGGCCCCTTTTGGTACTCGTAAATTTCAGAAATTTTGTTGAAAAACCTCTTTATTTTTAACGTGTAATTGCTTGATGTAGTTTCTTATTTGGCTGGGTCATTGGGTGCTCCGTTTTCAAACATGAAGATGGAGCCACTTCTGAAGTGTTTAGATTCCGCTTTCGAATGATGATTAATGATTTGATATAACCATAATCGGGAGACATTGATGTGGAGATGTGGACAATCTTCAATTTGATCAAGTCGGCGTTATGTGCCATCCGAGCAGCCATACCATTTCTACCTTAGCGTGAAATTTTTCCTGGTCGTGTAGTTTTCAAATAAGTGATCACAGTCGGCCACCTAAATATAGTGGTGTACCCAGTGGCGAAAGGGGGGGGGGGGGGGGGATTGGTGGTGATAATTGTTCAACATTACCAGTCATGAATCAAATAAGTTAAGGAAACATACTCTGAAACTTAGCTTGTACCTACTTCCTACGTCAATTAGTCTTATAAGTACTCAGAGGATTGTACATTTCATACCTACATTCTACGTGGAAAATACAAAGTCAACTTCGTCAGAATTTCTTTTTTATACCAATCTTCGACGACTGGTATGAATAAAATCTTTTCTCTTAAAATCTCTAAAACAGCAGATTACCAAACATTACTGTATTAACAATCCAGGTGATGCTCTTGCGAAGCAAGTGGGAAATCATCCAAATTGTGATCTGGACATTTTCTTTTTGATCGACCAAAGGTAAGACGGAGCAAGCAATATGTCTGGTCTATACAGTGGTATTCAGGCAGTTATTCGCCTAAAATTAGCTCCGCATGATGGTGTACATCCATTGTGCAGCACATTCTTTGAACCTTCCTTATCAGTTTCCAGCAAAATACCAGCAATCAATGATAAAACCAGTCGTGAGTTTCAAAGAGTGAATTTAGAATAGGTCCAAGCTATGAATCTCACCAAAGATTTAACGGATCAACTAAAAATTAAACGACCAGAAGACGACTCGTTTTCGGAAGTGTTTGAAATTGCAAAAAAAAATAGCTGAAGTCCTTGACTTTGACGTTAAACAAAAGAGTACAGAAGAATATTTTCGTGTTTCTGTTTTCAATCCTTTCCTTGATTTCTATGTAGCGGACCTTGCAGAAAAACTTACAAACCATGAAAGCATACTAGAAGGGGTTTCGGTTCTTTTCAAGGATTCTTTGTCAAATAGACAAATCAGCAAATTTAATGAAACTGTTGAGTTTTACCAAACATATTTGACTGCCGGAACAGCTTTTTTTCTTGTAGAATTAATAACTTGGAAGAGATAATCGATCCGAAGGAATAATACTTCCTCTAAGAAGTGCTAAAAATTAAAAAAGAAAAGCTGCTTCTTTACAAATAAAATATAAGAAACAAAGAAAGCGACAGAAAAATTTTATTATAACTAGAACAACAACTCTTGGAAATCGAGCAAAGAAAACAAGACATCCTTACTCCTTATGAGTTTGTGAACTATTTTACGTTTCTGTTTTTTAAGACTGAATACGAATGTGTTATGATTAATTTTAAGTTCTTTTTATTGTTCATAAGGTCTTTATGTTTAGATGGACCTTTAGCGGAAAGAAAGACATGAAGTACAAAATATATACAGTGTTTTGTTTGACAAAGGTTTTTTTCCTTTATAACTTTGTCATTTGTTTCTAATATTTCTTGCAATGGATTCTCTTATTCGACTACCTTCAGCAAATGTTGGGTTTACAGGATCAGTTTCCACATCACGGATTAGAAGAAGGTCATCGTTTTCTTCATCAAAAGCTTCAGGGTTTTCCAATCCATACTTTATGAAAACGTTATGAAGAGCTGCGCAAACGTTAATTATTTTTGTTGCTTTCTTTACTATGTAAATCAGTTGTATATCTTGCTTGCAATAGACACCGAAACCGGCTTTTTAAAACTCCAATGGTCTGCTCAATTATATTTCGATCTTGTGCATGTTTTTTAGTGTGGATAGATAGTCACTATCTAACTTGACTTTTAACTGTGACACATTCCAAATGCTTGCATCATGCGCCACTCCTGGATGCTTTGCATAAATATGTACTTGATTTTCATTTGATGATCAGCAACCTTGAACTTTTAGATAAATATTTGCATTTGTACAAAGAACCTTTCTGGGCCTAATAGTTTTCACCTGAGTCCCATAAACAGCACCAGCTACATTTAGGATTCCACTTTTTTGAAAGAAGTATATTTTTGCCCTTCGTTCTTCTTCTTGGGTGTATTAAAGTTTTATCCATTTTGGGCAAATGTATCTTTCTAAAACAAAAAGCAATTTACTAAGAACGACTGATATCGTTGGTTGCGCCATACTAATGTTGAAGTCATTCCCAACGCTCAGTTGGTATCTTCCTTGGGCAAAAAGTTTCAAAGCGCAAGCTTATTTAAGCATATTTGGTATTGATTGCTGGCTTTTGATCAGTTTAAGCTTATCTTCGATATCAGTAAAAAATTTCTATGAAAGCTTGGGGAGAAAGCTAAAATTTTAGAATGAATCTGCAACAAAATGTCAGCAACTTGCATTGCACTCACAACTGATAAAAATTTTTGATGGTTGCTATCCGTAATATAACTTAACCAATTTTGTTGATAAACGAACAAATTTATCAAGTATCGTGTTGATAGTTGACAACCATAATAGGGTTGTTAGTAGTGTGATTTTTCAAATAGGGGATCACGTTTGGCCACTGAAATCTTGGGATGCAACACCTTTATAATTTTTTCTTTGAAGCTGGGAGAACTAAGAGTTCTAAGCTGATTACTCTTTGTTCAAGACCTCAAAGATGCTCACAGATGCTCAAATTGGTGATGGAAAATTTCATGAAAAGAGTATGATCCTGTTAGCTTAGTTGTGGCGGACGCATTTGGCTAAAACAGGCATAGACGTCTCATATTGATTTTCTTTAAAAAGTCCAAAATTTTCTTCACAACCAAAATGAAACTACTCATTGGAGGTTCTTATAACGGCAGGAATTATTGTTCAAAAGCATCGAGAACAGTTCGTCTATGAGTCTTCTTGAACCGTTCACAACCATGTGAACCACTCCATCACGGCTTCTTACACAGACCAATGCTTAAGGGAGTGTGAACCGATACCAAGCCTTACCAAGAGCTGCAGCTATGTGACCTCATTTAATCTCAAAGTTACACAAAGTTTCTCAGCGAATTTCGGATTCTTGGTAAAACATTTGTTCGTGTTTTTTATTTTAACCAAAGAAACTGTTAAATACACAAATACAGTCTTTTTTCAGACAAAATTAATGTCATTTAATTTAAATGATACAATTAAAATGCTACATAGCTACAAAACTTTCTATCTGCTTGTCTGACATTATCTTCAAGTCAGCCAGATTCATCAAGGATCTGTTAACTGCCAAATTACCATAATTTAGATAAATAATTTCGCTATATTGCTGTAATAACTGTTAAATAAATTAAATTCTGCCATTTACTCGAAATTAACTGCTTTGCTTTGTATCCTATTCAAAAAGAAACCAAATAAACAATCAGTTAAGCTGTTCAAATAACCGCCACCTAAACCATAACAATAAGAACTGGTATTACAAAGTCATACCACCACCCATAATGTGTATGGCATTCTCACTTTAACTTGAATACGACCAAACGGCGCGCAGAGGCATTCCATAATTATCATTCTCATTCCCCAAACAATTGTATAATTATATTTTAGTACCAATAATAAAAATCATCTCATTATTCCGTGTTAACGCATTTAGAAAGAAGCTCAGGTCTGGAGGAAGAACACGGTTCACGACCCGTCTGCAATGTTCTTACACATCTTCAAATGGATTAATCAAATTGGTGTTCGTTGTCGTGTCTTCCTTAGAGGCATAATAATCGCATATACCTTTGCGAGCTGGGAGTTTCTATAGCCTGGTATAATACACCGAGAAGTAAATTCGGATTCGTGTGCTTCTTGTACCTTTAATTCGATTCAGAAGAAAACCAAATTAATTATGCTCATCACTTTGGCGCAAAAAGGGATTTACTTGAATACGGGTTGTTAAAGAGAAGAGTCCTGATAGGATGCGCATATACACAAGGATTTTGAGAGCTATTTTCCGGTTTTGGATTTCGTATTCCCTTTTCGAAGCATCATCTGCTGCGTATTTATTTAGTGCCTACAAATAAGAGTGTTTGCAATCCGAGTCTTATGCCAATGAGGCAAGGACTCTACAGCAGGTGTATTCAATGTTAAATCGAGAAAATTAAGTATTTTCTGTTTTTGAAACGGCAATTCGAATTATTTGCTGGTAATTATTACGCTTGAAAGGCTTTGGCCTCAAGAATTCTTTTTTATTTTGATTTTGGAAAGCCACAAGGCAAGCCACCGCTTTATTGGCTTGTTAAAGTAAAACATTGGATCATGCTCACCTCACTGTAACCTGGCAGTCAAAATCACTTAAGGCAGGAGCTAACATACATCACAATACGTGGAATCTTAAAAATCCACTTTAGTTTCCAATACACAAAAACAACAATATCAAAAGAGCACGTCCCTCTTATTATTTTCAGGAGCTCATTACGCTTAGCTCGCTTTCCAGTTCACATCTAAACAATTTTTCCGCAACAAAGTCAAAAGGAATTGATTTCAATTCATTTCCAAGAATTTCAGGAGTTTTCGGTTTGGAAATCGATCTTAATTCCTTCCTCCGCTTGGTTTTAATTATTTTTCAATTTGCAACTGACTGCGTATAAAACATTTTATTTTGAATTCCCTATTCGTATCACTTAAGGTCTGCTTTAACTTCCATAAACTTCCTATATTTTTGTTTTCTTGTGTTTTGAGAATCTTCTTGTTTACCTACGGGCTGAGACCATCGAAGTCATTGAACTCTTCCCATTTGTTTTGCACTTACGCTCATCAATGTGTTTTCATTCTAAATATTTGCTGATCAAAGGGCACGTACACAAAGATATGAGTACGTTCTCCTCTTCGAACAGAGACCAAAACAAAGTAAACGGGGATGCTGCGAAGTGTGAGCCTAGAAATGTTCAGTGCTTCAATCTTTTTAATGGAATCACACGAATAATATAACCTTGTCCATGAGAAATATTTTCCAGGGAGGAATTTCATTTACACAACGCCCGCTTTTTAAAAACTTATTTAATAAAAGAACCTCACATCGCACCTCCGGTGGTACAACGACGTAAGTGCAACTATGTCGATTCTTCAGAAAACGTGATTTAACATTTTGAAAACCATTTTTATTAAAAAAAAACATAAAAATTCATTTATTTTTGATAAAATAAACTGATTTAAAAGTGGAATTGAACATATTTTCTTGACAGTTCAGTCATTTTTTTGTGCGTCAAGCAGTCTTCATATTATTAATAGTATAAGTAAGGGTAACAGTCTTTTTACATAAACAAACATAAAAAATATTAGTAAAAAAAGTTTCATAATAACTTGGAATGATATTATTTTGTAGCAGGCTTAATATATCTGCTTTTTTCCTTGGTGCCAAAGGTATTTTTGATGAAAATGCGGGCTTTAAATCTATATTTTGCAACTCCTTTGCAGAAGAACGCCGGTTTACCGTTTTAAAAAGAACTTGTTGCCAGGTAATGTCTTTATAGCTTGTTTTGTAAAAATACACACTACTGCCTTTTTCAAAACGTAAGAGTTTAATCTCTGACATTTTAATGTGATCTCCGTTTATGTTTCTTGAGCTATTTAAACAAATTTCCTCAGAAAGCAACTTCAAATCGAGAAAATCTTTAAAGCTTAATTCTTTTACAATGAAGGCATTTCCTTTCTTTTTTGCGGTTCTTATGAGGGAAACATACTGATCGGGTACGTATATTGGTCCCGATTTTTTTGCTTTCTTAAGTGACTTCTCGATCACACTATGAACGGAGTCACTTCATTCTGTGTGTGACCTCGAATAAGAAATTTATGAATTATGGACTTTATTGAGAGATTTTCTACAGCATACAAATACATTCCAATTATGAACCTGAAATCAAAGACTTGTTAAATCTTTACTTTTCTTACAAAGTTTAAGACTTTGTTTTACCTATTCTTCTGCTGACCCCCACAATTGTCGGTGTAAAACACAACTTCTGCACCTGGGTGAGTGACTGATAGCTCTTGAAGAAACATAAGAACGCAAGATCCTATCTCATTTGAACCTCTGTTGTCTAACGCCTCGTGCCAGAAATAACACACTGTGTGATCATTTTTCATCTCCGATATCTGCATATTTTCAAACAAAGAAATATTAGCACCATTGACCTATTTAGAGTAAAATTATGTGAGTATCACTTATTCAACTTACAGTCAAATTATAGCAGTTAAGCCTTGATTTATAAAAAAATGCAGATGTTTGTCCAACAGGAACTGGAAGCACAGCTTGTAAATCGTACGTTGCTAATACAATGTCTGAGGTGTTTTCTTTATCTTTTTTCTTTTCATCACGACTCAGTTTTTTCTCCTCCTGGTGTATATTGTAAGAACTTTCCAATTGCTCCTTTGCTTCTCCAATAGCATTTTTATAGGCCTCACAAATATCGCACTGATCCTTTTTTGGTACGAAAAATCCAATATTAAATTCATTATTAAAGATTCTGGCGTAAGCATCATAACTGGACACGTTTTTTTGGAGAGAAGTTCGTTCCGTTTTGTAATGCATATACATTTCAGCAATAGACAGCCCGCCGTCTATTAACTCTCTTGAAGTCTGAGCTCTTAAATAATGACTTTCGATTCGTGGAATGGAGTTTATGTGTGCCCTTATAGAGTCTAGTACTTCACTGTCGGTTTTCGGATACTTGGAGTGCTTGCCGCGCTTATCTTCTTTGTTGATAACTGCACCTGATGCCTTATTCTGAATAAATGATCGAACAACTCTCTCCGAAATTGCAAAAGTGCTTGTTAATAATTGTTTGCAGACTCGAATTCTGTTTCCATTATTCATCAAGTAAAATGCAAAGTTTTGACTCCTTGGTATTTCTCTAGAGAGAGATATGCGACGGTATTTCAGCTGCAGTGGTTCAATGCACGAATTTAAGAAATCGCGTTGACGTTGAAAAGAAGCGAAACTCCAGTAATTTTTGAACAGTTCCGCTCTCACGTTTTCGTAAAATTTTGTTGAACATGCCAACTTACAACGATTAGTGCAAGGTGGTCCCATAACTTTTTCTTTAACAAACTTATCCCCTTTCGAAACATAGCTTTGTCCTGAGTTACGTAATTTTTTTGCAACATTCTGTTTCCAACTGTCAGGGTTTCGAGATCTTTTTTTCCCCTTTTTTGTAGGTAAATTGACCACCGAGTCTTCTGGTTGTTGATCAGTCGTGTCATCAATGGAAATATTCGATGAATCACTATCACTCTCTGAACCTTGACCTCCTGTAGGAGAGTAAGCACTTTCATCCGCAGAAAAGTCTTCGTCTTTCGAATCGAGGATTTCACTGAATGTTTTCTGGGAAACTTTCTCAAATTCATTTTTGTTTCACTAGTACTGGTCACAGTGAAATAGCATTGGTCTTTTTCGTTGACTTCATTATATACGGCTGCTGAAGTACTTGGTTGGGCTTCGGAAATTGGAGCTTCGGGGACAGCTTCAACTTTTGTCATTGCAATTGCAAGTTTTGCAAGCATTTTTCCACGTTCTGATATTTTGTAACAACGTCCTATATACAGAAAACGATCCTAGTATTTGGTTGAACAATGACATAAAATATACTTACGTCGCTTAAACAATTTTTTTTTTTTTTTCAAACAAACAATGACGCAATCCACACTTATGTCGATGTCTCACTAAAATATAAGTAAAAACCTTAAAAATTTCGAAAGAAAAACCGTCATAATGAGCACTTACGTCTTTGTTTAACCGAAAATATAATAAAATTAAGCAAAAAACATCTGAACTAGCAAATAGGTCTTTGATATTCTAAGCGAAATGTTGTTCGGTGGCGATCTGTAACACAACTGACAGATAAGGCTATGTATTCCCGATACATTACATTAAAAACATTGTAACGGTACAAAGTCATTTCTGCCCCCTGGAGGCAAATAGAATATTTTCAATTGGGTCTTTGTTTTATCGGAAAGAAATACCTCTTTTTAGAATTGTGGTGTATTTAACTCAGAAAATTTGAAATTCGCACTTGCGTCGTTGTTCCACCGGAGGTGCGACATTATAATGTAAGGGGATCTTGTTGTCATATACCAACTTTTTTTACCAGGTCCTTTATCTTTCTTCTTCTAACTCATACTAAACGGCGACACCCAGCTATCGTGATTTTGAAGGGCTCACAACACAACTTTCGCTTATTTGATTTACATACAGCAGTGGATTTCAATATAAAAAGAATAGAATTATCAGGAACCGAATTCATTTCCGCATTGTATAAGTATGCTTTTGAAGGAGGCCATTTTTGGAAACACAATCGACAATAGCTTGCACCACAAAACCTGCGGAAACGGACTCAGGCTGATGAATTTAGCAACGCCACTGTCGTTAAATCTGATTGTTAGAAGCTCATGCTTCCTGCATCTCAAGATTCACAAATCGTCAACCAAATTGACCCTGTTGCGATCGACACAAGGCACTCTTCTATAGTGTGATAGATGTCCAAATCTTCCGAGGGGCCATCTTTGACTGGGACTTCTACCTTCTTTTAGAGAGAAACGAGTGAGGATATCCTATTCAAGACTCACTGAAACTAACACTGTGTAAGGGAAGAAAGTCCGTCGGGAAGCTACAAACACAACAGATTGTTCCTTTAATTACTATCCTTGAATCTTGTGCCATCAGCATTGAGCATTGATGACCAGTGGCAGCAATGCCAACAAGCCATTAGAATCGCTGCCTTGGATTTCACTCGGGCTTCAGAACAAAACCCATTGTTTGAACAAGAATGCAGGCAGGCAAATGCAGCCAAACAAAACGAACGACAAATATTGATATAAAAGAGAACAAGGCATTATTTCAACTAGTGCAACGAGATTTGCAAGGAGAAGAGAAAGAACGAACACCGAAATCTCATAAAGAAAAAGAACAAGCCCCTTATGCCCTTGGTTGAGGAAATTGAAGGACAGAGAGATGCCATGACAGGAATGAGATCGAAAGGTGAAAAATCTTGCCAGAATGGCAAGCCTAAAACTCAAACCAGTAAAGAACAGCAGTCATAGAATCGCAGTCGCTACTGAGGATCTGGAAAAACCACATCTGCAGGCTGCTTTACGGCGAACACTAATTCCGCTGTTAGGCATGCAACTTGGACGATGATCAAGAATACCGACTTCCCGACCTAGAAGTAGTTAAACTAGCCACATGCAAACTTAAATCAAGTAAGACTGTAGATGCCGATGGCCTTGATGCCAAACTTTTGAAGGACATCATTTGGAATAGAGCAGATGAATGGAACCTCAGTACAGTATATACGTTCCTGAAAAAGGGAGAACCTCAGATTTGCGTCAGTTAAAGAGGGATAAACCAGCTTAACGTCGCTTTTAAACAAGAAAAGTCCACAATAAACCTAATTTTTTACATTACGGCGGATTTTGTAAAGAATCGCGGGAGTACAACATCGATACACACGATCTTTTTAACGACTTCAAGGCGGCGAGGCGTATGAAAATATTTAATTCACAGAGACGAGCTGTACAGAGCCATAGCTAGTTTAGGCATTCTTGCAAGACTCGTACGATTGTTCAAAATTACTTGTCCCCCAAGGGTTTCACCTTGTCGTGGTGGGAAGGATTCCGTTTGGCTCTTTCTGATTCAAACAAACTAAGAAAGCCTAAGGTGTGCATGGTTAGCTGCTGGTTTGTACCTTGACTAGTAGCTGGCTGTGTACATTGAGGTTGCCAGACCTCGAGTATTGGGGCACTTATCTGGTAGTAGCCTTCGGGTTGCGAGGCTTCACCAGAAGTTGAGCTCTGGTATCACGGGAGATAAGCCCTCCTGGATGACGTTCTGCGCTTGAGGTGCGGGGCGTTGTCCTGGACTATCTATGAGGTAGGCCCCCTTTGTGGGAGTATCGTGCTGACTATTATTATCCAAATGCGGAATCGATTGGCATTCTTTACTAAATGCAAGAGGTGTAGATCGGCTTTGCTCCTCAGCAATGGGGTGGACTTGCTTCAACAAGTTCACTATTGCAACTGGCAACAGGGTGGTGGTTGTTACTCAGTTCAACTCCGACATGTGAGTAGGCTCGGCGCGAAATTAAGCCATAATTGGTAGGTGTTCACGTAAAACAAGACTTCATCTGTCCAAAATGACTGTGTAGAATTCACGCTGCTCCGTCAAGCTCGGTAAAGAACTCACGGTTGCTTTTAATGTCGAAGATGGCTTTCGTCGTACTTGAAAATACTGTTGAAAACTCAAATATCAACACCAAAGGTATAATCTTGCAGAAGTCTATACTACTGTTCGCTTACGTAGACAAAATTGAGGTAATGACAAGAAGGAAGCATGATAATATAATAACTCTTGCGAACTTTGGAACAGAAGCGGAAAAAAATTGATGGCTAATGAGGGTAAAACTAAGTTTATGTCGTCATCAAACAAGAACACAGAACATCGACGAATTGGACAAAACGTCACAATAGACAGACAAACTTCGAGGTAGTACGCAGGAGTTCGTTTTCCAAGAAGCCGCTACAGACACGGAAAACAAATTCAGTGCCGTTGCTTCTTGAGAAACAAAACCCTCTGTACAAAAATTCTTGGTAGAAACTTCATCATCGAAGTCCTGCTTTGCAGCGCGGAAGCATGTACCATATCTCAAGTGGATAAAGAAACCCTAAGTCCTTTCGAAAGAAAAGTACTCCAAATGATCTCTGTCCCGTATGTGAAGACAATGTGTGGAGAAGAAGATACAATAACGAGCTGTGCTGTTAGGTTAGGTTAAGTGGAAGTGGTTGTCAGCCAATGGGTATTACCTAAGTGCATTGCCTGACACACTAAGACTGCAAGGGTCCATTGTGATACCACAGAGATCACCAAATTAATCACCTACTAATCTCAGAAACCCGATGTACGATTAACGAGTTGATCACTTACTAATCTTCCATTACGGGACTAGCCGGTTAATCACCTGCTAGTCGAACCACGCGGAACTTTTAATGTATTTCGAAAGACTTTTAGGGTCTATGTAAGCTAAGTTGCTAGTAGCATCAAAAAAGAATTCATCGAGATGAGTTTTCCTCCTATGAAGTAGTGCAGGGCATGAGCAAAGAAGGTGTTGAACGGTTTCCTCCTCCTCTTCGTCCATGCAGCTCCTGCAGAAATCATTGGAAAGCACACCAAGTCTTTTGGCATGTCTTCCTATTAGACAGTGTCCCGTAAGAACACCTATGGTAAAACCTAGATACAGGCGGTTCAGGGCTAACAAACTCTTTGAGCGTTTTGAGTCTACACACGGCCAAACTTTTTTGGTTGCAAGACAGTTGTTATTCTCAATCCATCTAGTGTGTGTTATCCTCGAAGCGTCTTGTCTAAGTAGGAGTTTACATGCAGCGATAGGTGCACCTATGTTGTTCCATTCTGTGTGTAGGGAAGGAGTCGTTCCCTTTTTGGCTAGTTCGTCTTCCATACAGTTGCTTGGTATGTCCCTGTGGCCTGGCACCAATGAAAGGTGAATGTTGAACTAATTTGACATCTCCCACAGAGACATCTGACCATTTTGGACCGTGACGGATTTTGTAGAGACAGAGGCAAGAGATTTAAGGGCAGCTTGGCTGTCCGAGAAGATTCGAATATCCGTGGAGGATATGACGTTTTCTTTGAGCCAAGACAGCACCTCCTTAATCACCAGAATTTTTACTTGAAACACACTACAATGATCGAGTAGGCGGAAGAAAAGAGATTCAGTAGATTTCTTTTCCTACACCTTCGCTGGTTTTTTAACCATCGGTGTGGAAGTGTAGGTATAGTTATTTGGTAATTACTATCAAACACCAAATTGGGGGTGGTGTAGTCGGTTCGAATGGGTAGGAATCTAAAGTTCTCTTGAATGGTAGTGTGACAGATTTTATTATTGGTCCAGTGATAAAGCTCTGAATCGAATAGCTGAGCAAGCTGCAACTTTTTTTGCTGAAGATCTCTAAGGGTTTGGGATCTATAGTAGTACAATGTGGGTGTCCGATGGAGAATCACCCCCTATGTGAGTATCGGTCTAATAACCGAAATAAGCAGCTGTGCTATTACTTGCGTATTGCAAGTAATATCACCATTATTACGGTGATAGCCCTAAGAATACGAGGCATCAAAGGAAAATTTCAGATCTGACCGCTTCATGATCCATAAGAACACACAACTTCCCTAACTTACGGCCAAAATATGTGGTCTTTTATCTGAGCATCGAAACAAAATAACTGTACGATTATTCTTACAACTTTAGTATCCGAAAATTAATGATAAGCTCTGCTTTTATAAACAAGCTTTGTTTGGTGGCTTCAAATCAAATCCAGGGCTTACTGTACCAAGCAAGTAAAACGTTGTAAGACTCTCATAATAGATCTGTTTGCACACAGGCATAGTGTGCTTGGAAAACAAAAAGCTAGAAATAAGATAATAAAAGAGAGCCCTGTCATGTCACAAAAAAGTAGTTTCCATCAGTCTACACTGCAGTCATTTTTAGCATCATACTCTTTTCTATGCAGAAAATCAGAGACAACTTATGAATTATTACGAGGCCTGCAATGTCTCACGTGCATGTGTCTGAGCTTTAACGACAGATTGGATTCGATAAAAAGCAATTTCATCTAAAGATACACACATAAAAAGTCACAAGTCCATCGCAGCTCGAGGCATGAACTTTTTGATGATAACAAAACAAAGTTTCACGTCTCCTTTAGTTTCTACTAACACATGCCAATTTATTTGCTTCTTTAACAATTTCCTTGCCTAAGTTTTCAAATGCAAGGAATAATGAGTTTGACACAAAGCCACAACACAAAAAAGTAAAAAAAAAAACCTGAAGGCTTTACCCAAAGGTGTACTTTTGCTTCCTTTTTCATTGTCAGACTTCATCATGATGATGATGAGCCTGGTATACGTTTTCAAGAATAAGTTCGACTCTGCCGCCCTCTGTTTTAATTAAATAACATTGTTGCTCGCACAAAAGTCCCCATCCTATCCTAAGGATACCTTACTGCTTGATGCCCTTGTGCGAAGTTGTGTTTGTTGTTTCCTTGAGGCTTTAGCTATCCAAACAATGAAAAGCGTGTAAACACACAAAGAGGAAAAAATAAAATCAATTTCATCGATATTTATCGCCAGAGATATTTTTTTTTTGCCCAATGTCACTGGCATGTAGAATGTAGATGTAGGCGGAAAGATATCAGTGTTTATGCTTACTTTAACGACGTCGCCACACCGGCACGGGATCCTAGAAAGAAGATTACGACTCTTGAAGAGAGGGTGGATTCATATGCAGGTGAGTTTCACACCGAGTGCGATGTGGAGGAAGGGAAAGGAGGAGCATAGCTGTGATATGAGAGAATCCTAAACTCACAATGAATCATCCCTGAGTTGACAGCTAAAGCGTTATTATGCTTACACTCTACAATGTGTGTGTTTGGCATTAGTTTACTCATAGCTTCAACGCCATTGAACCTCTGTGCCCGTTTAAGATGCACTGGTGTTACCTTATTCTGCCCGGAGCCATGATGTTGTTGCTTGAATATATGGAGCATATCCGACATCATGTCATCAGTTTAATCTACACGTCACATTATCTCATTTTATATGCAGAAGTATACTTTTTTTTCTCAATCCGTACTGACTACCTGTATCCTGGAAAATTTATATTTCTAGTTGAATAGAAATTGAGACAATGAGAATTGGAAGTTGGAAGTCTCATCCCTGTTAATTTCTTCTCTTTTTTGTTGCTCTCAAGTTGTCACTTTTTTCAGCAGCACAACTTGGGAAGCTATTGAAAATTCCGGTTGAACAAGAATTAAGTTATGCTATCATTGAAAGTTCAAGACACAAAACACAATATGCAAAGCAAAAATGATGTTGATGATGGCGTAGTTGGGGTGATGGCGACAGCGGCAGCGGAGCAAGGAGAATAGAGGCACGATAAAGAAGTTGGACGGTTTTATATTTCGTCTTACAATGTCAGCCAAAACTTGATTGCAATTCATGAGAGAATAGATTAGACACCAGACAGGCTACACGACAGGAGGTACCTATACCTACACAGTAGCGTTTAAAAGTTGAGAAATTGTTTTGAGATTATGTATATATATGTACTTTCAAGAGCGACGCGACTAGCGGAAGAGGTCTATTTGTGTAGGTATTTCCTGCACGAATAAGAGTCTGATCAAATTCCTTCAAATTGTTCAAGAAACGAAAAAGAATAAAAATTGAATGTCAACTGCTCAGTAGCGTTGGGGATAGTGATAGCGATAGTGATAGTGATAGTGATAGTGATAGTGATAGTGATAGTGATAGTGATAGTGATAGTGATAGTGATAGTGATAGTGATAGTGATAGTGATAGTGATAGTGATAGTGATAGTGATAGTGATAGTGATAGTGATAGTGATAGTGACAGTGATAGTGATAGTGATAGTGATAGTGATAGTGATAGTGATAGTGATAGTGATAGTGATAGTGATAGTGATAGTGATATTGATAGTGATAGTGATAGTGATAGTGATAGTGATAGTGATAGTGATAGTGATAGTGATGAGACCACAATCAAAAAATGACGCCACACTACCAAGAAATATTCCACAATCAAAAAGAAACCATCAAGAAATCTTCCTTCACAAAAAGAAACAAACGCCTTCTCCAAATTTTTTTCCTTTCTTTAATTTTCTTGTTTTTATTTGTTTTGCACGTAGGATTTTAGGAGATATATAAGTTTTAGGTTGTACTTTAGTTAATTGAGGCCAGAAGGGCAAAAATAAAATTTAGAAGACGATTTACAGCCAAACCAAGAGATAAAAATGGCAGAAGGCCCAAAGTAAAAAATATAAGAGATGCGTGTTGGTTGGTGGTTGACAGTATAATGCCGTGCCGTCGCTATGCGACGAAACACTTTTTAGGCAAATGTAGTAGAATTTTTACCTTAGATTAAATTATTTTAGAGGGCGAACTATCAGTTGCCTATTTTGGAGTTAGGCACTGTTCACACTGATGTCGTATGAACATTACCGCCCCCCTTGGCGAAATACGCAAAAAAAAAAAAAATATTACTGAAAATAAAGTAAGTGAAATTTTGTTTAATTGGCAATTTAGTTAATAGGCAATAGGCACAGTTTTACTATGGGGCGGACTATTTCTCCGTTTTGGGTCTTTAATGTTGCAACTCTGACTCGACCATCGGAACCCGGGTGTATATTTATCACACGGCCTAGACGCCATTCGGTGGATGGCAGATTTTCGTTTTTAATGACGACCAAATCATCAACTTTAATGTTGGTTTGAGGTGTTTTTCATTTGTGTCGTTGATGGTGTTCCTTGAGATATTCATCTTTCCATCTGTGGCAGAACTGTTGTTGGAGGCATTTTACTTTTTCCCACCGATTGATTAGCTATAAATTTGCATCGGCCAGATTCGGTTCCGGAAAAGATAAAAGCGGACCGCCGCGTAAAAAATGCCCCGGCGTCAATGCCAACAGATCAGAAGGATCTGTGGACATGGACGATATTGGACGCGAGTTCAAACATGCTTCGATACGTGTAAAACCGTTGCAAATTCTTCGAACGTAAATTTGGCCTTGGTCCCCAGCCCTCTTAAATGGCTTTTGAAACTTTTAACGCCGGCTTCCCATAGACCTCCCATGTGAGGTGCCCCGGGTGGAATAAAATTCCATTTCAAACCCTGAGATGTCATGAGACTTGTATTTGCTGGGTTGTTGCTTTGAGATAGACCCGAAGAAGCGAAAAACAAAGTACAATACGCGCATTGCGCGGGATAGAGTCGAAACAAAATCAAGAAAATCTTCCGGTTCTTGTTGAACTACCAATGAGTTGGTGTTTTGTTCGGAGTTGTCGAGAGAAATGCCTGTTAGTCCCACTAGAGGACTCTGAAAAATTGCGAAATAGGATTCGTTGAAATGGAGTGTCGCTAGGGTCAACCAAGATTTGGCGGTACAAGACAAATTTATAAATCTCCAGAGGAGAATGCGCGATGGTATGGCGAGATTACCGCTGATTCCGAAAATGGATGTATTCTTATTGGTTATGGGCAAGTTCAAAACGCTTTTGTCTTACCACTGAGATAAAGGATATTTCGGAACCAGGGTCGATAAGAGCGCGAACTATGTGCAACAATGCAAACTAGTGCCGTTGCAAGCAATATTTTCTTACAGGCACTGACATGAAAGTTTTGAAACGACGCTTGAGGCACGAATGGCTGTGACGACGACGACATTTGAGGAGCTGTAGTTGCACTAAGGAGATTAGTGGACTGTATTTTACTATTTCCGTCTTCGTTAACGTTTAGATGCAACAGTGAGCGATGCCGTTTTTGCAGTGGTTGCAAGAATATTTACTCGGACAGGCGACATTTGCATGACGCGCGCTTAAACAGTTGTTGCACAGTTTGTGCTGCCGTACCGTATAGAGTCTCGTTGGGATCGACATTGCCGAAAATTTGCCAAGATATGTGTTTAAAAAAAGAAACACGATAGAAAACGCGGACTCTTTCGAAGAAGAAGGTAGTCGTTTAAATTTCAAAAGGGAAAATTGAAAAGGAATATGGAAAGTAATCGATTAAATTTCAAAATTTAAAAACACGAGAATCTTCAAAAAGCTTGAAAGACTCTACTGGGGGCCAACCACCCCGGCTTGATACACCGTTACCAACGGTTTGTTTGGCACGAACGGGCACAAAAACGCGATAAAAAACGCGTCCGAATCTTCAAAAGGCTTGAAAGATTCTACTGGGGGGGCCAACCACCCATGCGACCTAAACGAGGACAAAACGCGATAAAGAAAACGCGTAACGCAAAAACGCAGACTCCTTCGAAGAAGAAGGAAGTCGATTAAATTTCAAAAAAAGTCAAAATTTAAAAACACGAGAATCTTCAAAAGGCTTGAAAGACTCTACTGGGGGCCAACCACCCCGGCTTGATACACCGTTACCAACGGTGTGTTTGGCACGAACGGGTACAAAAACGCGATAAAAAACGCGTCCGAATCTTCAAAAGGCTTGAAAGATTCTACTGGGGGGCCAACCACCCATGCGACCTAAACGAGGCCAAAACGCGATAAAGAAAACGCGATAGAGAAAACGCGATAGAGAAAACGCGATAGAAAAAAAAAAACGCAGACTCCTTCGAAGAAGAAGGAAGTCGATTAAATTTCAAAAAGAATCAAAATTTAAAGCACAAGAATCTTCAAAAAGTTTGAAAGACTCTACTGGGGGCCAACCACCCCGGCTTGATACACCGTTGCCAACGGTGTGTTTGGCACGAACGGGTACAAAAACGCGATAAAAAACGCGTCCGAATCTTCAAAAGGCTTGAAAGATTCTACTGGGGGGCCAAGCACCCATGCGACCTAAACGAGGCCAAAACGAGATAAAGAAAACGCGATAAAGAAAACGCGATAAAGAAAACACGATACAGAAAACGCGATAAAGAAAACGCGATGAAGAAAACGCGATAGAGAAAACGCGATAGAGAAAACGCGATAGAAAAAAAAACGCAGACTCCTTCGAAGAAGAAGGAAGTCGATTAAATTTCAAAAAGAATCAAAATTTAAAGCACAAGAATCTTCAAAAAGTTTGAAAGACTCTACTGGGGGCCAACCACCCCGGCTTGATACACCGTTACCAACGGTGTGTTTGGCACGAACGGGTACAAAAACGCGATAAAAAACGCGTCCGAATCTTCAAAAGGCTTGAAAGATTCTACTGGGGGGCCAAGCACCCATGCGACCTAAACGAGGCCAAAACGAGATAAAGAAAACGCGATAAAGAAAACGCGATAAAGAAAACACGATACAGAAAACGCGATAAAGAAAACGCGATGAAGAAAACGCGATAGAGAAAACGCGATAGAGAAAACGCGATAGAAAAAAAAACGCAGACTCCTTCGAAGAAGAAGGAAGTCGATTAAATTTCAAAAAGAATCAAAATTTAAAGCACAAGAATCTTCAAAAAGTTTGAAAGACTCTACTGGGGGCCAACCACCCCGGCTTGATACACCGTTACCAACGGTGTGTTTGGCACGAACGGGTACAAAAACGCGATAAAAAACGCGTCCGAATCTTCAAAAGGCTTGAAAGATTCTACTGGGGGGCCAAGCACCCATGCGACCTAAACGAGGCCAAAACGAGATAAAGAAAACGCGATAAAGAAAACGCGATAAAGAAAACACGATACAGAAAACGCGATAAAGAAAACGCGATGAAGAAAACGCGATAAAGAAAACACGATACAGAAAACGCGATAAAGAAAACGCGATGAAGAAAACGTGATAAAGAAAACGCGATAAAGACAAACGCGATGAAGAAAACGCGATTAAAAGAACGCAGACTCCTTCGAAGCAGAAGGAAGTCGATTAAATTTCAAAAAGAATCAAAATTTAAAGCACAAGAATCTCCAAAAGGCTTGAAAGACTCTACTGGGGGCCAACCCCCTTGTGACACAACGACGACAAAACGCGATATAGAACGCAGACTCCTTCGAAGAAGAAGGCAATCTATAAAATTTCACAAAACGAAAATTTAAAGCACTGGAATCTTCAAACGGCTTGAAAGATTCCGTTACCAATGGTATGTGCGGCACGAATGAGGACAAAACTCGATAAAAAAGAACGCAGACTCCTTCGAAGAAGAAGGCAGTCTATCCAATTTCAAAGAAATCAAAATTTTAAAGCACTAGAATCTTCAAAAGGCTTGACAGATTCAAAAATTTCAAAAAAATCAAAATCTTAAAGCTCTAGAATCTCCAAAAGGCTTGACAGATTCAAAAAATTCCAAAAAAAAATCAAAATTTTAAAGCACTAGAATCTTCAAAAGGCTTGAAAGATTCTAAAAATTTCAAAAAAAATCAAAATTCTAAAGCTCTAGAATCTCCAAAAGGCTTGAGAGATTCCAAACATTTCAAGAAAAATTAAAATTTTAAAGTGCTAGATTCCTCAAAAGACTTGAAAGATTCTAAAATTTTCAAAAAAAAGTTAAAGTTTTAAAGCGCAAGAATCTTCAACAGGCTTGAAAGATTCTAAAATTTTCAAAAAAAAGTTAAAATTTTAAAGCGCAAGAATCTTCAACAGACTTGAAAGATTCTAAAATTTTCAAAAAAAAGTTAAAGTTTTAAAGCGCAAGAATCTTCAACAGGCTTGAAAGATTCTAAAATTTTCAAAAAAAAGAAATTAAATTTTAAAGCGCAAGAATCTTCAAAAGGCTTGAAGCATTCTACTGGGGGCCAACCACCCCGGCTTGGATACACCGTTGCGAACGGTGTGTGCGGCACGAATGAGAAAAAATTCCAAAAAGTCAGAATTTTAAAGCGCAAAAATTTGATAGATCCCAGCAGAGGCAAAATGAAAAAATGTTTTTCCACGGGTATCGCCTTTCGCGAGGAATTGGCAAGTCCTCCGTTAGTAAACTCATTGCCATGAAAAGCGCATTCTCAATTAGCCGTTCGGAACCGGCGAAAAATTGTAGGTCCCCTCCATTCCCTCACAAGGCATGGTTGTGAGAAATGCGCTAGGCCCAGGGGCTCCACGCTCTGTTGCGCCACCCTATTTATTTTTTTTTTTTTAGTGATGGTGATAGTGATAGTGATAGTGATAGTGATAGTGATAGTGATAGTGATAGTGATAGTGATAGTGATAGTGATAGTGATAGTGATAGTGATAGTGATAGTGATAGTGATAGTGATAGTGATAGTGATAGTGATAGTGATAGTGATAGTGATAGTGATAGTGATAGTGATAGTGATAGTGATAGTGATAGTGATAGTGATAGTGATAGTGATAGTGATAGTGATAGTGATAGTGATAGTGATAGTGATAGTGATAGTGATAGTGATAGTGATAGTGATAGTGATAGTGATAGTGATAGTGATAGTGATAGTGATAGTGATAGTGATAGTGATAGTGATAGTGATAGTGATAGTGATAGTGATAGTGATAGTGATAGTGATAGTGATAGTGATAGTGATAGTGATAGTGATAGCGAAAGTGATCGTTTTTTTTATATCGTCCTGTAAGAATAATGTACTTCTCCCGGTTCAAGCTTTTATAAGCCAACCCAAAGAAAAGCTGTAATAATAATGTCCCAAGCCATTTATAATCAGAGAACTTCTTTCCAGTGAATCTTTTTTTGTTAGAAAATGATTATATTCGTTTTCTATCCTCGTTACTTGAATAAAGCAAAATTTCATTGAAGCATGTTAATCAAATAACACAACTTTAACCAGCGAGATGGGTTCTTCTTCCTTAAATTTTTTATGGAGAAAAGATGAGCGAATATGGGATACTATTAGAGCTTTGCATTTCGCATACTCTCTAACGAAAGATTATCATGTTGCACAAAAATAAAATGAAAACGAAAAATCTAAAAAAGAACAGCACGAAAATTTTCTTTTCCTTCTTGTATTTGCCAGAGAAAGAGAGTCACTTCGGTAGTGGCAATCAACGCAACGTTTTCTTCTGTCTGGAGTGCTAATAAAAATGTAAGAGGTCTTCAGAATCCAGTACCACTACTATGTGCAGAAGGAAAGCAAACGAATTGACAAAAGTGTTTCGTTTTGTGAAATGTTTTTTCTTCTCTTATATTTTGCTAAGCTGGTACTCAAGATTTTTTTTTTATTTTTCTTTTTTATAGCAAACAGTCTCATTCAGTATGTTGAAAAGGGTTTATGCTTAAAGGTCATGGGTTATGAGAATCTTTTCAATTAACTGCTTAAGTCTTCCTTTTCTCGAAGAAAAGGTAATATGAAACTATTGCATCTTTGGACGGTAACGTGCTTCGTCGACAGTTTCATTATGGATCTATCTCCAAAAATTGGTTGTTGGCTATATTCTATTATGACTTTGTTGACCTTTATGAAATTGCATCCTTCAAATGGTCGGTACTTCAGACATTTTTCTTAAATTTTTATTGAAACTGTTTTCTACGAATAGCAATTTGCTTAAGTGTGTATTAAATTGAAATAGAAGACTTTTAGAGCGAAATTCAGTGAATAACTGAATACTTCTTAATTTTAGAAGATTCGCTTGGGTCGCAACAAAGGAAAAAGACCTGTGTCAAGTGTTTGTCAATTTCAATTGGATAAGGCGAGCAGGGCAATCAAAGTTTAGATTTTAATAAAACTAAACAGACACAGTTGCAAGTAAATAAATTTTTTCTGGTGATGTTTGGCATTTTGTGTTTTTTCTGAAGAACGTTCATTTGGATGGGGTGTTCTTCCTCTTCCGTAAGTCAATTTTTCCAGGAAACAACATTAAGCAGCTGAACTTGCTGAGGGTATGAATACTTACTTGCTATTCAAAGCGATTGGCAACAGTCAGCTGTTCTTTGTAAGTGCTGGTATTGTATGTTTAAATAAAAAACCCAAGTAAGCTGATTTCTTACCTTTCTCAAGAGCTGTTTATGGTGATAAATAGACATCAATGCCCTTAACAGTGCCGCCAGCATTATGCTGTGTGCATGAGTTCGTACATAGCTCATGCTGACAGTTCGTCTTAGCTGATTTTGCTGATTACCTTGGGTTACCAAAAGAGACGTGGTGTAATTGGGACCATATTCACTTTGGGTCGTGGTATTAAGAGATGTATGTATGATTTATCAAGAAGAGTTACTTGGTTGTATGCTTAAATTCATTGAGTTCATACTGTTAATATCCCTTACCAGTGGTAAGGTCCTAATAGTACATCCCCAACACTGTGCTACTCCAGATTCTTTCATAAATCATGCGAGTAATCAAACAGAACATTGAAATAGTGAGTTTATCTATAAATAAAAATAGCATGAAAGTTTCGAAAAATTTTTTCATGGCCTTATGTCAAAGGAAACCCAAGACACTGCGTCGCTCTGGCTTAAAACTACTCGGAAGTAAATAGTTTCTAGTTTACCTGCAAAAGGAGTTTGTTCACTGATATATTCCTTTAGATTGATTGTTGTTTCATTTTTACTTGCAAATTGCTTTGATTGTTGGTATTCATTCATTATTAATATAAACAACGAGCTTTAAGCCTTGACATCATACGAAGGAGAGGATCCTTCGAAAATTTGTGAAAGTGGTTTTTTAATTTATGTTTAAATATACAAATACAAATTTTTACGTGTCAGTTAAATTCAAAATGGCGGCTGTTCACCATATCTTCAGAGGCACCTCACTTTTTAAACGGGTCCATGGCCGAAGATGTTACCTCCTTAATTTTGATCCTGGAACAAAATCCCGAGAATTTCTATATAACAACAGCAAGAGCCGTACGTAAGATTTTTTTGATATTTTGTTGGCGAAATGTTGCACGTTTGATCAAAAAATTAAAATGTTCACTAAAAAAAAACGACAAAATTGTTGATTAAAAAAACACTATCCAATGTAAAAAAATCCTACTTAAGTCTCTGGAGAAAGGTATTTCAAATGTACTGTCAAAATTTCGCATAGATTGGTGAAAATTTGCTCGAAAATTAGTCTTCGGTCAGTTCAAAAAAAGTGATTTCGAGAAAAACGAGTTTAAGGGCCCAGCCTCTATACTATTCAGAACGGCTAACTCTATGGAAAAAATAACTTTTTTGTAGAGCATTCAATTTCCTTCTAGATTAACTTGTCAGTTTGTTTTTTACAATAATCAAATGTCAAGCTACAAAAATAAATAAAATGTCTTTGTTATTTATATGGAAAATTGAAAGTAAAGAACAGGCACCTCCTAATAACAATATTAAGAGCTCAAATTTTAAGAGACACCTCTTTCATACCTTCCATAAAGTATTTAACATTTTTTTCTTTTTTGTAGAAAAGAAGAACTCTATTGTGCAGTGTGCACCCTTTATGAGTAGCTGCACGGGTAAAAGTAGCTAGATTCTAAGACTGATGCCATCAAATAATAGAATGAGAAACAATGATGTTGAATAGAGAATCCCGAACTAGGAACCGAAGAAAGTAACCGCCTAACTTTAAGCAGAGAGCACAAGGAACGTGTGTAGAGAGCTGAAAGAAATGTTTAAACCGGATGCTGATGCAAGTCCAAGATCAAGTTTCAAGTTTCAAGTTTCAAATTTTTTACTTAATAATTTATTTCATAAAAGTTACAATAATTTAGTTAATCTTTCATTTTTTAACATGGGCTACGCCGTCTGTCAGTTGACTATTGTTAATATTTCTTATTTTTTTATTTTAATTGTTTAATATATAAATTGGAATATTACTTTAAAAAAGTTCATCTAAGATTCGTTTCATGTAGTTAAGTGCTAGCTTGTTGTAATTGTAAATTGCTTCTCAATCCATGGCTCCATTTAGAACCCCCTTGATTTTCTCTTCATTAATGTAGTTTACACCAAGTGTACTCCTTCTTGTTTCCACTAAAACAGGACACTTTCCAAAGAAACGGAACACATTTTCACGTTCACTTAGATAACAGAGTCCACATGTTTCTTCCAAATCATTCATGTGAGGGATATAGTTCAGGGGAAGTATCTCCCCACGTGCTTTTAAAACCAGTGACATGAGATCGGTAGTATACTCTGCCCTGAAATAATTGTCTGTTAGCAGGTTAGAATTGAGCCTTGCTTATATGCCCCTGTGAAATGAACTTCTGGCTTTTAGAATGTAGTCTTCCCTCTTTCTTTCATCAACTAACGTTATTAGGCTATAGAGTTCGCTATTCCACATGTCAATTCTGTCGTTCCGGAAAATATGTCCATGTCCACAGTACTCGGGTAGGTCCCCCCCAAAGATTCAAAGATTCGAAGATACAAGCATTGTGATCTTCTTCGGTAGTCTCCTATCATCCATTGAAATAGTTCTTAAAATGTAGTCCTGCTGTGTTTTTAGAGTTGAAATAAATAAGGCTGGAAGACCTGTCTGTAACATTATTATGTGACTTGCCGTACTATTTGGTAGCCCTAAACCTCGTTTTAAGAAATAATGCAGAAGCTGCTCCATACTTCATCGAATTCCTTATGGCCCCAAAACTTGAGCTGCATAACACATGATTGCTCTAGCTGTGGTTTCAAAAATACGATATTTGGATTCGTATTCAACGTCTTTACAGTCATCCATGTGGCGTTCAAAGCGAATTCTGATTTTGCCAACTTATCAAGCATTTGGCTTTTCCAGCTTAAATTCCTAGATATATGCATACCAAGATAGTTGTATTCATTTACAACTTCAACGCTTTGGGCTGCAAATTTCCAGGTTTCAATGCGTTTCAGTTTCGCACTCCAATGTTACGGAAGATCATAATTTTGAACTGGTCATGGTTTACCTGGACCATCCACTTGTTGCAGTATTCAAAAAACATATTGATCATTAGCTGGAGACTACAAGGCGACTCAGCTAGCACGACAAACATAAGAAACTTAACCAAAAGCAACTGCAGAAGTTGTTGAGCTATAAAGATGCTCCAAAACGTTTACAAACTTTTCCATCATTATACAATTTCAGCATAAGTGCATTCATATCTATAGTGTCGAAGGCCGTCTTTAAGTCAACGAAAAATTCGTAGGGTTTTCTTTTCAATCCAATCCAAGGAAGATTTCAGCTACATTGGTAAGCTAATAGATTTGGTCGATTGTCGAGTAATTCTTTCGAAAACCGGCTTGTTACTCGCTAGGTAAGTTGTTATTATGAACCCAATCATAGAGCCGTTTGGACAGAAGTTTTGTGAAAATTGTCATTGATAATAATTCAACAGTGATATTCCTCTATTTGCAGCCACTTCCTTGTCACCTTTTTTAAAAATTGGGCAAATGATGGCTTCTTTAAAGTCATGTGGTAGATATGCTGAAGCATACGCTTGGCTTAAGGCTTTTGTTAAAGTTTCAATGAAAATTGGGATTATTGTTTTATAGAATTTTTGAGGAATGCCATTTGTTACAGGAGACTTGTTGCTTTAGAGTTTCTTCAATACAAATTGAACTTTTTCACACGAAAAACTTGCGTCCGATTCTTCGTTCTCATAAAAAGGTTTGGCAAATTGAAAAGTCGAAGAAGGACTGTTTTTTGTTAAATTTAATAATTAATAATTTTCCTAGCAGCGTTTCTACAATAAGCGAGGTCTTCTTAAGAAGTATGATGCTAACAAGGATATTCAAGAAATTTAAAAAAAAAAAATCTCTGTTATGTCAATTATCTTGAAAATATCTTCTCAACAACGGGGACCACAGTCTGGTGATTTGTTTGCCATAGTTTATTAATGATGCTTTGCAAATGCTTCTTCGAACTCCTCGAAGAAACTTATAAGGAGTGCCCTAGACGTGGCTTGAAAATCGTCCTGAGCGGTTTTACGCAAAACAAGAAGACATCCTTGCGAATATTATGGGTAAGTATAACCTGCATAACAAAACCATCGAATATGAACTCAGGCTTGCTGATTTTGCAGCGGGGCTAGGTCTTGCTGTTACAAGCTTCCCGAGTTTCAAAATTCACAAAGTTACTTAGCAATCCCCAGATCAATCTACCGTCAACCAAACAGAACATGTTATTGCGATCGACGAAGGGCACTCTTCCAGTGTTATTAACGTTCTTGTTGTAGACCAGGTTCGAATGAGGAAATCTTGTTCACGACCATTGCGAACCAATATGAAGAGATATGACGTCCAATTAAGTATCCTTCCAACTATCTTATACTTTTCCACGGGTATCGCCTTTCGCGAGGAATTGGCAAGTCCACCGATGGTAAATTCATTGCCATGAAAAGCACTTTCTCGATTACCCGTTCGTAGCTGGCAGAAAATTGTAGGTCTCCTCCATTTCCTCACAAAGGCAATGGTTGCAAGCATTGCGCAGGGTCCGGGGCTCCTCGTTCTGTTGCGCCACCCTGTTCCATGTGGTTTAAGAATAGAAAAGTCTACAATCGACCAAATTTTCACATGACTATACAGATCTGGGAAAAACCAAGGAACAAAATATCGATATACACCATCTTTTTATCGATTTCAGGGCCGCATATGACAGTATTGTGGTACCCGTGGCGTGATGGTTAGCATGTCCACCTGCTAACCCAGAGGTTCGAGGTTCGAATCCCAGCAGAGGCAAAATGCAAAAATGTTTTTCCACGGGTATCGCCTTTCGCGAGGAATTGGCAAGTCCTCCGTTAGTAAACTCATTGCCATGAAAAGCGCATTCTCAATTAGCCGTTCGGAACCGGCGAAAAATTGTAGGTCCCCTCCATTCCCTTACAAGGCATGGTTGTGAGAAATGCGCTAGGCCCAGGGGCTCATCGCTCTGTTGCGCCACCCTATTTATTTATTTTTATTTATATGACAGTATTAACAGAGCCGTGTTTAATTTCGGCATCCTTTCAAAGTTCTTAAAAAACTACGCAGGATGACTTAAGAGAATTCACGCTACCTCGTCAAGGTCGCTTAAGAACTCACCTTTGATGTCGAAAAGAGCTTAAGGCAAGGCGGCAGACTGTCATGCGTTTCCTCCAACATCACAGACTGCTCAAAAAATAAATGTCAACACCATAATCTTTCAAAAGTCTGTACAATTACTTGCCCTTTCAGACGATATTGACGTATGGAAAGATGGTAGTGTGATGTCAAAAGTGCTTTTGCGAGCATTGAAACTGAAGCGGCAAAAATAGATTTGATGCTTAATGAGGGCAAAACGAAGTCTTGAAGAAATAGAGGACGATCGGCTCAGTTCTTATTGCCAAGCTCAAAATAAAGATAAGAAAACTAAGTCTAAACGGTCAACGATCAGACACAATAGGGCAGTTTCCATTGTACAATTATAGTTGGACAACTTAAACCGCTTTACTATTTTTGAATTATATTTCCTTTCATGCTTCCAATTTAATAATTAAGGAATGCAAAATTAGAAATTAGGACCGTTTTCTCTTCACCATCGTGACCAAAAAACAGTTCTCAAAAAATTGGCACATTTGATCCAAGGTCCTTCAACTTGGACATGCATATTTCTGTGGCCACAACCAAAAACCGCTTAAGTCCAAAAATACGATTTGTGGGTATAGCGTTTTGAAACTAGTTTTTGAATATGGAAAAAATTGGTGCATTAAAACCACAATTGTTTTTCTGATTCCAGCAAAAGGCTTTAACTACGATTACTTGCTTTGCTTTCGGTGGTTCTAATTATCCTTAATCACAAATTATTGCGAAAAACATTTTTAAAGTTGTTTTTCCAAATTGTTTTTTACCCTTCATAGCTTACCTATGTGACTTAAGCTTTTAATGCATACTAAATCATTTTTTAAAAGTTCTTCTTAAATGAGATAAGCTGTTTATCAGAATTACTTTTTTCTCGTAAATCATTTTAAGCTTTTTTTTATTCAGAAAATAAATAAAGATGTTTTAAAAAAGAATACACAGAAACAAAAAGTAAACAAAACTAACTTACTAAACAAAACAGTCAATTCATAAAATGTATACAAAATTAATAAATTAAGGAATATAACAAATGAAGTACAGTTAAAAGATAAAGTTATAAAATATTTATTCTTCTTCATCCTCATCAACCAGATCAGGATGAATATCACATGCATTTTCCGCTTCTAAATTACTATAAAAATCGTGAAATGCAGTTTCGATAAACGGAAACAAGCTCTTGAGATCATTTTTTTTCTTTGTACTTATCAAATTTTTCAGTGGTGCGTTGGGAATATCACTTAATTTAATTGAGTTGATCCCCCGTTTTGTAATATTTAAAGTCATAAATGGTTGATTTTTGTCAAGTGTTGCTTTGTATTGAATCTTACCAAACATGTTTTTATTGTACCTCAACCAACGCACTTTATTCCAAACAAATTGGTTGGATTCTTCATTTCGGGTCCTCCAGAGAAATTTTGACTTAGCAACAGAACTGAAGTCAAAAAAGTCTCCGCTCTGCATTTCTATGACATTAAATGCTTGTTTTGAACCTACGGTTCGTACAAAATTGTACCAATCGTGAGGATGGTGAATTCGGACTTGTGTTCGTTTCTTTATCCTTTCAATGAGAGCGTGATCAACGTCACACTCCATGTGAGTGTGACCTGGCTCTAGGAACTTGTGATCTATAGTTTCAATCATGTTGTTGTTATTCAAAAATGTTAGAAACATGGTGCTTACATATGAGTTCTTATTTTGTCCGCTGCAAGAGTCACTGTAAAAAACCAAATGACTTAATTGATTGTGGGCGATTATATTTTGCATATGCTTCATTAAACATGACGCAATTTCATTGCCTCCTCGCTTAGCCATACCCTCGTGCCACATAAAGCAAAACGGGGTATTTGTGGAAAAGTTATGAATGGTAAGATTGTAAGTCCATAGTTGTCGTTTATAAAAGCTTGAAGAATTTCGAAGATAGGGTGTCGGGAGGCACTGCTGAAGATCAAATGCAAATGCCTCAATTTCAGAATTTTCTTTCGCAAGTATTTTATCTTCCCGTTTTGAGTCGTATGCTAATTCCGTCATGTAATGATGATGATCCAATTCCTCTTTAAGGGTTGCAAACACCTCAGCCTGCTCACGTTTTGCGATTTCCAATTTGGCTTTCAATGTGTCACATCTATTGCAGGTGTCAATGTTGGGCTTTTTAAATTTAATGTTCATTCCTATAAACATCATTGCCATATAAAATAAGTTTGAATGCTTAAAAATAATTTATTTCAAGGATAACACTTTCTTCTGGGGCAATTGGTCAGTTAGGTGCGAAGTTTTGTACAAAAAATTGCGCTTTTAGCGTGGCTATGATTATTTTTAGATATAAATACTTTCATATGTTCATAAATAATATCTTTCACGAAATTCGTTCACATTATAAAATTTAAAAATACAAAAAAAAAATACACTTTTAGTATCTAAGGAAACAATTTAAGACAGACCTAAAGCCCAAAAAGAGTGTCATCTCTATTTGAATATAAAATATTATAGAAATATGATTAGTTTCTTACTAAGCAAACCCACCTTTGAAAATACTTGAAAACTTGCTCATGCTAACGGAAATCGATGGGTGTTTTTCCCTTAACAGCTTGTACATACTAGCTAAAGTCAAATCCGCATGAAAATACTTGCAAGATGAGTCACGCCTTGTATAATGGCTTTCATATGCTGGGAAACTGTTAATATGGGTTTTGATAAGTTCAACCACTTGTTCAGACAGTTTGTTGCTTCCTCCACCGGAACCACGATAATCCTTAAAAGGTATGTTGGGTTGCTCCAATTTCTTTTTTGCAACTGATTTCAAAAAGCTTTCAGTTTCGTTGAAGCATTGTTTGAAACACTTTTGGCAAACACGAACTCTTTCTCTATTATGGTTTATAAAATATTTTATATGATGTTGTCGGTTTCGTGGTCGAGTTTCACTTTTTTTTAACGTCTGTGACCGTTTATCTTCAATTTCCATCAAACCTCCAATAAAAAGAACTCTTTCAATATACGATCCCAACGACCAGTAGGACTTGAAAATTTCTTTTTGACTTCCAAAATTTATTTTTTCTTTGCAATTTTGTCGACAGCTACTAAGAGGTGTACACTTTCGTGCAGCAACTACTCCAGATTTCCGATTATATGATTCTCCTCTGTTCCGCTTTTTTGTAATTGTCTTGCTTGAATCACATTCTGACTGGTTTTCAATCGAAGTTGGTGGTGGAGGAGATGCCAGATTTGCTTCAAGTTGCTTACCCATTCTCAAAAGCTCTTCATCCCAACTGGTTTCAGATATGTCCATGTCCGATAGCTCGAAATTAGGATCGTGAACAGAGTCATCCGTGCTAAAATCCTTTTCCTGCTCTGACGTTCCATGATCACCAAGATCATGAAAGTGTAAATCTATATTAGTTTCGTAATCAAATCCATTTAAAGATGACTTTGTTTCGTTCAAAACGGGTTCCGAAAATACTAAACCAGACTCTAAGTAAACCAGAAAAATCAAAAAATACACACTTTTCAAAGAACATTGCAGGCAAACAACTAACCTAAATAATTTTTTTGACAATTATTTATATTGTTTTTTGGTTGCGACGCCTCGGCCGGCCGCAGCGCAGTTTTTTTTTCATTCTTTTTATCAAAAACGCCTTTCCTTACCAGTTCAAGAATTTGCAAGGCTCGAGAACTCATTTGATCAGTTTTAAAACACAAATCTAATTTCAAAACAAAGAAAAGCTAATGAAGTACTTCACTTACTGGTGCACTTAACTCAACTGATTTTTCTCATTTGACTTCGAAGAAACAAACTAACTCAACATAAGAACTCGGTTCCTGGAATTAACATTTTTTAAGAACAGCGTAGCCTACATAGTCTCCTTTGCCGACCCAACTGAAATTTTCAATAACCCCTTATGTTTGTTTGGATTCTAGGAACAACGTTTAATAATTTTTCAATAAACGCTTAAGTCGATTTAGTCGTTTTTAAAAAATATGTCCGACTAATTTTCAAAGTGCTTTTTATTTTGCAATAATCGCTTAAATCTACTTAAGCGGTTTTTTGTAATATATGTGTGCTCGATTTCAGAAGAACTTTTATATTTTGATGAATGGCTTAAGTCAACTTTGATCGTTTTTGGTAATGAAAGTTTAGAGTTTCAAAATTCTTTAGTGATGTAAGCGGTTATTGCAAATGTTGCAAGTAAAGATAAACACATAAGCGACTTTTTTTATACCTTTTATTTCGAAGAAAAACTGAGATAAGATAGCTAGGATTTTTTCCTAATATAGAACAACATAAGGAGGTAACGATGCAATAAAAATCTCAATTTTGTCTTAAGTCGACTTAAGCGGTTTTTGATTGAAGCCACAGATTTTTCACTTGCATGAGAATTTTCAAAGACAATTACGAAAGATGTAGAAAAAAAAAGTAAAATCCTCAACTAATTATACATACACTACCTAGTCAAAAATAATATCATCAATTTCACAGCCATCTGTTAAATCTCACTGCAATGGACCAGCAAACTTCATTTTTTTCGTGTACAACTAACTGCTGTTCTATAATAATGCAAACTCTTCAATTAAAACAGAGAATTTAATCCTGTTCGTCAGTTTCCTGCTGCACATAAACACACGCAAAGGACTCCTTCAATACGTACAAGAAACGCTTTAGCACCCATGTTATTAAATTTTTTTTTTTTTTTTCTTTTTTTTTTAACCGTAATTAGCTCCTCGTGCACCTCATGAAAATGTTGAACCTACCCTGAGGCAGAATTATATTGTTCGTCAGAATTTAACCAAGCTTCTTGTCGACTCGTTGCTTTCTGTTCACTGCCACCTCTGTTTATGCAAATTTTAATGAGCGAACAAAAAATCCCTTTTCTCACACTTTTATACAAGACGAAAAGAAAAGACTTAAAAAATAAGAAAAAATCCTAACTCTGAGTTTAATAAGAAAAATTTAATATATGTTTAAAATTCTGAATATTCAACTTAAGATGGCAACACTTTTTAAGTGCTTAAGACGCAGACAGATTAAATGTAAACGAAAACAGGAAGGTGACTGCGAGAATTCCATTTTTTTTTTTTTGTAATTTTGATGCTCATTTATAAGGACATCTCTGTGTTTTGGTTAAAAGCCAGGACGTAGCAGTAAGTGGATTAAGGTTACTAAGCGTATGAAAGCGAGCACACGTGAGATAGGAAACCGAAGATCGTTAAGGGCAACAGCTCATTATTTTTTCTTGTTTAAGAGAATGGATATAAGAATTAAAAAGTTACGCAAATGTAATTAGTAACAGAGTAGGACTGAAGATGGGCTCATCTTGTGCTTTGTTCATTTAAGAATTAAACTTTTGCTCAAATCAAAGTCTTAATAGCATTTTAGCACATTCTGAGTTCGCAGACTGCTGTGTGCAGGAAGCTTTTGTTTTATGATTTATTTTATAAAGGAAAGTTCTCTAACAAATTGAAGGATGGCCGGTGTTTAGAGATAACCTGAACAGAGCTGCATATGGTTGTCCCTATCATGCTTATATTTTACACTTACAAAAAAGGAAAAGAAATAGGGTGGCCTAACAAAGCGGGGAGCCCTTGGCACCAGCGCATTTCGCACAACCGCACCCTAGGAGGAATGAAAGAGACTTTAAATTTTTTCCGATGCCCAACGTCGAATGGAAAAAGAGCTTTCAATGCAATGTAATTACCTTCGCAATACTTGCCAAGTCCGTGAAAAATACTTCCGTTGGGATACAAGCCTTGAAGCTCCGAAGTAGCAGACAGACGTCTAGATCATTACCTTACGGGCACCCCTAAGACTTTTAGAAAAACAAGATTGTAACAAATTTTTCACTTCGTAGCTCTAAGAGGTTTTAAAGAAGGCAAATGTCTATACTTTTTTATTCTAACCGCCAGGGTTGTCCCCATAGCTGCTCGCTCTGTTCAAGGTTTACAGACTAGTGTAATCTTTAATTTTACGATTTTTGCGGGATGTGGGTTCCTGCCTTATCATGATTCCACTATGAATAAGTAATATCTGATGTATTTTGGTTTTGGCAGTTAGTTTCGGCTGAAATAAAAATGTTCTTATAAAATAGCAAAGAACTCAAGGCGTTTCTTAAGTGTAGACCTTCTGTGAATTGGAATGCTTCCGTGCCTCTAGCTGAACATCTAACCCTTGTCACCGCTTCTTCATCATCATCATCATCATCAGGTCCTGTAACCCCGCTCGGGGCATAGGGCGTCAACAAAACGTCTCCATCCTTCTCGATCAGCAGCTAGATACCTTAACTGTGGCCACGTCTTTCTCTGGGAATTAGCTTCTGATAACACTGTAGATTTCCATGTTGTTCTTGGTCTTCCAACCCGCCGTGACCCTTGAGGATTCCATTCAAAGGACTGCTTCGCAATATCATCGTTTGGTTTCCTCAGTGTGTGACCAATCCATTGCCATTTGCGCTTTCTGATGTCGATGTCCAAGCGCCTCTGACCTGTCCTACGTTACAACTCCTGATTGGATATTGTTTGTGGCCAGCGAATTCTCTGGATGTGACGCAGAGAGCAGTTCACGAAAGCTTGCGATTTTCTCGAGATGGTGGCCGAGACTTTCCATGTTTCACAAGCATATAATAGCACGGATTTCACATTGGATTCGAAGAATCTCAGTTTAGTGCGTAAGGAGACTTGACTGGATTTCCAAATTTGGGACAGAGCACCAAAGGCAACGCGAGCTTTATTTATTCTGCTTTTTACGTCCAGATCCGTACCACCGTTTCCTGATACAATACTTCCGGGGTAATTAAATTGTTCGACCTCCTCAACGGGCGTGTCATGCAGAATAATACGATGTTGTGTTGGGGGGCCTGTTAGCATTATTTTTGTCTTTTTGCTATTTATTTTAAGACCGCACGATTCTCCTTTCACCCGTAAAGTTTGACACATCTCGTTCAGCCCACTGATGTTATTTGCCATGAGACATATATTGTCGGCATAGTCTAAATGGCTAAGCCTTTGAAACGTTCTCCATTGAATACCCTGCCTCTCAGTTGTACCGACGCTCGCCATCAAAACATCATCTATCGCCAGCAGAAATAGAATTGGCGATAAAACATCCCCTTGTCTCACACCCTGCCGCACCTCGAAAGAGTCGGATAGCTGCCCATTATGCAACACGAAACACCTTGCATTGTTGTAGGACTCCTTTATAATGGCAACAATTTTTGGCGGAATTCCTCTACCAATAAGTGATCTCCATATAGATTCTCGGTTAACTCGGTCAGAGGCCTTTTCAAAATCTACAAACATGAGATTTAGCGGTGTTTGAAATTCTGCAGACTGCTCAAGAACAATGCGTAAGGTGTTGATATGGTCAACGCACGACCGACCGCTACGAAAGCCAGCCTGATGCCTCTTGAGTGTAGTCTCAATTCTAGCCTTTATCCGTTCGAGGATTAGAGTTGCCATTAGCTTTGGAAAAACGGACAAAACGGTTATACCACGCCAGTTGTTGCAGTTTTTGAGATCACCTTTTTTTGGCAACTTAACAATGACTCCATCCTTCCAATCCCTGGGATAGGTTTCGTTTTCCCAAACAGCTTGTATAAGCGGATGCAAGATACTAGCTGCTGTGGTGGGATCAGCTTTCAGGAATTCCGCTGGTACTCCGTCAAGTCCCGCTGCTTTGTTTTTTTTGAGGAGATTAATCGATGTTTCAATTTCCGCTTCTGAAGGGGGTTCGATGTCAATACCCCTGCAGGATCTGCGCATCTCGTTGAGTTGGGGCACTTCAGCATTCTGTTCAACGGGATCATTTCAAAAATGATCCTTCCACCTGCGAAGCTGATCTTCAATTGATACCAGTAGTGTCCCATCCGCATCCATTACAGGATGATAGTTGTTGCTTTTTTTCCCGACAACTTCTTTGGCTATTTGGTACAATTCTCGGATATCTCCTCTTCTTGCAGCGTTTTCAGCATTTTCAGTGAGTCCATCTATCCTCACCCTCCTGTCACGTCTCACACAACGATAGACCATCTTGTGTGCAGTCCGATATTCACTTCGTAATTCAGCCTTTCGTTGAGCGTCTGTATCGGCGTTTATTTGAAGCTTCAACGATTTACGAAGCTCAATTTTTTCCCAGGTGTCTTGGGATATCCAAGAGTCGCTAACTCTCGTACGCCTAGGTACAGTCTCGGATCCAGCCTCCATAAAAACACTTTTTATTTCACCCCACATCTCATCAACATCTGAGTCAGCACTCACATTTAATGACGAAGCTCTGTAGTTAAGGGTGTTGAATGTTGATATAGCTATGACTTATGTTGGGATCACTTAAAGCATTCGTATTGAATTTTGGATTTCTTGCTGCATTCTGCGTTTGTCTTAATACAGCAGCGGTTCTTAATTTGAGACTCATGACAACCAAATGGTGGTCGCTTCCCACATCGGCATTTCTTATATTTCGGACATCACACATAGACTTCCTCCATCGCTGCTGAATCATGATGTGATCAATTTGGTTTTCGGTTTGACCATCTGGGTGCACCCAGGTGACTTTGTTGCACGTCTTATGTTTAAATACAGTCCCACCAATTACAAGACGATTTGCGTTACAAAAGTCGACGAGCATGTCACTATTTTCATTTCGCGACCCCAAGCCATTTTTTCCCATAACTCGTTCCAGACCGTAATTGTCTGCACCGACTTGAGCGTTAAGGTCTCCCATGACGATTATGATGTCGCCTCTCGGAACACTGCTGTAAACCGAGTTAAGGTGAGAGTAGAACGCGGTTTTGTCTTCTTCGGCCGCTTCATTTGTGGGGCTGTAACACTGAACGATTGTGATGTTGCGAATTTTTGAACGGAACCTTGCAGTCATTATTCTTTCAGATATTGGCGCCCAGGAAATAAGACTGCGCCTAGCTACTTCGTTCAACATAATTCCAACACCATGCAGCCTTTGGCCACCCTCTCTTTCATCCTCTTCGGAATACAGCATTCTCGTTTGCCCAGTGTCAGATCTGTATTCAGCTCTTCCTCTCCACCTTGTTTCACTTATGCCCAGGATACAGATCTTAGGACGAAGCATTTCGCGCTCTAGCTGCTCGTATCTTCCTTCGCCATACAAGGATCGAACGTTCCATGCTCCGATTTTTGTACGTATACGATAGCCAAAAGCACCCATTGCATTTCTTGAAAGACTTCTACTATTTGTTGACGATTCATTTATTATTATGGTGTCTTGATTAACGCTGTTGCATGAAAGATGCCGCACCCCCAAATCCGATGTGCGGTTTACTGCAGCCGAAGCTGTAGAAGGATTCTCCATAAAATGGTTACCTCTTGGGGACTCGTTTCCAGTTGTTGTGATATTTCATGTAATAGCATATACCTTTCCACCATGGTGTTTTCTGAGATAAGATTAGATTCGACAGGCACACCCGCCTTTTGTATGGTCGAACACATAACCAATTGAGGCCGCCCACTATGGGAAAACAGACGCCTTTTGTAGCCGCCCACTCTGGGATACAGACGCTACTTGCTGCTACCGTTGGCCTTCTTAAAAAGCTCATCCGCCACCAGACTTCCGTGCCGTTGACCGCAAACTGCAGTTCCTCCGCATTTAGGGAGATTTTCTTCAACCCAGGGACAAGTCAGTGCCCCGTCCAGCAAAGCTGGGTTGGCTACTTATTTCGGCAGCTGTTCGGTCCCCTTGTGCGTTAGCGTTACCCGCTCTCCACCGCGAGGAGGTGCATATAGGGATTTTCCTTTCATTGAGCCTAAGGCCACCGAAGTAGCGAACTCTCCAGTACTTTAGAGAGCATACGCGTCTTCAATCATCCGCCTGGTTTGAACGCTTTTTCGATGTCACTATGTTCTTTCATTAGGATACTTATAATTTGTATTGCATTCGTTGTTGACTAGCCTTCTGGATTGTTTTGGTACATTTTGGATGTTCATTGTTCAATTGCTCTATTTTTAAATTTAATTTCAAAGACTAGGCACGCAATAAACAAGCTCAACCAGCCTTCTTTTCCTTATCTTCAGCTTTCTTCGAAAACAATTTAGCCTAAACGATGATTGGCTGTTTCAGAAAATTGAAGATCCTCAATCCTCATACTGACTTTACCGAAATATCCGGGATATTAATTGTCGATTAAAAGCGATGACGGTGCATACCACCAGCTTTACTGAGAACTCCAGGATGCTAACGATGCTTACCGATGCGACCATATGCATGATTGATGTGACCACGGAGCTTCCTGGTTTTTTCCTCTGCTGATTTTTTTAAAGAATGATCATCAGCTCACTTCCTTTTGTACAATTTTAGGAGGCAAATTTCCCTGCATTGCTGATTAAGTCCACTTAGATTTTAAAATGCTCGTAACGCAATCATACATACATACAAAGGGTGCATCGTGTGAGAATGGAGGGGACCTACAATTTTCTGCGGGTTCCGAACTGCTAATCGAGAAAGCGCCATTCAAGGAAATGAGTTTACAAAAGCACGACTTGCCGATTGCTAGTCAAATGTGATACCCATGGAAAAAAAAATTTGCCTCTTTTTGGGATTTGAAGCATGAACGTCCCGCTTAACAATCAGACCTGCTTATCATAACGATACCACCAACACGCTGCCAGAAAGCTAGTATTATGTTACATGAAAACAGGTTTTTACTCTGATCTGTTCCATAATAGGTGAAGTGGTAAGCCTGTCTGCCTGTTGCAAGGAGGGTTCGTGCCTCAAGTTTTCGAAACACCAAAAAAAAAAAAAAAAAAAATTGTTTCCACGGGTATCACTTTTTGCAAACAGTCTTCAGGACCTACGAGAGAAGTTTGCAACTATAGTGAAAAAGCTTTCTTAGCCGTTAAGAATCAACATTAAAGCTTTCCGTAGCTTACTTGCGCCATCCAATTTACTGACAAAGTTACATAGAAGGATGACTTTTAAAGCAATTATTTTTACACACTTCGGTTTTTCGATCTTTCGATCAGTTGATCTTTCGATCCCTTGATCCTTCGACCCCTTTAACTTTGAATTTCTAAATCTTTTGACCCTAAGAGAATATTTCCATCCTTGATGTTTAAAATTTCGATTTTTTGTTCTTTCAATCTTTCGATCCATCGATTTTCAACCTTTCGATGCATCAATCTTTCGATCTTTCGATTTTTCAAACTATTAACCTTACGATTCTTTAAAACTTCAAACTTTCGATCACACCAAATTTTGATAATTCTATGTTTCAATTATTTCACCTTTCGATGATTTTACATTTCAATCTTTTAATCGATATTTCAATATTCCAATCTTTCGACTTTTCGATCCCTTTATCTTTTAACCCTCAGATCTTTAATCCCTCGATTTTTGGATTTTTCTTCTTTCAACCTTCCGATCTTTCAATTTTAACTTCACTTTAGCATTCAATCTGTCGATTCCTCGATCATTCAATCCATCGACCTTTGGATTTCTCAATCTTTCGATCGTTCATTTTTTTAATCTTTCGATCTTTTGATCATTCGATCTCTCAGGCTTTCAATCTTTCGATTTTCCGATCTTTCAATGCCTTGATCTCTTGACCTTTTGATTTTTCAATCCCTCGATCGTTTTTCCTGATTCTCCTCATTTATTTTCTTCGACGCATTTCTAACTATTCTCCTTATTATCATCATTTTCAATTCGAATTCAGTTCCAACCTCCCACTTTTCTACTTGCTTCTTCAAATTTCCTCCTATCCGATGCATTATTTTGCCAGCCGTCGAAATATGTATACCTACTTTTGGCCTAAAAGTTTCGGATCTTTCAAGGATCAGTACAATGTGTTCCTTCAATAAATTTTGGCATGCACTTCCACAGTGTTCGAAATTGCCCGAAAAATCATACCGTTGTACGCCTAGTTTTTTGGAGCTTGATTTAACTTTTATTACATTGGTGATCGCCAGTCGTGATGTGAATGCACAATGCACACCATGATATTGATTGTCTACGTGGTACTTTGTTGACTATTAGGACAGGCCGATAAGCTTTGCAGTGATACTTTAAGCCGTCACATCACAGCTGACATTTATTCTTTTGAATCATGTATTAAAATTAGTTTATGTATTTTTTTTAAAGACATTTTAAGACGCAAGTGGATCAAAAGCGATCGCAAAAGTGAGTTGGCAACCTCTTGTATAGCAGCAAGTGTATTTCTTTCGCTCCATCAATCTTGCTATTCAATCTCTCCTATACGGTTTCACATAATACAAAACATATTATTTTAAAAACTCCAATCAAGTCAATTGTGTATTAAAATAGTGAAATTTCGCTGTGTTAACTAACTTTTTAGCGCATTTTTGAACTTTTGTATAAAACAAATTCGGTAAGAAGTAAACTAAAAAACTATAAAAGCTCTCTACGCAAAAAATTGAAAAGGAGATTCTGTATAAATACTTAAATAGCTTCACAGTAGCCAGGAAAGAGTTGGCAAGAAAAACATCGATTGCCTATGAAAGGTATATATCTTCACGGTTAAATCTAATTTAAAAACGAATCCCTCAATGTTCTGGAACTTTATTAAAAGTAAACAGAACCAGACATCAGATTCTTCTACCCTCTCTCATGAAAACAAACTATCCACAAGTGACACCGAGATTTGCAACACGTTTGCAGAATACTTTAAAACAGTTTACAAATCCAGTGGGGATAATGAAGATGATATTTTCCTGACAACAATCAACACAAATATTTTACAAGCAAAGTCTTTTATTGAAAGTGATGTTCCGATAAGTGCTGCTTGTCGGAAAGTCAAAGACTCTTTTTTACCTGGCTATATGATGAAATCCCTGGATGCATACTACGAAGATGCTCCAAATCTATGTGTGGAATCTTATGCTCTCTTTTCAACAAGTCCATGCATGATTCAATTTATCCCGATATTTTGAAGAAATCATTCATTTTACCCCTCTATAAATCTGGATCTCGATCTATTGCCTCCAACTATAAGGGGATTGCAAACTCAAACTCAAACTCCTTGAATCACTCATGGTAAACTTAAAATTTTTTTTATAACCATATATTTCACCACATCAACATGGGTTTTTCGGTGGAAGATGCATTGTTTCAAATTTAATGGAGCTAACATCAAACATCTCTACAGGTTTCGCGAATGGCCAACAAACTGATGTTGGTTACTTTGATTTCTCAAAAGCATTTGATCAAGTCAATCATCGTTTACTGATAAAAAAGTTGGATCAACATGGCTGTGTTGGTTCTCTTCAGAAATGGTTTCTTTCATACTTGTATGGTCCAACCCAAAACGTGAAATTTAAAACTTGTTTTTCAACAGCGGTAGATGTTACATCTGGTGTACCACAAGGAAGTCATTTAGGACCTCTCCTTTTTATATTATACATAAATGACTTGCCTGATAACATGAAATCTCGGGTGAAAGACTGCAAAGTGATACTAGGAGAAGCTGCCGCTCAACAACACCGTCTTCTTTTAACAGAATTTTTTATGGATGCGGTGACGGAAGTCAAACAAACAAAGGCTCCTGGGAGAATCAAGTTGTACAATCTGTAGAAAACCAAAGGACAGCAATTCATTTCGTATATGCAAAGTCAGCTGTGTAATACCATCGACGCAGTTTCAAATGCAATCACGGCACAAAATATGTGGTATCGCCTACAACGAATCTGCTTAGAGAGAGCCAAATCACTGTTAGGAGTCTCAAAAGGACACCACCAACTAGCTAAAGAAACCTGGTGGTGGGATGATGAAGCTAAAGCAGTGATTAGAAAGAAGAAAGCAGCTTTCCAAGCTTGGTCGAAGTGCCCCTCAAGAAATACAAATGAAAAAGCGCGTTTCAAAATGGAATACAAGAGCTGCAGAAAAGAAGCGAAGAAAAAGTGCGCCCAACTTCAAGCAAAAAGCACGGATGGCCTGTATCGAGAGCTGGAAGAGATTTCTACCCCAGCTGCTGAAGCAAATCAGGCAATCCAAGAGCTAAGACAAAGCAACTTGAATGAGGGAGCAACCATTTTCAAAATAGCCGCTCAGAGAAGGAGAAATGCGCAGGAGATTCGTTCGCCGAAGTTCATCAATGATGCTCAAGGAGTGCTACTTGTGGATGACGACAAAATTCTTCACAGGTGGCGACAGTATTGTGATGATCTTTTGAATGAACAGTTTCCTCGGCGCCACTTTCCAACAGCTGCACCTAACTTTACGGAAGTATCCGACGTCACAGTCGAAGAAGTTAGGGAGGCAGTTAAGAACTCCAAAAAAGGCAAAGCGATTGGGCCAGACGAGGTACCATATGAGTTTTGGAAAAATATGGGAGACATCGGGATGGCTCACGATTCTCATCTCCAAACTTATAAGAGGTGACAGTTTGCCTAATCAATGGAGGGAAAGTTTTCTTCTTCCAATGTACAAGGGAAAGTGAGATACCAGAAGCTGTGACAACTATCGTTCGATCAAGTTGATGTTCCACACTATGAAGATCGTTGATCGGGTTTTAGATAGCCGACTGCGGAAAATAATAAGGCTGTCTGATGACCAATGCGGGTTTGTCGCGGGTAAGTCAATTACAGACGTAATCCAAAGTATAAGGATCATTATGGAAAAACACCGAGATGCCTTAGAGGATTTGCATATTGTGTTGGTTGACTTGGAAAAGGCATTCGATCGACAACCACGAGATCTGATATGGGTGGCCCTCAGACACCGAGGAGTTCCTGAAGCCTATGTGCGAATAATTATGGACATGTACGAAGGAGCAGTTACAAAAGTGAGATGCCCAGCTGGATTCACTGAAGAATTCCAAATAACAGTAGGTGTACATCAGGGAAGTGTCTTGAGTCCACTGCTCTTTATTGCTGTTCTGGATTATTTGCTCGAAGGAAAAGCTACGGACAATAAAGCACAACAATTGTTCTTTGCTGACGATGGAGCCATCATAAGCGAAGATCCTACATCCCTGCAACGAGCACTTGACGTTTGGATTGATGTTCTGGAAGAAAATGGGTACCGTATTAGCGCTAAAAAGACTGAATACCTGTGCTGCCCTTTTTCTGATCCAGACAAGCCTATTCCAGACATTTATTTGAATGGAAATGTGCTTCCCAAGTGTGAAAAGTTTAAATATCTGGGATCTATGATCAATAGTGAAGCATCTAGTGATGATGACATCAATCATCGAGTAAGCGTAGGGTGGATGAAGTGGCGAGACAACTCCGCTATCTTCTGTGATCGAAAAATGCCCCCTAAGCTGAAGGGAAGATTCTACACAGCAGTTGTCCGTCCAGCTCTGACATACGGTTCACAATGTGGGACAATGAACAAAAAGTATGAGAGCAAATTGATGGCAGCCGAAATGAAGATGCTTCGGATGACAGCATGAAACAAAGCTTGATCGAATTAGAAATACTAAGATCCGTGAAAGCCTTCATGTCAAATTGTAAAACATTAAAAGATAGCTTCAGCATCTTCTTAGACATTTTTTATAAAGGTTTAAACAATCACATCCCAAAAGTAAAAAAGAGAATAGACAATCATCCCCCGTGGTATAACTTTAGATTAAAAAAGCTCAAGAATGCAAAGAATAATGCTCATAAAAAATTTAAGTTATCTAATTCTCCTTACGATTATGAACTTTTTTGTCGCCTTAGGAAAGAATTTACTTTTTTATCCAGATTTTTGTGCAGTTCTTATATACATTCAATTGAAAATAACTTAAAGCTGAACCTCAAAAAATTTTGGAATTTCATAAATACAAAACGAAAGAGTGTTGGGTTTCCAGTTCTGATGCAATATAATGGGATATCATCAACGGAATCTTCTGAAATCGTTGAAATGTTTGCTGACCATTTCCAAAATATGTATAGTCCTTCGAACATACCTGCAGGCCAGATTTATAATCTTGCGTCAATAACAGACTGTTGTAGCATGTTTTGTGAAATTGATGAGGTAATTGCTGCAGTCAATGAACTGAAAACCACCTTTTGTCCCGATCTTCATGGAATTTTTCCTAATGTTCTAAAATCGTGTGTTGGTATTTTAAGTTTGCCGCTTCAAATAATTTTCAACAAATCCTTGTCTTCTGGGGAGTTTTTAGAGGAATGGAAAATTTCCTGCATTACTCCTCTTTTTAAGTCAGGGAAAAAAGAACAAGTAGTTAATTATAGGCCGATAAGCCAAATGCCTACCGTGCCCAAATTGCTTGATAAACTTGTGCAGAAAAAGTTTTTCAATATTATTGAAAACTGTATTTCCCCCGTTCAGCATGGTTTTTATAAGGGACGATCTACATGTACAAATTTGGCTGAGTTCACTAATTTTTGTTCCTCGGCTATGGAAAAGGGTGTTCAAGTTGATACTGTCTACACTGACTTTGTGAAAGCATTTAGCAGAACCAATTTAAACATTTTATTGGATAAACTCAAAGCATATGGCTTTGATGGCACAATCCTAAAATGGTTCGAATCTTATTTGATCGGGCGGAAGCAAGTAGTTACCATAGGAAACTACCATTCGAAAGAAATTCAAGTTTATTCGGGAGTTCCTGAGGGCAGCCATTTAGGTCCCCCCATGTTCTCATTGTATATAAATGACATCGTCAACCTTGTGGAAAACTGTCGAATTCTGATTTTTGCAGACGATATCAAATTTTTCAAGATTATTTCAAATTTAAATGATTGTTTTGATTTTCAAAATGATCTCAACATATTTGAAACCTGGTGCAGATCTAATAATCTTGAAATCAATATTGCAAAATGTGCGGTTATGACTTATGGTCGAATTTTGCATCCAATTACGAAGAACTATGTTCTCAATGGAAATAATTTATCAAGAGTTGATAGTTTAAAAGACCTTGGAATAGTTTTTGATAAGAAACTGTCATTTGATCTCCATATTGATTATGTTGTATCCAAAGCGAATTCCCTTTTGGGATTCGTAAAAAGAAATTCTGTAGATTTTAAGGATCCGTATACAGTAAAATCTCTTTTTTGTTCACTAGTTCGTCCTTCCCTTGAATACTGTTCCATTGTTTGGTATCCCAGTACATTAAAAAATATCAACCGGATTGAAAGAGTTCAAAAAAAATTTTTGCGGTTCGCTTTAAGGAATTTTACATTGACAGATAATGCGATTTTAAGTTATAAGAAGAGATGCTTACTGTTGGGAGTTAAACTCTAGAAAGGCGAAGAAAGGTTTATAGCGTAATGTTTATACGTGATATCTTGTGTTTTTCTATAAAAAGTGAGTGTTTGCTTTCTCTTATTTATTTTTATGCTCCTTTGAGGTCTTTAAGAACAAGGCCACTTTTATATGATGTTCGCCATGAAACTTTGTATGGACAACGTGAGCCTATCTCTCGTTGTGTAAGGCTGTTCAATTTAGTCTATGAAGATGTTGATATTTGCATGCCCAGAGAACAATTTAAAAATATTTTAATGGAAAATAATCATTTCTAAATTAAGTTATAATTGAATTTTTGTAATGAATATTGCTTTGTAAAAATCTGTTGATTTAGAGATCGTAGATTGAAATAATAAATACTAAATACTAAATAATAAATACTAAAAGTACCATCTTGGACAAAATTCAGCACGACCGACTCAGTTGGTATTGTCATGTTCAAAGGAGAGATCCGCAGAACCCCGTCCAAAAGGCAATATCGTACAACGTTTCAACAAATTCGCGACGAAAAAGAAAAGGCAGGCCAAACGCCAAAACACTCCTGGTACAAGCAAATGCAAAAACAGCAGCATTTGGTTGGCCTCAGACATGGAACAATCCAAAACCGGGAGGCTTGCCGACGATTTCTGAGGTCAACGAGGCGTACCCCACAGGCGGATCACTAGTGTGAAGCAGAAAAGTGGGAGAGTTGTGATCGCTTCAAGATCACTACTCGTAACGCCGAAAATGAAAAAGAAGAAATGACTTGCCTGATGTGCTCCATCACTCAAAGATTTTCCTCTACGCCGACGATGCCAAGATATTTTAGATAGATAGATATATATTTTATTTCGCAATAATATTTTCAAAAAAGTCTGTGACCGCACATTTTACAATTCAGAGATGTGATATTATTTATCTTACAACTGAAACATTATCTTTTAGAGTAAAAATAATTATTATAGGTATGATTCAAAGAAGCTATCGAAGGAAAATACGAAAAAAAACCTTCATACAAAAGATAAAAAAAAAGAAATAGTAAAAAAAAAAAATAATAATAAATAAATAAAATGTTTGTTCGACTTAACAAATATAATTAAACGCTAAATAATAGCTGAATAGTGTACATAGTGTTTGAAAAATTTAGGACCTGACATTACACAAATCGAATAACAATGACCATGAAAAATATCAACTAAAATAAAAAACAAAAAAAAACAAAAAGTAAACAGATACATTTATATAAATAAATAATATAAGAAATCAACAACTAAATAAATAAGTTAAAAAATAAATAAATTAATAAATAAATAATTATATAAATAAATAAATAAACAAATAATATAAAAAATAAATAAATAAATAAATAAATAAATAAATAAATAAATAAATAAACAATATGTGAATAAGTGGAAAAAAATAAGATTACAATTAGTAATAAATAGATAAATAATAAATACAGCAACAAAGTAAGCAAAATACAAAAGAAATACATAAGACAATAACAACAGCAAAAAACAATAAGTAAGCGCAACAAATGTTATAAATTTTTTATCAAAGATTATGTATTGAGCTGGCTAATGAGAGGATTCATAGAAATCTCACAGCTGCAATTAAAATTATTTGAAAGTTTGCGAATTCTTTCAAAAATCGATTCAACATTCGCTTTTGTATGGAGATCTATGGTCGAAGTATGCCAAGGTAAGTTAAGCATCATTTTCAGAACTTTGTTTTGTGATACCTGCAGCTTTTTTATATGACACATAGCTGCTTTCCCCCATATTGGGCAGCCATATAACAATATTGATTGAAAAATAACTTTATGAATAATTATCTTATTTTCATTTGTGAGTGAAGATTTGCGGTTGATGAAAGGGTAAAGCATTTTAATAGCAATACTCATTTTCTTTAACGTGTTTTGGGTATGGTGATTAAACGTTAGTTTTGTGTCGAGGTGGACTCCGAGATACTTTACAGATTGCAACCACTCTATTGCGATACCATTTATTTGCAACTGAGTGCTGGGAAGAAAGCAAGCTCTTCTTTTTCTTGTAAAAAAGATGGCTTGCATTTTCCCAACGTTCAGCTTAATTCTCCACCTAGTATAATATTTTTTCAGTATTTCAATCGCATATTTTAGATTCGTCTCAATATTGAGAGCGAGTTCATGCGACGTAAACACTTGTTGCACTTTTTTTTTTCTATATTCTTCCCTTTCAAAGGGGTTATCTTTCCAATAATATTAATAATAACAGAAAACTAAATTTAGGATGATTTCGGAAACTTGAAAACCGCGAAGACAAAAAAAAGGTATTAAGAAAATTTGCACGTAGTGCACCGAATGAATAATGGCGAGTGAATAAGAAAGTCAATAGCTGAATGAAGGGTTAATAAAAAAAATGCAACACACAGCATGTAAAGATGCTGTCAGCCACGGCTACTCAGCTGGGTGTTGGGTATGTTCGATATAAAGCGTGAAGTTTTTATTAAGGTAGGTTAGTTAGATTAATTAATAAAAGGTTTTGATATGAAATAATAGGCAAGTATGAAATTAATTGATAGAGTTCAGTGTTGTTAAATGAAAAAGGGTGGGCGCCAGAAATTTTTTTTTGTAAAAGGAATTTTCAAACCTTTTGCTGAAAAGGAAAAAGTGGAAAAGCGACCAAAGGGAAGAAAAACGAGAAATGAAAAGGTAAACAACACGATTGTTTTAAATAGGAACGTAATGATTTATTTGTTGGGAAAACCGTAGATTACTTGGATTAAAAACCCAAATCTTTTCAAACAAAGTTAATTGCACAAAATGGATGATGTAAAAAAAAGTAAATGAAAGACGTTATACAATGTATAAAGAAAGCTATGTAAATGGTCTGGAGGACCGTTATATGACTTTACAAGGGCAAGTCAAAGATTGGAACGGTAATATAGTAACTTCCCGAAAATTCTCAATATGAGAAGAATTAAATGGGGTTCTAAATCATATATTTTTCTGGTTAATAAAAAAAGAAAGGGGCCACACGGTTAAAAATTTTCTCAAAGCACAAATTGCAAAAAACTACGACACTCAAAAAAAAATCACTCTACTTATCTTTTTGGACAAGATGTCCGCCGGCTGTTCTCCTCTATATTTTTTTCCTCCCAAAGTTACGTCCTGCTGACGTCTTTTTTTTTTCCTCTGCTCCTTATTTTTTTCTTCAAATCCTGTCTTCCTCGTCTCACTATTTTCTTCAATTTTTCACAATTTTCTATTTCTTTTTCTCCGCTAAAAAAAATTAACTTGATCTTTGTTCTAAAAACTTTAAAATTCTCTCTGTTCAAAAAAACTACTTTTCAGCTTGATAGCTAACCAAGAAGTGTCTTCCACTTCAAGTCTAGCTCCCTGTCTGGACTCAACACCTCACTCATACACACACAAATCCGATCTCTCAACCAATCACGTTTCGTGGGATTCAGTTCCACGACATCAACCACCAATGGGGTTCTGCCATCGCTGTCGAATACCCAACGAAAGTGCTCGTACTCACTCTCTCAATTCAGCGAGTTCGACAAGTTGTTGGTGTCGTCCAAAACTTGACGATCTCATGGGTGAGTCCAGACCCCAATTACCCAATATCAAAACCTTTCGAGAAAATTGAAAGTTATTGAAACAAAAACCAAGTTTCATCTGGGCATTCTCCCAGTTACTCTAAATCGCGCTAATAGTGAATCGAGGAAGGCACAGTTTCCAAAATACTCTACTTTTAATGTACAATTTTCTGAGAAGAATCATAGCCGGAAGAAATCTTTCTTAATCGCGAACCCTAACTTACGCCGGTGGACCCTTTTGCAGATTTGGGGAAGAAGGGAAAACTATTAACGTTCCAACCTTTGATACTCAATTAAATATTTAGGGTGGGCTTAAGCCTTGATTACATTATGTTAAAAATGCTATGTTTGTGATGTGTACTTCATGTGCTGATATTGTATATGGTGTGATGTTGTGTATTGTGTACATGCTGTATATTGTGTGATGTTGTGTTTAGTGTACATGGTATCTTCTACTTTATGTGATGTTTGTGTATATGTGTTTATCTCATTTTGTGTTTGGAAATGGCAATTCTCCCTAGCCATCTACCAGGTTTGTGTCTCAGCTCAACAAACCATTCAGCTCATCCGCTGATAAGGTGTACCTGCTTTTGTTATTTGTTCAAAGCAGTGTTCCTTTTACATTGCTAAGAACAAACAACGGAAAAATGGTGGGACGAAGAAATGATGGGGAGGGTTTCGGGACTAAAAGAAGGGATTAAAAACATAAACCAGTTTTTAAGGGAAGATCTTTGTTGCGGTGAAATATTACCGTAACAAACTCCCCCCTTACCTATCAAGAGTTGCAATTGGCTTTTCAAAAGAAAAGCCGAAGTACAAGGATCAGATAAGGTTAGACAAAACCAACACAAGGAAAACTCTAAAAGACAACACAACCATATCTCAATCGCTCTAGGCGAGAGTAAATGCACATCACAGAGCGTTTCGGCTCTCAGTTCCTCTTAGCGAGCCTCTCCTCGGCAACGCGACTAATCTTCGGAATTATCAGGCTCATCGTGGTACGGTTTCAAGTCCTTCACATTCCATGTACCTTTTTCTGCACCATTTTCGTCCATTAGGACATAAGTCCATGGCGAAACTGTTTTTTTGATTTTGAATGGCCCCACATACTTTGGGGCCAGCTTAGCGGCGTAATAGTTTGCGGCGTCGGACAATGTAAAATTTCTTCTCCAAACTAATTCGTTCGGGAAGTACTTTACGTCCCTTCTTCGAAGATTGTAAGTTTTGGCGGACTTCTTGCTAGCCGCTTCTAATTTTCTACCTATTTCTTCCCTAAGCTTTCTAAACCTATCTTCTATCTCGCCCATGTCCCTTTGTCCCCCGGTATCATTATTGGTATTGGTAACAGACTCGTCGGGAGGTGTGGCGCTCGCGAGCCCTGACCCGGAGGTAACCATCGTCCTCCCGAATACAGCATAATATGGTGATAATCCCAAGACTTCATGTTGGGAAGTGCGGATACTACACGCGACTTTCGCCAACTGAGAGTCCCAAACGCGGTGGTTGTCCGACACATAAGCCCGTAGTGTCGTTTTCAAAATCTGGTTAATCCGTTCTGCCGGATTAGCCTGAGGGTGGTAGTGCGCAGTAAACCTAATTGACGACCTATAACCATCGCATAAAGATTTCAACTCCCTACTCTTAAATTGAGGACCATTATCACACACAACTATCTTTGGAACGCCAAATAATAAAAAGACATTGTCTTCAAGCTCCTTGCACACAGCTTTCGCTGTTGCAGACCTAAGGGGAAATAAAAGAGGAAATTTTGTGAAATAATCCACAACGGTGAGAATATACATATATCCTTTACTAGATTTAGGTAACGGACCAACGAGATCCACACAAATCATCTCCCACGGATTGGATACCCCTTTCCTCTCCGTCATTAGACCTGCCGGTTTATCATGAACGGGTTTTACACTTTGACATATTTTACAATTCCTAACGTACTTTGCTATATCAGATCTCATTTTCGGCCAATAATAATTTTCTTCTACCCTAGCAAAAGTCTTCCTAACCCCCATATGTCCTGCTAGCGGATGATCATGACACTTTTCTAAAATATTTTTCCTATCACTCCTACCTACTACAATTTTCCATTCGTTATTGTCCCTAACTAAAATATGCTTTGCCCTAACATGTTTAAAAAGTGTTCCGTTTTCGAACCTCCATGATGGAAACGCTAATGGGTCCTTCTCGATCTGATCGATCATCTTCTTCAGCCAAGGATCTGTGTTGTGTTCCGAAATCCCGGATAAGACCGGTACGCTTCTCGAAAGCATATCTGGAACCACATGATCCTTGCCTTTCCTATGAATTATCTCAAAATCAAACTGTTGTAGCCGTACCGCCCACCGCGCCAGTCTACCAACAGGATCTTTCAATTTGCTCAACCAGACCAAGGAATGGTGGTCTGTAATAACCGTGAACCTAACTCCCTCCAAGTAAGGTCTCAGTTTTTCTATGGCCCATAGCACTGCCAAACACTCCTTTTCCGTTGTGGAATAGTTCCTTTCGCATCGGTTGAGGGATCTACTCAGGTAGCAGATCACCTTTTCCCCTTCGTCAGTAGTCTGACTAAGGACAGCTCCAACCCCAAAATCCGAAGCATCCGTCTGAACTACGAATGGCTTCGTAAAATCCGGGCAGGTCAGGATAGGAGCCGCAACCAAACACTCTTTTGCCCTACGAAAACTATCCTCACATTCCTCAGTCCATATAAATTTCCTACTCTTTTGTAACAATTGGTTCAACGGTTTTACCAAACTAGCGAAGTTCGGTATGAATCTCCTATACCAGGAAACCGTTCCTAAAAAGCTCCTAACTTCCCTAACATTCTTTGGCTGTGGGATACCTAGCATACTCTCAACTTTTTCAGGGTCCATGTGCAAACCATTGCGGTCTACAACATAGCCCAAAAATTTTAATGAAGGCCTACAAAAGTGACATTTGTCCCTACCTACTTTCAGACCTGCCTTAATAAGCCTACTAAAAACTTCTCCCAAAATCTCAATATGTTTTTCGAAAGTGTCTGTGACGATGATGATATCATCGAGGTAGACAAAAACGAAGGGTTCTAACTCAGGCCCAAGGACTGTATCTATAAAGCGTTGCCAAGTTGCGGGTGCATTGTGCAACCCGAACGGCATTCTTAAGAAATGAAATAGTCCACGCCCGGGAACTGTAAACGCAGTGAATTTCCTGGACTCCTTTTCCATTGGAATCTGCCAATAAGCAGACTTAATATCCATGGAAGACAGAAATTTCGCGTTGTTTAACCTATCTAAAATGGCTGAGATATATGGGAGGGGGTAAGCATCCCTAGCTGTAACTCCATTGAGTTTCCTATAATCTACACAAAATCTATAGGTATCATCCTTTTTCTTCACCATCACAATGGGGGACGCCCAAGGGCTGTCTGATTTTTCAATCACCCCGTCTCTCAACATATCTTCCAATTCTTTATCAATAAATTTTTGGATGGCTGGTGAAACAGGATAATACCTCTGCTTGATTGGTTCTGACTCTGTCCTAATTTTGTGTTCCACTAATTGTGTACACCCTAATCCCTCTGGCATCTCACTAAATACCCTATCTAAAAATTTCCCTAACTCCTGGTTTTGTGTCTCTCCTAAATCAGCTAAGTGTGTTGCTTCCGAGACTGAAGCTACATCACATTGCCTGGAAAAATCCCATTCCCCTGATTTCAAATCCGGGACTATGCCCGAAAGAGCCCAAAAATCTGCTCCTAAAATCATGAACTGAGGAATGTTCGGAATCACTAAGCAATCTATTAAGATTACTTTTCCCTTGATATTAATAGGGAGTGACACTATACCCTCTACCTCTATACCCTTTCCATCCGCTAGTGTAACTCTTTCAATTTTGTTTTTCCCTAATCTAACACCTAACCTTTTCAAAATATCCCAACCTTCCCTACAAACTATTGTGCGTGAAGCGCCTGAATCTAAAAGTCCTAACATCCTAACTCCATAAACACTAATTCCTAAATATGGCCTTCTATCCCTACCATTCTCCTCTAGTGTAAAACCTACTTCAAAATTCACCGACTGGTCCCCAGTAGGCGACCTCACAGACTTCAACGGCACTCTCGTCCTACTGACCCGAGAGTGCGTCTCACGTTTCCCGAGCAGGTAGAACAGTTACTTCGCGTAACTCCCTGCTTTCCGCAACCAAAACAACTCCTAGGGGCAGAACACCTATTTGCAAAGTGGCCCAACCCATTGCAATTGTAACACCTAACCACAGAGTTCGACGAGTTAGAATTCGAATTCTGATTCGAATTCGAATTCAAGGGTACGCGAGTTTGCCTGCTCTCAACAGCAGAAACTCTCCTAACCAACGACCTATCCGAGTTTTGTCCCGCTGGACGAGATTGGTTGTTGTCCTCGACAACCGAACCTCTTCTACCATTCGACCTAAATGGATTGGAATTCGAATTCTGATTCGAATTCCGTTCGACCTGGCGAGTCTGGCTGCTCTCCTCAACAACCGCGACTCTTGGGGTTTCAACTCCTACGTAAGCCAGATCCGGCTCAAGTAGGTTCCTACTTCGATTGTTAGGGGGTGGAACGTAAGATTCCACGTTTGCCCTAACCATCTCAAGATTGCGCCCTAATCTAACCAGCTCAGAAACGCAAGTCGGATTAGCCAATCCGAGCTGCGTCTGGTAGAATGGTGTCAGGTTCTTTTGAACCATAGACAACATTCGCCCCTCTGAGATGGGTTCAGAAAGCCTCCTGAACATATTCTGCATTATCGCAACGTAGACCCCGATTGATTCATCGCGGCCTTGCGTGCGACGCCTAATCTCATCTATCAGCAAATCATCGTAGTTGGGTGGGAGAAACTCTAACTTCAATTCGCTGACAAGTTCTTGCCACGAATTGATTGAAACCCTAACGGCCCTAAACCACAACAAAGCTCTACCTACAAATAAGTCCACAGCTGACCGAAACAGCTGGGCTTCTGAGACTCCACGAGCTAACCTAATCTCCTCTACTCTCTCCAGGAACGCATTCAATGAAGAACCACAGCGTTCTCCATTGAACTTTACGTCCCACTTTGAAATCTTTTCAAACCTATCCGCATTTACAAAAATTCTTTCCCTACCAAAACTATCTGCCCTATCACTATATTCCCTACTATTATTAAATTCCCTATAGCTTTCTTCAAAATTCCTATCCCCAGATTCCTCTAAACTTCTCGGTGGAGCTTGAGCTGAAACTGCTACAAGCCCTGCTGCTGCTGATGATGTTGATGCTCCTATTTCTGCTGGTCCTGTTGATGTTCCTGCTGCTGCTGCTGCTGAGGCTGGTGCTGGTCCTGCCGCTGAAGCGTTCAGTCTATCGGTTGATAGCTGAGCCTCTTCTTCCTGTAAATCCTCTATTTCTTCTAAGTCAGCCAAGGCCATGACTAACTTATTCCTCAAGACTATTTTTCGTTTTTCCTCACTCTCATCTTCCGGTTGAGACCTATCTAATCTACCTATTCCCCATTCAACTTTAGCTAAAACTTTCAAATACTCCTTCGATTTTCTTGATTTGGGCGGATTTTCCAATAATTTCCCTATTTCAACTAATTTGCTCTCGATTGCCTTACTATCTTGTTCAAAACTGAACGGATATTTGGCAGGAGCACCTAACGAACCTCTTCTCTCTAACATCCTAGCACCTCTCAATGATTTCCTCATTTCCTCAACTGTCCCTACTTCTAAGCCCCTACACTCCATCTCGTAGGCGAGCTCATCCTGCGCTAATCGATAAATATCCATGACTATTCACACTAAAAAAAACTTTTCAAACTTTATCTAAACAAAAAAAACCTTTCAAAACTTTATTAAAAACGGTGCAAAAACTTTTTAAAACTTTCTCTAAAAACTGTAAGGAAAACTATTCAAAACTTTATTAAAAAAAAAAAACTCTGAAAGCTATTAAAAAAAAAATGGAAAACAAACCACGACTTCAAAAAGAAAGAAAGAAATCTTCTATAATTCCAAAAACCTCTAGTCCACAATATATAACCTCACCGAAAGCCAATTCCCAAATCGATTAAAAAAAATAATCGCAAAAACCACAAAGCAAATTTTCAAACCCTAACTGAATCAACAAAAATTTCAATTCAATTTTTATCAAACAAAACAAAACGATTCAAGCTTTTCTCTTCTATTTGAACTCGCAAAAAAAATAACCAAAGTCTCTTACAACAAACAAAATCAATGTTCAAAACTGACCCGAGAACCAATTCCACAACCAATTCAGCAACAAATTCAAAAAGAAAATCGAACTTAAAACCACAATCGAAATTCCAAATCAAAACTCAAATCAGAAATAAAATTATCGAAATAAAATATCGAAATAAAAAATATCGAGAAAAAAAAATTATCGAAAATAAATCGAACAAAAAAATAAGCGACTTCGTACACCGTGTACGCGACCCTAATCTCTCACTGCGAAAATTAAATGTAACTCAATATGTAAACAAACGACCGATGCCAATTGTGTACACTACAGTAATGTATATCAAAAAAAAATAAAGCACCGGTGCTGATAAGCAGTGGCACTGGTAACAAATTCTACGTTATGTTAATGTATATATGTATGTAAACGAGAAGAAAATTTTATACGCAAATCAAATGTTATCAAATGTTGTTGTAGGTAGTAATAAAATAATAGAAACAGATATGCAAAAAAGAAACAAAAAGAAAATAGCAACCTACTTGGGAGTATACGTTTTGTATACTTATGTATGTGACACTTTCCAACGATGAGATTGTTTTTTTTTCAACCACGCACAGGTAGAGTAAAATAAGTTTTCTTCCTCAACAATTGCACAATTTCAACCTAAATTGGGAAGAGAAAATAAAAGCAAGTTAAAAGTTCACAGAAAGTAAAAACAAAGTCACAACAAACACTTTCGGAACGACACACAAAAAAAATAACCACAGGAATTTTTCCACCAAAAACTTCACGGAGCCCCACGTTGGGCGCCAAATTGTTGCACTTTTTTTTTTCTATATTCTTCCCTTTCAAAGGGGTTATCTTTCCAATAATATTAATAATAACAGAAAACTAAATTTAGGATGATTTCGGAAACTTGAAAACCGCGAAGACAAAAAAAAGGTATTAAGAAAATTTGCACGTAGTGCACCGAATGAATAATGGCGAGTGAATAAGAAAGTCAATAGCTGAATGAAGGGTTAATAAAAAAAATGCAACACACAGCATGTAAAGATGCTGTCAGCCACGGCTACTCAGCTGGGTGTTGGGTATGTTCGATATAAAGCGTGAAGTTTTTATTAAGGTAGGTTAGTTAGATTAATTAATAAAAGGTTTTGATATGAAATAATAGGCAAGTATGAAATTAATTGATAGAGTTCAGTGTTGTTAAATGAAAAAGGGTGGGCGCCAGAAAATTTTTTTTGTAAAAGGAATTTTCAAACCTTTTGCTGAAAAGGAAAAAGTGGAAAAGCGACCAAAGGGAAGAAAAACGAGAAATGAAAAGGTAAACAACACGATTGTTTTAAATAGGAACGTAATGATTTATTTGTTGGGAAAACCGTAGATTACTTGGATTAAAAACCCAAATCTTTTCAAACAAAGTTAATTGCACAAAATGGATGATGTAAAAAAAAGTAAATGAAAGACGTTATACAATGTATAAAGAAAGCTATGTAAATGGTCTGGAGGACCGTTATATGACTTTACAAGGGCAAGTCAAAGATTGGAACGGTAATATAGTAACTTCCCGAAAATTCTCAATATGAGAAGAATTAAATGGGGTTCTAAATCATATATTTTTCTGGTTAATAAAAAAAGAAAGGGGCCACACGGTTAAAAATTTTCTCAAAGCACAAATTGCAAAAAACTACGACACTCAAAAAAAAATCACTCTACTTATCTTTTTGGACAAGATGTCCGCCGGCTGTTCTCCTCTATATTTTTTTCCTCCCAAAGTTACGTCCTGCTGACGTCTTTTTTTTTTTCCTCTGCTCCTTATTTTTTTCTTCAAATCCTGTCTTCCTCGTCTCACTATTTTCTTCAATTTTTCACAATTTTCTATTTCTTTTTCTCCGCTAAAAAAAATTAACTTGATCTTTGTTCTAAAAACTTTAAAATTCTCTCTGTTCAAAAAAACTACTTTTCAGCTTGATAGCTAACCAAGAAGTGTCTTCCACTTCAAGTCTAGCTCCCTGTCTGGACTCAACACCTCACTCATACACACACAAATCCGATCTCTCAACCAATCACGTTTCGTGGGATTCAGTTCCACGACATCAACCACCAATGGGGTTCTGCCATCGCTGTCGAATACCCAACGAAAGTGCTCGTACTCACTCTCTCAATTCAGCGAGTTCGACAAGTTGTTGGTGTCGTCCAAAACTTGACGATCTCATGGGTGAGTCCAGACCCCAATTACCCAATATCAAAACCTTTCGAGAAAATTGAAAGTTATTGAAACAAAAACCAAGTTTCATCTGGGCATTCTCCCAGTTACTCTAAATCGCGCTAATAGTGAATCGAGGAAGGCACAGTTTCCAAAATACTCTACTTTTAATGTACAATTTTCTGAGAAGAATCATAGCCGGAAGAAATCTTTCTTAATCGCGAACCCTAACTTACGCCGGTGGACCCTTTTGCAGATTTGGGGAAGAAGGGAAAACTATTAACGTTCCAACCTTTGATACTCAATTAAATATTTAGGGTGGGCTTAAGCCTTGATTACATTATGTTAAAAATGCTATGTTTGTGATGTGTACTTCATGTGCTGATATTGTATATGGTGTGATGTTGTGTATTGTGTACATGCTGTATATTGTGTGATGTTGTGTTTAGTGTACATGGTATCTTCTACTTTATGTGATGTTTGTGTATATGTGTTTATCTCATTTTGTGTTTGGAAATGGCAATTCTCCCTAGCCATCTACCAGGTTTGTGTCTCAGCTCAACAAACCATTCAGCTCATCCGCTGATAAGGTGTACCTGCTTTTGTTATTTGTTCAAAGCAGTGTTCCTTTTACATTGCTAAGAACAAACAACGGAAAAATGGTGGGACGAAGAAATGATGGGGAGGGTTTCGGGACTAAAAGAAGGGATTAAAAACATAAACCAGTTTTTAAGGGAAGATCTTTGTTGCGGTGAAATATTACCGTAACACACTGCCGTGTCATCAGCAAAAATTGCTGCTTCACATTGCGGTAGATTAGGAAAATCAGAAGTAAAGATGTTATATAAGGCAGGACCAAGAACAGAGCCTTGTGGAACGCCATAATCAAAATAAAACATTTTTGAAATGCCACAATTAACATGAACTTGAAAACATCTAGTGGATAAGAAACTCTTCACGATTTTACACAAATACACAGGAAATTGAAATTTTATCATTTTATATATTATTCCATCATGCCAAACCGAATCAAAGGCTTTTTCAATATCTATCAATATCATTCCCGTTGATTGCCCTCTTGAACGATGTTCTAAAACATGGTTGCAGATTCTTTTAACCTGATGCGAAGTGCTGTGATGACGTCTAAAGCCGAATTGTATATCGGGGAAAATTCTTTTTTCCAAAACAGTTTTTAAAATTTGTTCTTTTAAAATTTTCTCGTAAATTTTACTAATGTTGCTAAGCAAACTTATCGGTCTGTAACTTTCAGCTTTGTCTCGAGGTTTTCCAGCCTTAAGCACAGGAACAACCATTGCCTTTTTCCAACCCTGAGGTAAATATTGACATTTTAGACATGAGTTAATTAGAAATGTTAGATATTTAATTCCAATTTGGGGTAAATTTTTTAGGTATATATTTTTTATTTTGTCTAAACCTTCTGATTTTCGGGACTTAAGCCTTTTGACTACAGTTTTTATATCCTCCTCTGCTACAAACATTTGATGAGGAGTTGATTCATATAAAGTTTCAAATCTCTGTATTTCATCGCTTACAAGCTCATTTGTTTCAAACTCGCCCAAATGCTGAGCAACCACGTGATTTTTAGTAAAGTTTTCACCAAGCAAATTCGCTTTCTCTGCATCAGTGAATAAAGTACTTGATGAATCCATCAGAAATGGTATTTTTCGGTTTTTGTGTCTTACTAGTTTTACAATATTCCAGAAGGGCTTAGCGTTTTTATCAAGAATTTTCAATTTTTTGTTCCACTTTTCGTTTCGATTGGTATATATTTGATCAGTAATGATTTTATTAAAATAGGAAACCATAGCTCGAGAAAAGGGTTGACGATATTTTTGCCAATTTTTTCTGTGAATGTTTCTTATTTTAATAAGTTCTAATATTTTTATCGTATTCAAATCCTACGGATTTTTCGTACTTACAAAACGACTTTGATGGGGTTCTGAAATGGACTGCGATTAATAAATTATCACTAAACATTTCAAAGTTCAAGATTATGACTTTCTCTCGTAAGTCTTTGGATCACCAAGTGGATTTTGTATTGGACGGGCAGTTACTAGAGCGATTCGAAAAGTTCAATGATCTCGGAGTGATCTTTGATCTAAAGTTTACTTTCAATGACCATATTGACTACGTAGTCAACAAATCAAAATCAAGACTGCGAATGATTAAGCGTTGGTCGAAAGAAATTAACGACCCATATGTTACAAAGTCTCTTTATGTTGTACTCGTACGAAGCTGCTTAGAGTTACCTTGTCAAATTTGGTCACCTAGCACCTACATATGCTACCCATATTCATAGAATCAGTCCAGAAACAGTATCACTATTTGCACTTCGCGATCTAAACTGGAATGATCGCTTTTTGCTTCCACCATATCGTCATAGGTTGTTGTTATTACAAATGAACACTCAAGAAGACAGGAGGAAAGTACAATTGTACTTAACCCTAGTTTACAAACTGGGGTCCATTTGGACCCCAGAGCATGTTTGAACACTCATAACTTTTTTGTTTTTAATTTTTTTTAAATGGGATTTTTACTCAGTGAACAAAATTCAATTTTTTATTCATTTCTTAAGTTGAAACGATTATCAGATGTTTACAGATTTTTCTGCGATTTTTTTGTGAAAAGAACCCGTCCACCCGAACTGGGGTCCATTTGGACCCCAGTACTGAAATTCTATGAAAAATCATATTTTTTCTAATAAATAATTATTTTATTTTAAAAGCAGCCTAGTTTATGTTTAGAAGAATTTAACTTGAAGTTGTGGGCAGTTTCGGGAGACATTTAACACATAAGGTTCTAGTGTGGCAAATGCAACAACATCTGCCACATCCATCGCAGGTGGTTCTGGTTTTCTTGTCATCTGCTCTTGGGCAAAGGTGACATCTGCTTCTTTTACAAGAGAGCCTTTCGGGGACTGTTGGTAATTTTTCCTGAACTCTCCCCAAAATACAGAGAGCATCTCCACTGCAGATTTTCCAATGCCAGATTGTGTTGCATGTTGAGAACGGTTATTCAATTCTGACTCAACCAGTTCCTCCGCTAGTTCGATGAGTTTATCACTTCTGTACAATTTTTTGTTTCTTCTAGGTGGATTGAAGTGTTGAAAAATGATAACAGTTGCTAGGGCTGCTACGTACAGTAAGTTGTAGAATACAATCATCGGCCAGCGATTTGTTTTGCGTGTACATGAATAAACTGAGACCATTTGGTCGAATACATCGACTCCACCTTTGGTGCTGTTATAATCCAGTATCATTGCAGGCTTACTTTGATGACCGGAAGTGGCTTTCTCACAGTTATGTTGTGTTGATAGCAATACCACTTGTTTGTTTGGCCTCGGAACATAACTCACCAACGCCATTTTTCCAGAAAATCCAAAAATGGATGAGTGGACTGGACGATACTGCTTTTTGTTATTGACCTTTACAGGCTCATTCTGCTCATCAAGAACCTCCTTCGCTACAAAAGGTTTAGGCAAATCTCTTTTGTTTTTCCGAATCGTGCCAAGAATAGTGATCTTCTTATCCAGCAACTTCAATGCCAAATCCACCGACGTAAAGAAATTATCAATAGTGAGGTTGCGTCCAGAATTGAAATATGATGGCATCAACGACATCACCACATCCACGACCAAGTTCTGTACCTACTTTGGTCAGAGCTACCAGTGTAGACAGAAAACTTCAGTGGATAGCCCGTTGAGCTTTCATACATCCACCTAAAGTTCAAGCCATTTTTGGCAGGCTTGCTTGGCATGTATTGGGGAAATTCAATCATTGTTACCTGAACAAAGTGAAATAATAACTATTTTTTTCTTTTGATAGGCGGACCTGGCAAGAACATTGATATGCATCAATATTACAATCAGTAATTACGTAAAACAGACATATCGAAAGGGATAAGCGGGAATCCCAGATTTGCAAAATTAGGCAATTTCCATCGTTTTTGAAATTGAAATTTTGAAAATTTTATTGCTGACCTCCTACATACCTGCATAATGACATCTCTGTTTAAATTTCTTTATCCCTGCTATATACAATACTTAGAAACAATTCATACAATAGCCAGAAGAACTATAACTGAACAATATAAGTCAGAAATCAAAACAATTTCGAAGAAAAAATCGTGGGGTCCATTTGGACCCTAGTTCGGGTGGACACGACTTTTGCCGGTTTGTAAACGAGGGTTAACAAAGTTAAAAAAAAATATCGTCACCATATTTACTTTCCCTAATCAAATTTTACGTTCCTGCCCGTCGGATTCGAAAATATAGACCTTTATACCTCAGCTTCCAAAGATATAATTATTTAGCCAACGAGCCTCTGACAAGATGCTGCAGAGCTTTTAATGATAAGTACTCTGTTTGTGGTGCTTCAACAAGTGATCTAACAAAATTACATTCGTTAAATTATTTTAAGTTAAATTTCATTTAGTTAATTTAAGTTTAACCATGACTGTTATTTTTTAAGCTGTAGTTAATGAGTTTTGTAGTAGAGATATTCCACGTGTTTTTTTATCTAATAAATAAAGAGATTAATACAATTTTAAACAGTAAAAAACACTTTTTATATTTCCTCAAATGCACATTTCAGAAGCAATGCTTCCATCATCAGTGAGATATATAAATTAAATTAAATTAAATTATTTGTCAAAAAACTAACAAAAAACAAAAATGTTTCTAAACAAAATTACAGTTGAGTTGAGTTGAATCTATTGAAAAATTTTTTGAATATTGAATCTTTGATTGGTACATCATCATTATTCATAAGATTATTTTTGTTTTTAAATATATAAAAAGATTCAAAAGCATCTAATTCATAATTGCTATTTACATTTCTTATTTATTTTAAATTTTGCAAACTAAAACTATGACTATTTTCTAGCATATGTTCTGCAACACTTGACTTTTCTTTTTCATTATATTTAAGATGTGCAAAATGTTCTTTAAATCTTTTTTGAATAGGTCTTCTTGTCTGTCCTATATATTCTTTTGCACAGTCATTACATCCGATAGAATAAATTCCTGATTTTTGAAGCTGTTCAATTTTATCTTTAGATCCTCCAATCAGATTTTTTATTTTTATTTCGCTGCACTTACTCATACGGATGTTATATTTATTAATACAAAATAAATAAATAAATAAATAAATGAAGAAATAAAGTCTCCAGACTCATACCATACAGAATTCAACACAAAATAGCTTTTCAGCAAACATTTCGACTAGCGAACACATCCTTAAGGAATATGAAGAGACCCCAGGAAGTCTAGGTTCACCCAAAAACCGTAGAGCTACCTGATGAAGCAAGTAATCTTTTTGCATCTCTAGCTTTTGCAAAAGCATTTTGTAATTACAATAAGTCAACGCTTCACTCGAAGCGAATTAATGAACTTTCATATGTACATATCGCTATTCATGTGTTTTTATACAATATCCGAGCGTGTTTAATGCATTTTCAATTAAAACAGCCAACACGAGTAAAATAAGATGCTCAAATCTTACTCCGGAACTTGAATAAATCGCAACCTACTACGACACCACTGTGAAGCTTCGCTTTCTCATTCCTGGGATACCTTGGAAACATAGAACCAGCGCTCCTTAGCTTTTATCACACCTAAAGCCTTTTCAAATATTGAACTGATACAATTTGAGTTTTGGTATCAAATTGCAAACTAATTTCACACTCCCGAGTCGGCGGGAGACGCGTCGTTGGTGCACACAAAACCTCAATTCCTGCTATCATCACAAAACATCTCTCGCCAACACAAAACGTTGCTCCCTCTGAGAAGTGCTTCACTTGCAGATGTGTATATAAGTAATTAGTAGGATGGTATAGAAACGGCTTCCTTCAACGCGTTCCACCTCAGGCAACCACAGCCACAAAAGCAATATAAGCCAGCATCAACTTAATCCACAATCATTAGCTTTTGTATTGTGAATTGTGAGTTTGCACTGCTAACCGAAATATAGAAAATTTACTCAAAGCCAAAACTTGCTTGGCATTGCCTCTTTGTGAGAGGCCTTCAACACTAAACAAAATTGCCACGGCCACGCTATCAAACAAAGTCTAACATTACTTTCCATAGGAAAACCAAAAATTATACGGTGCACGCCGCGCGCTGTTCCATCATTATGCCGATTGAATTATTGCGTTCAATTAAAGTCAGTAAAACTTCATTAACATGACGGCAAAAACTTCTAGGATTCATATAAACTTTCGTCTCTCACTCTATTTTTTTTTCTGCATCTGCAGAAAAATAAAAATACTTTTTTCTGACTCTTCATTAATTTTAACAACATTTCAAAACTTGCTCGCTGCTTAATAGACCGTCCTAATTGCCGCTTATGCTGCCAGGCGGGCGGACGAAGGCAGAGCTCTCCTAATCCGCATGATAAAAGTTAACATTGTACAAAGTCCGCAACAAGAGGCCAACGTGTAATTCATCGCCCTCTTGCATCTGACAATTGACCTCACTCTGATCCTTGTCCCTTCCTCTCCCGCCACTCCCATACCACCTTGTTTAACCTCTAGCCTCGAAAGATTCTTAATGAGGAGCAAGAAAGAAAGCAAAAAAAAAAATAGAAATAAAACATAACTCAAGGAGAGCGATGTGGGTAAAGAAAAAAGAGTAAGAGTGTATAATATAAGGCCAGCGGAAAGCCGAGTAAAAAAGTAATTTGTTCTGCGGGTTTGTATCCGTTGAAATCCTTGAAACGTTCCCGTGTTACGTGCGCGGAAAAAATTCGAAATAAATCAGCTGAGTCGGGAGTATGATGTAGAAGAACAAAATTTTGCAGAGTGCATAGCAAGGAGCGTACAAAAAAAAAAATAGAAGTAAAGTAAGACTCATAAAAAACTACAAATCACAGGAACTTCATAAAAATCTATACTCCAAAGGCTCCAGAAATTCAGTTGAAGTACAACTGTTACTCTCCCTTTGCCCAGCAGTTCGGCATGACTAAAGTTCAAGGTAGGTTATCGGGAATAAAAAAGCTAATCTACTGACTTGAGCCTAAGAATGTATTTGCCCTTGAAAAACTGAATTTCGCCAGTCTGTTTGTTTAGAATGAGCATGAGCTATAACTAAATTGGGAATTGATCTCTACAAGTTTCGTATTGTTTCGTAGTCTAAATGCACGTGTATACTCGTGTTACACGTTTAAGCGAGTAATTCGTGTATGAACACACATGTAGTTAGTATTAACAAGTAGAAGACGTGTGTGCCGTGTATTTAAAAATACACGTCTACACGTGTTTTTATTTACTTTTTTGACACACGTCTATATGACGTTAGTTAGTTTGGAAGTTAGTTTTTTTGGTGTGATCATTCCCTGACCTTGCTCGGCTGCCGCCGCCATCAAGGCCAATGGTAGAGATATGATATAGATATTATCTCTACCATTGGCCTCGATGGCGGCGGCAGCCGAGCAAGGTCAGGGAATGATCACACCAAAAAAAACTAACTTCCAAACTAACTAACGTCATATAGACGTGTGTCAAAAAAAATTTCTTTTATAACCTTCTCTTCTTTCTCATACAAGAGTTCTCGTCTGCATCACATTTAGCTATAGCTACTTCTAAATAAATAAACCTCCCAACTGGTGAAATACACATGAGATTATCTTTTCCATGGTTTACTCAAGCATAAGGAAAAGATATGCACTCAACACAGAAAGTGTCACCATAACATCCTGATTTCGCTCGCTGTGCCAAAAGAAAGGAAATTATAATGTTTGTCAAGACATTAAAAACACCATAATCAGAAGGCGTTATGTTCAACTGTCACATTCATATACGTCACACGATGACGGTTTACATTTTCTGGGCAAGAAAACGGCTTTTATTTATCTTATCCTGATATCCTTGAAGCATTACAATATATATAACAGAGTTTTCAAACTAATTGCAAACGCCAACGGGTGGTGATGGGTGTTTATCGTGTTTGTTTCTGGCATGGCGAACCCTCCTACCTAAATGAGAGAGAAATTGGGTTTTCATTTTGGTTCTATCCTGCAACAAACATAATAGACTTTGATTGGATACTCCATAATGTCTTTAATTATATTGGGGCTCCTGTGGACTTGTGGTCTGCATACGTTTGGTTCCTTGGTGACGGATGTAGGAGTAAGAATCTAACGTAAGCATACATTTGACATATACATATGTAGGTATGTACCTACACAAGTCTCGGTTCGTGGAAAATTTGATTCTTTTCTTTCCATCATATACGGTGAGTTAGGTAACTAAATAATTAAATAACTACTACCGAGAAACCACCATAGCGAGTCAGGTTCAATCACAAAAAATACTTGGAGTTGGAGATGGCAGAGGATAATTGAATTGTAAAAAAAACAGAATTTTCAAAGGGACAGACCGGGAAGCTATTTCCATTTCGTTGTTTTGATTTGTTTATCGTTGATTAATTGATGCTAAATGAATTGTACTGGGTGGCCGGTAGGAAAGTCCTGAACTGAAAGATGGTCCACAGTTTCTAAGACCTTTGGAAATCACGAAAATAAAACACAATGACCAATAGAAAGTTCGAAAAGTGGGAACACATGAAGGCTTACACAAAACTTCATCATCAGCTGATCAAATGAAGAAATGACTACGAGATGACGATGACGGTGAAGAAAGCTATTCAGATTCGGACCAAATTAATTCATCGCAGGATTGCTGGATGAAGGATTAGGATGCTTCAGTCTAACCCCTAGATCAGTTCCTATATAAGAATCAAATGAACAGAGAGGAGAAAACATTAAGTTTCGCTTTAACAAGAGGAGATAAATAAACAGACAGCCAGTGAAACCCCGCTTTAGACCAGGAAAGTCCGCTATAGACCAAATCTTCACACTACGGAAGATCTTGGAAAAAACCCAGGAACTTCAATTCGATACTTACCACCTTTTTGTCGATTTTAAGGCCGCGTATTACATCATCTATACAGTGGAGTTATATAGAGCCATGTCTAGTTTTGGCATCCCTACCAAACTTGTCCGATTGTGTAGGATGACGATGGAGAACGCACGCTGCTCCATCAGGATCGGAAAAGATCTCACCGATACATTCGATGTCAAAAAAGGTTTTAGGCAAGGTGATGCACTGTCATACGATTTCTTCAAAAAAAGAATAGTGCAAAACCCCAACGTTAACACAAGAGGCACAATCTTTCAAAGATCCGTCCAATTACTCGGATATGCCAACGGTATTGACATAATTGGAAGAACGCAGTGTGCTGTCAATGGCTCGTTTATGAGCATTGAGACGGAAGAGGAGAAGATGGGTTTAGTGGTCAAAGAGGTCAAGACCAAGTATAAGCTGTCATCAAAAAAAGACACGCAACACCGACAGCTTGGGCAGAACGTCACGATAGACAGCTATAACTTTGAGGTAATTAAGAACTTTGTCTTCCTAGGCGCCGCTATTAATTCAGACAACGACACCAGCGCTGAAATCAAACGAAGAATAACTCTTGCCATTCGCTGTTTCTTTGGACTAAGAAGGCAATTGAGTAGTAAAGTCCTCTCTCGAGCAACTAAAGTGTCCCTGTATAAGACACTGATCAACCCTGTTCTTATATATGGCGCAGAGGTATGGACCTTGTCAAAGGTAGACGAAAACGTTCTAGGATGCTTCGAGAGAAAAATTCTTCGGGTGATTTTTGGTCCCGTCTGCATAGATGGAGAGTAGAGAAAAAGATTCAATGACAAACTGTACGGGCTGTACAGCGACACTGACCTGGTCAAACGAGTCAAGGTCCAGCGGCTTAGATGTCTGGATCATGTAGAGCAAATCCAATCCTGAGGGGCGGCACAGTAGAAGAAGGCCGCGACTCAGATGGCGCACGCAAGTAGGACAGGACCCCTACCAACTTGGCGTGCAAAACTGGAAGCAGCTAGCTAGGGGCCGAGTTAGCTGGAGAAGCATGTTGGCTGAGGCTCTGGTCCGACCCGGACCGTAGGGCCACCTTAAGTAAGTAAGTAAGTGAAACCCCACAATTAGCAACACGTAAAAGAAGACGTCTCCAACTCGAAAAAGAAAACCAAATCTTGAACCTAAAGAATGCTCATATGTTCCTGTAAGTTTTCGTCACAGAAGTTGTTTATAAGATGAAGCTTTGGTCCGCTTAGTGTGACGGTCTTCTTTACTCTTTGGTGTAGCAGAGAAAAATTTAACAAACTTTCTATCAGAAAAGTTGGGCAGGTGCGCATTGCACCTGTGATACCTACAGAGGCTTATCTTTGTAGCTTTTGCAAAGCTTTGCGGGTATAAACTTGTACAAAGAGTCTAGAAAAAGCCCACAAAAAGCATTTTAGTTGCTTTTGATATACGGTTTTTTCTAGATGTGATTTGCAATTAAGTGCGCTATCCATGGTTTAGTTTTAGTTTAGTTTTAGTTTATTAAATTCAGGTAAATACTAACACATTAAGATAAATCTTATAAGCTAGTGTAGTAAAGGTGTAGTAATACATTTAAAGTAAATTTTTTAAAATCGAGCAAATAAAAAGAAAATGTATAGTTAGACAAAATAGTATCGTAAATAACGATAATTTACATTTGTTTAAAAAGGAGTAGATATTATGAAAGGTGTTGAAGAAAGAAAGAATAAAGTAAAAAGTTGAGTTTTTTTTGATATGTTATTCAGTTAGATGTTATAAGGTTAACAAGTTAGTAAATAAGTAAGCTGCTTTATTTAACTATGTTGGTAGAAAATTTTGATATCTTTTTCAAACTGCCGTATGCTGCTTCGTTACCCCTAGATAACTGACTTCTTTGGAGAAATTTATTTGAACACTGTTTAGAGAACAATCTTACGTCTTCTATTAACGGAAATGATGGCTGTTCAAAGCACTTTGCGATCGGTTTGTTACCTCTGCTTCTTGATTGCCTTGGATGGAGATGGCCAGGTCATCAGCGTAGTCTTGTGTGCCAAAGCCCAACTTTTTGAGGTGGTTCAGGAGCTGACATTTTACAATTGGCCTGAGAACGGTAGGTAAAACCCCTTTTTGGGTTAGCATTAGCTGATATTGACTTTAGACCTAGTATGATGGAGATAGTTCTGCCACTTAACATAGAGTCAATCCATTCAATTGTGTGTGTTTGTCAATTCCTATTTAAATTGCGGTGGTTTGATTTGATAAGTAAGTACGTTGTATCAAGGGCACTATAGAAATGAAAGCGCAGAGTATGATGTCTTTCTTAACAATCGCATCCTCAATTTTGCTGACCATGACCAGCTGCTGGAGAGATGTGACGGTGGATTTGTTTTCATGACCTATAGAAAGAAGAAGGTGAGTGACTGATTGGTCTGAAAGATTTTGAGTCTGAGTTTTATCTATTGCGAGCTTTTGGTATGAATACTACCCTAACCCTTCTTCAAGTTTGAGGGATATAGCTTAGTTCAAAGCTATAGATCTAAGGATAAGTTTGAGTGAGGAAACGAGAGTATCAATTTTAGGCTTCTACTGCAGCAGCGAAGATATACCATCTTCCCTAAGAGCCTCGAAAGGCTGTTGGAAGAAGATTGCCCATCTAATTGAATAAAATGTAAAATTTTTTTTTTTTATAATGTCTCTGGGATTTGAAGATTCATCATCATCATTTTCATTTCCGGCGTTACGAGTAGTGATCTTAAAGCGATCACAACTCTCCCACTTTTCTGCTTCACACTAGTGATACGCCTGTGGGGTACGCCGCGTTTACCTCAGAAAGCGTCGGCAAGCCTCTCGGTTTTGGATTGTTCCATGTCTGAGGCCAACCAAATGCTGCTGCTTTTGCATTTGCTTATACCAGGAGTGTTTTGGCCTGCCTTTTCTTTTTCGTCGCGAATTTGTTGAAACGTTGTACGATATTGCCTTTTGGACGGGGTTCTGCGGATCTCTCCTTTGAACATGACAATACCAACTGAGCCGGTCGTGCTGAATTTTACTTTTGACATGAAGGCTTCCACGGATCTTAGTACTTCTAATTCGATCAAGCTTTGTTACTCCTGCTGTCATCCGAAACATCTTCATTTCGGCTGCCGTCAATTTGCTCTCATACTTTTTGTACATTGTCCAACATTGTGAACCGTATGTCAGAGCTGGACGGACAACTGCTGTGTAGAGTCTTCCCTTCAGCTTAGGGGGCATTTTTCGATCACAGAAGATAGCGGAGTTGTCTCGCCACTTCATCCACCCTACGCTTACTCGATGATTGATGTCGTCATCACAAGATGCTTCACTATTGATCATAAATCCCAGATATTTAAACTTTTCACACTTGGGAAGCACATTTCCATTCAAATAAATGTCTGGAATAGGCTTGTCTGGATCAGAAAAAGGGCAGCACAGGTATTCAGTCTTTTTAGCGCTAATACGATACCCATTTCCTTCCAGAACATCAATCCAAACGTCAAGTGCTCGTTGCAAGGATGTAGGATCCTCGCTAATGATTGCTCCATCGTCAGCAAAGAATAATTGTTGTACTTTATTGTCTGTTACTTTTCCTTCGAGCAAATAATCCAGAACAGCAATAAAGAGGAGTGGACTCAAGACACCTCCCTGATGTACACCTACTGTTATTTGGAATTCTTCGGTGACTCCAGCTGGGCATCTCTTTTTTGTAACTGCCCCCACGTACATATCCATAATTATTCGCACATAGGCTTCAGGAACTCCTCGGTGTCTGAGGGCCACCCATATCAGATCTCGTGGTTGTCGATCGAATGCTATTTCGAAGTCAACCAACACAATATGCAAATCCTCTAAGGCATCTCGGTGTTTTTCTATAATGATCCTTATACTTTGGATTGCGTCTGTAGTTGACTTACCCGCGACAAAACCGCATTGGTCATCAGACAGCCTTATTATTTACCGCAGTCGGCTATCCGGAACGTTCATCGTTATTTTCGATAGCCTCTCTATATAAGTGTTTTTGAAAACAACAATCACTTAATCTGTTGGTTCAAAATGATTTTGGGATAAAGATGGCTTTGAGTTTCCAAGGCTCTAAAAATGGTTGAAATGATACTATCAGAGCTTTGAGACTGGTGTGCGGAGAGTGAGTCCAGATTTGTATCTGTGTCGTGTATGACCGAGTCTATATGTTGCGAAAATTTTGTTCGTCAAACACATTCCGCATGACGAAATCAAGACTTCAACAGTAACCACCGAAAGTTCATTGCTTTCAAGTACATTTTTGTGTTTAACCATTCAACTGACCGAACTTGAGCCACCCACTAGCCTCAAATAGGATAAATGGCATATCTACATATATGCACATTTTAGAAACCGCACTGCTCAACGGGTTTCAAAGCTTAGGTAGCCTCATTCGGTCTAACTATAGCAACATTTTATTAAATAGAACCAAAACATTTTGTTAATCAAATTTATTTCGCGGTCAAAGCAGTTGCATTTAGTCTACGAACGCAATCAGCTGCCACAATCCCGCCACTAATAATCACTTCTCTGTATAAATGCAGATACCTACGAAATGCACCTATGCATCTCTAGAATGCAATACCGAAACTGAATATCAAATATATTAGGTATTGTTGATTATTATTATGTATTCCAGTTTCATCGTCCAGCTGACAATAGGGAGTCGGAATAATTTATTTGATTGCATTGTAGGTATAGTAGCTTTATTGTAGGCAGCAAGGTATGCTGTCACCTTTTTCGTGTTTGCCCAAGTCGTGGATAATAATGATTGTGATGAATTGATGGATGCCCAGCTGTTGACATTCGCCATTTGTCAGCTCATACGAGTATACACAAACAATTGACCGAATTCAATCTAATTATGTTTATTCTGCGCGTTTCAATAATATACAAACAAAGCTACATATTCGGCCTCTGACTCTGTCTCTGCCCTGAAACCTGAAACCTGAAACCTGAGAGTTGAAGAGTCAATTGCAATTAAGTGTGAATGGGGGGTAATATACATAAAAATGACGAATCATCTGCATACCCATTCATTGAATGTTCAAATAACTTTCCACAGTTGTAGGCACATCCTGGATCCGCGTTCTGCGTATAAGCCAGGTAATGTGAATACCATAGAGACAATTGGCATGATTGATGCTTTTGTGGTTCTGGTTTGATATTATCGGTCTTAATCGCAGAGCAATGTGGATCGCTGTTTTTTTTTTTTTTTTTTTTTTGTATTTTTTGCAAAAGTTGAGGATTTATTTTTCATTATCGAATATTTGATTTTAACATTGCAAAACTGCACAAAATTAAATCAGCTTCCCAATTTTTTTTTTCCTTTCCACAATTAATTATAAATTACCTTTGTGCCGAGTACATACATAGGTGACCACAGGCATCAACATCAGTGACCCACTCAACTGTGAAAGGACTCACTTTCAACGGGGGTTTATCACATCGAGTCGGAGGACGAATGGTTCAGATTGTAGGCAAAAGTTGGCGTTTCTGTGATTGAATTTAATGTTCATTAAATATTTTTACTGAATTTGTAATTTACACTGAAATTGCATTTAAAGTAATCGACAGGTGATGACCCCAGGGAGTATATTCAGTTTTGATAATTATTATTATTAAAATTTTTTATTGCTGTATAAATAAATTTATACATAATATACATACATAACTGTAACCACTAGCCTACCAGAGCCTGCGGCTTGATATTCGGTTTTTATTTAATTTGTCAAATCAAAAGCAAATAGAAAACCATAGTAATTTGTGGGCGTATTGAGTGTGTTTACCCATTCAACCAGTCAGGACTCGTGTGGTAAGTAATAAATAAGAAAAAAAAACCTAGTTTTGAGGACTAGATATGAATTATTTATTTATTACTAAATTCACACATTCGGAGAATGGTTTTCGAAAGCTCATTGTAGGGAAATTGTGGTAGGGGAAGACCTCGTCTTAGGTGGAGCAATCAAGTGGAGGAAGAGCTCAACTGACTTAGAGTGCAAAAGTAGAGAGAGCTCAAACGAAATCGAAATTGTTGACGTTAGATGCTTCTTCCAGCTCAGGTTCAACCCGAACAGTAATGCCCACCTATAAATATTTGAGATAAGCTCACAGAATTCTTGCATTTTTCTTTTGATTTACATATTTAGGTATAAGTTTAGAGAAGGTACAAGCAATTATTTATTCAACTAAAATGTTGTTTTATATTTTTATAAGAATTCTAAAAACGGCACCTCCCATAGTGCCTACCGTTTTTTTAAAACCGACCTTCTCAGTCTCCAAATTTTGTATTTTAAAAGTCGTAAAAAAAGTGCTCATCAAAACTGGAAAAATTTTAATTTTGGAAATTTTTATAAACATACATTATGTACATATTAAAAAAGAATTGGTTTTTTTGAAATAACTTCAAAACCGTATTTTTGATTTTTTCTTTTTAATTTTTTGTCAAAACAACTTCTAGTACCTAAGATCATACACTACTTTGCACACTTGACTTTTAGAAATTTTGTTTTTTTTTTTTAAATAAAAAACCGTTTAACGTTTATAACTGGTCTAACGATTTTGATAAAAATTTCATGCATTATCAACTGCAAAGGAATGACTTTTTTAAGATTTCGCTTTAGAATATTTAGTTAATGTGTATTTGGCAACCCTGTACCACCAATTATATTTAGAGCGAACGCTAAAACCTTTAACTCAGTGTTAAAATTTCGGTAATGTACTTAGCACACGATCGTGTGACCCAGTCGTGCCCATTTTTTACTTGCTGACCCGCCCGGCGTTGCTCGGATCTAAGTTATTTAAAAAATTGTCAGAAACACCCGCTGGAATAAGCTGAAAATAGCCAGATAGTTTCTAGTTTACGTGGGAATATGGTCATGAAAAAGAGTCTATGTAAGGGATAATTTAACATTATAAGAGTTAGATTTTCTTAAACACCCTATTCGAACGAAACAAACTGTCATTTAATTACAATTGTATGGGTATGTACATAACAGATTGAAAGTAGAGAGTAGAGTTATATTTTTCTTATATATATCGAACACACTGTTAGCTGTTACCGTATGATATTAATTATTGCTTCTGCGCAATGCGCATTCGAAATAAAGCTGTTGTCAAGTCAAGTCGTCTTCTTGTTCTTTTATGTTAGTACAGTTGATCCTTTTCTCGTCTCATTACAACATCCTAATATCAAATTAATTTTTAATATCGGCTCAGAATTTTTCGAGTTTTCGTTCCCGTTTCGGTTCCCTTTCCTATCCCCGTTCCCGTGGGAAAACTGGTATGAAAAAAAGATACCATATAGATAGAATAGATACTAACTGCAACGCCATCTGCCATATCTCAGTAAAATAAGATCCATTACAATCATTTGAAAATTACGGGCAGCTACTGAGTTTTAAAGATAACGGAAATTTTCTACTTGACTCAGCGTTTGAGATTACTGACTTATCTTATTTTTAAAAAGCACAATACGGGATTTCTATCAAAAAGCTGTAGCCAGTAAGAAGTTTATTTTAGTTTGTGTAGCAAATTTTAAGCAAATCTATCAGCCTCCCTATCCAGCTCAACGCTGCTGCAACATACATTAAAATTTATAGGGAACATGTATAAACCAAAAATTTTTAGTACCGATTGTAATCAGAGTGAAAGTTGCCAATCAGTACTAAGTCCAGCAGTTTATCTGGTAAAGTTATTGGAAATAGTTAATAGTTGATAAATTTAAACCACTAAATTAATAAAACACTATTCGAATTAAATAAAAATAAAGAAGCAAACTTACACTGCTATCGCAAAAAAATCTCTGAGCAAAAAATGTGATTTCAGAATTTATTTTAAACAAATTAAATTGATAAATATGACATTTACACTGAGACTGAAAAATTTAATATATTAAATTCTCGTGTCACAGTGTAAATTAAAGAAAAAATTTTATGGGTAGATGGCCCTTATCACTTAGGGGTATGGAAAATAACTAGTAGCCGATTCTCAGACCTACTGAATATGCATATAAAATTTGGTAAAAATCGGTAAAGCCATTTCGGAGGAGTACGGTAACTAACATTGTGACATCGAAATTTTATATTTATAAAGATAAGGCAAGTCTTGCAATCGTGCAGAAAAACAATTTTTAGATAACAATTAATAAACATGACATTACGATGATAGAGAATACGAAAAAAGTGGGTCCTGCAATTCTGTCTGTCTGTCTGTCTGTCTGAATGTCTGTCTGTCTGTCTGTTAGTCTGTCTGTATATGGATCTACAGCTTGAACCAATAAACCGATTTTCATCAAAATTTTGCAGTTAGGGTCTGTGGAGCAGCCTATAGAGGGGTTTTTGTAATTACCATACAACCGATATGATAATACTTACTTTTCTCGAAAACGGCTCAAACGATTTTGATAAAATTTTGTGTGAAGAATTAATTTTAATTGTTTTTTCTATGATGTAAAAATTTTTTTCAAAAAAGTCTAAGAACGGTACCCCCATAGTACCGTTTTATTTTTCAAAGCCGACTTTCTCGTTAATGGCTGACACGATCTTGACGAAACTTTGGGTTTAAGAAGTCGTATTTTGTTTAAGAAAGACTGCATATCAATATTTAAAAAAATCTAGTTTTAGAAATTTTTATAACGGTCCAACGATTTTGATTAAATTTTCATCATTCATATGACTGTATTAATAATTACAAAAGAATGGCGTTTTAGGTTTTTGATTGAAACCTTTGGAATATTTAATTTAAATTTTTTCATAGTTTTGCGTGATTCAATTCAATTTCTATAATTAATGTGTAGTTGGCAACCCTGTACCACAAAATATATTACGAAGAGCGAATACCAAAACCTTTTACTCAGCCTTAAGATTTTGACTTCATATTTTGAACACAATCGCAAGTTCGTGCGGCCCAGTCGTGCCCATTTTTTTATTTTTTTTGCTTCGCAATCGCATCTGAACGGTGTATGTCATTTAAGTTCGACTTAGGTCTAGCTCAGGGGAAATTTTTCTTTTAGAGAGGATGGAAGAGTTTTATTGTAACTTTGTCTACTCTACACTTACTCGACGATATTGATCATTGATACAAGATATTTAAACTGGGAAGCGCATTTCCATTCAAATAAATGTCTGGAATAAGAATGTCTGGATCAGAAGACAAGTGATATAAGTACCTACTCATACTTTTTTTTTAATAAACCTGTACCAAATTCCTTCTAAAAGAAGTAGGTTGTGGAATTCTCACTTATGATGGCTCTATGGACATTGTCGGTAAAGATGATGCCAAGACGTATAGGAAGAGGCCCACACTATGAAAAAAAAGCACTCAGAGAATACTTTTTCCACGAACTTGACGACATCTCTAGCCTGCTTATTTAGGGCTCCAAATGATTCAGTTAGGCGTCTTAGCCCCAAATGACCTAGCCCACCAACTAAATGCTAAGCTATTCCACAAGTTCGCTATTAATCTCCTTCATCACCTGAGCCTGGGTCTTAACCAAAATATTTCGTATCCTCAACCAACTCGAAGTCCAACACTTCATTGGCTGAGGTCGTCTCTACTTGATTTTACTGATCCTTCGAAATCTCGAAGTGGAATTCACGACTCATCTTGAAATTTTCGACAAAGTTTTTTTTTCTGTCGAAGCTTTTGAAACACAGTTGCGGTTAGTTGCAGAGTTATTCGAAACATTGTCGAAAGATTTAGAGGTACTTAGCTGTTCGATTATTCCATGATATCACATAGTCATGTTAGGGCTTAGTTGATTGCGATATTTTCCTCTTTTTCTTCGGTCGGAGGTTTTTAAAGTACTAACTGGAGCACTCAGGCCTTAATACCGGTCTACTGTTCAACCAGATGACAACCTTTTTTATCGTAGCTTTTCAGATGTTTGGAGAAAAGCCAAAAGAAAAGGCCATGATAAGGAGCCTAAGTGTCCAGCTCTCACCATGTCTACTACGAGTATCTATGACGATACAAGAAAGTGCAGATTCGAATCAGTTACAAAGTGCTCAAGCACATTTTTTTTAATGTGCTAATTAGAAAACGTTTTCTTGGCACTGTTGGTTACTATCGGATGACTTAAGCAACTCCTCACAAAAGATGATATCCTTGAAAAAAATCTGGGATTTGAACCACGCATTTTTAACGTAATAGACGTGATTACCATAAAGCCATAATGCCACAGTTTCTTACTAAAAAGTGTGTAGAGATGGTTTAAACCAAACACACCCCATACTCTCCTATACTCTCCATTCTATTATTGTAAGATACCGAATTGTCACTTAGCTATTAAGTATGACGACAGTTGTAATAAAGCAATTACATAAAGCACACCTCTCTTTGATTAAGTCTTATACAGTGTGTATCAGTTCTTGAACTTTAAGCCGCATCCTCCTGCAAACCTTGACAGTTCTCAGATTTGAACTTTAAACTGATTCAACCACGGCATGGGAATATTCTACCTGCTGACACCACAGCAGGCGTTTATAAAAAAATATATTGAAAAATCGTGCCAATTCATCTGAAGCACAAGGAGAAGCTGATAAGCACCTTTTTAATGCACAAGAAATCGATTGAATGAGGGCAGAGCTCACTTAAATATGTACTCACTAGCCTACCAATAATCGTGAGAGCAGAGGGTGTGTTTTCAATTTGCTACCTTTATTGGCAGCAACTTCAGAAGCAGCTTCAGTTTGATTCTTTAGAAGTGACACTTTTTTCGTAAGATCATAAGCGAGATTTGTGACAAGCATTTGCTGTTCACTTGCCATGATAAATCATCTTTTCTTCATTCGTTTCTTTTAATTATTTTATTTTAAGGTTGAAGTCAACCTTCTACGTTCAGTCAAACTTTAAGATGCCCTCTAAGAGCTGTTAAAATAATCGCTCCTCCAAGAAATTTCATTATCTTTCACTCAATTTAATTAAAGTTTCAAAAAATACTTCCCCGGTTTGCTTCTTTCTTGCCTTAAACAAGAAGAACCGGTCAAGATCTTAAGCCAACACCAATGAAAATGAAATATTTCTCAACCTAGAAACTCAAGTTCAAATATGAGACGAGCGCAAAAAGTCCCAAATAAGTATTTTCTATTTATCAAGTACTCTTTCTTTAAATCCAATTATGGAAGGTCACAGCGTTAATAACGGTCCATACGCAAGAATATAGTGGGTATATAAATTAGGGCACATCAAGTGCCTTTTTTTCATTGAATAAGCTTTATCTGACTTTTCGGGGTTGCTTGAAATAGCCCCTTGCTAGGAAGAGGAAGAAGAAGAAGAAAAATCATACTTCATTCACCCACCCACCAATTAGCATGAAGAATTTTTGTTGATTCTATGGTCGATTCTTTTCCATTTTTCTTTGGAAAATGGGTACAGTGGTGTGGTGTTGCGGTGGTAGGTATAGTCGTACCTATATATGGGTACTTTTATAATAATTCCCAACCCAAAGCTCCATCCTTGAACATTTTTATGTGCAAATTAGCTTTTTCTGCAGAGTCCTCAAAAATAACTTAAGCAAATTATTCGCCAAAGTGCTTCAGTAAATCAAACTCAATTTTTTTTCAACAGCAAACAAGAATAAAATAAAGAAAAGGAACTGTGAATTTTCTCATAATCACAATTTCTCATTTCGTCCTGTTTTTTATTATTTTTGTTTTTGTTTTTGTTGACTTCTTTGGTTAGCTCACATTAATTTTTTTAATACACAAATCCATCAGTAAAACATAAGCAAACTTAATTTTTCATTCCGAATCTGTGGTTTACAGGGGCGCTTTAAGCAAAAATCGTGTCGGATTATTTTGTTTAGTCGGTGACCTTTACTCTGAGTTAGTTGCACTTGGCCTTGGAGTCAAGAAATGGTTGTTTATCAGACGAGGACCCAATATGGTTCGTCTGTGTTGATTTTATACGAAGAACAAAAATGGACAATATATGCAAATTTCTCACCCTAACCAGAAAGAACTTGATTTGTGTTTGTGTCCAAAAGCACAGCAGAATGAGGATTTCTAATCTTTTGTTTATTCTTTTTTTTAAAGACATCGATTTGGTCCTTCATTGGCTTTTGGGCAAATGAATAAAACGAAGCATATGCTATGCAAATGAACATATTTTTAGATTTGTCTGGCCAAAAAGTTATAAAAAAAAACTCCTACATTAATTTGTATATCTGCACAGGACATCACAAAATCAACAACTAGCAGACTACTTGTATGGAAGACATGGAGATCGGTTGGTTCAGGTTCAGGTACTTAGTTCGCGGAGTTGGCACAGACAACCTTCAAACTTTTAAAAACTCAGAAGAATTTCTGGTATTGTAATTTCAATTACAATCATTAAAAAATTAGCAGTTGCTTAACAAATCAAAAAAAAAAATCGTGAGGAACAAGTAGGTAATGGTTCCGAAACGGCTTTTTTCATTAAGAGCTCAACCGACTTTGTTCATATTAAGAAGTCATAAAAGAAGTAGAAGCATTTTGGCTGGAGTGTGTCCATGGCATGACATGGCGTGGCGCTGGTTCCTTTATTAACAGCGATGAAATACGACTGCATGCCTCATTTGGCACATAACTCATTACGCATCCGTCTTCCAAGCCGAGGCGTATGTTATACATGGCTTTAAGCTACGTTACGAACTATGGCTGGATGGAGAGAAATGTTTGTGTCTGCAGTGACAGTAAAGTTTTGCTTAATGTGAATGCTGTGTCATAGCCAGATCCAGGCTAAAACGTTTCCTAAAAGAATTCACTAGCCCCCTTGCAATTAGAAACTTCTCTTCCTCGAGTATGTATATTCTTAGGTTCTTAAACACGACCTCAACTTAGAATGAAAAACTTTACACTTTGCGTGTTTAAATCTTAGAAGCCAATTATAGCGCTCAAAAAAACGAATCAGGAAAAATTTTTTATAATCATTATGTTATCATTAGAATTGAATAACAAATGTTACACCAATCGATGGAAAATCACACAAAGTATTTTTTGTGCCCAGAAAAGGTATAATAGAACAAATATTTTCTGTTTAATTTATGTTTTTCTATTTTCCTGATTCAATTTCATCGGGAAAATGGAAAAATACAATTTAAACGGAAAGTATTTGTTCAATTGAACATTTTCCTCCCAAAAAATATTCTCTGGGTTATTTACTATCGATTGTTTTGTTATTCAATTGTAACGAAAACATAGTGATTATTGCATTTGAAACTTTTTCCTGATTCGTTTTCCTGATCGCTATATCTAACTGGAACCTTAAGAAAAAGCACAAAAGATACTTCAGGTCGACGTGCTAGTTAAGGTGATCTACCTTCGCCCTTTCTAGTTAAACAAAAATAAAACCATTCTTTGCCGACGATAGAGTCGTCATAAGTGGGGACCCAACATCATCGATGTTCTCTGTCCTTGTTTGATGACGCAGTATATTATCGTTTTGTCCTCATTAACCATCAAACCCATTTTAGTCGCTTATGTTCAAACTCTCGCAATAGCACCTATGATATCACACTTATTTATTGTGTAGACTTTTAAAAGATTTTTATTCTTTTACTCTGGAGTTGAAGTTCGATTTTTGTACAATGTTTTCAAGTTTGATGTCAAAGACCTCGTTACCAATCTTGATGGAGCAGCCAGAATTCTCTAAAGTCATACGATTTTTACTGAGATGAGAGGCAGTTGACAAGATCAAATATTCGACGTTAAGGAGTCAGTTTTAGATATTTTTCAGGAGAGCGATTTGAATGTTTGGGTTGCAATTACAAATCAGGCATAAGACTTGTGGACTAAGTTTAAACGTGAAAAGGACTCAAATTACTGTAAGATCTTATTGAAATTCAAAAATAATTAATTTTATGTCGCTTTAAAGCAGATTTTGAAAAAAAAAAAATGACTTATGTCGTGAATCCAATCAAGTAATTTTGTTTGAGTTAAGTTATGTAATTTTTCCAAACACAAAATAAAATAATGCACTGTAATAAATTGACTTCACAGATTTTGATTTAAAATAAAAATATGAAAGATTTATCATTTTTGATCGTCTTCTTCCATAGTCTTCATCTTCATCGCTGTCACATATGTATATCTTCATCCAGATTAACGTTTTGTTTTGAAATGATATCAACAACAAAACTTCAATAGAATGCATGAAACTGGGAATTGACGAAATTCCTCAAGAAAAGAAGATCTTGCACCTTTTTTCTTGAAATAGGAGGGCGTGCTAAATAACAGGAATGTCAGATCTATTGAAACTATTTCCGCCACGTTTTCTTATATTTATGTATATCCTTAAATGCTTTATTCTCGTCTAAAGTGTTTTTGTAGGATAATGAACCTAAGTTGTCATTGTGATATCTTAGCCACCTGAATTCACGCCATGAATACTTCTCGCCTTCAGTACTCACCTTTCGCCAAGTGAACTGTTCTTTGAGGTTGCAACAAAGTCTAGGAAATCTGGCTGACACATTACCTTCACTTTAAAAGGATTTCTGTCTCTTATGCTAGCAATTAAGTTCTGGCAGTCTCTTGAATGTGTGAATCTTAGCTGTTGTTTTCTTTTTTATTCGTTCAAAAACGGAGTGGGCTTGCATCACATTTCTTGTAGGCATGACCAGCTTAAAGGAGTTTATGGTCAACTACCCCGTGTTGCTAGCAAAACGCTATGGCGGCTATAACTATACATACAACTAACATGTGTGTTTTTATTTTGACCCCCACCATAAAAAAATTAATATTTTTGGCGGCAACAGGAAATTCTTTGCCATATCATTTTCACCTCTTTTTGACATTCTTTCATGCCACATTGATAGCAATGAGGTTGATTAGCCAAATTGTGAACCATATATGTCCACAAATGTAGTATGCAATATTTGATTTCAAATATGGTGTAGGCAAGCACTGCTGGAGATCAAACGCATATGCTGCAATAGCTTTGTGGGTTTTGGCTTAGTCTTTGTAATTTTTTTTTTTTTTGGTTCCTCATTTTCAAGACAATAAAGAGTATACATTTTGAAAAATGGCACAGGTTGCAAGTACAGTTAAGACGTATTCCGTCTCGTATAATGCTCTCATAAGCCTGGAATTTTTTAATAATGTGTTTTAATGTTGTCTTTTTCTTTTGTAGAAAGAGCGTTTGGGGGTGTCGAGCTTCCTTTTTTGTCAGCTAGAGTACTGGAAGGTGCACTCAATTTCTTATGTATTACTGACCGCACAATTCCATTTGGTTCGTAAAAAAAAAAAAACCAAAAACTTTACCTTCAATATTTTTACAGACGCTATCTTCTGACTTTTCTCTGCTCTTTCTACAGCTAAAGACAACATTCCGCTACCGCACGAGGCACGACATTGTTATTTTTATCTAAAGAATGTTCTCTTTATTTTCTAAACTCAATCAATTTTCTTTAACACTTCTTAAATAACTCTTAGGGCCGGTTTGTTCAAGCTTGATTATTTCTAATCAATGATTATTCCAGATGATAATCATGGATTCGGTTTGTTCACGAAATATTTAATCAAGGAATCTCTGATCAGAACTTTTAATCATAGATTTTGCTAACCAGGCAATTTTTCTGGGTTAGCTCCTTTTAAACAACGATTAACTGAAATTCAGTTTGTTCAGGTTTGAATTTTGTTCAAATCACAGCTATCCCTTCAAAATAAAAAATTGTCAGGCTGGCATATCACCTTGAATGAGGCATGTGGGCGCTGAAATTATAGTTTTTTTATAAGTAAAATAAATTAAAACATAAATTATAAAAAAGTGCAGGCTTGGCTGAAGTGGTATTTTATTTACTTATAAATGGCAGAATTTTCTTCGAGGTTTAACTTCGGGAATTTTTGTTTTTTGTAGATGTTCCTCAGGGGCGTGTTTAATTTTTTGTTTAATGCGTCTTCTTATTTTGTGCCAGCTGCTGCCGTAGTATTTCTTTTTTAAAACTCAATTTCTTCATCTTGACTTTTTTTTTGTTCTGCAATGCTTATGTCAATATTCTCAGTTATGTGGTTGCTTGTGGAGCAGCTTCCCTTGCATGGCAGCATTAACATTAATTAGGGTGTTTTGTATGGAGGCAATTTCTTCTTGTATACAACTTCAGCTTCGCGAACTTCTTTTTCAAGTTGTTCGACAATTCGCTGTTTTCCAACCAATGCAGCTTCTGCAGCACGAGCAGCTTGCAAATTCTGTTCAGCCAACTCAGCTTTAACCTAATGGGAAGCCTGTTGTCTGGCTCTGGTTTGAGCATTTGATGCTGCTTTTGCCTCTTGTATACAGTTTTGAGAGCAATGCTAATTATGATTTTTGCTTTGATGTCCCACTTATAGCTCTGTTAAATTGGCAATTAATTTGGGTCTCTTTATTTAGGTCTACCAAATCGGCACACCTTAATATGTATATTTAAAACTAAAATGAAATAAAATTCAAATCTCGATAGTTTTGACAAACGAAAAAAGAACTGACTATCATAATAAAATGTATGTATTTTCAATAATTTCCTTGATTAAGTTTTGACATTATAGACTGGAATTTGGAACGATTTTTGAATAACCCATGATTTGCTAACCAAGCAATGAAAAATGTGAACAAACACTCTTTGGTGATCACAGATTCTTAACCCTAGTTTACAAACTGGGGTCCATTTGGACCCCAGAGCATGTTTGAACACTCATAACTTTTTTGTTTTTAATTTTTTTTAAATGGGATTTTTACTCAGTGAACAAAATTCAATTTTTTATTTATTTCTTAAGTTGAAACGATTATCAGATGTTTACAGATTTTTCTGCGATTTTTTTGTGAAAAGAACCCGTCCACCCGAACTGGGGTCCATTTGGACCCCAGTACTGAAATTATATGAAAAATCATATTTTTTCTAATAAATAATTATTTTATTTTAAAAGCAGCCTAGTTTATGTTTAGAAGAATTTAACTTGAAGTTGTGGGCAGTTTCGGGAGACATTTAACACATAAGGTTCTAGTGTGGCAAGAGCAACAACATCTGCCGCATCCATCGCAGGTGGTTCTGGTTTTCTTGTCATCTGCTCTTGGGCAAAGGTGACATCTGCTTCTTTTACAAGAGAGCCTTTCGGGGACTGTTGGTAATTTTTCCTGAACTCTCCCCAAAATACAGAGAGCATCCATTGCAGATTTTCCAATGCCAGATTGTGTTGCATGTTGAGAACGGTTATTCAATTCTGACTCAACCAGTTCCTCCGCTAGTTCGACGAGTTTATCACTTCTGTACAATTTTTTGTTTCTTCTAGGTGGATTGAAGTGTTGAAAAATGATAACAGTTGCTAGGGCTGCTACGTCCAGTAAGTTGTAGAATACAACCATCGGCCAGCGATTTGTTTTGCGTGTACATGAATAAACTGAGACCATTTGGTCGAATACATCGAATCCACCTTTGGTGCTGTTATAATCCAGTATCATTGCAGGCTTACTTTGATGACCAGAAGTGGCTTTCTCACAGTTATGATGTGTTGATAGCAATACCACTTGTTTGTTTGGCTTCGGAACATAACTCACCAACGCCATTTTTCCAGAAAATCCAAAAATGGATGAGTGGACTGGACGATACTGCTTTTTGTTATTGACCTTTACAGGCTCATTCTGCTCATCAAGAACCTCCTTCGCTACAAAAGGTTTAGGCAAATCTCTTTTGTTTTTCCGAATCGTGCCAAGAATAGTGATCTTCTTATCCAGCAACTTCAATGCCAAATCCACCGACGTAAAGAAATTGTCAATAGTGAGGTTGCGTCCAGAATTGAAATATGATGGCATCAACGACATCACCACATCATATCCACGACCAAGTCCTGTACTTTGGTCAGAGCTACCAGTGTAGAAAGAAAACTTCAGTGGATAGCCCGTTGAGCTTTCATACATCCACCTAAAGTTCAAGCCATTTTTGGCAGGCTTGCTTGGCATATATTGGGGAAATTCAATCATTTTTACCTGAACAAAGTGAAATAATGACTATTTTTTTCTTTTGATAGGCGGACCTGGCAAGAACATTGATATGCATCAATATTACAATCAGTAATTACGTAAAACAGACATATCGAAAGGGATAAGCGGGAATCCCAGATTTGCAAAATTAGGCAATTTCCATCGTTTTTGAAATTGAAAAATTTTATTGCTGACCTCCTTACATACCTGCATAATGACATCTCTGCTTAAATTTCTTTATCCCTGTTATATATAATACTTAGAAACAATTCATACAATAGCCAGAAGAACTATAACTGAACAATATAAGTCAGAAATCAAAAAAATTTCGAAGAAAAAATCGTGGGGTCCATTTGGACCCCAGTTCGGGTGGACACGACTTTTGCCGGTTTGTAAACTAGGGTTAATCATGGGTTAATTAGAATCCTTGATAACCAAATTTCTTATTTAACCCGCTCTGAACAAACCGGCCCTTAATAAAACAATTCGCAAATTAAATCAATTTTCGACACACATCTATGACGTACAAAAATACAATAACCCAACCAGAATAGAAATTTCTTAATAAGAAAGCGGCATAAGTCGCAACTGAGTGTCAAAATAATTTTAAGCATATTCCGTAACGTCTTTTGGAACAATAGCACAAGTCTTGTATTGTTTCTTTATTACAAACTGAAGTATGGAAAACGTACATAAGTAAACGTGTGCATGTATTTTGTGCGATTTTAGAAAAACTACACAAGTTAACTTGTCCGCGTGTAAGCTAAAATCTAATTCTAGAAAAAGAGCATAAGTAAACTTATTTGCATTTTGATTTAGTTTTTCGTTATGGAATAAAAGCACAAGTAAAAAATAAAAATTTAAGAATTGTACTTATGTTGCTTTTCCTTGTGTAAGTTCTGTAGAAACAGGCTTAGTTCCTTTTTTTTTTGTCTGTAATTTCTTAACCCCCTGAGATAAAAATACAACAAAAAAAAAAATGCCAGATGGAATGGCTTACTGCAAATCGAATGCTATCAAATTCCATTTTCGGCATATGTCAACTTATGTCGTTTTTCCTTGTTGCAACAGATATAATTATATTTAGCAATTGCTGAGGTCTCGCTAACAAGGATCGGACATGGTTCCATTCATCGGGCATAATTTCTTCCGAGCATAGCAGATGAGCTGGTGCTTATGCTTCTTTTCAACTGATCTCCAGCTGCGTTGAAAAGTTTTTTATCAAGGCCATCTTTGGCAAACTTAACTTCTTCTAGGTCAGGAGAAGGAGATTAACGTCCAAGTTAAATGGGGCATTTCGCCTGACAGTGAAATTAGTTTCTTCATCGCCGCTAAGCAGTATGCAGAAGTGGTTTCTCAGATCCATGGCGACTGTGACTGTAAAACGTGCCCGTGTTCTAATCGTGCAATGTGAAAGGTCTCGTACTCTTCAACAGTCGATCAAGAAAAATTGCTCCGGCGATTTTTTCCCGCACGAGCGAAATCGTGTAATGTGAAAGGAGCATGACAAGAGCTATTCGCACTTCCGTGGTGTAAAGCTTTCTCTTCAGCTTATGAGTTTTTCCTGGGTCTCCAAAGACACTCCAATTTTCCTGCAACTTCGTTAACTCCTACTATCCCATTCATTAATTTATATAGTCATGTAGATGAAAGCTCCTTACCCCAATTATTTATAAAAAGGCAAATGAAAAAATGATTTTGATGTGTTCAGACATATTTTCTATCATAGACAAACTCAGTGTCGATCAGCTATTCACCGTAGCCACACGCACCGCGCTAAGTGCCCGAATAATTCGTGACCTGTTCCACCTCCTACCACCCAAAAAATCAAAATTAATAAAAAAAAAAAAAAAAAAAAAAAAAAAAAAAAATTCAAAAAAAAATCCAACTAAATCAACAAACAATATTATAAATCTCCAGCCGCGCCGCGAAAATAAAATCGAGTGCAATTATAATCAGTGCTGTGAAAGTGTAAAAAAAAAAGCAAAGCCCATGTACTACTCAATAGCCCAAACACTAAGTGCGTTACCTGTCCATCGTCTCCTCCCCCACATCACTCTCGCAGTCCCAGTGACTGCACACATTTCTTTGATTTGATAATCTCTTATCTTATCTGGGCAGTGTGTGCAGTCAATGAGACTGTGCGTTTGTTAGGCGAATAGTCAATCAACGGTGTTGATCCCGTTGGTGAACTAAAGTCAAATTGCTAGCTGGGCATAACACCGCTAGTAATTTGATTTTGTTTTCTAATAGGATATACACTTGTTGATTCGACTTAGTTAGCGTCTACGGTTGATATTTTGTTTTATGTGTTTTTGTGAATTGTAATGTCGGGTGGATGGGCGTTGTACTATTCGGGTAGGCTCTGATTGGTGCTAACTTGGCGGCGCCCAGATGCTGTAACTTATAGTACACGTCAACTGTGCTTACTATACCTCCAAGCGGTATCCACTGGGACCTGGGATGCTCCGTCCAGAGCTGACCTGCTAAACTAGTAAGTGCGAGTGTTGAGATAAGGGAATCCGGAACAAAGAATTGTGATCGATCAACACTATAATTGCTCTGCGAACAATGACTGACTGCACGAATCTCAGTGGTCTACGAGAGCTTCCGTGTAAATGTCCCAGCGGATGAATTCGAAGGACAGAATCAACGGTGGACTTCAGCAGCCATAAAAGCAGAAACCCCTGAAGGAGCTACTCCAACATATTTGGTTTAAAGGTCTTTCAGGGTCTTTCAATACTAGGACAGGGTATTGAAGTAGAGATGGTGGCGGAAGAGCTCCTGGTGAGCCAACGGCAGCACTCACACCTCTGCAGCAGGGTACTGACACTGGATATTCCAGCCCTTTGTGTCCGAAGGGATCCAAAAGGACCTGGCCCTCCAGGTTGGGGGTTGTGCGTAGGGTTAACTACCCTACCACGGAAAAAATAATTTGTTCCGAAACAACGAACAGCCTCGGATAACGATAATGATTTCAAAGTTGACGACCCATGCAAACGAAAAAAGGACAACGACCTCCGGATCTGCACTTGGAACGTAAGATCTCTTTACGGACTAGGTGCAGCTGGAGAATTAGCGGACGCCCTGGACTGCTGCAAAGCAGACATAACCGCCATCCAAGAAGTGCGATGGAGTGGACCGGGCATAAAGAAGATGAAAAACTGTGACATATACTATGGCGACTGCTACAGACAACAGAAACAGCGTTTATTTGGGTGTGGATTTGTCGTTAGAGGAAGACTCAGGGATAAGGTGATTAGCCAAAATCCAGTCAATGAGCGTATAATGACCATCCGCATCAGGGCTAAATTCGCCAACATTAGCCTTATATGCGCCCACGCCCCCACAGAAGAGAAAGACGACGATTCCAAAGACTGTTTCTACGAGCTCCTCGAAGAAACATATGAGCAATGCCCTAGATACGACGTGAAAATCGTTCTTGGCGATTTCAACGCAAAACTAGGGAAGGAGGACATCTTTGGAAACACAATCGGTAAGCATAGCCTCCACGACAAAACCTCCGAAAACGGATTGAGGCTAATCGATTTTGCTGCGGGGCTAAATCTTGTTGTAAGTAGTACACGCTTCCCGCATCTCAAAATTCATAAAGGCACATGGCGATCCCCAGATCAATTAACCGTCAACCAAATTGACCATGTTGCGATCGACGCAAGGCACTCTTCCAGTGTGCTAGATGTCCGAACTTTCCGAGGGGCCAACTTTGACTCGGACCACTACCTTGTTGTAGCCAAGGTACGAATGAGGATATCTTGTTCACGACCTGCACGAACTAACGCTGTGAAGAGATATGACGTCGGAAAGCTACAATCGCAAGAGATTGCCAATGCCTTTTCCAATCGAGTGTCCCTTCAATTATCCTTGAATCCCATGCCGCCAGCATTAAACATTGAAGACCAGTGGCAGCAATGCCAAGAAGCTATCAGAACCGCTGCCTCTGAGATTCTGGGTTTCACTCGGCCACCAACACGAAACCCATGGTTCGATGAAGAATGTAGGCAGGCAAATGCAGCCAAGCAAAGAGCACGACAAATGCTTTTGCAAACACGAACGAGGGCTGCTCACGATCGGTATAACGAGATTTACAAGGAGAGAAGAAGGGAAGAACACCGACTTCTCAAAAAGAAAAAGAAGCAACATGAGAAGCGCTCGTTTGAGGAAATAGAGAGGTGCCATGACAGGAACGAGACTCGGAAGTTTTACCAAAAGGTAAAAAGATCCTGCCAGGGTGGCAAACCCCGAACTCAAGCCTGTAAAGACCAGCAGGGAAACATAGTTATAGAGTCACAGTCGCTACTGAGGATCTGGAAAGATCATTTCTGCAGACTGCTTAACGGCGAAGAGGACACAAATTCCGCTGTCAGGCAGACTGCCCCATTCAGCCTGGACGATGATCAAGAATGCCGTCCTCCCGACCTAGAAGAAGTTAAGCTTGCTATATGCAAACTTAAATCAAATAAGACTGCAGGTGCAGATGGCCTTGATGCCGAACTTTTCAAGGCAGCTGGAGATCAGTTGGAAAGGAGCATGCACCAGCTGATCTGCATGATATGGTCGAAAGAAAGCATGCCCGATGAATGGAACCTCAGTATCGTATGCCCGATCCTAAAGAAAGGAGACCCTCACAACTGCGCCAATTATAGAGGGATAAGCCTCCTTAACGTCGCTTATAAGATCTTGTCTGCTGTAATATGTGAACGTCTGAAACCCCACGTCAACAACTTGATAGGTCCTTATCAATGTGGTTTTAGACCGGAGAAGTCCACAATAGACCAAATTTTCACATTACGGCAGATCTTGGAAAAAACCCGAGAACACAATATCGATATTCACCATCTTTTTATCGATTTCAAGGCCGCGTATGACAGTATCTACAGAGACGAGCTGTACAGAGCCATGTCTAGTTTCGGCATCCCTGCAAAATTCGTACGACTATGCAGGATGACTTTGGAGAATTCACGCTGCTCCGTCAAGGTCGGTAAAGAACTCACCGAGACCTTTAATGTCGAAAAAGGTTTTAGGCAAGGCGATAAACTGTCATGCGATTTCTTCAACATCATACTTGAACAGATTGTAAGAAACTCAAACGTCAACACCAGAGGAACAATCTTTCAAAAGTCTGTGCAATTGCTCGCATATGCAGACGATATTGACGTAATGGGAAGAAAAAAGCGTGATGTCATAGGTGCTTTTGCGAGTATTGAAACAGAAGCGGCAAAAATGGGTTTGATGGTTAATGAGGGCAAAACAAAGTATATGCTGTCATCAAACAAGGACACAGAACATCGACGAATTGGACAAAACGTCACAATAGACAGACATAACTTCGAGGTAGTACAGGACTTCGTCTACCTAGGATCCGCTGTAGACACGGAAAACAACATCAGTGCGGAGATCAAACGGAGAATAACTCTTGCCAACCGTTGCTTCTTTGGGTTAAGAAGGCAATTGAGAAACAAAACCCTCTCCAGAAAAACCAAGGTAACCTTATATAAGACCTTAATCATCCCAGTCCTGCTGTACGGCGCGGAAGCATGGACCTTATCGAAAGCGGATGAGGAAACCCTTGGTCGTTTCGAAAGAAAAATTCTCCGAATGATCTTTGGTCCCGTATGCGAAGGCAATGTGTGGAGAAGAAGATACAACAACGAGCTGTATGAGCTGTACCGCGACATGGGCATAGCCAGAAGAGTACGCATCGCGAGGCTACGATGGTTGGGCCATGTTGAGCGGATGGACCCAAACGCTCCGGCTCGTCGGGTGTTCGAAAGCACATTGCAGGGAAATCGCGGAAGGGGAAGACCTCGTCTTAGGTGGCGCAATCAAGTGGAGGATGACCTCAACCGACTTGGAGTGCGAAACTGGAGAGAGCTCGCCCGAAATAGAAGTCGTTATCGAAGGATGTTGGTTGAGGCCCAGGTTCACCCCGAACTGTAATGCCCACCTAAGTAAGTAAGTAAGTAATGTCGGGTAGATTTCGGGTCGATTTAAGCAACATTCGGGGGCTAAGATCGAATTTCTTTGCTGTGTATGCTCACACTGCAAAATGCAGGCCAGCTGTTTTGGCACTAAGTGAAACACAGGTGGGTGTTGGTTCTGATCCCTCAGAATTCAACCTGCCTGGATATAGCTTAGTGCCACTATTCTTTTCCTCCCATGGCCTCGCCGTATATGTTAGACATGATATTGCTTACCAACTTCTACCACAATACGGCCTATGTTCTAATACGAACTTTAATTTCATGTGGTTAAAATTCACCGTCCGTAAGCAAATCGTTCATTATTGTTTTATTTATAGAAGCCCCAATTTAGATAGCAATTCAACCTCCAACGAGTTTGATGCGCTATCTGACTCCATAGTAAGAATTGTTTCCCTTTATCCTCACACTGAAATCGCAATTGCGGGCGATTTCAATGTACACAATTCAGATTGGCTTCGACATTCTGGCCAAACAACACCCGAAGGAAAATATGTTGAGATCTTCGCCGAGTTTAACGAATTAAATCAACTTGTTGATGAGCCCACTCGGGTTCCAGATATAGAAGGCCATGCGGCCAACACTCTTGACTTATTTCTCACTTCTCATCCCGAAAAATACAGGGTTGTAGTATCATCTCCTTTAGGCAAATCGGACCATTGTGTCATATCGGTAGATTTTTCGCTTTCCGTCACGGTAAAAAAAGATAAAGTCCCTAAAAGAACAGTGTGGCAATACGAGAAAGCCAATTGGGACGGCCTGAATAATTTCTTTCGAAATTTTAATTGGGCATTGTGCTTTCTCGACGGAAACGTTGATGCATCAGCTGATATGATATCTAACGTAATTCTAAACGGCATGAGAAATTTCGTTCCTCACAGAACAAAAAGTATCATCCCCAAAGAGAATTCGTGGTTTGATTCAAGCTGTAAAGAGGCGATTCGGGATAGAGAAAGTAGTTTTCGAAAATTCAAAGACAACCCTACTGTAGAAAACCGAAATTTGTTCAAACGGGCCAGAAATAGCTGTAATGCTCAGATACAAAGGGCTAAGTTTTTACATGACCAAAAAGTAAGGCAAAAAATACTATTGTGTCCAAAAGGAAGTAAAAACTTTTGGTCTTTTGTGAAGAACATTAAGAACTCGACCACGTCATCGGTCCCAACGCTCGTCTTCAATGACTCTCCGTATGTCAGCTCCATCGACAAAGCCAATTTGCTGGCAGCTCAATTTGCTGCCAACTCGACACTTCCTCATAGCATAGTGGCTCCACCTGAGCTCGAGTCTGCAAATTCTTTGATGAAGCAGATATTTTTTCGAACTCGCTTGGTTGCGAGAGTCCTTAAAGATCTCAACATACATAAATCCGCTGGTCCAGATGGTATCCCCGCCGTTATTCTGAAGAGGTGTTCTTCTACGCTGGCAAAACCACTGCGCAAACTTTTCCATCTTTCCTATTCTGCTGGGATTTTTCCGAGCAGATGGAAAACTGCATTTGTCCAGCCGGTCCCTAAAAAAGGCGAATCTTCCTCCCCTTCCAATTATTGCGCTTGATATTTCTAAAGCATTTGATAGAGTTTGGCATCAGGCTCTTTTATCGAAAATGCGTGCTTTTGGTATCGATGAGTCTCTTCTTCGTTGGATTAGAAACTACCTTTCGGACCGTTCAATACAAGTTGTGTTGGATGGTTTCAAGTCTGATACCCACTTCATAAATGCTGGTGTGCCCCAGGGCTCCGTTTTGTCTCCGACTCTCTTCCTCATTTTCATTAATGATCTCTTGTCTGAAACTTCTAATCCACTTAACTGTTTTGCTGACGACTCGACCCTCAGCTTTTCATATTCGTTTCCAAATTCACGTCCCTGCTCTTCGGATGTGGAACTGGAACGGTTGCGTATGATAAGCTCATTGAATTCTGACCTTGACTGCATTGTTGCATGGGGTATTATGAACCGAGTAGAATTCAATGCTTCGAAAACTCAATGCTGTCTCTTGTCGTTGAAGCTTAACATTCCCCCATTGCCATTATCCATGAATGGTACCTGCATCGAAGAAACCGAAAAGCTGTCAGTACTTGGTATGTGTGTAAACGATGATCTTCGTTGGAATGACCACATATTTGAAGTCGCCAAAAACGCTGCTAAATGCTTAGGTTTCTTGAGACGATGCAGGAAGTTCTTCACCCCTTCTGATCTGGCTACCATTTATAAGGCCTTCATCCGCCCAAAACTGGAGTATAACTCTCATATCTGGTCAGGTGCTTCTCAAAAATCTTTGCGCCTACTTGATAGGGTACAAAATAGAGCGCTAAGATTGATAGGTGATAGTTCAATCGTAGAATCGATTGATTCTCTTGGACATCGTCGAAACGTTACCTGTCTCTCTCTCTTTTATCGCTTTTTCCACAAACAGTGCTCTAGTGAAATAGCCAGCTGCATTCCTCCCTTGAAACAATTTAGCCGCAACACCCGCCTCGCTAGGAATGCTCATCAGTTCTGCCTTGAGCCCAACTTCGGGCGTACAGTCAAGTATAGAGATTCTTATTTTAGTCGCACCACCCGAATGTGGAATGCTTTACCTGGCTCTGTGTTTCCCCTGCATTACGATTTACAAAGATTGAAAAGCAACGTGCATCGGTGTCTCCTTTCAAATCCTCTCCTGTTTTCCTAAATACTCGCACTGTGTTTAATAACATTATAAGGGTAGTCATAACCCCTTGATGTGCGCGTTAATTATAAAAAAAAAAAAAAAAAAAAAAAAAAACGTGGGGATGTTCATTTCGATTGAATTAATCAATAGATGAGTACAGATATCAGCATATGAATTTTAACCACTTTTTTGCTTTGTGTAGTAAACATTTGTTTGGACAAGAGGTCTAATGACGGATTAGGATGCATAATAGGATTTGCATAAATAATATGTTCAACATTGGTTAACCGAAAAGCCTATACATTGTCATCTGTTCTACCCCACAACTCATATATCCTGTTATTGATAGAAATACCCCAAGATTACCACCTGATTAGCGCAACCACTGAAGTGGGATGTTTAATGAAAACTTAATTAAGAGTAAATAGTTGGTTTTCGAATTTGATGTGTAAACACATTGAATGTTGGCATATTGAAATCAATTTCTAGTTTATCAATACAACAATTAAGTTCACTGAATAGCTAATGAAAATGAAGACATTGTAGCTGTCTAGGAAATGAAGTAACTTAGCGGTTTTTCTAATAAGACAACTTTCAATTTCGAGAAATGGATTCAATTACATATGTATCTACGTATTTTGGATGAAGCAACGACAGTTTACTACATATTCGAAGGATTGAATGGATATTTGAACCCAAGTAGTGTTAAGTTAGTCAAGTTGGTTAAGTTAGAAAAGGCGTGCTCACTCAGATCAATCACAAAGCATCCATTGTGCTTCCCGGGGTAATTTATGAAAAAAAGTAGAAGAGTAAAACGGAGGGTGAGTTATGGGTGCTGATTGCATTCTTAGGAGTTTTGGACACAATTTAGGGTATTTTTCAGTGGCAGGATTAAGATGTTGCGCAGTTTATCTGGTGCAGGCCAAGATCAGACACTCACAGATGAAGTGGAATGACCCTTTCTCTCGTCGCAGTAACCCTAACATAAATCGGGTGAGAATCAACGAGAAGAACCGAAGCCTCGTATGCTGAAGTGAGAAATTTAATTTTCTTTTAATAAACTTCAGGTCATAGATTCCTGGAAGACCGTCAAGTTTCTAAAGATAACCAGTTTTTCTTCCTCTTGACTTAAGTGTAGAAATACTCGTCTCGCTGGATTTAAGTGACGATCCGGCTTGTGGCAGCTTATTCTCCTTTTTCATTTCCGTTTATGTCACTGTGTCTGAATAAATCAAAGCTACGGTGTTCGTTATGTGCAGTAGCTGTCGTAGATTGTAGCGATAACTCTCTATCCATTAAGATTTTTTGACAATGGATGAAGAAGGTCTTAGGTACGACCGCCTAGATGTCTATGTAAATGCCAATCCACGCGTAGGGCAGTTTTTCACGGCTTCACAAACTGCTAGTACCTCTGCTATGAAGAGGCTACAAAAGTCAGGAAGCTATTAGTATGACGATAAACTGTAAAGATGCCTGACCCTATCCTTTAGTCAGTTCACAAACCGTTTGTGACGACTGACGATAGAGATGTGTTTGCCACTATAACCCTGCTGTCCTGCCAACATGTCCTTGTCGGAATGTGTTTTTGAATATTCATATCGGTATGATTCACTACAGTTCTCTAGACAAACGACTGACTCATGACTGACTGATGACCGATTAATGACTGACTGATGACTGACTGATGACTGACTGATGACTGACTGATGACTGACTGATGACTGACTGATGACTGACTAATGACTGACTGATGACTGACTGATGACTGACTAGTGACTGACTGATGACTGACCGATGAATGACCGATGACTGACTGATGACTGACTGATGACTGACTGATGACTGACTGATGACTGACTGATGACTGACTGATGACTGACTGATGACTGACTGATGACATTCCACATTCGGGTGGTGCGACTGAAACAAGAATCTCTATACTTGACTGTACGCCCGAAATTGGGCTCAAGCTAAAACTGATGAGCATTCCTAGCAAGTCGAGTGTTGCGACTAAATTGTTTCGCTTCTACTATTGAACTATCACCAATCAATTTAAACGCTCTATTTTGTACCCTATCAAGGAGGTGCAAAGATGTTTGAGGAGCACCTGACCAGATATGGCAGTTATACTCCAGTTTTGGGCGGATGGAGGCCTTATAAACTGTAGCCAGATCAGAAGGGGTCAAGAGCTTCCAGCATCGTCTCAAGAAGCCTAAACATTTAGCAGCGTTTTTGGCGACTTCGAATATGTAGTCATTCCAACGAAGATCATCGTTTACACACATACCCAGTACTGACAGCTTTTCGGTTTCTTGGATGAAGGTACCATTCGTAGTTAATAATGGCTATGGGGGAATGTTAAGCTTCAACGACAAGAGACAGCGTTGAGATTTCGAAGCACTGAATTCTACTTGGTTCTTATGACCCCATGCAACAATGCTGTCAAGGTCAGTATTCAATGAGCTAATCATACGCAACCGTTCCAGTTCCACATCCGAAGAGCAGGGACGTGAATTTGGAAATGAATATGAAAAGCTGAGGGTCGAGTCGTCAGCAAAACAGTTAAGCGGATTAGAATTTTCAGAAAAGAGATCATTAATGAAAATGAGGAAGAAAGTCGGAGACAAAGTGGAGCCCTGTTGCACACCAGCATTTATTAAGTGGGTATCAGACGTGAAGCCACCCAACACAACTTGTATTGAACGGTCGGAAAGGTAGTTTCTAATCTAACGAAGAAGAGACTCATCGATACCAAAAGCACGCATTTTCGATAAAAGAGCCTGATGACAAACTCTATCAAATGCTTTAGAAATATCAAGCGCAATAATCTTACTTTCTCCAAAACAATGTAAAGATTGGTTCCACTTTCGGTGAGATAAGCCATCAAATCACCAGTGGACCGTTTGCTCCGAAAGCCGTACTGAAGGTGATTAAGAAGCTTTCATTCTTCAAGATATTTCATAAGTTGACGATTTATCAACGTTTCCATGACCTTGGAAAGAAGGGACGTAAGTGCAATTGGACGGTAATTGGAAGGGGAGAAAGATTCGCCTTTTTTAGGGACGGGCTGGACAAAAACAGTTTTCCATCAGCTCGGAAAAATCAAAGCAGAATAGGAAAGATGGAAAAGTTTACGCAGTGGTTTTCCAGCGTAGAAGAACACCTCTTCAGAATAACGGCGGGGACACCATCTGGACAAGCGGATTTATGTATATTGAGATCTTTAAGGACTCTCGCAACCGATCGAGTTCGAAAAAAAATCTGTTTCATAGCAGAATTTACTGTCTGAAGTTCAGGTGGGGCCAATCTGCTTTGAGGAAGTGTCGAATTAGCTGCAAATTGAGCTGCCAGCAAATTGGCCTTATCGATGGAGCTGACTTAAAACTGATCGACCGATGACAGTGTGCCCCGGGTTGACTACAAAACGAATCTAATGTTTTGGACAGGCCCACAAAAGTATTGCATTTAGCTATACAAGGATTTTCTTAAGCCTGCTTTTCATTATCCTGGTCCCAATCCTGTGGGAGTTCTTCGGATTTCTAGTTCTTTAATTGGAACAAAATGTTATTTTCGACTGCAGATCTAATAAATATCAACTATGACAAAAAATTTATACTCCTGTGTCCTGTTGTCAGACGAAGCATTTTCATTTAACTCGCTGCCAACTTACTCTTCTGTCGAACAGCGTGAAACAAAATGAAGTAAATTTACTGTTTAATATATCGATTAAATCTGTTTTTGTTTTCCAGCCTCGATTTAAGATTCTTCGAGGGACATTTAATGGCAGTTCCATGTCTACAGAAGATTTGTTTTGTCTACGTCTATCTAAGTATTTCATTTACCACTCAAAGATTGAAATTGAATTTTCGCTTTCCTGAAGCAAACAAGGAACTCAGCTTTTAATGTGATTGATTTATTTGATGTTCCTTGTGAAGCATAAAAATACAACAAAAAAAAAAAAAAAAAAAAGCAAACTCATTGAAAGGGCAGATAGTTATGAGTTATTGGTACGTAGCTTCTTTTCAAAAGAAATTCTTGGATTCAATTGAAAGTTAAAAGAAGAATCCTTGTCGTAAAGATATGTGTTTTGAAGACCATATCTTTCATAGCAATCAGAAGTAATAAAACTCAGTCTGGCCTTTTTTATGTAACATTTCGGTACTATGGAGGATTTTATGTTCAACTGACTGCTTGACAGTGACGATTTGACGACGCATGAAAAACGACTTCTCTATACTATACACTAAGATGGGTGAAGAAAAACGACATGGTTCTACTATTTGACATCTGACAGTCATAAATCCGGACAGATGTATCCATTTCGCGATATTACTCGTATTTTGTCAAATAAAAAGAGATCCCTTTATGATGCCTTGACGTCCAAAATGATGCCCAGTGTATCTTGTTAGAAAAACAATTTACTACTCACGTAGTTAAATTGACATTGGTCTGGTTCCTTACCAATTGCTGCGAACTGAAGACACCTTCGGCCATAACCACTGTTCACACGTTCATTCTTTTTTTTTTGTTTTGTTTAATCCCAGGACCTTGTCATGTGCCAATAGCTGCGATATGACTTTAATAACTCGTTGTAAGAACATCTGAAGTAAATAAAACTTAACGTAGGTATATAGCCATAGCCACCTTATCAACCTCAATCCACAACCCTCGCTTCCCATCTGCTTCACATCTCATCCCGTACCCCGAGCAATGTAATAAATAACCAATACTCCAGTCATAAACAACTGTCAGATGCTTTCATCGTTATCCAACCGAGCAAAAAAGAAAAACAGAAAAAGGGCAAAAAGTTACAGGACGAAAACCCCAGCACAAAGTGTGAGGCAATGGGTAGAAGGACACCAGCGAAAATAGGTGGGTCCTCACTGCGAAATATGTCAATAAAAAGAAACGCGCGTAGCAGCGATTACGAAACGTACGATTTTATCATTTAAGCGTACCGTTGAGGAATTCCTTATTATCTCCCTGGTTGCCCTGGTTGGAGCAAAAAAAAAAAGAGGCCATGGAGAATAAAGTGACCCTTTTGTTCTTATTAACTTGTTTGCAAGGTTACCGTAAATTCTTTCAGACCGATTTCCTTTGTGCGTGTAATCACATTGGCAAGGGAAAAACAATTAAACTTTTTTGTTCTTTTATTTTTTCGTCTGCCTTATCAAAGAGCCTGCGGTTTAATTAAAGACTAAACTTCTTCTCAACTATATTTAAATTCTTTCAAGAAATTTAACCACAAAAAAAAAAAAAAAAAAAAACAGCCGCCGATAAAAAAGTTGAAATGGGTGAGGCCATAGAACAATCAATACTTGATATTCAGGTCTAATCAGGTAATAATTAATTTGATTATCACCATTCCATTTGAGTGGCTTTGCCCCGAGTAATGCAGTTAAATGATTTCGGCCTGTAATCCTGTTGGAAGGAAATCTGCCCTTTTAATCACTTTATTTGAGTCAAAAAGGTGAAGTTTTATCGGCACACCAAAAGCCTTCAACTTTGACCTAAGCCTTTTGCAATAAGTGAACTTTTTTTTTCTCTCAACCATGCGATCGAGAGCTCCCCGGCTCAAGCAAATTTAAGAGTTGAATGAACTATTTACAAGGATAGATAGAAAATGAAAAGCTCTTCAATCAACAAGCAACTTTATTCAATGGCTGTGTGGTGATGAGATTGAAATTTGTGTGACATGATTGGGTGATGGCAGGGATAGGAATTGCATGCACGTGTTACCGTTGTAATTTAACTGCCAATGTAGGTGTGTTAGTTGTACACGTGTAGCAAGTAGGTATTGCACGTAGAAATGTTGGAAAAACATTAAAACGAAGCAAACTTTAATTCGTGCGTTTTTTGTATTTGAAAATTATATTATATTAATATAATTTTAATGTGGGGGCAAAACCCCCATTTATAAGGCTTAATACAAGCTATTAACTTGCAAACTAAGATAGCTAAGACCTACTTACTAGTTGGAGGGCTTAGGAGACGAAGTTTTAGGCAGGGAGTACTCATATTGAAGTCAAAACAAGAGGAGTGGGAGTTGACATTCCTCAGCATTCGGGAGATGGGTTCATTGGAGCCGTAAGATGTTCGATGGTTGGGAAGATTGAAATGACGGGGATTTCGGGTGTCACGAGAGTTAGTATTTAGAAAAATGCATTCGTTAAGGGCTGGACAGTCAATGGTACCAGTGAGGATTCGGTGAATGAAGAGAACGTCAAATATTTTTCTTAGATCTTTCAGCGTATTGAGGTTGAGGAGTTTGATTCGGTCTTGATAAGGAGGTAATATCAGAGGATTACTCCAATCAAGACCTCGAAGAGCAAATCCGAGGAAACGGCGTTGAATGCTCTCAATTCTGGCAATGTGCTCTTGTTGGAATGGCGACCAGACTTGACAAGCGTATTCAAGAAGCGGACGAACAAATGAAATGTTAAGGGATCGGGTTACGTAGGGGTCAGCAAATTCTTTGGGCCATCGGTTCACGAAGCCAAGTGCTGAATTAGCCTTAAGGATTATATCGTCGATATGCTTGAGGAAATTCAGCTCACGGTCGCAAATAATCCCAAGGTCCCGGATCACTTCAACGGTGGAAATGATTTGACCGTTTAGAAGATAGTGATGGTGAGGAGATTTGATGCGTTTACGTGAGAAGGTTATTGATTGGCACTTGGAAACATTTAGCTCCAGGCAGTTTTTGGAGCACCATATTGAAAATGGTCGAGGTCATGTTGGAGGTGGGAAGAGTCTTCAGAAGAAGAAATGACTCGGTAAAACTTAGTATCGTCCGCATAGAGAGAGATAGAGGAGTGTTTGATGATCATTTCAATGTCGTTAATACTGAGAATGAAGAGGAGAGGGCCTAAATGGCTGCCTTGGGAAACACCGGATGTAGCTAGAAAGCGGCTGGATACGGCGAATCTGAACCGAACGCTGTAAAAACAGTTTTCTAAATATGAAGAAATCCATCTCAACAGAATGGATTCAAAGCCAAGGGTGGAAAGTTTAAAAAGAATAAGTTTTTGAGAGATTTTATCGAAAGCTATACTAAAGTCAGTTGAAATTACATCGACTTCCTTTCCATTCTCCAAGGCTGAGAGGGAAAATGAGACAAAGTCAACGAGGTTTGTTGTTGTTGACCTGCCTTTGAGGAACCCGTGTTGTCTAGAGGAAATGAGAGATTTGCAACGAAAACTTAAGTTTTCATACAATATGCTTTCGAAAATTTTAGGTATATGCTATAGTTTAGCGATGGGGCGATAATTTTTCACATCGCACTTAGGACCTTTTTTGTGTATATGGGTTATAAACGCCGTTTTCCAAGCTTGGGGGAAAACTCCAAGGGCTGTTATAAATGTAATTTATTAAGAAATGTAGAGGGAAACAAATCAAAATGCGACTGCACTCGACGACGATTGAACTCGAAAAAAAAAATACATATATCATGTTCTGTTGCCAGGAAACGTTGTTATTTTCTTTAAATAAACATTTTCTTTGTCTGGAAAATTCCAATTAACTGCGTTTAAAAAATTACAACAGGTTATGGACCCAGAATCATAAGAATTTAAAAATAAAGATTTAATAACCTGTAAAGAGAAAGAAAAATGGCAGAAGGAACAAAGTTTCACATGTGTAGGAAAGCTGAACAATGAAAATTATGGAAAACATGGAAGTTCAAGTTGGAACATTTATTAATGAAGGAAGGTCTGTGGAGTATCGTCAATGAACCAAAACTGAATTGAAATGAAGAAAATTCTGGAGCTGAATTGGAATGGCAAAAGTTGAATAACCAGGAAAAAGGGCTTATTGGATTAATGGTAGACGATGGACAGCTTGTTCATATCAGTCGAGCAGTTACTGCAAGAGATATGTGGCTGGCACTTCAGGTATCGTATACAACGAAAAGAGTACACTTAGCAATATAGTTCATTTAATGAGAACAATTTGTAACTTGAAACTATGTGAAGAAGGGGATGTTCAACAACATATTGATCAAGTGACGGAAATGTTTAAGAAATTAAGAGACCTCGGAGAGACGCAGCTTTCTGAAAGCTGGAGTGTTGCTATACTTCTTATAGTAGCTTACCAAGAATAAGCTACGATGCGATGATAACTGCATTTAAAACACGTCTGGAAGGAGACTTGACTTTTGGGTTGGTACAGTCAAAGTTATTAGAACAATATGCATATACACCAAAATGAAGGAAATATAAATAATAAAGAATGTGTATTAGAAATAAACAAAATTGAGGAAAAGAATTGCTTTTCCTGCAAAGAAAATGGTCACTTCAAGCAAATTTGTGCTCAAAATAAAAAGTGGAAATCAAAAGCTAAATTTGACCAGTCACAATCAAATAAGGCTAAAATGATTGAAGCACATGAAGGAAACGATAACTTTCTAGTCTAAGACCTGGAAGCAAATTTTTGGAGTGGAGTGATAACCAAAAATATTGCACATGTATGTGTAGATACACGCACCATTATATCAGATTCAACCGTCTGGCAGGTTTCTTTTTCAGCCGTGGGCGGGGGTGGGCGTTCGAAAATGGTAAATTTTCTGATTTTGAGGTCGAAGTGATAACCACTCAAATGATACATCAAAAAATCAGAAAAATACCCATAATTACAAAAAACTCGGTCCCAGATTTGTTTCAGCCTACTGGCTAGGAAATTTAGCTTAAGCTAAAATGCGTCTGGCATGGAGAAGGCTGAAACCAAATCGTCTGATACCAACTTTTTTGTAATCAGAATAAATTTTCTGATGTTTTGGCATACCACTTTTTTGGTTATATGTGATAGGAAAAATGTTAGCAGACTGTTAAAGAGCGTCTGCCAAGCAGTAAACTGAAACCAAATCGTCTAAAGCACACTTTTTTGAGTTCAGGGTAACTTTTTTTATTTTTTGGTGTACCACTTTCTTTGTTGTTTGTAATGGGGAAAAAGTTATCACCGCTTTAAGCAGAAAATGCACTTAAAAATGCTAAAATGCGTCTGGCATCCGTTCGAAAGCTGACTAAAAATGGTTTTTCGGTTGATTTTAGAGGAAACATGTGTGAAATCTAACATGGGGAAAGACAAATTGCTGTTGCGGACTTGCAGGCGCAACTCTATAAGTTATGGCTGTCAAATCAAATATACTCAATACGTCAACATGAGAGAAATGGGCATAGAGTTTGTGGCCACCGTGATCAAAATGTCGTGAAAGATATGTACTCCAAAGGTTTGGTCGAAGGAGTTAAATTAATTGATTGTGGTATTATAATGCGATGTAGTGTATGCTTGCATGGAAAGACAACACGACGACCTTTTCCTAAACAATCAATTACCACAACTGATGCACCTCTTGATCTCGTTCACACTGATGTTTGCGGACCAATGCAGACGATTTCACCAAGCGGCAATAGCTACATATTATGTACATAGTTACATTTATCGATCATTTCACAAGATATACGGTGGTTTGCCTATCTAGCAAAAAAATCTGAAGTCTTGTGTTTGTGTAAACTAAAGAAATATGTAGAAATGGTGAAATGTAAGTTTCAACGGAAGCTAAAAGTGTTCGGATCGAGGAGAAGAGTACACCGGTAAAGAAACAGAAGCATTTGTGAAGAATGAAGGCATTTAAGTTCAGTACACTGCAGCATACTCACCACAGCAAAATGGTGTTGCGGAAAGGAAGAATCGTACACTTATTGAGATGGCTCGGTGTATGTTATTAGATGCGCGAATGGAAAATATGTTTTGGGCAGAAGCGGTTACAATGGCTAATTATATGCAGGATCATATGCCAACGAAAGCGACGCCAATAACACCATATGAGGGTTGGAACGGCTTAGTTCCAGTTATAAAACTTTTTGAAGTATTTGGTTCCAAGTGCTTCGTCTTCGTTCCTGCAGAGAAAAGAAGGAAAATAGACAAAACTGCGGAGCAAATGGTTTTTTGTTGGGTATGATAAGCAATCGAAGAAGTATCGTTTGTACAATCCATATTCAAAGAAGATTGTTTTAAGTCGAGATGTTCACCCCCCCCCCCCCCCTCCCCCATTTCAAAAAATTTGATGTTTTAGATGAATTTTATAAAAATTAGATACAGAAGTTCCTTCGGCTTGGGGAAAAATTGGAGAGGGTAGAGGATGGCGCCCACAACATCCTCATAGTGCAAACACCTTGCATTTACCCACCCCCTTCGAAAAAGTTATACCTCCCCATGTCAGAAAAATTGCTGAATTTAATAAAATTTAATTCATCAGCACAGATTTGTTTGGGGGTGGGAGAAACATGGTGGTGTTGGAAAGTGCCCCCCAACAACTTCAAAATGCAAACAGGGGCCTGTTTCATAGATAATACATTACATACATCATACACTAAAATCGCTCACGTACATTACATAAATTTTTCTGTTTCATAGATTCCATCGGAAAGAATGTATGATAGAATACTTGAATGTATGTAGTGTATTATTTTGACGTTTCGCAGTTGTTCACAGTTCGGTGTTAGTTTGATTTTGATTTTAGTTGAATGCAATTATTTGCAATCGGATTTTTTCTGAAAAAGTAAAGAAGTATTAGCTATGGATGTAATTTTTGTCGATCGAGATTTGATATTTGATGGTGATAATTTATTAGAAGTTAGTGAAGGATCTGTAAGGCGCCAAAGAACTTTTTAAGCCAGAGTGAATTTCAACTTAGAAGACCCTTACTTTGTGGAGAAATTTCGGATGTCCACTCTATGCGTGGAATACGTATTGCAGCGTTTGGGAAGATTTCTTATACATGCAACCAATTGCAATGATTTTTTAACGCCATTGCAACAGATATTATTAACACCGCATTGGTTAGGCAATGGAAGCCAATATCATGGTGTAGGAAATATGAACGGAGTTTCGAAAACAGTTATTTGTCGTTGTGTGAATAAAGTTTGTACACTCATTTCGAACCATTTATTAGGTAATTGTTTAATATCATTAAACAAAAGAATACTAGTCTAAAATTTTTTATGCTTTGAAGGGGAAGAAGTGGTATGGCCTCAAAACGCAAATTCTGTGGCTGAAGAATTTCATCGTATAGCGGGAATGCCACTAATTTCTGGGGCTATCGACCAGAGTTTAATACCAATTGAAGCGCCCTCAGTAAATGAGCAAGCTTTTGTTGATAGAAAAGGCTACCACTCAATCAACGTTATGCTAGTTGCAGGTGCTGATTATCGCTTATATGCTATCAACAGCAACTTTCCGGTAATAGCCGTGTGTTACACTGCAGTAGGTTTTATGAAAAATGGAACGATGAATATTGGCGTCCATTCCCTGGTGCTATTGTTATTGGTGACTCATCCTATCCGTTGAGGATTGGCTTTTTACTCCAAATGTTCCAGTGGTCATTGAAGAAGGAAGAGCAAGAGATCGTTTTGTCTCCAAATTGAAAGAAACCAGACAGGTTGTTGAATGCAGTCTAGGCTAGACATCTGCAACGAGTGACCGATTCCAAGCCATTCTATATTTTTTCAAATACACTACTCGCTGGTTTTGGTTATTTCAAAACAAAACAAATGACTCATTACCCCAAACCAAAACAATAGAATCGTGTATTCATTCCAAATGAATACACCATTTGGTTTTTTCTCAAATGCATCGAATACACCGAGTTTATATCGAACACATCGAATACACCAAATGCACTATACACATTACACACCAAGCGAACCGAGAATTTTCAATTACTAAGAAATGAAAGTGAACAATCAACAATTACAAAAAGAGTCTTAGTACATTTTTTTTTTTTGAACATATTTCATTTTCAAGAAATATGTACATACATATGTAAGAAAAATTTGTAAACTAACTATTATCGGTTTTGCTATTCAAAATTCTTACTAATGTTATAAATGCAAATGTAACTCTGTCTGTTCGCTTTTTTTTGTATCCATCTCCCGCCCAGACCACTGAACCGGTTTTAACCCTCGTTTACAAACCGGCAAAAGTCGTGTCCACCCGAACTGGGGTCCAAATGGACCCCACGATTTTTTCTTCGAAATTTTTTTGATTTCTGACTTATATTGTTCAGTTATAGTTCTTCTGGCTATTGTATGAATTGTTTCTAAGTATTATATATAACAGGGATAAAGAAATTTAAGCAGAGATGTCATTATGCAGGTATGTAAGGAGGTCAGCAATAAAATTTTTCAATTTCAAAAACGATGGAAATTGCCTAATTTTGCAAATCTGGGATTCCCGCTTATCCCTTTCGATATGTCTGTTTTACGTAATTACTGATTGTAATATTGATGCATATCAATGTTCTTGCCAGGTCCGCCTATCAAAAGAAAAAAATAGTCATTATTTCACTTTGTTCAGGTAAAAATGATTGAATTTCCCCAATATATGCCAAGCAAGCCTGCCAAAAATGGCTTGAACTTTAGGTGGATGTATGAAAGCTCAACGGGCTATCCACTGAAGTTTTCTTTCTACACTGGTAGCTCTGACCAAAGTACAGGACTTGGTCGTGGATATGATGTGGTGATGTCGTTGATGCCATCATATTTCAATTCTGGACGCAACCTCACTATTGACAATTTCTTTACGTCGGTGGATTTGGCATTGAAGTTGCTGGATAAGAAGATCACTATTCTTGGCACGATTCGGAAAAACAAAAGAGATTTGCCTAAACCTTTTGTAGCAAAGGAGTTGATGAGCAGAATGAGCCTGTAAAGGTCAATAACAAAAAGCAGTATCGTCCAGTCCACTCATCCATTTTTGGATTTTCTGGAAAAATGGCGTTGGTGAGTTATGTTCCGAAGCCAAACAAACAAGTGGTATTGCTATCAACACAACATAACTGTGAGAAAGCCACTTTCGGTCATCAAAGTAAGCCTGCAATGGTACTGGATTATAACAGCACGGTGGAGTCGATGTATTCGACCAAATGGTCTCAGTTTATTCATGTACACGCAAAACAAATCGCTGGCCGATGGTTGTATTCTACAACTTACTGGACATAGCAGCCCTAGCAACTGTTATCATTTTTCAACACTTCAATCCACCTAGAAGAAACAAAAAATTGTACAGAAGTGATAAACTCATCGAACTAGCGGAGGAACTGGTTGAGTCAGAATTGAATAACCGTTCTCAACATGCAACACAATCTGGCATTGGAAAAGCTGCAATGGATGCTCTCTGTATTTTGGGGAGAGTTCAGGAAAAATTACCAACAGTCCCCGAAAGGCTCTCTTGTAAAAGAAGCAGATGTCACCTTTGCCCAAGAGCAGATGACAAGAAAACCAGAACCACCTGCGATGGATGTGGCAGATGTCGTTGCTCTTGCCACACTAGAACCTTATGTGTTAAATGTCTCCCGAAACTGCCAACAACTTCAAGTTAAATTCTTCTAAACATAAACTAGGCTGCTTTTAAAATAAAATAATTATTTATTAGAAAAAATATGATTTTTCATAGAATTTCAGTACTGGGGTCCAAATGGACCCCAGTTCGGGTGGACGGGTTCTTTTCACAAAAAAATCGCAGAAAAATCTGTAAACATCTGATAATCGTTTCAGCTTAAGAAATGAATAAAAAATTGAATTTTGTTCACTGAGTAAAAATCCCATTTAAAAAAAATTTAAAACAAAAAAGTTATGAGTGTTCAAACATGCTCTGGGGTCCAAATGGACCCCAGTTTGTAAACTAGGGTTAATTAAATTTTGTACAGAGATAGTCTAGAACCTGAGGAAGAACATAGGCTATATGGGTCATTCTTTTACAAATCGAACGGATTTTGTCAAAAATCAATCGTCACCTCTCCGATTCAGGTGAAATTTTTTTTCCAGTTTCTAAATTGAAAAATAAAAGATACGTGTCCGAGGAATTTTTTTTTAGTCGTCTATTTTCGATTTTATAAGATATAACAAATTTCAAATTTTTAAGAAAAACAATTTAAGTTTACTTGTATTTTAAACGGGAAATCTTTGCATGCCTTGGACGAGTACTTAATGGTAATAATAAGGGCTCAAATTTTGAGGGAACTTTTTTTTTAGGTATTTCACAAAATTTCGGGATGGGAGTGAAAAAAAGTCGAAAAAAAGCACCCTAGTGCTACTAGTATTGATGTTACATCGAGCATTGCTATTATTATTATTTTATCTAGTGGCTAATAATCTTTTTTTTTTCTTTAATGAAAATTCGTTTTTTATCATTCAGGAGATTAGACTAATTTCTAATTTAGACCATCCCGAAATTTTGTGAAGTACCTAAAAAAAAAGTTCCCTCAAAATTTGAGCCCATTAAGTGCTCGTCCAAGTCATGCAAAGATTTCCCGTTTAAAATACAAGTAAACTTAAATTGTTTTTCTTAAAAATTCTACAGTTCAGAGGGATTTTATGGTAAGGTCTATGGCATTAGAAGGCTTTCTTTACAATTGAATGCTCTACAAAAAAGCTCATTGCGGTGAAGTCGTAACTCACACCATCGAGGTAGTACGGGTCACCAAACCCAATTGTTTCCTTAATTTGTTTTTGCCCCGTAAATGACAATAGCTACAAAAAAAAGTGTTTCACAAATTTGTAGGAAATTTAATTTCGTACAAAAAAAATTTACTCATGATTTAATTTTAATGAAAATTTATACTAAATAAATGATAAAATGTTGATTTTTCGCTTCTTTGCCTGATAATACTAAATTTTGAGGTTATACTGACATATGGTAAACTTAAAAGTTGTATATCTTTTAATTATCTACAACTTTTACTCTTAACTTTTTTTGAAACGAGGTACAGATACCATTTTATACTCAAAAAACCGTTGTTTTTACCATTACATGCATTATTTTTTAACAATAACAATTGAAAAGTCTCCATAAATAAAAAACATTATTTTTACGTAAAATTTAACGCAAAATACGATACATCTTGGGGGCAATCGTTAAAAATCGATCTAAACAATTAAATAGTTAATAACAATACTAATTTGTTGATAATTTTTTTTTCTAAATTTTTTTTTTAAAGTTCAACTTTTTAACTACAAAAATGTCATAGTTGAAAATTTTGTAGCTCTTAAGGATTTGGAGCTATATATTGTTTAAAATGAGTCTCCAACCACTATTATGAAATTTGTTATATCTTATAAAATCGAAAATAGGCGACTAAAAAAAAATTCCTCGGACACGTATCTTTTATTTTTCAATTTAGAAACTGGAAAAAAAATTTCACCTGAATCGGAGAGGTGAAGTTCAAAAGCCGTTCGATTTGTAAAAGAATCACCCATATATGTTATCCCTATATTCCCACGGCAACGGAAACGCAAATGGGAAAAATTCTTTCACCGTTAGAATGCTACACCATCCACGAGTAAAAAACTCTAATTCATCCGCATATGCCCACGGGATCGGCAATGAGAAATTAAAAATTTTCAGGTTAAAGCTAGAAACAAACAAAGTGGAGCATCACATAATTCATTTGCATCAGTTCAAGCCACTCGGTGCACTCAGTGTGCTTGTAAATGTTCTATTTGTATTTTTTCAATTGTTGTATTCGGTGTGTTGATAACTGTTAGGCTTGTTCTGTTCTGTTTAAATCAAGCATTCAAGCCTAGGAGAGAAACCAAACAGTGTATTCGTTCTATTACGAAGAGATCGAAAGGTGTGCAGTATTTACTTTTTAAGAATAGTGTATTCATTTTTAGTGTACACTAATTTCTAAGCATTCTACGAACAGAATACACTGAACTACTGTGCTTGATTCGAAATGGTAAATGAATGTATTCATGCAGACCTCTAGTCTAGGCCAACTAAAAGAAATCTTTCCGTGATTGAAACAATTGCGTTTGAAGTCAGCTCATAGCTGTGCTAATTTTATAAACGCGTGTGTTACTCTTTACAACATACGAAAGAGAATGTGTACCATGAGTTATATTACATTATTGAAATATGAACCTGAAAATCAAACGAATGATAAAAATGCTGAGGACAATGTAACAAATGATAGAGAAGCTGTGCAAGAGTTAAGAAATTATATTAAATTTTCTTAATAGTATCGTAGAGAACGAAATTCGTGTGTTTTTTAAAATAAAAAACCAAAACAAATTTTAATGAGAAGCTTTTTTTATTGAATTCTTTTTTACAAATTTTAACGTTTTTTAAGGATTGTCTTCATCTGAAGACGTTACGTAAATAGTTTTAGTAAACTCTCTGCATTCCAGTTGCTTTTGATAGTAGCTTATCTTGAGAAGCTTTGTCCAAAGAATCTCATTTTTTTCAGAGCAATCGGAAATAGTTCTTTTTCGTTTGTGGTGTGATGATGACGCTGGTTGGCGTTCTTGAGATGGAAGGAAGTAGTAGTGGAGCCGTTTCCATTTGGCCTTGTGCAATTTCATTTCGGTTTGAGGCCAATGTAATGTCATCGGTTTCATTGCCACCCATGCCATACACAATCTAAGAAAGCGAAATATTTATTTTACATAGAGATTTGATTTTTAAATATTTACCTCCTCTCCCACAATTGCCAGCATGACCTTGTCGTTCTCATCTATGAGATCATCAGCACCAGCTCCTCCTGCACCCGATTTTTTCATTCTACGAAGCTTCATCTGTAATAGAAATACGCTAGAATTGTGGTCTTTAAATTAAGTACGTAACACAAACTACAGAACAAACTTTACACAACAAAAACATACCAAGGAAGTACGACGACAATTCTGTCATGTTGTCTTCCTAAACTTTTCCCCATCGCTGTCAGGAGCTATCAAACCATAAGATTCGGCTAAATGTGCAATTTAAATCCACCAATCTGCTATATCGGCTTTTGTTGTTGTTGTTCCCATAAATTTAGAGAACAACAAATCCTTTAGGACCAAAAGTTGAAGTTCTCTATCTGACTAAATAACAGAAACACAATATTTTATTATCAATACTTACTTTTTTGTATTTTCGCTTTAATGTACTCATTTTGATTAAAATAAACTTAGATACTTACATCAACAACGATCACTGTTTCAAATGTATCACGAATTTACATTAAATGTATGACACTTATTGCTAATTTTTTGTAGCAATAAGTAAAGGATCCGAGATTGTCCAATAAATTATATTCGTCAGTATTTTGTTCCTTGTGTATTTATTTAAAAACAATATTACAAGTCAAAAGAACTACAAATTTCCTGAAAATATTCCTTAAATTTTCGAAGTTAAATTTTTTCATCCGTTTAGAACTTCCTCTAATTTTCAAATGACACTGTTTGTATCGTTATAACTACTACTTCAAAGCATGCCTGGGGGTCAATTCCCGATCTGTGAAGCTGTGAAGTGAAAACATTTATCACAGCTTCACTGAAAATTCGATTCTCCATTAGTGAAAATCCAACCTCAAATGTCAATTTTTTTTTCATATGATAAATTTCTTTTCATTGCCGTATGAGTCGGTGAAAAATTCAAATATGAAAAATGGCCGCAAAACTCAAACGATGAAAAATCCAGACTATCACCTCTTTTGAGCTTGGAAATGTGAATCGGTCTTATCAAAAAATTGTTAGCAGGAGGCGGTGTTGGTCCAGTAGTCTTTCCTCTTACGACGACACCATGTGACTAATATTCTCAGCATATTTTCACCATTTAGTTTTATTTGCAGTATCCCATACCTCCATGACAGCCTTCAAAATCCTCGATTGTCTTTCCAAAATATGCTTTCAAGTAACCAACAGTTAAGAAATACTCTTCTTTCAGGATACCCCTAAATAAATTGTAGAAATCTATAAAAAAAAACGTCTTTTTAAAATAACTTTCATCTAATTCCAGGATCACCTGCTAGACTCCGAAATGGTCAGCAAGAATGAAACGGAGTCCGGTTTACCTTGATCCGTTCCATTGTACCTACCTAGAACATTTTGTTTACTTTTGTCTCGTATCCAAAAAATGGGTTCTTTTTCTTTAATTACACCATTTCGTTTCCCTGACAAACATGTCCAGTCGGAGTCGCCTGTTTCTCATTGCCTCTTCCAGTTCGAAACTTCGATCAGTCACACTTTTAACGCTCAAACTCACGACTCTTAAGTCTCATACTATCCGTTGCATTACTTCGCTGCCTCCCGAAATCTGTCTTGTTTTGATCAATGTTTTTCTGCTCTGTCCAGGATCAGTACCTACAATGCGCAGCAGCAGTGGCCTCTGGCAGGGTGGTCGCCAACAGCTTGCATGCATTGATTAACGTTCTAAATAAAAACATAAGAACACGAGCTATTATTTCTAAATTCTGACGAGCAAATAGTTTTTTTTTTTCAATTCCCCTTCGATAAGAGTAGAATTTGAGATTACTCGAAATGAAGCCATTGTTCGAGGTTTATTCAGAGATGATGGACAAATCATTCGCTTTAATGGATAAATAGTTCAGAATCAATTATGTATCAGCACAAAACCAACAAACATCACTCCAAACAATCTCTGCTTTGATTAATATTTCATTATCCCCTCGATAGCAGGATTATCCCCCTATCTCAGTGTGAACACTACGAACAAATAACCAATTTTATATAATATCCGTAAATAAATTGAGACGCCAGGACAAGAGACGCCAGGTCGTTCGGTCAGTCGATCCATCTGAAACAATTATCCTCCTCGAACGAAGAATATCATACGAAAAAAAGGACAATATCCCATCATTTTCATGACATCTATCCATTTGACCCACGGGCTATGTGTCATTCCAGTGTGTAACCATAGCACACCAGCCAAAGCAAACCAAACCGCAAATGGATAAAACCAACTTAAGTCTTGTGTTTACAAAACATAGCTACAGTAGGTATACAACCACACTATTGAGTAAAAGTTTGCTTTATTCGGTGATTGCAGGAAGCCTCAAAATACTCATACACGTAAGGCTTATAGGTACTTCCTATACTTACAATCTCTCTACCTATACGACAATCATATTCAATCTATATTTGTGTGTAGGCATGAAAACCATCAATAGCACTGTACACCACATCACACAAAACGCAATTATTGGACCATTTCCCTCCCTAATGGTAGGCCATTTACAATGCCAGCAAAACCTAGAAATTAAGGACACAAATAGGCAATAAATTTTCCTTCGATTAAACCTGATGAAGCACACCCGATTTCAGAAGCCTATAGATTCCTTTGCCACCGCACTTTGTCTCTAACCAAACCATAGTCATATCCCCTGTTGTTTGTTGATGTGATGGACAGTACTTTATTAGGATTTGATTTATCCTGGAGCTGTTATTGAGAAAAATTCCGAAATTCTATACAACCCCGTGGGGAATTTTTTGATTGTTCACTGCCGCCCTGGTCATTTACAACAAAAAAAGTCTACATACTGCGCGAGATGAATGATGGGTGTGTTGAGAAAAAACTAATGTAAACACACCAGCGTTGTTATGATAAAATCAACTAAACTAAAACGAAGTTGCAATAGAACCAGGGGCAATTGTATGCACGAAAAACAATTTCTTCTTTCGGCGAAGTGAGAAAGACAATTTCATAGTTTTTTTTTTTTTTTGTAAAAAAAAGGTAGTAAATTTTTTCTTTACTCGAGAACTTAATCCAACTAGTCTACCAAACTGCAAGGGTAGCACCTTTTCTTTATTTTAAGCTTATAACGAACTATTACCATTGAAAGCAAAGATCAGTGGAATTTTATACAATGAAATCGATACAAAAACACAGGCGTTGGCCTACACTGCCTTTGATAATGATGATAGTTACAGAATCCGGCAACAGTGAAAGCTTACACCAACAAAATTCGTCCCTCGTCAATTAAAAACCGAAGTCAATGCAACAACACAACCAATGGCCTGCACAACACAAATGGAAGGCGAAAGCAAATCTACCAACAACACTGACTTATTACTCCACAACCAGTTAACATCAAAAGGTGTATAAAGCACCCCATGGAATGCACCAAAAAGTAGCCTGGCGATCGCGTAACATACACATTGAACAGTACTCGTGAGGTCATGCAGCTTATAAGGACTTCAGATGACATCACGATCCACAATTAGTATAAGTTGAATAGAGTCAAGTGCTACCCCACTGTCAAATTTGATGGCTCCTGCTGCCTTAGAGCAACCATTAATCCATTCACTTAGTTTCATTTTAGGTATATCAAGATTGAGATGCCCAAAACTAAACGAATGAACCGAGAAGCCAGAGTTCGATTCACAAGAACCCAGACTTGCATCACCAGATCCGACCAAGTACCAGAACTGAGTAAAGTAAAGAACTCACTATCAACGCTCTCCCGAGTCCTTATACTAAAAACCAAGACTTGTCATCAGCCCTAGAAGAGTTCCCGAACCAGAACCAGAAACTAAGAAATGTCCCTATCCCACCAGACCTACCCTGCTCACCGGAATTATGGTCTGAATTAAATATTCAGCTATTATGCGAAATTCTAGAACTTAATTTTAAAAACCTCGGAATAAAATTTATTTCAAAAAAGTTTTGCTGCTTCTTTATCAAACCTTACATTCGACGAACTTACCTCAACCTCTGATAAAAAGCATAAGTAACAGTAAATAAAAATATCATCTTTTATCTTTAACTATCGTAAAATCATCTATCGTCGAATGTATCATCACCTGATTGCTTCATGTAATTTCGCTTTCAGGGATTAGTTATTCGACTATCGTCTTACGAGTTTTGTTAACTTTTGCAGGCCTTTAAACACGTTCTTCTAATATCTAAAACTAATGCGATAGTCGTCTTAGACGTTGCGGAATTAAGGCCAAGGTGTTTGTGAATTCCAAAAAAAAGAACTAAAAAGGCCGACCGGGGAAGGCATCCAGATGAAACGAGAAGGCTGAAAGAAAAGTAGATACCATGCTCAGGATAGCAGAAGTAGTAGTGGAAGTGTACTGGACTTGGAGCATGGTAAAAATCTTATCATCATATCCTATGTAGGTACCACACAAGAGACAATATTTAGCGTGGGATAGCAACACTCAGGGGCGGGATAGCAACATTCTGAATGTAATAGCAGAATTCATAACGGGATAGAAGCATTCAGAACGAAATAGCCAAGGAAAGATTGGTGCTACCAAAAGTTAATTTTTCAACAAAAAATATGTTTGTTCTGTCGAACACCGTAGTTCGTCGAGTACTTGGGTAGGCTCTCATTGTATCCCCCTATTTTGCATTCCCTACCTCCCCCCACCAGCTTATCGTACGGTATCCCGGTGAACACAATGGATATTTGAGATCCTAGTGAGGTGTTACCGCTTTCGGCTGTATCTCCCATCAGACCTTACCTCACTTAACACTCACATTGTTGTCTACTAAGCGGGACGAGAATAACAACTGATAGTACACAAATTTATGTTTGATTTACCTTTTTGCGGCACCCGGGCAGCCTCTGGCTACTGGTCTTGGTCTCTTCCAAAATGAGATGATGAAATGAAATTAAAATGATGAAATTAGTTAATGCGAGTGTTGGCCAACGGTCAAAGAGAAACACTATAATGCTCTGTAAATAATAACTAATAATAACTGACTGTCCAGCTTATAGACAATGTCACCTTGGATGAATTTCACTTTCAGAACTTTCAGCAAAAAGCACTAACCCTTGAAGGAACTACTGCGACACATTTGAGATATCGGTATTTTTGAATGTCCACCAGGACATGGAATATAAATAGAAATAGTACCGGATGAGCTCCTATAGCGAGTCAAATGGCAGCTCTCAGACCCCTGCTGCAATTAATGGCAGTGGATAATCGTGTCAAAAGAGATTCTTAAAGGAACTGACCCCTCCAGGTTGGGGGCTGTGCCTGGGGATTGCTTCTGACCAACTTTTGAAAAATATCTTCTGAAATAACCAAACGGAAGAACAACGGGTGAAGGCTAGTGCAGCAAAGCGAAAAGAACAACAAAAGTTTATTAAAAAAAACAAGGGCTATGACCAAAATTATACATATAATGAAAGCAATTCATGAAATTCTGTGAAAGAAAAGTTAGCAATACGAAACGCACCCGTTTGAGGAAACTGGCACGTCTGCCTGTAACGCTGGTGCTTCGTGGTTCAAACTCCAATAGAAACCAAAAATGTTTTTCCACGGGTATCACCTTTTGAGAGAAATTGGCAAGTTTTCCGATAGAAAATTCATTGCAAAGGAAAAGGGGTTTCTGAATAAACACTTCGGAATCGGCAGAAAATGGCAGGTCCAATCCATTCCCTTCGAAGGCTTGGTTGTGAGAAATCTACCAGGTCCCGGGGTCCCCCGCTCTGTGATAAAACCCTATGTCATATGCATACCAACTAAAAGGTAGAAAGACCATGCCAGAGCGGCTAACCTTGAAATCAAGTTGACCTGCTAGAAACACAGTTCTAGAATCGGAAAAACTGATGAGGATCAGGAAAGATCAGTTCAGACGATTGCTCACCGACGATGAAGTCACAAAAACCACTCTTAGACGGAATACCCCATTCAACTAAGACATCAACTAGAACTCCTAGTGCAGATGGCCTTGGCCCCGAGGTTTTCAAAGCTGCTCGAGATCAGTTGCAGTATACCCTGAAGAGCGGCCGTGGTGCAGTGGTAGAGTGTTCAGTAGGTAGGCCGGATGCGTGGGTTCGAATCCCGCTCTGGGCATCTACTTTTCTTTCAGCCTCCTAGTTTCGCCGCCCTTGAGGTTATATGTGAAATAACTAACACCTTATTTCCACTACTGCAACACAGAAAAAAGGGAAGGCTGCTACCCTGGTAGTACAATGGACAATCAAGTCTGAGTTCTCCAGGTTAGCATATAAGCCTCTTCTTTTATATAAAAAAAAAAAAAAAAAAAATACCCTCAAGGTAGTTTAGAACTTCGTCTATCTAGAGCCTGCTATAAACTGCGAATAAAACAACAGTGCAAAGATCAAGACGAAGCTTATGCTTATCAGGAGCACTCAGACCTAATTTCCGGTCCATTGTATTACTAAAATAGCAGCCATCCCTTTTTTGTGGTGCAGTAGATGGAAGTAAGGTGGTTGTTATTTCACATATAACCTCAAGGGCGGCGCCGGCGGCCTAATGAAACTAGGAGACTGAAAGAAAGGAAGATGCCAAGAGCGGGAATCAAACCCATGCTTCCGGCCTATCTATGAACAGAACACTCTGCTAACTACACTGCAGCCACCTGGGAATTACTCGCCACAAAGACTTCAACAAAAAAAAAAAAAAAAAACGAAAAACAAAGCCTTTTTGCTAGAAATGACGACCTAAGTACCCCCTTATAAGATCCTGGTCATCCAGGTCCTGTTATACCCACACGGCGCGGAAGAATTGACTTAATTTGAAGTGGATGAGGAAACACCTGGTCATTTCTAAATGAAAATACTCGATTTGATCTTGGTAATGCTCGTGGAGACGGTGGCGATAAGTGAGCAAACTGATTCAACCACAAATTGTTGGAGTTTTTCCGCTTCATCGCTACATATAAACTCTGGCGTCAAGCAGGACGCATGCAACAAAACTAATCTGAGATAGGCAAGCAGTTCAACGTGTAACGCAACGAAGCAAATCTGACCCAAACTAGGTCTTACACGGTCGAAGGGCTTGATCTCTCTCAACAGAAAACACATTAGTGCGACGCGACGGCCGCTTTCATAACAGTACACTGTCTTATCGAAAGACTTGCCGCAGGGTTAGGATTTTCGCAGAAGCTATGTGGATGAAGAGGAAAAAGGGGAAAAGAGGGGGAGACTATACCCCATTTTCACTGTCATGCCCCGCATTAGCTAAAAGATATACATAGGTTCATGTTTGTTTTGGGAGAGTAATAAGATCACTAGGGTCAATCTTATTACTCTCCCGCTTCATTGTATGCTCAAAATGTTTGAATTTGGAATTAGAGGCTACACTTGATTCACCGTGGTACCACAATGGGCCCAAGGGGCCTTAGTGTGTCAGCCAATCTGACAGCCACTCAAACCTAACCTAACCTAACCTTTGCCACAAGGGTTGAGCACAGCTAGAATAATACGCATCATAAAACTGTCGATGGTATCATAAGACTACAATGGCTGGGGAATGGAGACCAGACAGACACCAACGCTCACACTTGCACATATTTTGCAGGAAAGTCTCGAAAGGGGAAGACCCCGTCTTTGGTGACGCAAATAGTGGAATGACATCTCTGCCGGCTTAAATCGAAAATGTTTTCAAAAATTGTCAGTTAAGGCTCAGGTTCACTCCTTGCTTTGAACAATCTCAACTTGAGTTAGTATCGGACACCATAAATTTTCTTGTATAACATCACAGGTTTTCTTTCTCTATGAAACAACTTTTGAAGTATTATGCCAAAGAAAATAAAATATCACAGAAGAAAAAAAAAGAATAAATAAAATCAAAACTGTCGATGACCTACAAAAGTGAAAAGAACGGACAAACTTTGAATAGGAAAGTCCATTATTTGTTGGAACATGGTACATTACACGAGAAATGGACGGAAGAAGTCTCTGTATGAAAAGGTGGTACCTTCATGCCACCCCGTAACAGATACCAGAACCAACTTCATGTATACATGTGGACGATGTCATTTCATCATTAAAATGGCAGCAGGCATAACGGACACTTGTTTTGCGCTAGTTGAACACCAAGGGACTGCGAATGCGAGCAAAGGCAAAACTTTTCCCATAAACCAAATGAAAACCTCTATTTTCTGGTCCCGTTTCACAATTTGCATTTATTTTCTGGGCCATGAAACTGGAATGGGCCAACAACTTATATATACTCTTACTCGTATACATGTGAATTTTGACTATCTTTATGTAAATATTTGAATGTGGTTTGTTTTGTGGGACGACTTTGACTACATAGTATACGACAGCTAACGATGAACGAAGACGTGGATGCCCAGAGAATGTGTGTTATATTAGTTTTGTTATAAGGATATTGGAATATATAAATTTTCGGTTTGTCCTGCATGCGACTGACTGTGACACTGTATGACAAATAATTCGGTTCATTAAAAACCGCTTTATCTGCGACGATTAAGTTTGAATTAGTAGCCATAATTTGGTAACACGCAGTATTGACGATACACTCGCTATTAAGAATATAACCTACTGTGTATCAAATTGTAAGCTCATTACAAGGCAATACATTACTATTAAGCTCGTGGGGGATAGCAGCATTTTAGAAAACAATATTTAATACTCAAATTAAGGACTTGTAAGTCCATTTCAACATAATGGCTTGTGCAAATGGATGCTGTTTTTGTTTTTGCTTGTTTTTTTTTTTTAGTACGAACATTTAGGATTTAGGAGCCATTAAATTGTGAATAGTAGGCGCAATATTGTGCTTTGTGGGATTGATAAGGATTTCAGATGCCTTATGCTATTTTATGTTAACAAGCGGTATACATTTTGCTTTGAAATGGGGAGTCTTTTAGCTCGCAGTTGTTACTAAATAGATTTATGGTTTGGAATAAACTGTAAATGGCAGATACAGTTCTTACATCTTTTTTTTACTTGCTATTTTTGGTAGCTTCTCAGAAAAAAAGTCAAGAAAACAATCAAACATGACATTACGACGAAAAGGAAGACATAAGGGGTCTTCCCTGAGGATTTTTTATGGAGAAATTATTTGCTTATAAAATTACAAGACATAGCGTAATAGATGTGATTTATGGTGGATGGGTCACCTATCTCGTTTGACCTAGGTTTTTTATGGGGTCAAGGTTTTCAGAGCTGTCAATTAGAAAACAGCTGTTACAAAGCATGACAAAACATGCGAAACGGACTCGGGCTTATCAATTTTGATGAGGGGCTAAGTCTTGTTGTAAATAGTACACGCTTCACGCATCTCAAAATTCATAAGGGTACATGGCGATCCCCAGATCAATGAACCATCAACCACATTGACCACGTTGCGATCCAAGAGGCCAATTTTGATTCGGACCACTACCTTGTTGAAGTCTAGGTACGAATGACGACTCATGCAAACCAACGCTGTGAAGAGATATGACGTCGGAAAGCTACAATCGCAAGAGATTGCCAGTTGCCATCTCCAATCGAGTGTCCCTCCAACTATCCTTAAATCCCACGCCACAAGCATTAAGCATTGAAGGCCAGTGGTAGCAATGCCAACAAGCAATAAGAACTGCTGCTTTTGAGGTTCTGGATTTCAGTCGGCTCCCAAAACGAAACCCATTTTTCGATGAAGAATGCAGGCAGGCAAATACAGCCAAACAAAAAGGACGACAAATGTTGATGCAAAAGAAAACAAGGGTTGCTTTACATCAGTATAACGAGATTAATAAGGTGAAGATTAGGGAATAACACCGATTTCTAAAAAAGAAAAGGAAGCAGCGTGAGAAGCTGGAGACCAGTTGGAAAGGAGCATGCACCAACTGATCTGCATGATATGGTCGGAAAAATGGCCGATGAATGGAACCTCAGTATCATATGCCCGATACTCAAAAGGAGAGATCCTCACATTTGCGTCAATTATAGAAGAAAAGCTTCCTTAACGTCGCTTATATGATCTTGTCGACTGTAATATGTGAACTTCTGAAACTCCACAACTTGTTAGGCTCTTATCAATATGGTTTTAGACCAGAAAAGTCCACATTAGACCAAATTTTTACAATACGACTGATTTTGGAAAAAATCCGAAAATATAATATTGATATACCACCATCACTTTATCGATTTCAAGGCCGCGTATGACAGTATTTATAGAGACGAGCTGTACAGAGCCATGTCTAGATTTGGCACCCCAGCAAAAATCGTACGTTTACGCAGTAAGACTTTAGTTGATTCACGATCGATCAATGTCGGATATGAACTCACCGAGATTTTTAATGTTGAAACGATTTTAGACAAGGCGAAAAAACTGTCATGCGATTTCCTTAACAGCATACTTGAAAAGATTGTTCAAAACTCAGCTGTAAACAACAGGGGAATAAACTCTCAAAGCTCTGTACAGTTACTAACTAACTAACTAACGCAGACGATATTGATGTAATGGGAATAAGGAAGCGTGATAACATGAGCGCTTTTGTTAGCATTGAAACAGAAGCTGCAGTAATGAGGGCAAAACGAAGTACATGCTGTCATCAAATAAGGCCAGAGAATATCGACGAATTGCATAAAATATCAAAATAGAAAGACAGGGCTTCGAGATAGTACAGGACTTTGTGTACCTAGGATCCGATATAGACACGGTAAACAAAATTGTTGTACCCGTGGCGTGATGGTTAGGATGTCTGCCTTTTAACCAAGAGGGTAACAGAGTCAAAATGTTTTTCTTCTGTATCGCCTTTCGCGTGGAATTGCCAAGTCCTCCGTTAGTAATTCATTGCCATGAAAAGCACTTTCTCGATTAACCGTTCAGAACAAACAGAAAATTGTACGTCCCCTCCATTCCCTCATAAGGCCTGATTGTGAGAAATGCGCTTGGCCTTTGGGCTATTTATTTATTTATTTGAAACAAAATTAGCGCGGAGATCAAACAGAGAATAACTAGTTGCTTCTTTGGGTTGCGATTTTACGAAGGTCATAATCGTCTACCTAAAGGTGTTTCTACTCTTATTATACAAGCGGCGATTAGATAAAATCTATTCGATTGGAATTCGAGTTGGATTAAGGTAATTAAAAAGGCCAAGCAATAGGTATTTTCCTCATAAATTCGGCATTTTCGATCGATATGTTGCTATTGGTGCCATTCGGCACCTATACATATGATGAACTTTAAAAAAGCGTTCGCCAGTCAGCTCATATGAAAGGCTGTTTCAGTAGACAAGAAGTTTGAAGAAATTGAGAGATGCCATATGACAAGAACAAGGTTGGAAGGATTTACCAAATATGTTAGAAGTATCATGTCAGGATGGCTAGCCTTGAACTCAAGCCTGTAATGACCAGCAGAGAACCAAAATGATTGAATATCAGTAGGTAAAAAGTATTAGGAAATTGCACTCCTAGAAACTGCTTAACTATGATATGAGGGTCAGTAAAAATGTTACCCAATTCTCTGTAATTAGTTATTCTCTTTTTTTAATTATTGTATGGCCAAAGTTAATGTACCTTTTATAAAGGATTTCATCTCAAAAAACGGTGAAGTCCATGGTAGCGAGTTTACTGGATTTACTGGATTTTTTAAATGGGTCTCTTATGACTCAATAAACTTCAATGAGATACTCGTATAAATCAACAAGTGTTTGCATTGTCATCACGTTGTGTTTCTATAAACTCTTTAACTTCCGTTGCAGAAGAGGATGTAGGTATATTAACATACCCGCAACACATAAAGCGCATTTTATTCGGTATTCTACGACTCTACCTGCTACAGACCTTCAATGATGAATGATGTAGCTTCATTTCGATGACAGACAGCGCTCATATTGGAATGCAACAAATGAGATTTGTGGAAGGATCTGCTTATGAACATCCAAGCATTTGAATGAGGCAGAATTTGTGGTTACATGAGTAATTATATTAAAGAATATGATTACGAAAATGAATACAACGAGAAAATTCATCTGTTTGCAATGGTTTTCTCTTTTGTTCTTATAAACCGTAATTTGCATTGGTGAATTGCATTCATAAGTCTGTGAGGATATGAGATGACTGGTACCGTTTTCAAGGCCAAAATGAGGAGGATTAAAATGGTATGCTTTCTACTTTTAATTAAAAAATAGTTAATGTTCACATTAAACTCTTAAAAGATGGCGTCCTTCATCGTGCCATCGACATCCACAGAAGCCTTTTTTTCAGGAGACTGTCGAAGGTTTTGGGATCATTATAGACACCCGTGGCGTGATTGTTAGCATGTCTGCCTATTAACCCAGAGGTTCGTGGTTCGAATTCTAACACCGGCAAAAGCAAGTCTTCCTATAGTAAATTCATTGCTATGAAAAGCGCTTTCTGGATTAGCTGTTCAGAACCAGCAGAAAATTGTACAGGTCCGCTTAATTCCTTCACAAGGCATGGTTGTTAGAAATGCGCTAGCCCCTGGGGTTCTCACCCTGTTGCGCCACCCTATATATTTTTTTATTTATTCTAGACAGCAGACTGTCATGGAAACTACAGCTAGAATGCACCTGCAAATAGAGCGACCAGGTCTCTACGGACTTGCTGCAGCATATTACAGGGGCCAAGCCTTAGGCCATGTACGCAACCCAAAAGCGAGAAAAACTTCAGAGGCTGGTAAGCGAACATGTCTGCCTGTAACGTGCTGAGTTCGAGGCTTAGAAATGCCAAAGAGAAAAAAAGTCGGCTATCGACTTTTTCGAGGATTTGGCACACCTGCTTTGAAAAACGACAAAAAAAACGTCTATATAATCTTAATGCGTATTGGACATCATAAAACTAATTACCGGTCTATGAAGCGATCATCTACAAAACCAACAAGATGATTTTACCCATCTCACTGCGGACAGGATTATTAAACAACTACATCAAGGACATGCGTGAGTACTGAGTAGAGTATGACCGCAAATAAATAACGACAAAGAAACCTATATCAAAGAATGCGTTTCATGTCTAGTACAACAAAGAAATCCTGATAGGCAAAGACGTCGTAAAGTTCCCGTTTGAAATCGTGGACACTAGTTTTTTTTTTCTTAAGTAAGCTATTACATATAATAGGTACTTAGGAACAGCTGCTTTGGGTTCCTCAAGTTTGAGCAGCTTCTAGAATCCACATCTGCAAGTTCCATTTTATCGAATTTTAGCATATAATCGATTTAAACTGATTGTAGAAAATGATAATGGCTCATTATTTTCAAATCGGACTTTAAACAATTATTTCGTTAGTGGTTGTTTGAGCACCGAACCAGTTCACTTATCATCCCAATGGTAGCTGACGGCTTAGACTATAACAACTCCGATCCTCACCTAGGAATATAAAACTTCTTGAATAAAGCTAGGGAATCATTGGGAAGTCCGGCATAGAGATTATATGCCAGAAATCTCAGGTCTGACATACGAACATCAGCTTGGAATCTTGTGCCCTAAAATGTCCATCAAAATAGTATAATAGATTAGAGATCACCAGGCAAAGTGTACAAATAAAGGAATGACCAACTATCAGCCTTTACAAGAAGAGGATGGTGTTCTCACCAGAGTTAATGAGCCAGATGCTGGTCAGCAACAAGATAATCAAATAATACATCAGGGGTCTGATGTTCTAAAAGATAACAATGGACGTACCTATATTTGGTCGAAACTCAGCAAATATCAAGGCAAGGCAAACAATTATCAATCGACGCGCTCCAATAGTTTCCCATACACGATCGACTCCAAGGATGAAATGTCCCACTTCGGCAGCAAGCGTTGGCTTACCACTGGAGAAGCTATCCCCAGTTCGGCAGGCAAAGGGTTGTCCAACAGAGCAGACTTTGCGGACATAGAACCTAGCACAGTTGTCCTCAAGAGTACGAAAAAGTGTCACTCCGCACTCCACTTAATATTGAACTGCAACCTCAGCCATCCTTGTCTAAGCCATGTAGCAGCTTCGCTCGTAGAACCACAAGATATAGAAGATTTGCAAGACCCACAGAAATCCTTCTCTGTTGAAATATTGAAAAAGACTCTCAATACCGAATAAAACAACATGCATTCACCTGTCAGATATCACCACGAATCTCACATCAGCCAGTTAAGAGGTTGGATCTAATCGAGATATAGAATAGTTGAAGAATAAAATAAACTAAATATATAAGTTATTTATTCTGTTTTATTAGGTCTGTTCGTTGAAGCCCTGGGGTTGCCCTAGGGTCACCACAAAGCGTTTTTTGAGAAACCTAAATTCGCCCTGAATGTCAAATTGAGTGTTTTTTGAGCCATAGGTTTGCCATAGGTTTTCCCCCAACTCGCCCTAGCTTTTTGCTGTGGCGATTTGAGGGCTGTCAAATGGCATGTATTTTTTTTTTTTTAATGACAGGGATGTGTGGTGATTTGTGGGTTAGCGTTTTTTGAGGACTGGAAAACCCAGTGGTCTGTTCTTTTATTCTTGGATGTTACGCGATGTAACATCGGGTAACATTATGTCGTTCCTGAATGCAAAAAAGTTACGAAATGTAACATCGAGTCGTTCCTAAATGCAATGTTGAACTGTCAGAATGTTACGTTTCGTAACTTTTTCCAACTCATCTCTGGGACTTGAGTTTCGATGTTGATCTGTCAAACCCCTCTAGAATTGTTGTTGCTCAGATTTGTTTTGGTTTTTTTTTCTCATTAATCTTTCAAAATTCTGTAAGCAGTTATTGATTTTGAAATTACGTGAATTTTTGCAAAGGTAGGCAGTTCTTTTAAAGAAAATCAAAAAAAAAAAAAGAAAAAGCGCAAAAACTGCTTTTGCCGAGTACCAAAATACTCATTATATACAATATATGTACCGCAAAAGAGGGGTATCTGAAACATCGCCTGAAGTAGAATCCAACAACAAAAGATTCACTATGACGCACGTCGCCGGTGATGTAGGAAAGCTTTCAATCCCCGATCTAAAACAAATCTTTAATGACTGTCTAACCGAGAAAATTAAAGACATTGCTACAAAAGCCGACATTGCAGCATTGTCAACAGAAATTAACGCACTAAAACAGACAAACACCCAACTCACTGAAAAACTGGCACAAATGACGACTTTGCAACACAAACTTGCAGAGGACTGCTGAAATTTACAGATACTGATGTGTTACCAGTTAAAAAATCTCGAGAAATAATTAACATCCAAAAAAAACGAGGAACTGTCATTTTAGAGCTCCAATCGGGAGAAATTGCAGATCGCATCATATCTGAAACGAGCAAACTAAAAAACACTGGAATTAGTATCAACCGCGAACAGTCACTCATGTATCGGAAAAAACGACAAACACTTTATTCTATTAAAACAAAATTACTTGAAGTAAACCCGGCGGCAAAAATAATTATAAAAGGCGATAGACTACAAATTGATCAACACATGTTTGTTTACAAGTTATCTCAAGGATTAATTGTCAAAACTGTCAACGAAATGACATTTTTAAAGCAGATGTTTGGTGAAGACGTTTTGAAGTTTTTTGACTGCAGCGGGGGACTGAAGGTTCTTACAACTAATGCTGTCAGTGGATCAAGCTCTCATGCATCATCATCGCCATCTATGTGGCAAATACAAAACAACACTCAACATCGAACACAATAGGGTGCACCTGCCGTCTGCCAAAAAAAAGTAAATAAAGTAACTAATCTTAAAATATTATCTTATAACATTACTGGTCTTAAAAGTAAATTATTGCTACCAGATTTTTTTAAATTTATAGTAGAATTTGATATAATCATTTTATTAGAAACATTTGTTGAACAAGGAAATGAACACAATTTTAATAAGTATTTTAGCGGCTTTAAATTAAATTGGATTCCAGCCACTAGAAGTAATGTAATGGGAAGAGCGAGTGGAGGTATTCTATGTGGTATTAAAACAAACACTGTTGGTAGTTTTGTTGAATTTAAAAGTATTGAAAACAGGGTGTTTATACAAATTAGTAATTTTTCCAAGTTCTTTATTGTTCCACTTTATTTAAATTGTAATAACTGGCAGAATGATTTTGATTACTTATATAATTTAATGAATACCAGCTCTTTTGCAAACATAATGCTAATTGGAGACCTCAATGCTCGAATTGGTGAATACCAAAATCCCTTTTCTCATCATACAGAATCACAAACGGCTTTTAAAATGAAGAGAAATTCGAAAGATGTTACAGTTAACTCAAAGGGCAGAACTTTGATGGATCTGTTCGAAAATTTTGGTTTATTTGTGCTAAATGGAGTCTCTAAAGGTGATGAAAAAGGCGAACTCACATTTATAAGTGGTCAAGGACAATCAGTCATTGACTTATGTGCTGTGTCTGGTCTATGGATCAAAACAGCAGTTGACTTCGAAGTGCTTGCAGCTACATTTTCTGCGCATCAACCAATTGCAGTAAAGGTCTGTTTCGAAAATACAATGCTTCAAAGACCCGCATTTAATTTACAAAAATTAAAATGGATAGAGAATAAATGCCTACTTTACCAACATCGTCTTAATAGTAATATTAACAGCCTACCATTGATACAATCATCAAGCTCAATAGATGAGATCGCAGAAAGTATAATGAGCACCATAAAGACCTCAGCCTCATATGCACTCATCAAAAACCAAAAAGCTGAACCAGTAAATAGATGGTTTGATAATGACTGTAAGCGGCTTCGAAAGAAATCATTTCTGTTCTTAAAGCTTTTCAGATCTACCAATGCTGTTTTCTTCAAAACCCAGTATCTGTTATGTAATACGCAATACAAACAACTTTGCTCAACAAAAAAAATCGATTATCTGAAACTTGTAGCTCAAAAACTTACTTCTTGCAAGGACTCGAAGGCATTTTGGAACAAAGTGAGGGAACTAGGGGGACGCGACCAAAAAACTGCAAGCAATAATGCTATAGGAGAAGAAAGTCTTGCAGATCATTTCAAAATGCTGTTAGCAACTAATGATACCAACTTTTTGCAGTTTAGCTATGCGCAACCTCACATCTGTGTAGACGAACTAGACGGCCCAATCTCAATGAACGAACTTCACACAGTTTTGGATAAGATTAAAAATAACAAGGCACCAGGTATCGACGAGATCCCGGCAGAGTTTTATAAGTTCGCTACGTTACAGTTCAAAAACTACCTAGTAAACTTCTTCAACACAATTTATGACGATGCCTCCGTACCGCTCTGTTTCAATAAAGCGATTATCCATGCCATTTTTAAGAAAGGGGATGCAAGCCTAGCTGAGAATTATAGGGGCATATCAATTCTTAACTCTATGCGAAAAATTTTCAGCTCAATTCTCTATGAGAGACTTACCAAATGGATTGAGGCAACAAACCGCTTAAGTATCTTTCAAGCAGGGTTTCGGTCCGGATTCTCTACGGTAGATCATATTTTTGCGCTCTCTAGTATTGCTTCAAAGTATTTAGAGAAATCTAAGAGACTTTACGTTTGTTTCGTGGATTTTAAAGCCGCTTTTGACACAGTAAACAGGCAAGCATTGATTTACAAACTATCATCTCTTGGTGTCTCTAGAAAATTTCTTCTATTGTACTCCAAGTTTCTGGATTCAACAAATGCAGCAGTGTGGAATGTAAGCAACTTATCGGAATGGTTTGGGACGTCATCAGGTGTGCCTCAAGGATGTATTCTCAGCCCAATTTTGTTTGCCCTATATATAGATGCTGTAACTGACATTCTGCCTGGAGGTGTATTATTTGCGGGCCACTTAGTCAAAGTCTTACTGTATGCTGATGACCTGGTTCTGATAGCTGATAATCCATTCGCTCTGCAACTGCAAATTAATAGACTACAGAACTACTGCGAAACTTGGGGCTTAAAAATCAATACCAATAAAACAAAGGCTATGATTTTTGAATCTAGACAACGAAGAAGGCTACCGGAGGAATCATGGACCATCAATAATGAGTGCATCGAGGTAGTAAAGGAATTCAAGTACCTGGGAGTTTTATTAACATATAACCTTAACTGGAGCAAACACGCAAAAGAAAAAAGTAGGGAAGCCAAACTAGCCATAAATCTGATGTGGCCAACGTTTTTTAGTAACAGAAACATTGATGTAGCATCAAAGTACCGGGTATTTAAAGCAACAGTGAATACTTGTATGTGTTATGGGGTGCAAGCATTTGGATATGCACAACATGAGGAATTCGAAAGTATCCAAAGGTTCTTTTTAAAACGACTATTCCGATTACCTGACGCAACACCAACGTATGCCTTACATGTGGAGTCAGGTCTAGCACCGATTTACATTCAAAATCTTAAATCGCATGCGAACTATTTGAATAGGTACAGTTGTGAATAGAGAAAACGGACTACATAAGTCAATATTGTTAAGACAGCTTCGAAGAAACGCTACACCTTTCAAAGAATGGAACCTCCTTGCCGCGGCACAAAATGTAACTCTTTCCCTAACAGATAATAACGTTATAGAATGGCAAAGACTACTGGATGATGTAATTGCAAAAACTGATAATGCGATATATCTGCAGCATCTAGAAAGGGCATCCTCTTCAGAAAGTAGAAACCTGTACCGGAAACTGAATCATCAATTGCCATCCGATATAAATTATTTTTGTAAAGAACTGACTGCAGAAGCTATCGGCATCATTTTTAGAGCCAGAGTGGAAATCCTGAATCTAAACTTCGTGCCTTATAGATCCGATCTTTCACAAACCTGCACCCTTTGCAATCTAAGGGAACTTGAAGGAACTCACCATTTTATAGCAGCTTGTCCAATATTGCAAGAAATTCGGCGATTATACTTCCAAACAAGTTTTTTGTCTTTGAACGAGCTTATTGATATTCTCAACGGATCAATTGGTTGGATCAAGCTCTATAAATTCTGTAAACATGCATTGTTATATCGCAATAGCTTTTGAATCTTGGAAAACATTCTGACAGTTAGAATATTAAAAATATTATTGTTTTTTTTTTCTCAAATCTTTGTGTTTCAAATCACGTGAAAATTGTATAGAATTTACGTCGCAAATCATTAAAATTGCTTGCTTTTAAATCTAACGAAATTGCTAAAAAGTTTAATATCTTTCAAATCTTTGTGTTTCAAATCACGTGAAAATTGTATAATTTTTTATGTAGCAAATCAGTAAAATTGCTTAAAATTTTCTGTTTACTTTAAAGAATGGTCTAAAGTCGAAGATGAGCATAAAACAAATTGTAAAAAAAAAAAAAAAATATGAAAAAACTATTTAGAACTTTCACATTATATATGAATGTAGTTAAGTTTAAAAAATGTCTATCAGGCAGACGGCAGCATAGCCATGTCCTTATATTCTTAGTACTAATGGAATGTAAAATTTGAATATTGTAATAAAGAATTTTATCTATCTATCTATCTATCTATTGATTTTCAATCTTGTTCATTTCAGATTTCTTTTTTCTTCATCAAAAACGAGTTTCTTTAAGCTGGTTTTATATTTTAAGAAATACTTTATTCATATTTTTGACAGACCAACAAAGTGTAACATCGAGTCGTTCCAAAATGCAATCATGATTTTGTAACAAAGTCAAACATAAACAACAACAACGATGATTTTGACACTACAGCATCGCGTAACATCGAAGCTATTTAGGAACGCACCACAGGTTTTTTTGACAACTCATAGGGTTGTCAAGAAAACCTGGGTCAACCCTAGGGAAAGTTCAACGAACAGACCTATTAAATGTTACACTAACTAAGTATCGAATCCGCATGAATTTTCCATAGCTTTGTTGCCCTTTTTTTTTTATTTATTTAGTCATTCAAGGACTTCTACTATTTAAACAATTTATACATATATTTATAAATGAAAGCAAGTTTTGCAAGCCAACATCTCTTCCTAATCTTGTCTCCAAACCCTAGACGATGATATTTGTATGTTAATATTGGCGTGTACAACTTTAATCTCAACTTCTTCACAGTCATTCCCTCTAGAGAAGACTAGGAGGATGCAAAACCCCTTTCATCGAAGCAAGATAATGGACTAGTTTACTGATGGTTTAAAAATGGAAACTGGCACATATGTTACAGCATTTTCAATAACTCATCTAAAACGAGTAAGCACACTGGCCCAGGAGAGAATTATGTTTAATTCCAAACTGGCAAAGAAAAACTCTGTTATCCTCTATTGAGCTCCAGCATAATCAGTTTTAGTAATTCATCGGAGCCCTGGAAGGTTTCTGTAGTGAAAAATAAAACCAATTATAACCCAATAGCATCCTGTTGGGAGAATCCAAACCAAATTTTTACCTTTACAAAACTATCTATATCAGAACGTGCTCTTGAAACATCAATTTTCCAATTGAACCTCACCAGGAATACTCTCAAAACTTAGACCAGACTAAAGCATAAACAGGAAATGAGGTTTAAGCAGCAGTTTCTATTTGGAGACTATGTCCTGAAAGTGAGGAAACATCTCTCCATATCATAACAGAATCTCTTGCACTTTCCCGCTTTAAGCACGGGTCACACACGGCTGCTGCCAGCGGCGAATTGAGTAGCTTTGTGTGATCAGCTTTGTGTGACCACAAAATTCGCAACCAGCCCTGGCAGCCGGCGAGTGTTTGGCAGCGGCTGGCGAAGTTGAACATGTTCAACTTTTGGTAGCAAGCAGCGGCGGCTGGCAGCTAGTAGCGCAATCTGACCACATCGGCTGGTAAGTAGCAGCGAATAGATTTGACATTTTTGGTCATTTCAAATCACAAATCATTTGTAAACGGGAGCGTACGCGTAGTTTAGTTTAAAAAATTTAATTTTAAATAATTTTAATTAATAAAAATGCAAGAAAGCATATGTGGCATGTTGAAAATAGAGTTGTCGTTGCAATAATGAGTTTCTTTGTTGAAATGTTTATGTGTAGCGTATGAATGTCCCAATCTTAGCCTGATTAATATTTTTTGTTTTTTAGTGGAAACATCATTGGGATAAATGGTTTTTAAGCCATTGATGCTGTTAATACACTCCAAGAGGCCTTTAATACGATATTGAAATTTATTGGTCTGGGGGCTGGTGGGGGCACGCATACACTCCTATACTCTGGTATGCTGTTTTAAAATTTTGTTTTGGTAATTTACTTTATTCAGCATTTTTATTTTGCTTTGACAATAGACACGTTCAGAGGCGGGGCAGAGATTCTGGTAAGAGCCAAACTAGCACTTTCTGAAGGAGTGACTATGCAATTGACCGTAAGGACTACAGACTCCAACCTAGCAGAGCTTATAACTTATAGGATAAAACTTTTAGGAGCTTTTTAAGCGCACCGCTGGAGCTTCACTGTTAATTTTCCGACGTTAGTTTATTTTTTTTTTTAATACAAGCAACACATATTTGTATGTAAACATTCAATAAGTATAAATAGAGCATTTGCAAGGAATGCATGAGAGCATTGATTTATTTTTTAAATAAAATCATTGGATTCATTTTTATGTAGTGCATTATAAAAAATAGTTATTCTGTATTACGAATAAAAACAAAACCAAGCAAATCATTTGTATTTTAACGTTGCCAGTTATAAGTGATAAGGCTAAACAGAAATGGAAGAGTCAATGGATCAATTTTCTTTTCTTTGTTGGAGACCAAATCCATTCGAACCATAAAGGTAAAGAAAATAAAAACAATGTCTGAGTCAAAATTTTTTTTTCCTATGCCTATTTAAAGCCAAGGCAAGACAAGAGGAAAAATTGTTATCGTATAGAAACCTAACATCGTGTTTAAATAAAACAACTCATAAGCCATGAAGCGGAAGTATTTTAAAATTAAACTTTTTTTACAGAATTTTAGGCTGTTGTTCGCATCAGTTTTAGGTCGCTGATTTAAAATCTTCCACGCAATCGACAATCGAACCACGAACCTCTGGGTTAACACACAAACAAACATCACACCCCTTGTACAATATGTACAGTTGTACATCCATTTGCCATCCACGGTTTGTGGTCATTTTTTGTACTAGTTACACTCAACTTTTATAAAACCAATCATTTTCTTAAGTCATTTTTTCAATGTACAAAGATTATTTTATTCCAAATACCGTAACACAGAATCGTTTATATCAATGGGTCATTTTCAACTTCTTGATTCTTTTTATTTTTTTGGTAGCTTTGTATATATTTTTGCCCATATGCTTTATCACTTTATCACTTCATTGCATTGTCCTTTTGGTCCAAAAATTCCAACAAACAGTATCTTATTGCCTGCCTTGGAGGTCGGAACCATCCATAATAAAGTTTAAGCCATCACTGCGATATGTTACCTTAGATGCATCAGACTTGAATACAGGTACTGAAAAAGATAGGAAAAGAATGTTAGTTTGTACGTAATTGAGATTTTTAAAATACAATTCAAACTATTACCTTGGGCTATTGTGTCCGATTCGTTTTCTCCAGAAATAACGACAATCATATACGGTGACCTAGGTAGTGTTATGTACTGTATTGCAATTAATATGAACTCGATACAATCCAGGTTGATTTAAGTTGAATGTAACTTCTAAGCGTTGTGGATCAATTATTCGTAGTGGAATATAAGTTAACACACCTGATGGATTTTCCAGCTAAAAACAAAATACCAATTACCATAGGATTCAAACGAACTGAGTATAAATATTTTAATAAACCTTGAGTTCAAGTCTCTTTTTTGGGAGTTATTTCATTGCAGCTGCTTTTGCTATTTGATGAGGGTATCTCTTCTTCTTTGTCGTTGCATAGAAGAGATTCACTAACTGCTGGTGGACCGTTTTTTTTTTCTGCTTCCGCACTAGGTTTCTGTTTGCTAAATCAATTATCAATAGTTGTTCGATGGCTTTTAGAAGAAAATCAGTAGAAAAAGTCTATTCTAAACAGCAAATTGAAATTGAAGAATGGCCAATGGCAGCTGCTGTCAATCGGTTAGCTGTCAGTGTGTGATTTGACGACTGGCTAGCAGCTAAGTGTGACCGCACTGCCAGCCGCTGCTGGCTGCTGCTACTGCCAGCCGCTGGTAAGAAGCCGCTGGCAGCAGCCGTGTGTGACCCGTGCTTTAGGAAGCGAATACTTGGTTATGCGATCATCCTGCTAGATAAACTCAAACTCATCCAACCACAGAGGATCATATAATTTCGGTCCGATTCAGGAGCAGAACTGGTTGTTGACACAATGGGCTTCAACTAGACACCTTACTGCATAAGCTGAACTCACCACAGAATTCAATCTAATCTAGTCTACATGTAATCGTCAGTAAAAACAGATATTACACTTACCAATCGCTTGTCTTACACTTCCTCACACACTGTTGTTTCTTGGTTGAATGAATAGTAGATGAGTAGTAGGTCTACCGTCATGGGAAATTTGATCTGAAAATATTTTTTTAGGGTTTTGAAACTTGGTTCTATTTCCTTTGGGTGTTCTGACAAATATCTCTGAACCAAACTTGGTGTCAAAGTTTAATATGAATTCTCTAACCTCAACTTTGTTTCAGTCATCCACGTACATACACCTCCACCATACGAGTATATTCGCCACAATAACAAGGACTGTTCATAAAGAACGCTGGACAAATCTTCAAAATTCTAAACAATTTTCTAAAAATAAAACAAGCAAGACTCAACTAGGTTTTTGGAAAAAAAATTGCTTCCTTACAGAGTTTCAACACCAAACTTGGTTACATAAGAACGATGCACTGATGCATCATCGCAAGAAGTGGCAAGCTGAATCCAAGCGCAGGAAATTCTACCCACTCAGAATTTACCTCTTCCGATACAACGTCTGTGCCGCACTCTTGACTGTCATCGATATCCATCTTGAGGTGAAAGTTTATTTATAAACTTTTTGCTGTGTCTATCCTTGTTTGCTTCAGTTTTATTGACTTGAAGAGACTCTTTTAAGACCAAAATAAGTTGTTCGAGGAACTTTAAACTTTACGATCAGATACGATGTCCTTCAACGTAGATTGGGCTTTGCTTTTTAAGCTGTTTTTTCTTATTTTATATTTTTTACCTCTAGGCATTCTGGCTACGGTGTAACGTGAGTTTTCTGGTTATGGTTTCTTTGTTTTTTTCGTATACTTTTTGATTTATTTTTTCGAGTTATTCGATGAACGAAATGATTTGAAACATTTGGGTAACTTGATTAAAACGAGATTACTTTTCAGTAAGTAGTCAGTGGAAGTAATAAATTTAAGAACAGGTAAGTATATATAGACTTGAAAAGTGAGTACTGTGCGCGAGTAGAAATAGGAATTGGGAACAGTTCAGACTGAAGTTTCTGGTTGGTGGTCCTCTGCTGGCTGAAAGTCGGTGTTGCGTGTTTTATAGCATATTGTTCCAGGGGGATAGATTAGATAAGATAAAGTTAAAGGTGGTTTGAGCTTGTAGTGGTTTAGGCACTTCGGTGTCAAGTTGAATTCTTTTATGCAAAACTATGGGTCGTTTCAGAGCTGTACTTTTGCTCCTGAGTTCAGCCAGAAGCTAATTGCCCCCATTTAAAAGGCGCACCGTAATAATTTCGGGCCTTGAAAGCCTAAAAGGAAGTATCTAAGACGCCATCGAAGTGAATGTTTTGCTACAAAAAGTGTTACTTTTATGTATCTGTTGCAAAGAATTCATTACGAAGGCGTTCTTAGCCCTATCTTTTTGGCATTCGTAGTCGGAAATTGCTACGACGGGGCTTTTGATAGGAGTGAATGATTCTTTGTGTTGGATGGGTTTGCGTTTATCCAGAAAAGCCGAAGTTCACACTATACAATTAATTGGACAGAGTTCGATTGACAGATGTTGGATGGGCGGATGTATTTTGCGTTCAGACATGTCAAAATTATCGTTCAACCTTATGTATAAAATATTTGAAAACCATCCAACAAGTTGGCCAAGCGGTCGTCTGAGCGTTCACCGTTCACATTATCCAACATTGGTCGTTCAACCCAAATTCTGTCCAACTAATTATACATTCTGAACTCCGCTAATGAAGATCTTGTAATCAAATATCCCCTCCCTAAGTCGTATAAGTGCTTGACATTATGTTGTGATATGGAGAGATGTTCTTAGAAAAAAAAAAAACTTCCCTGAGAGTGAATTCAGGGAAGTTTTTTTTCTAAGAAAAGTGGCCAATTAGTAGTCCGGCCTAAGTTTTGAGGGTTATCCTGTGGAGGTTTAATAGAAAAATTGATGTTTTTATTGCATATTCTGGGACAGAAGATTTGGAAAGGTTTGGCCAGAGGAGTTAAGCCAAGCTTTGTGGGAGTATTCCAATAGAATGTTATAGGCTGTGTATCTGAAATGCTTTTGCTTGCACCAAAGAAAGGTTGAGCGCCGACAAATTGCTTACAGGCAAGGTCCTTGCTAGCTTGTCTGCAATCTCGTTACTCTCATATTTCTTGTATGCTGGAATCGAATGGAAGATATAACAGAGTTTTTTTTCGAGTTAGGAAATTAACATTATTGCCTCCTGGACTAGCTTGGGTTTTATGAGTGGGGAGCTCAGGGATTTTTAATCAGTTCAGCTGACTGAGAAAATGAGAATTATTTTGAGTTTTGTATTCAATGAGCTGATAATTCTCGTTCATTGATTGATGGCATGAGACTTCAGGCTGATTTGCAAAGCTAACTGAAAAGTACGCTTAAGAAGAGTATCGGAAAAGTAACAGAACCTATGAAATAGTTTCCGTTGTTAAACCGTTAGTATAGGTACTACACCATATTTTGCTTTGAAGGGTGAAGTTTTTGTATACTTGCAGTATTCCCAAAAGGGCATGACTTTGGGGAAAATTTAGATAGAAAATTACTGCAGGCATAGTAGTAGGCACCTACCTTCGAGTATCTAAAAACATACTAATGCCGCTTTCCATTGGACGAAAAAAAAAGTTCAGGTTGATCCCGGATTTCATATGAGTGCTTCCCCGAGTGAAACCAGTAGAAAGCGATATAAGTTTTTCAAATCTTGATGAAAGAGACGGTAACCTTCCATAGTCTTGTTTCAATTATATTAAAGGTAGATTGCAGTTCCTCGAATGATTAAATAAATGAATAGAACTGCGCATCAAAGACATGGAAAACTCCGAGACTAATGTATTTCCAGGATCTACAGTTTTTTTGCCGGTTCCGAACAAGTGCCTGTCCGAGAATGTATCTTAGAGCAATGCAGCTAGTAATGCATGTCGATGCTAGCCTTTGAAGTTTCCCTTGCTGAAAGATTTTTGTTAAAAATAATAGGGTACAACAAAGTTTAGCGCATTTTTCACAGCCATTGCCCAGTGAGGGAATGAAAGGGACCTACAATTATTTGCCAATACCGAACGGCGAATGGAGAAAACGTTTTTCATGGCAAGGACTTGCCAATTTTTAACGAAGGGTGATACCAGTGATAGAATATTTTTGTTCCTGTTGCGAACCAAAAACTCCCCGCTGAACAGGCAGTTGTGTTTCGCCACCATGCTGCATCTGCATACGTTCCTGTTGGTCTGACAACCAGCGCGTGGAGGTCGTACATCATTTTAAGTTTCAGTTAGCAGTTTTTCAAGCATAAGCTACTGCAAGTCAATGGAGACCTATGGTCGCTGTACTGGAGATGGGTTCTAGAGAGGAGCTCTACAATAGTTTGCCATCCAGGGTAACCCCAAGGTCTTTTTATTTATATAGAAAATGGTATCATTTCCCCATCTAGAAGTATGAGGCTAATAGGAGATCTTATTTTCTTCTATCTGTGAACGGGACAATTAGCTGTCTTAACACATTGACTGCCATGGCCATCATATTTGATAGCCAGTTATGTTTTCAGTGGTGCCGTGGCTATCAAGGTATGCTTTCATAAAATGATAGGAGTACCAAAAATGGTAGCTACTAGGGAGAAATCTCCATACAAATTGATAACTCTGACACCCTGTGATGTGCTAGGTAAACTTGGTTTGAGCAAACTGAATATCACATAAAATAGCAATGGCCTCCTACGGAAAGATAGAAGTCTAACTTATTGTGCTGTGCCATGGCTATCATATTTGATTGCCAGGCAAAAATCCCTCACAAGGTTTCCCAGGACAACACAAACATAAAAATTCATATCAAAATATATATTCATATAGTAAAAAATTTGAATATAGCAAAAAACGTTGTTGGCACCCAGTGAAACATACTGAAAATTGGCGTGGCAGTCAACGTGTTTAGAGGGTTGATACAGACACCTTTATCTGAGGACCAGCTTTGGCACTGTGTTTGGAATTGACTTGAACGTTAATTAAATTATTCTTTCTGATGAGCGTTGTATGACGACAGTTAGATCCTCTGCGAAGCCCAATGTTGTAAGTAATCGTAGTACATCGAGATTGTCTGGCAAAACCCTTGGTATTGACGCAGAACTTTCCAGTCTTTTATTTGACGAACTTGGTTCTCGGTACTTATACGGTTCAGAACTTCTTTTGCACTTGACCTGGGAGACATGCGGTATAGCTACACAGTCGTTTATCTCTTAAAAACATCTGCAGCTGGAAAGACTCTCAAGATGAAGTGAGGCTTATTGTTTTCGCGAAGTAATCTGTTGTCAGGACATAATAGGCCCCTTCGCTGTAGGATTCCATGGTTTGGGAAGAATGCAAGTACATATTCGTAGATTTGAAGGTGTTGACATCATAAATTTCTACTCCTGTTTTTTGCACCTTTTCATGGTCGCTATTTGGGTTATATGCGAAGATTATACCAACTGTCAACATATTTCCTGCAACCTCATTCAAGGGTACTTTGCTTTTAGCTTTTTGGTTCGGTTCAAAGACCTCGTGTCTGGACCATCTCCTCTTTTAAAGTGTCGAAGGTATTCAATTATCAAGTACAAGTGCAAGTCAATAGCCAAATACAGACATCAGGGTTATCGCATCGGTGTATCTCGGGTCCGAGGTCAGTCCTCTTCTGCTCTGCTTCTTACTAACGGGTTAGGATGGTTGGTCAAGTTTTCCAGAAGACGTATACCAGATTGTACAATATATTTCTCGTTTTTCGTCAGAAAGGTTGATGCAGATGTCATGGCAGTTTGTGGCTTATCGCGAACGTCCTCGTCCTTGTGGTGGTAATCGTATGCAAGTTATCTCGATCTTTGCGTATTCAATTTAGATTCCTCATCGTTAGTAGTACTCGAAGTACTCTCTTATGTGGGCATAGGTCAAACAATCATTCACAAAGAAAAGGTTGTTGCCATTTTCTGGTTGAGATTAGAGCAATGTGTAGATGTTATACAGGAAAGGTCCTAGCAGCGATAGTTGAAAAACCCCTGCTCGGGTGGGCATACCACACCACTTAGTCTTGCCTTAGTACTTACTCTTGTCTTGTCTTTAATTTGCCTTATTACACAATCTCCACATAATGCATGTGAGTTCTATGGCCGTGAGTGAAATATATACTGTGTGACATCAGTTAGCGTATTCGATGGCGGCATTGATTCGTGACCATTGCAAACGGAAGCTTCGATTTTTAATGATTCTGTTTATGAAATAAATCGCAAAGTGGAAAATATGAAAGGAATGAAATACCCGACAATGTTCCTTATGAACGCCAAACAAAGAATTCCTAGCTTTATCTTGAGTTGACAACCATAACTCAATTTTTTTCTTATTAAAATCCAATTTGTATGCTTTATACATTTCATGCGAAGCCTCAATGAGGATAGGTCAACTCTCGTCAATCTGACAAAGGAGAGTTCTTATTAAAAGTAATTATAATGTACGGAGAAATCAATTCTATTAAATTGATTGTGCCTACCGAAAACTCCATCATGCTTTCAAATAGAACCTCCCCAATCTTACCAAGTTTTACTAATTTAAGGAACTGCCTCAAGCCTTAAATCACAGATTTCACTATAAAAATTAATTATTCCCCTTCATGGAAAAAGGCACATCCTTTAAATCATCCCTACGCAATATTCTTTTTATTATCACCCAAAAAAGTCACACAAAAGGATGAGTGTTTACCAGCACGACATGGTAAATTCAATCCCACAAATAATCCTGTGTATCGAGATTGCCCAGAAATTTAATTTTTAATCTCGAAGATTTAAAAGCGATTTAAGTGGCTCAGCTTGAATCACAACAAAGTATTCGATGGAAACACAGGACTTCTTGCAAAAAATCAATTTCAAAACCCATTAACTGGAAAAAAAAATAAACAACCCCCACCCAAACGACATCAATTTACATGATGAATTGAAGAGTAATTCTCGTACTTGAAAACCTTCAGCAAAGAATGGCATTACCTTGATTCACTTCGCGTTCTCTCTTCTTTATACCTCTATACACATTTTTCACATAGACATTTCTATTTCTCTATTATTGCAAAGAAACAGAAGAAAACACAACAACGAAGACTATCAAACGAATATAATTTAAGTGTCCTTGGCTTGGAAACATCCCAACATCTTCTGGAAGATTTATACAGCCCCTTCAACTTCTTGACTTACAACACTTTCCAACTATACTACATTTTGGAGATACCAAACTAAAGCCTGTGAATTGTGTTTAGACTTGTTTCCTCTCCATTCCACATCATAAATACCACACATATACAACATGCATATAGGTATGTAGCGACAAAGAAAAACAATATTCAACACCCACAAGAAAGGATGTCAGAGTTTGTCTCAACTTCCGGTTGTTTGAACAGTGTATCCGTTTCACTTAATACAAGTTATGACGTGTTAAAGTTTGCTGTAACCAAAATCGTTTGTCTTTCCATTAACGTCTTCACACCTCCTTTACCCTCTGACCCTTTCCTCTCCCTCGTCATTTCAAAAAGGGAAGTCCGAAAACAAATTTCCTGTCGAAAAGTCTTGTTATCCCACCGGCTGTGTTAACTTTGCTAAGCCACAGCGCAGTCAGGTGGGCATGGGCATAGGAAAGATGTTACACGTCCCATTTGGAAATTATAAAATAAAAATCCAAAACCACTGATAGCATGGTTCCTATATAATCCCACAACAACTTCTGCATTGGGTAAGGTTAGTTGTTAACCCACTTATAGCTTTGGTTCTCATAATGTAAACCAATTTCACCTCGCGTTTAAAAAGGATATTTCTCTGCCTGCTGTGTTTTTGTGGCAGTTGTAGATTCAAAAATGTTTCGCTTCATCACGTAACAGCACTGATATCTGATACCCATTGAACCATAATACGAACTGTTTGCGTAGAGAAAAACGTTTCTTCCTTGTATTCGTACGTGCAGGACGACTTCTCCCCCTGACAGATGTCGTTTCTTGGTAATTGCACCATGAAAACCGTGCAATCGAATGGTAAGTTTGAAAACATTCTAATTTTTTTCTGTTTATTTTCACCGACGAAAATCGTGCTGGACTCGTTTAGCAACTGGAAGCTCCTTCGTCCGAATGTAGTTGAACGCTTTCCTCCTTGGGGAGGACATGCGCACCTAGTCGACAAAGACAACTCGATTTTCATCGAATGAAAGGATATTTTGTGTTGTAAGCTTTCACCACCAGCTGGGGAATCTCCAAATGGACCACCCAAACATGCCTCGCCTTGCGGGTTTAGTCGTTGGTTAGCATCCTTAACAGTTATCGCTAACTGGCTCATAAAAAACCCGAAATACGTGTGTGAAAGTGCATTCCATTTTACGTGAGTTTCGGCCTCTTGGATTTTACGTAAACGAAGTAAGCATATGCCGCTTTTCGTTTGTTGAATAAAAAATTAGATAAACCGCCTGTGGAAAAGAACCACGGACTGGTAAACCATCAACACTCCCTTCAAATGTCTGCCACCTAAATAATGCTAAAAGAGTAATTTTTTAATTAGTCCTTGCAGTGTACAGCGAGTTCTACAACATTGTGATTGTGCTACAGTGCGTGGTTTAACTTTCTACGCTTTTTTTTGTTTCAAGAGCACGAGGAATACAGTGTGGTTGATTGTTTCGTGTCCTAGTTCTGTGCATAAAGGATCGTCTCATAATAAAATTTTGCTATTCAAATTGTTCATTGGGCGCGATAGTTAAATGTGACATCGTGGATCTGGTGTTTAGTGTTTACATTCATTTTTCCCCCTTTCTTAGCACACACCTCGCTGTACCTAATTCGGTTGCCCTAGTTTGTGTGGTGTAACAACCAATTCGTGAGTAATTTGCAGTAAAAGTGGCCCAAATTGTGTCTGCGAGACTTTTTATCCTTCGACGTTGAAAATTTCGCATTCTTTTTTTTTTCAACTTTTATCTCTGGTCGTTTGACTTTTGTTGTTGTTATACACTCGCACTTAAATTAAGACCAACGGGAAGTCGCGTACTAAATGGTTATGTGTTACTTTGGCCGGCTTAGAAAATTTGCATTTTCTCGTTAGTGGCCGAGGAGAAAGTATTGTGTTTTGTGAGTCGTGGCAAGTATAGAGTGCCACAGGAAGTTTGAGCATTCAAAAATTACCAACAAAAACGAGAGTATAGTAGGAAAAGGCATTGCTTTTGATTGTGTTCCTTTTCCCTTTTTTGCGGGTGTGCCTTTTTGGAGTGTTGTGCAGTATAGGCATTTTTATCCCCTTCGGTGTTGTTGTTCTTTTAAAAAGGAAGGGAATTTCTATTTAATTAAGAAAATTATTTTGAATGCCAATACAAGAAAGAAGCTTAAAGTGGATTTGAAAGGCGAAATGAAACGTGGAAGTCGGATTTCCTTTAGTATCTAAAGTTTCTAACAAGGAGGTAGAATAATTGAAAATATAAGACGGGAGTGCTTAAAAGTGGTTAAATATGCGGTGTTTTATCCGCCCCTCCTTCAACAGAAAAAAGTGTAGCTCTCTTTTGAATGGAAATTATTTGTAAATGAATTAAGAAAATTCAAAGTGCAAATTAATTGGGGTATGTTCAAAAAGTCTAGTTCTTAAAAATTAAAAAATTAAATAGAGTTTCCATGAATGCAAATGTGAGTCCTTAAATTTGTAGCTAAACAACAAGTCTACTTTTTAAATAAAATCAAAAATCCAAAATTAACATCACAGAAAGTCAAAATAAAAATTTTCAAGTGAGTGAAATCTGTTCTCCGCAGCAAAAAAGTGAAATTGAAAAAGTTTTATTTAGTAAGCTCCTCCTTAAGAAAAAGTGCTTGTTTTAAAACAAAATTTAACAAAATTCTTAAAAAGAGTGTTCTCCCATCAAGAAAGTGGCACATGAAAAAAAAAAAAATTGAGTAAAATAAATTTAAACCTTTTATGTTGTTGCCAGTTGAGTGACGGAAAATTCAGTTAATGAGTTTAATGTAACATCATGCCTACCTAAGCATTCAACCATGAAAATGAGAAAAGGGATATAAGAGGATACGACCCCATAGTAACCTTCGTAAGTTGAAAATCCAGTGGGATTATAATTTAACCTTAGGGGTATGTGCGGTTCGGGGCTTTAATTTGGATTACCTTCTTGGATAATAAGAAATTGTTGTAATGATTTAACTTTGGTTGGGTAAAAGTTAGCAATGGCTTAATATGGACAGCTTTTTAAATGTTGTTGCTGTTTTTTCTTTCTTCTTTGAAAGAGTGAAAGGGTTAGGGTTATCTAGAAGCTGAGAAATCTCGCTTTTTGAGCGAAAAATATGATTTAAATGGGACCATCTGTAATTGCTTGTGAGATAATTTCAAGAATAAAAAAAATATTGTTAACGGTTTCTTTTGAAAGGTGTAAAAAACGGAGATAGTATTGTTCATTTTGTTTTAGGGATCTTACCCAATTTATGACTTATACCCTCGTCAGTTGTTTCTTTGTTTTTTTGGAATTCGAAAAATGAAGGAGGGGACTCAATTGGGAAGAGGATTTACTCAACTTAGCACAAAAATATGAAAGGATTTTCAATGATGAGTCGGTGTTTCAGTTTTGCCTTATTGTCTCAAGTAGGAAATCGAATGAAAGTATTTTTTTTACTTTTTCATAAGGATAATTGAACTGGAATGAAAAGGTATTCTTGTGAGCAGGTTTTGAATCTGAGGGCACAGAAAGGCCAATAAGAGGTGGGGAGACTGAGCAGTCTCATGCCACCCTTGAGAAGAAAAAAAAAAAAAATTAAAGAAGGTACTTTCATCGTGCGCTAAACTACATTCTTTGTCTCGTTTTCTGTTGGCTAATAGGAAAAAGTAAGGAATGTGTTTATCAACTTCTGTTTTTAATATTTAATATTTTAAAATTAACAGACTGTTGTTAGTTTCACTAGGAGCGACAAACACGAGGTGAGCAATAAAATAAGGAAAGGAACAGAAATAGAAAACAGAAAACAAAAAACAAAGCAGAGCTATTCCGGTCCAACGTCTTTTAAATTTAAAGCCAATCCGTTGGTTACTTTTTTGTTGGCTGTATTTTTCCTTTAAGAAAAAATGGAAGCTGAAGAAAACTGTCTTCAATCGAATATTGTATCTCATTTATTAATGAAATTAAGAACCCAAGCATACCTAGGTAGACAAAAGTAATGTCAAGATTGAAAATACAATTTAAAGAATTAAGAAGTATTTACCGTTCAAAAGTTCATAAATATAGCTCTTTATTTTCATTGAAGCATTTAAGTCTAGAGCTTCTGAAAACAAGACATCTTCCAAAAAATTAAATGAATAATGAACCTAATATATATATATTTTTTTTTATATAAAATTCACGCGCTTTTCAAGGGGTTTTGATTACCCTTGTTATGTTGGAGGACACAGTAGGGTTGAAAGAATAAGAAAGGAGATGACGATGCACATTAGCTTTGAATTTCTGTGCACTGTAATGCGTGATGGAAATTGAAAAGCATTCCAAATCTAGTAGTGCAGTCAATGAAGCGAAAAATAGGGCCTTACCTCCGAATTTTTTTACTGTGAACCGATTTGCATGAAATTTTGGAATTAGGCTCATCTTACCCTTAACTTCAAAAGTGAAAATAATTCGAACACCGCCACCACCCTGGGGGTGGTTGCCACACCTTCTCGAGGGTGATTTTTTTTTCTTCAAAATAACCTCGGATATCGATAGAAGGCCTAATTTTAAGCAAAAAATCAATTATAAAGTTTTTCACTAAGTCCAATACTTTTCGAGTTATTGGCAATTGAAAATTCGCAATTTTTTCACGTTTTTCATCTATTTATTGCAAATATCTCCAAAACTATACGTTTTATCGAAAATTTTATAAAGAACAAAATTGTAGCAGATAAATCAATTAACAATTTTTTTTTTTTTTTAATGTATCCTATGTGCAATATTAAGCTAGATATTAAAGTTCAAAGTAATTTTTTGTTTTGTCTGGAATTTAATCGATATGTTCAATGCCATCTAGCGGCGAGCAGGTGCGTTTTATGCATTCTAATATAGAGATATTTTGTAGTGCTTGAAATAAGCTTTAAAATGAGCACTATTTAAAGACTTTTGCACGTAAAATAAGTGAGCTGTAGCGCAAATAAGGAGAGCATCTAATGTTTTTTTCTTTTAAATCAATGGGTTTCCTAAGTGCCATTTCCACCAAAATTAAATTTAATCGTATTCCGCCTAAAATTAAGTTTGTTATGAAGAGTTTGATAGATAGTATCAGTTTGGCTGCTTCAAGACACATATTTTTCAAAAAAGTCACGATTAAAAAAAAACAACAAATTTTCAAATTTAAAAAAAACCCACTTTTTTTCATAATATCTCAAAAATGACGACAGATACGTATAAAAGTGTAAAAAGGAAAAATTTAGGTATTTTTCTGACAAACAATTTGGTTTTTTTAGTTTTTTCAGTCAGACAAAAATTGATGGAGATATGATTGTTTAAAGAGCGCGTGGCAGCGCAATCGCAGCCTCTTTTAAGTCCTTTAACCCTTCACCGTTTTTGCAAAAGGTTGTTTACTACATATTGCAATAAAGCATGTTGTAGCTCTCTTAATTACCTTTACTATGGTTTTTTATAAGTTGAGATAGCATGAAAATTGAAGGAGTTATGGTCCAAAAACTCATTGATTTAAAAGAAAAAAACATTAGATGCTCTCCTTATTTGCGCTACAGCTCACTTATTTTACGTGCAAAAGACTTTAAATAGTGCTCATTTTAAAGCTTATTTCAAGCACTACAAAATATCTCTTTATATTAGAATGCATAAAATGCACCTGCTCGCCGCTAGATGGCATTGAACATATCGATTAAATTTCAGACAAAACAAAAAATTACTTTGAACTTTAATATCTAGCTTAATATTGCACAAAGAATACATTAAAAAAAAAAAAATTGTTAATTGATTTATCTGCTACAATTTTGTTCTTTATAAAATTTTCGATAAAACGTATAGTTTTGGAGATATTTTTTGCAATAAATAGATGAAAAACGTGAAAAAATTGCGAATTTTCAGTTGCCAATAACTCGAAAAGTATTGGACTTAGTGAAAAACTTTATAATTGATTTTTTGCTTAAAATTAGGCCTTCTATCGATATCCGAGGTTATTTTGAAGAAAAAAAATTCACCCCCGAGAAGGCGTGGCAACCACCCCCAGGGTGGTGGCGGTGTTCAAATCATTTTCACTTTTGAAGTTAAGGGTAAGATGAGCCTAATTCCAAAATTTCATGCAAATCGGTTCACAGTAAAAAAATTCGGACCTAAAATGCTTCATTGACTGCACTATAGGTTGAGCGGCTAAAATATCAATCTCTGTACTTAACTGTATATGACTAAAATTGCGCCGAAGGGAAAACGGCTGCAAGATCCTCGCTTCAAAATTGTTTCATGGGAGGTATGCAGCTATAGCTATTTTACTGGAGCACTGTCTGTAAAATAGTGATAAATCAGAGAGAGACAAAACGTTAAGACGACGTTCCAGAGAATCAAATGAACCTTCAATTAAACCTCACCTATCAATAAAATTGCAAAGGTATTTGGGAAGCACCTACCTAAACATGGTAACTATACTCTAGTTTGGGACGTATGTAGGTTTTATAAATTGTAGCCATATCAGCGGGGTGGAAAATTTTCTAAATCGTGTTATGAAGAAGCCAAAGCATCTTTCAGCATTTTTCGCGACTTTAAAATATGTGGTCATTTCAGTTTACACACATACATAGTTCCGACAGCTTTTTGGTTTCTTGGATGACCGTTCATGGATAATGGCGGAGCGGTAGTTGAGTTTTAACGTTGCTCTCACACTACTACTACTAAACTTTATTTAGTAAAAAAGGAAGGGTTTTTTTGACTCATCTGAATAGGTTCGACAGCAAAAAGTTAATTTCAATTGATGTGCGTGGGTGTTGAGTAGCTAAGACTAAGTTTTTTTTTGTAAATCGCACTTTTTAAAACCGTTAGTTAGAAAAATGGGCCTCGAAAACTCTTAACCGAGGAAGAAAAGGCCAAAATAAAAGCATTTCGCTAACTAGGACTAAACCAAAGAGAATCACGAATAAAATTGAAAGAAAATTAAGTCGGTCATAATTTTGCGGAACATTGAAGACAACGGAAAAAACATGAAGGGTGGAACTTATAAGGCCAAATCAATGGCCGATAGGAGCACAATCATCAGAGCTGCTTCTAATTCGCATGGTAAAACGGATTAAGATTATTAAGAGTGCTTAACATTCAAAAAGAATAAAAATACAGAAAAAAACACCTCCGAATGAAAAGCGAAAGGAAAATTGTCTCTAGTTTTTTAAAAAATACATGTCGTGGAAATCGTAGTGGCGGCAAGTAATATTTTCAGATGAAAAAAGTTCTAATTGAAGGGCCTAGATGACTACAAATACTGTTTTCATGGCCTTCGTAAAGAAGAGCATTAATTAAGCCGTTTCCATAAAAGTGAAAGCAGTGTCATGGTGTGGGGAGTGATTTCATAATATGAACGAATGAATAGCAATGTGTACAAAGGTGTACTGGAAAAGGCCTTTCCGCAAATTTTTCACTTTTTCTGACCTATGGTCATTCCAACACGACAATGCACCAATCCATACAGCTAGGTCGGTAAAACAATGGATTCAGAACCAAAATGTAAAAGTGTTGGTATGGCCTCCACACTGAACTGAGCTTAACATCATTCAGAACGCTTTGGGACTTCTTTCGCGTATTGTATATGAGTCGGAGAGACAGTAGGAAGACAAGGAGTCTTTAATCAAGGGAATTAAAAAATCGTGGGTAGAGATTTCGCTAACATATCTAACGAAACTCTATAACTCCATTCCAATTAGGTTTTTCGAAACAATTTCAACGAAAGGTGGCAATACCCACTGTTAATACAAATCACTATGTCGTGGAAAATGAAATATTTAATTAGTTATGTGATTTTCCTGTTCTCTTCCATTTTTCGCTGTCGAACCTATTCTGAGCCAAAAAAAAACTTAATTTTTTTAAATAAATTAAGTTTAGTAGGCTTGTGAGAGTAACAGTAAGCTTTAAGAAATTTTTTTCCCCAGACTAAGTGCATAATAATGCCCTTTCATTACATACATTACATATACCTGTCATTGCCATATGTATACAGAGATACGAACCTATTCAGATGAGCGGCAGTGTATATTTTTTTATATAATTCACGCGCTCTTCAAGGGGTTGTGACTACCCTTGTTATGTTGGAAGACACAGTATGGATGAAAGGATAAGAAAGGAGATGACGATGCACTTTAGCCTTGAATTTCTGTGTACTGTAATGCGTGATGAAAATTGAATAGGGTAAAGTATTCCACATCTAGGTACAGACACTAAAATATCAATCTATGTACTTTACTGTACAGTTAACATGGGGCCGAGGGGAGAACGGATGCAAAGTCCTTGCGGGGCAGAAATGCAACTAGCTATTTTACACGAGCACTGCCTGTAAAATTAGTAATAAATCAAAGAGAGACTAAACGTTAAGACGACGTTCTGGAGAATCAGTTGAAACTACTATTGAACTACCTATCAATGAAATTGCAATGGTGTTTGGGAGCACCTACCCAAACATGGTAACTATACTCTAGTTTGGCACGTATGTAGGCTTTATAGATTGTAGCCATATCAGCGGGGTGGAAAATTTTCTAAATCGTTTTATGAAACCTAAGCATCTTTCAGTATTTTTTGCGACTCTAAAATCTGAAATGAAGATCGCAGTTTACACACTTACCGACAGCTTGTTGGTTTCTTGGATTGGATATAGGCAGTGGGGTAGTTGAGTTATATCGACAGAAGACAGACTTGGGTGTTTTCGATACATTGAATTCTCTTATTACCCCATTTGAAAGTGCTGTTAAAATCCGAATTCAATTAGTTAGTCATACACAACCTTTACAGTTCACCATCCGAAGAGCTGGGACTTGAAGGAAAAGAATATGAGAAACTGAAAATAGAGTAGTCACCAAAACAATTTAGTGGATGAGAGGTTTCAGGCTAAAGATCATTTAAGAATATAAGAAAGAGTGTCGGTGACAAAACAAAATCCTGGGTGACATTACTATTTATGCAGGGTGTCCAGTAATTCGTGTTTCATACTTTGAGATGTGATTCTTGGTCATATTCTTAGAAAAAAATGGAAATCCATAAACGGGCTCTGGCATGCATTCAAAACGAAGAAGGGCACTTTGAGCAGTTGTTATAATTGTATTTAAAGTTGTGTTCTGCAATGGTTCACTTTTTCCTTTTCTTCTCAATACAACAGGGGTCCCACAAGGATCTATTTAAAGACTTGCACACTTCAACTTTATGCTCAACATTATCTCGACAGTCATACTCAACAACTGCAACATTCCGTTTTCATGCTCCAATATAAATCTTGGTGTTCTTATTGACACCGCTCTCTCTTGGAATGTTAGCTACACAGTACGGAGAGTTTGTCGTCGTCTCGGCATCCAGCAGTATTACTCCAACTTACACTAGAAACCTTCCTACTCGTTTTCTTCTTAAACCATTGCTCACTTTTGGATGTGAACTTTCGAAAACTGCCATAAAATATGTATACGGTCTGAGAAAATTAAGAAATGGTTATATTTCGGAATTTAAGGTCTTGCTTTTTGTATGTTGATAAAGGAAGTCTTTTATTTTAATTTAAAGTTGTTAAGTACCAAACTCCCACATATTTGTTTGATAATCCCAGGTTCGACAAATCGCAAAGCACTTCAAATATTATTTCACCTAAAAAAACACTCCCTACAACCAATCGCCTCTTTTCCTCTCACACTATTAAGATCTACAATAAATTCTGTGTCACAAGTAAAGTATGTGATTCGAACCTGAGTTGTATAACTCAACTAACTACAACATGATTTTAAAATTTGCGCTTTAAAAGTTGAAAAGGGGGGGGGGGGGGATCCCTCTTAGATCCCACTCCGATCCCAATTGGGAAAAGTTGACTAATATTTTTTTATTTTTGTTTTGAAGCTTCTTACTTTGGCCCCATTCCGGTCTCAATATGGGAACATTTAGTAAAAGCTTCATCATGAGTGTCTTTATACATAATCTATGTTGAGGCTTAAAGTTGTTGTTCCCCCCCTATTGACGAGACGCAAAGCTTCGAACGGTACTCGGCTACAAATAACACATCTGGGACGCAGCATTACAATAACATTTAAATGGCAGAAGAAGAAAATATTTTGCAATTTCTCCCATTGGCAACTCTATGAGGAATGCTCACGTGTACATTTATATGTATAAACCCGCAAAATCTTTATTAAGGCAAAAGTTGGAAAAACTAAGACCTGAGACCTGACAGACACTCGGTTGGTGTAATCTTATTTTACGTTAATATTTCACACCTTTGAAGCTTTCGCTTAGTTGCAATGGATTAAGTCCATCAGCAAGAACACAAACAACTTTCCACCATAAATCTGTCGTGAATCCTTAACAAACGCTGTTGTGTTGAGAGTCTTAATCCACTAACAACAATGTTTGTCCCTTGTAAGGATTTGTCATTATTTTCATCACGCGTTAATGAGAGACGCTAAAAAGAACGTCAAACGTCACTACCTAACTACGTTTGCTTGCAAAAGATCTCTTTCACTTCCGCCTAGTGTCCTTACGTCAAATGATTCTTATAAAAAAAATTTAAGTCTCATAAACCCTTACTTAGATCCTTAAGGCATTTTCTTCGGCTCCATAATAACCCAAAGCGTTTACACCTTCTGCTTTTTCTTCTTTTAATGAACATACACATACATTGATGTAGCTTGAACTACTAGACAAGTTTTATTTCCTTAAGAGCGTTTACTGTTTACACAACCAGCTACAATTCAACCTTAAGCACTATTTGCATTACTTACATAAGCTAAGTTCATTCAACACATATACTTTAAGTCCATTTCTTTGCACTCTCCTCTGTTGTAAGTATAATTCATTTTGAGTGGGTGTGAATTGGGTGGCACAACAGCCCCGCATCATTTGTTCCTTTTTGTTTTTACTCTTCTGTTGTTTTTGCGATCGGATTGTGCTTAGACAATGTGTTGTGAACATAGATACAAACATACATACGAATTCATAAATTTGATTTATATGCCTAACTTGTCCTCGTTGTCTTCTTCAGTTGCTGCGGATATCTTCGAAGCTTTTAACTTTTTTTTGTCACTGACATTGTGTTCCCTATGAAACAGTTATATAATATGTTGTTTATAACGATACAAATACAATTATTACAACGAGAGACTTCTAAAGAAAAACGATTTTTCGAATTTAATTTGTCGTAGTCCTGGAAACTCCTTGTTAAAATTTTAAGTCTTTGATCAACATTTTCCAATAAAAACTCTGCGATAAGCGGCATTGACACGTTAACGCAATCACACTTCTTTGTCTTTTATGAATTTATCATGGGCTTGTAGGTTAAGGATTTATTCGTTTTTAAAATGCTGGCATTGTAGCGCCTGATTGTTATTGCGCTGATTTACTCGTGTACAATAAACGCCTTTCTAATTGATGCTGTGTTTCTCGGAAACAGTATTCCTACTGATGGTGTAGATACTTCGTGTGTAGAGTGTAGGTGGCCTTAATTGGAGAATGGGAAAAGAGAGTTATTAAAGCAACTTTATTTGCTTTCTAATGAAGACCAATTTTAAGAGAAGCATCTAATTGTCATCAATCCGCTGCAAAAATTAGACATAATGTTGATGTTGAGGCAAGTTTGTCCACTGTAAGAAGGGTTATAAGAAATGCCCTTCACTGTAAGGAGCGTTATAAGAAATGCCCACCATTTTAGAAGACAAAAATTAAAGAAAAAACTGCCCCTAATTATTGACCCTAGAAAAAAAAACATTGGCCTAAAATTTGCGCGAAAGCACATGAATGGAATAATGAGTGGCGATACGTTGACTTTTTAGATGAAAAGAAGTTTAACTAGGAATGGCCGGATGGGTTTAAGTATTATTTCTGCGCAAAGAGGAACACCATTTGGATCGCCTCTTCGTATTCGGATGGAAGGTGTCATGGTGCATGGGGAGCCATTTCTTATTATGAAACTTGCATGTTATGAAAGAAATCCACTCGAAACTGCGTTTTTCCCATTTTCAAAATTTATTTGGAAACCTGCCATGCCATCATGACATTAACACGACAATGCTCCGATTCACACTGATGGGATAATAAAATTATGGATTGAAGTGCATAATGTAAGCTTAGTGCGGTGTCCGCCCTACTAACCTAACATCAATATTTTAGAAAACGGCTGGCTCCTAAAGTTTACGAGTCTGGGAAACCAAACCAGGACTGATTAAAGCAACCAAAGCGCTTGGTCTACATTTCCTTGGACTAAGTTGCTTAACTGTACGAATTGCTTCCAAATCGCATTCTCGAGGTCATTCTCCAAAAGGGTGGATCCATTGCTGGATGTTTTTAAAGCCTATTAATTTGTTAAATTTTAACTGGGCCTAATCAAACTCGTTTGATGAATAGCATAAAATAGCTTTAAAAAAACTAAGAAGTGTTCTAATCAGATGATTCTTTTATTTTCTTGTTCTTTCACTAAATTACTTAAAAAATTAGTGAGAAAGATGGATATTTTTTATTTAGCTTATTTAACAAAAAATGTCATCAGCTAATTAAAGCATTAAATACTTTGATGGTTGTCCACTTCGTTCTGCAGAATTCACCCAAACAATGGGATGATCTAACCTGATGACTGGCAGTGTTTATTTCATCAAACAAAGCAAAGATACAATACTTTAGTGTTAATTAGAAAATAGCATTAATTGGATAATTTCATAACAGAAAAAATAAACATATACCTGCCCGTACCAACCATTAAGTACATTAATAATAATTATTTAACAGCAAAAGAAATATATTCTTAAATGAAAATCTATTCAGACTAAAAATAATCATTTCATGAAATTAATAACTTGCAGTTCTTAAATAACTAATCAGTGGTTCATAGGCTGTATAACTAATTCGTACTGGAATCTCAATAGAAACAAGGTTTCTAAGCAACATTGAAGGAGCACTAAGCCCTATTCCGACAAAAGATTAAATTCTGACATTTACTTACTATATTAAGGGATAAGAAGTTTAACAAACACAAATTCGATAGTTTCTCAAGGTCAGTAAGATACAATCCTCTTGAGTTCTTATAACCGGGAAAACTTTCAGATCATCTGCATACATAAGGTATTTTTTGAAGACGAAATTCTGGATACTGTTTTAACCGAAGAAGAAGTGCGTTTGTCAGTTAACAAGCTTAAGGACGGGAAAGCACCAGGAGCAGATAGAATTACGGTTGAATTTCTGAAATATGGAACAGTGGAGCTTATTCAAAAACTTACCGAGGCCTTTAAAAACATCTTAGATACTGGAATAATCCCTAATCAGTTCAACGAAGCCATAATATTCTCAAATCACAAAAAGGCGACATTTCTCTCCCGTATAACTACCGCGGTATATCATTTTTAAATACCTTCTATAAAGTTTTTGTTACAATCTTTAGTAACTGCCTAGTTGTTTGGATGAATCGTAACAAAACACTTCATGAATTCCAGTTGTGCTTTCGAAGTGAGTATTTCGCAAACGACAACATATTTGTTTTGATAAACATTGCGGGTACCTTTATGGAGCAAAAAAAGAAACTGTATGTGCTTTTTGTCCATTTCAAGGCCGCATTCGACACAATCGATGGAAAAACCATGTTTTACAAGATGTATAATAAAAGAATGTCAGCAAAATTTGGAAGGGTGTTAGAAAACCTTTGTGACGGAAATAGAGCAGCGGTATGGACTGGTGAGGAGAGGTCGGACTGGTTTGAAACAACGATGGGAGTAAAACAGAGGAATGTCCTTTGAGTCCATATATATTTTTGCTTTTCATCGACGACCTGGTTGACGAGCTACCAGGTGAAATAAAGTTTGCGGGACTTTTAATTAAAGCCCTTCTGTTTGCTGATGATGTTGTTCTGTTCGCGTACTCACCAGAATCGCTACAACTAATGATCAATCGTCTGGAAGTATACTGCAAATTGTGGAACTTAACGGTCAATCTAAGCAAGTCAAAGGCTATGGTTTTTAAGAATGGTTCTGGCAGATTGGCTAGAAATGAAAAATTGCATTTCAATCGCGAATCTATAGAAGCTGTGAAGGCATATAAGTACCTCGGTGTAGTTATAACAAGCAACTTACAAATGGAAACGCATTTCAAAGAAAAACTTATCCGAGCAAAAAGCGCTATAAGTGCGACATGGTAAAATTGCTTTGCAAACGAACTCGTTTCTCACAACGTAAAATACAAAGTGTTCACTGCAGAAGCCGAATCAATTATGTTGTATGCGGCTCAAACTTGGGGATACAAAAAATATGAATCGGTGGAAAATTTACTTAGATACTATGTTAAAAGATGTTTTCAACTACCAAAGAACACGCCTAATTACATGGTAAATATTGAAACCGGACTATCACCACTCTTTGTGAAATCCTTTAAGCTACATATTGACTATCTCTTGAGAGCTTTTAACATGCAAGAGGAAAGACTACCAAAAGTGATAGCCATGTATGTTTTACATAGGAAAAGTCTTTGGTTCGAGAAACTAAGAGAACTAGCTCAGTACTGCGGGCTAAATTTTATACTCAACGTGCAGACATGTAAAGGAAAGGACGTCAAAGATTCTCTTTACGATCTAATCGCTAAAACCGATGAGAAATACAGGCTCAAATGTATCTTTCAGGCGTTTTCTTCTGTGCACAAAGCCACTTATAGGGTGCTTCAACATAATCTGTGTGAAAGAAACTATTTTAGAATTGATTTTAATCAAAAAATAATCTCGTCTATTTTCAAGATGAGGGGCGAGTTGGTAAGACTGAATTTCATGCCACACCGAGAGGATCTCCCAATAATATGTGCGCTTTGCAACATGTCTGTTAGAGAAGACATAGAGCACTTCATCGGCTTATGTCCGATCTTGGAAGAAATTAGAAGAAGCTTTCTGGGCAGCGACGCAATGGATGATGAAGGCGTTTTAGCGCTCCTCAACTGCGAAGGCAATACAACCCAGCTCTACTACTTTTATAAGAAAGCAATGGCTTACAGGAGCCAAATACTGAATGAAGCTTTTTAAAAAAAGAATTAGTAAATTAACTGCAAACAGTCCCACGCATAAACTTCTAATTAAATTTGTTTGTATACCACCTATATTATTTTTATTTCACTTCCTTTCACATCCGAAAAAAATGTATGAATTAAAAATTAAAAATTGCTATTAAATTGTTAAAAAAATGTCAATCGGGCAGACGGCAATGCCATGCTTAAATGATTTTTTTATCTAAATACGTTAAAACGTAATTTTGAAAATTGAAATAAATCTATTATAATCTAAAAATAATAATCTAATCATAAGGTATTCAGAAATTGAAAACACTGAAAACATTGAAACCAGGGAATATCATTGACAAATAATAAGAAAAAGGTGGACCGAGATGATATCCCTGTGGCAGACCAGAAGTGGCATTTATATGTAGGTGAAGAAAGAGTATGTATTTTTTATTCCAACTACCTAGGTACGATCTTTCGAAAACGAATACATATTATATATTTACTCTTTGAACATTCGTACCCCAAACTTAAATCTGCCTGAGAAGATGTAAGTCAATTAGGATTTTGGTAGCAGGTTAAATACACTTTTTACTTTTACAATAGTGCATAGTCATAAAAATTACCTTAAAACAATCAATTGTTAGTAAACTATTCCCAGCAAGCTGTTGCAATAAATGACCGTGAAAAACCCAAAATTTTATTTTTTACCTGCTTTTACCTGACTTTTGAGTGCACTTATTAATGAGTTACTTTTTTATTATTGTTTTGTCAATCTGTAAAAAATAAATAAACTCTATGTTTCGCAGGCGTTTTATAAAAAAAAAAAAAAAAATATATACCTTAAAGTCAAAACTTTGCTAGGGGAAGAAAATTTGAACACTATTTAATATTGAAAATCTGGCAACTCAAAGCCTATAGGAGCCCAATTGAAATACAATTTTAAAGATTATTATTTTTACTAAAAATTTAATCTAATCGGATTTAAAGTAACCCATTGTTATATTATTCCATTTTAGTGCAGTTTTGCACACGACGTTTTTGCTTTTCCCATCTTTTGTCAAATAAAAAAGTTTAGCGGGTTTGATGTACGTAAGCGTGCCACATACAGTTGCCATGGCATTTTTTTCTTAACGCGCACCTGCAACTTTAAACGCCTGGGTTTTAGTTTTTCTTATATCAAATACTGTTTTCAAAGGAAACTGCATTCTTTTAAAATAAAATGTAAAATCAGTGGGAATTAAGGGAATACCGAGAATCAAAAAGTTTTCTGCTTTTGCCATTCCAGTAATTATTAAAACTTTTATAGTGCCGCATCCCAGGTGTGTAATTTGAAGCTGTGTACAATTCTAGGTTTCTCATTATTTGCACTGAAGAACACCAACTTGCAGCCTCAACTTATTGGAAGGTATCCCAGATAAATCTAAGGAATTGTGAAACTCTAAAGTCTATAGGGTAGGGTGTGAAATGACTTCTTCAGCATCCATATTATTGTTTCCTCATAGACATTCGACAACATCCCCACCAATTCAAACATAATTTATTAGTTCACATGGTTTCATTAGTCGGCGCTGAAATCGACCTCTCACACAGTCATTCCCGATTGTCAATATTTATTTGAAGTTCAAAAAAGACGTTTCTTCTCATATCAACTGTGTTATCGACGGTCGATTGTTATCTCAAATACAATTCGTCGTGAAAACAACTCATCTTCAAACCTCTCAGATATTTCTAACCAATTTGCTATTCATTTTCAGTCTGTTTATACCGAAAGAAGTTCAAATCCACTTTTGCAGGATGAATTTAATAACTACTATAGCTCCTTAAGGTTCCTTAAGGCTTGCATATTCCGAAATTGAACAAGCTTTATCAGAAATTAAAGAAAACACTCAACTTGATATGAAAGGAATGGCTCCGATAGTTTTACAAAGATGTTTAAAAGTTATTGCATTGCCTTTGAAAATTATTTTTAATCGTTCCCTTGAAAGTAGTAAGTCCTTATTGAAATGGAAAAAATTCTTTGAATACACCAATTTATAAATGAGTAAAATTCAGGAAGCTTCTAATTATCGGCCAATTTGCTAAATTTCCACGATTGTTAAAACTTTTGAAAATTTTATATGCAGGGCGTCCCGTAATTCGTGTTACATATTTATTATGTATGGATGTTATTCTAGGTAATAATCTAAAAAAAGGTTAACTTCGGTTTACTCTGGCCTATGAGTTAGTGCAAAAAGTTTTTTTTTTTTATTATATAATTAACGCGCACATCAAGAGGTTATGACTACCCTTATAATGTTGAAGAACACAGTACGAGCATTTAGGAAAAGAGGAGAGTATTTAGTAGGACCGATGCACGTTGCTTTTGAATCTTTGTGAATCGTAATGCAAGGGAAACACAGAGCCTGGTAAAGCATTCCACATTCGGGTGGTGCGACTGAAATACGAATCTCTATACTAGACTGTACGTCCGAAGTTGGGCTCAAGGTAAAACTGATGAGCATTCCTAGCGAGGCTAGTGTTGCGGCTAAATTGTTTTAGGGGAGGAATGCAGCTGGCTATTTCACTAGAGCACTGTTTGTGAAAAAACCGATAAAAGAGAGAGATACAGGTGACGTTTCGACGATGCTCAAGAGAATCAATCGATTCTACGATTGTACGATCACCTATCAATCTCAACGCTCTATATTGTACCCTATCAAGTAGGCGCAAAGATGTTTGAGAAGCACCTGACCAGATATGGGAGTTATACTCCAGTTTTGGGCGGATGAAGGCCTTATAAATTGTAGCCAAATCAGAAGGGGTGAAGAACTTCCTGCATCGTCTTAAGAAACCTATGCATTTAGCAGCGTTTTCGCTGACTTCATCGAAGAATCATCGTTTACATACATACCAAGCTTTTCGGTTTCTTGGATGCAGGTACCATTCATGGATAATGGCAATGGGGGAATGTTAAGCTTCAACGACAAGAGACCGCATTGAGTTTTCGAAGCATTGAATTCTACACGGTTCCCATGTAACAATGCTGTCAATGTCAGAATTCAATGAGCTTATCATACGTAACTGTCCCAGTTCCACATCCGAAGAGCAGGGACGTGAATTTGGAAATGAATATAAAAAGATGATTGTCGAGTCGTCAGCAAAACAGTTGAGAGGATTAGAAGTTTCAGACAAGAGGTCATCTACGAAAATGAGGAAGAGGGTTGGAGACAAAATGGAGCTTTGGGGCACACCAGCATTTATAAACTTAGTATCAGACTCAAAACTTGCATTGGACGATCTGAAAGGTAGTTTCCAATCCAATGAAGAAGAGACTCGTCGATACCAAATGCATACATATTCGATAAAAAAGCCGGATCCCAGCCTCGATCAAATGCTTTAGAAGGGTACAAAGAAGAGCGTTAAGACTGATAAGCGATACTTCAATAGTAGGATCGATCGAATCTCTTGAACTTCGTCAAAACGTTACCCGTCTCAGTCACTTATATCACTTTTTCGTCAAACAGTATTATAGTGAAATAGCCAGTTGCATTCCTCTCCTGAAACTATTTAGCCACAACACCCGCCACGCTAGGAATGCTCATCATTTTTACCTCGAACCCAACTAGGGGAGTACAGAGATTCATTTTGAAGTCTCACTACCCGTATGTGTAATGCCTTTCCTGACTCTGTTTTTCCTCTATATTACGACTTACAAAAATTCAAAAGCAATGTGCATCCAAAATCCTCTCCTTTTTCTTTAAATACTCGTACTGTGTTTTATGACATTATAATGGTAGTTAAAACCCGTTGATTTGCTCGTTGATTATTATAAAAAAGCATCGTTTTTGAAGAGCATCTTCTTCCATGCATTACTTGACATAATATAACGAAACGGCTGAACCTCGAACAATGGCTGCTTCTAGCCCACTTACATACTTTATTAATAGACCCTTGAGTAATTTTCCAATGAGCTCGGGCACTTCGGATTTCATACTTAATTATCTACAAGTTCACCCAACCCAACAAACTTATTAAACATCTTTGATGCCACCATGAAAAATGGATTAAAATATTAACTCTCCCAAATCTCCCACTAAACCTTCTTTAAATTAGTCTTCAACAAACTATGTCACATCATATACCCACCCAGAGAGACACCAAGGAGTGATTCAAATTTGAATAAATCTAATTAGACTTCCCAACAACACTTTAAGCCAGCCTGTTGCGGCTATTCAAATATACCGCAAAATTCCATTAGCAAATTTTAAATGACCTAAGAAACTAGGTGTATATGGAAATAAGGATAAGCTGGTTGGTTCATGGTATTGCGGGGGAGGGTTGAAATGCTGTTTAAAGATTTCATTCGACCACCAAATCAGAGGAAATTAATTCACCTATACCTCAACTCGTACTATTTATGGAAAGTTTGAGTGAGATGCATGAGTTGATTAAATCTAAAGCATGGTTTGGAAAGAGCTAACCGCAGCATGCTTTTTGTACAAATTTCGTTGATGGAAAAGGAGAATTCAAGAATTAGACAGGAAGGAGATGTGATTGTAGTTTACTTAATTTCCTTTTGAGTTGGCGAAGCAAAACAAATTTATTTTAATTAAGTGCACAGCACTCTTTTGGGATAAGAAAACAAGAAGTGAGGAACTGAAGTGAAGTAGGTACTTTTGGTGGTTTCCAGAAAGAAAAAGGACACTACAGAAGATGGAAGTGAAACCAAATCCTCAAGCAAATTTGTAAACAGACCTGTTCTGCCATGTTACAATAATTACATCCCGTCATTCATTGCCATAATCCCCATGAAAATAATATCAAGGCTACCCCAAGACTTTAGGTGGCAGCCAAAATCTGAATAATGTCCTCCTTATGTCAAATTATAGCGAAAAGCACGTTTCGTATTGACTTAACAAAATCATGTATTGTATTTTGTATTTTTGTCCCTACGCCAGAGATTTACATGACGGAATTGGTTCCCATGGACCATAGACAGATTTTCCAAAAGAAATAAAGAAAGCAAAATATTTTTTTATTATCTCCAAACAAATCTGTCTGCCTACTTATTTATTCGAACCTTGAAAGATGGTATTTCTTGGCAAAGTCGTTTAAATAGAAATCGACATTTTCTCGTCCCAAAAATCCTCCTCCTCCTCACCCAAGGATTATTTTATTGACTTTTCTTGTGTTGTGTTGTGTTAGCCGAAGAAAGTCACAGTGTTGTTATACATATAATAGACTGAATACTGAAGCTGATAAAATGGCTTAGAAATGGCATGTGATATCCCAGGATAATAAAAAAAAAAAAAAAATGAAAAGAAATGGAAGAACACACAACAACATAACTTTGAATGGCAGATATACACGACATAAGTCGTTCGAGACGCTCTATGTACACAGCGAGAGAGGTCACAAAAAACAGTGTAATTCGCATGAACGGATGTTTGTTCAAACAGAAAAAGTGAATATATTTTTCTGTTTCATGTTTGTGTTTTTTATGAAGCTTTTGGTCCGAATTTACATTCACAAGAAAACACGGAGTCATTTTGCCAGTAGTTGTCGCTCAAACGGTGGGCCAAGAAAGAGTTTTTCTTCTAAAATGATAAGAAAATGAGCAAAGTTCAATTTATTATGGCTTTGGTAAGGCAGAAGACAAAATTTTAAAGTAGGTTTTTATCGCTCCTTTTCGGTGCCGTGAAATAAGGTCGTATAGTCCTTACTAACTTTTAAAATGAAAAAAGTACCAAATTTAATAGTTCTTAGCTTTTTAATATGTTTTCAAAAAGTGGTAATAATGCCGAAGGGAGAATGTCATCAAACACAGCATTTCGAAAGTCGCCCTTATTACCAAAACGACTTCAGAGGAATTACCAGCCAGATTCGACATAATTTCCTAGAATATCCTTTTATCTTGTGATGTGCTTTTTCTTTCCAGCCGAGGTTTCCCTCGTCGGATTACCCAAGGTCTTTCTGAGAAAAACACGAAGCTTCAGGATAAGGTCTTCACCTAAAATGTACTAACTCTATATTACAAACACAACTAACTACTCTGAACACGGTATTATTTGTAAACTTAAAACTAGCTACGGTGCCGCACAGTCCGTACGGTTGGTTTGGTGCCTTATCGTTGATAACGTCTTGACCTGAAACAAATAGAGAAAATCAGGTATATTTACGGCCCCTTGGTGGCACGGAAAAACAGCAGGCAATAGCTCTGGTGGATCGGTAGGTTTATGTACGACCGCTGATGGCACGGAAAAACAGCAGTCAATTGCTCTAGAGTCTAGAGGATCGGCAGGTTTATTTACGGCCCCTAGGTGGCACAGAAAAACAGCAGGCAAAGCTATGGAGGATCGGCAGGTTTATTTACGGCCCCTTGGTGGCACGGAAAAACAGCAGGCAATGGCTCTGGTGGATCGGTAGATTTATGTACGACCGCTGATGGCACTGAAAAACAGCAGGCAATAGCTCTGGTGGATCGGTAGGTTTATGTACGGCCCCTGGTAGCACGGAAAAACAGCAGGCAATAGCTTTGGTGGATTGGCAGGTTTATTTACGGCCCCTTGGTGGCACAGAAAAACAGAAGGCAATAGCTCTGGAGGATCGGCATGTTTATTTACGGCCCCTTCTCAGTCGGCAAAAATAAAATGTAATTAAAATAGTTTCTTGCCGGGTCTATGGCTGCTTACTATAAGTTGACGGCGTCGGGTTCATTCCTTTTTCCACGAAATTATGGCCTATATAAATATTACGGAAGGAACCATGAATGAGTTATACTCCGCGAGTAAACACTCTACTGTCCCATGCATTCATATTGCTGTTGTGTGGGTGGTATGGCAATGATACGTTGTACATTCGGGACTCAGTGCTGCCGACTCCGGTTGTCGTTCTTCTTTATTGCCGGTTGTATTCTGCTGTTATTACCATTTTCTCCTTAAACCATGAACTTTGATTTTTTCCTTTTTATGTTTTCGACATAATCTCTATTTTATTCTACATTACTTATTTTTATGTCTTCGTTTCAGTATGGACGACTTTACTTCCAGTCCCGATGAAAATCAGCCAATTCTAATGAGTAAATATCGTTATTCCACAATGTTTTCACTTCTCTAACTCCTTCAGCTTTCAATAAAATCAGGTGTAGTCCCAAGCCATTTAAAAAAATCCTTCATCCCTCTGATGTTCTGATTTTCAAAAGGGGTGAAAAGTTGAAACTAAAAATGATAGGCACCTATGCCTATTTGTTTTGCAATTGCCAAGTACTTAAGAATTCATTTTCATAAGAGCTTTAACAAATTTCATATTGAGTACCTACAACGCTTTAAGAACCATAGTTGTATTTATAATCCGTGAAGCTCAACAACGGTTTAATGCCTCAATACTAGATCCTTCCCAAGCAAAATAGAAATGGTGGATCATTCTGAGAAAGATACGTATAAGTCAAAAAAATAAAAACAAAATCGTTTCTATCGATTGTGATAAGCTTAAAAAAACCTTTTTTACTCTTAGCTCATTTTCTAGAACCTCAATGGCTGACATACAATTACAAGAAGATATGTAAAACGGTGACTCATCTACAAATGGTTTTTGCTTATCAGCAGTTAACGAGGTTGATATTTTAGAAAGTGTTCTAGCTACTAAGTCTAACTTTGACGGAATCGATTGTATACATCCAGTGTTCTTAAAAGCTGTGCTGCCTCATGTTCTCAAATACATAACTTATGCATTTAATACTATTTTAATGACGAGGACATTCCCCTCCGCCTGGAAGCGAGCTAAGGTTTTACCCAAACCATTAAATCGTGAAGCAGCAGATGATTTTTGACCCATTGCCATATTACCAGCTTTGGAAAGACTAATGAATCATCAAATTCGGACTTTTAGAAACAGAAATAAGGTAACATGTATCAACAAATCAGGTTTCCGGCCCAAACATAGCTGTACCAATGCTTCGATTGGTGTTACAGAAAGTATTAGAAATGTTTTGGATTATGGAAAAGTAACTGTTCTTACACTCTTGGACTTTTATAAATCATTTGATACCGCAAATCACTGTATATCAAACTGTTTCTGCAAACAACTCTATGTCATCTTTTCTTCCTCTGCAGAGAGGTGTCCTTCAGGGCTCTATTTTGAGTCCTTTGCTTTTCTCGATGTATATCAATGATCTACCGTCATGTCCATTGAGCTCTTCTGTGCACATATATATACAGTATTATGGAAAGTAGTAAAACTTCCCTAATAAACTTCGCCTCATCTGTCCAGAATATCCTGCAAAAGAAATTGTGTTCGCAGCAATAGTGGTTTACAGAATTTTGTCCTCAACAACTTTTAATCTGTTGTGAACTATTCCTGGGTAAAACACACCAAGCATAGTGGCTGCTAAATGATGGATTACGTCGTACCAGATCCAAAATTTGTTGGTGATGATCTTTCTCTTTTTTGGTACTCTACGTCCTCTGAGATGATTATGAAGTCTTGAAAAAAGCATGTGATGAGGGCATCTCCTACTCTGATACCTTCCAACAAACAACCTCATTACTTCACGACTGCCACCATCTACTAAACCACAACAAAAGTGCATGTCTTCTGTCAATTCGTTCGTTCAGGGAATAACTTGATATTGTTTGGAATCGACGGTCTGAAATGCAAAAGTAGAAATAAGTTTTCAAAACAATGTTTTCATTTAGGAACAAATCAAAAGACTTTTGGTGATATTGCAAATCTTTTTTACTGGTTTCAAAAGGTCAGCTTTGTGGAATAGGTACATACACTTGTGGCCGTACAATTAAGTCATTACATTTTTAGAAGATTTTGTACATTTTTTGTTTTACATTTGCATCAACAAATGTTGTGTGAGGTTAAGGTCAACATTTATGGAAATGATGGCAAACAGTATGTTTGACGTCCTAGAAATGCTGAGCTGAACCCAAAATACACCAAAAAGACTTTAAAGCATGGCGTTGATTCTATTCTATAATGGTTTGGGCGTGTTTCACAAGACATGGTGTGTCGGTCCGCTGTGTCAAATAAACGGTAAAATGACAGGCGCCTACCAGAACCAATTACCCCAAGGATGGATCTTTCAGCACGACAATAACCCCAAACACACGTAAAGAGTTGTGAAATCTTTCCTTGAAGAAGAGCGTAAAGTGATTGTTTAGGGGTGGCCAGCGCAGTCACCGGACTTAAGCCCCATAGAGAATTTGGGAACATTCTAAAAAAAAAAGTTGCAAAAAAACCAACCAGCACGACTACTCTCTGGAGTATTTTGCAGGAAGAGTGAAAAAATATGAGTGTAGATCAAAGCAAAGGTTCGGTAGACTCCATGCCAAGGAGAATATGCGCCGTATCGAAACAGAAAGGCTATCCTACGATATACATATTATTGATTCCTTGTTAAAAAAATGGCTATTGTCGTAATGGAATTAATTTTTTTTTTGGTTTTTTTTTTTATAATTATTGTGATATTATATTAAGAGTTTGAATAAATTTTGTTTCTGTTGTAATTTGTATTTAATAATATGATATGTAGACGTCATTTGTAAAAATGACTTAATTGCGTGGCCACAAGTGTACATAGCGTTTCGAAACAGAACGGGTCCCAGCGCATTTTTCACAACCAGGGGGTGGAGAGAAACTGCAAATCGAAAAAGCGCTTTTCATTGCAATGAATTTACTAACGGAGGACTTACCAATTCTTCGCGAAAGGTGATACCTGTGGAAAAAAATTTGGCCTCTGTTGGGATTACGAATTGCTTGGATAATATTGGAAGTCATTGAATACTTTTCGTATTGTTGTCATATCATCGATTCTTTACTCTACACCAGAAAAGAACAGTCTAACGGGGTAAAATAGCACCTTTTTTAAGTCGTTTTCCAAAAATAAAACTCGGAGTGAATTGGAAAGTTCGAGTCACGGATTTGACAGATAAACTCTCCAGTTCACTCCAAAACGTTTTCCAAAAATCGGTTCATAGTGAAGTTTGGGAGTGATTTCTTCACTCCCTTTTCTATTTCGGTGGGTTAAGGGAATGAACACCAATACACAAATAAACTTTCATCTGACTGCTTGTCACAACAAACTGCGGTTTCTGTTTCATTTTTGTCAGCTCCAATCTCTAAAAGCCCGCGGACAGTCAATAAATTTTCTTGAGAAGACCACAAAACAATTTTTAGAATTCAAGTGAACGATTTTTTTTGCTTTTTTTACCATTGCAAACGCTATCACTCCAAATCTGTTAAAATCTTAAACAAATTCCAAAAGTCGACGAAAATAGAGTGAAGGAGTGAAAATAATTTTGGAAAACGACATTGATTTCACGCACTCTTAGGGCCACAAAGCACTTACTTTGGAAATATGTATTTGATGTTTCCCAACGGTGTTCAAGATCAAATCCTTTAATTTTGTATTTACTTATGATTCTAAATGAAACCAGCAGATGACACACCCTGTAATACAAAATGTTAACATGTAGCTGGTTAAATTTTGTGTAGATTCACTGGCATATTCCGTCCTATCATGTCTGACTAATTTTTATGGAAACATTAATAATTCAGGTTAATAAAAAAAGCCATTTCCATAGACAAAAAAAAATCTCCAATTCGTTTGTAATGCTTTATCTCTTTCTCTCTTCACATAACTTTTTGATCAAACGAATCACTGTTAAATAATTTTTTTAAAGAAAAGTAAATCAAAAATCAAAATCCTTTTCTAAACGCAGATTTACTCTGTCCATGTACAGCCAAATACATTCACATTTGATTGAACAATCGTATCCATGGATAACCCGATGAATGGAGGCAGAGTATGTCTGTTTTGACAAGTTACTGTCCACTATGTGGGAAAGGAGCAATAAAAAATAGGAAGCATGATTTAAAATCCACCAGTACGGATCCTTTGCATTTTAGCGATTTCGACTTTGATTGCGGTTGAATTAATAAAAGGAGCAATATTTTTGGTTCTAAAAAATTTCTGCTTCACTTTCTTGATGGAAGAATAATTGAAGACCATGTTGGTTCATAATTTGCACAAATTACTTAATGAATATAAAAAATGATTTTTTACACACATTGCATGTGAAGTGAAATTGAGACGAAGAGGATGAAAGGAAGTTAGTCAATGTTTCCATCAAATTTGTACGGACTTTGCATTTCGTTTTTCGCTGCTGTTAATTAAAAATATACTGTTATCATCTAATTATATTTTTGATTAATAAACTCGAACGAAAGCTCCCAGTATAATTCACAGCCAAGTTTGGAAACCGCTTATCTTTGAAGAAGAATCATCTCACATGATGGAAAAAAAAAAATTTTATTTAATGGTAGGTTATTACATATTCCAAGGACCACTAAGCTTTCAGCTTTTCTTATTCTGTTGCTTAGAATATAGAGTTACATAGTTGAACCTCTTGTTGCGTTAAATTATTTACTAACTTTTAAAAACACGTCAAAATTCTTATTCCTTATACATTCGACGATATTGGATAAAGATTTTCATCTTTTCATACTCAAGGTGGTTAATTAATTTAACCTAAAAAGCTCAAGGCCACTGATAGTATCTGAGATACAAAAAAGATTACTTTGTCTAAGGACACTTTTAGCATTTAAAGCTGAAAACCATAACTAGCTCCGCAAAGTTGACTCAACATGAATTTGTATGCAAATCTTTGATTCCAATTTCATACGTGCTAGTTTATGTACTTTCAGAGCGGAAAATGTTCGTCCTTGACTTTCTATGCCATTAAGTAGGTAACTCTTACACACCTTTTCTCTTTCATATAGCCACTCTTGGAACAATAAAACCAAATCCTTTTGTTTAGTTAAACTCTTTCAACACTTCCATTTTTGTGTAAAAGTTTTGATCCTGAACATCGACAATAGACTTCATAAGTACTTTACTTGTACCCCTATTTCCTCCGCTGCATAATTCAAATAACACATTTCTCTTGCCAATTTTTGAAGACATTCCTACCTTTGTGAATGCACTTTACATCGAATAGTGGGTCATGGCCTCATCATGATTTAATCGGACTCATGTTCCAACTCCTCTGCGTAAACTTCTTTATGGATTAAGAATGAATAATGAATCTTTAGAATTTGCTTATGTTTGTCAAAGAAAAAAATTACTTTGTTTATCATGAAAGGAGATTACCTATATACAAGAAGTAAAGGAGTCTTTTTTTATGAATTCCAGGAACAGACTTACTCAAAAGAGGTTTACTTTACTCTTCCCTGTTTGCTTTTTTATCTTTACAACAGCAGCAGCGAGAAAGAAATGAATGAAGGATAAATAAAAAAAAACAAAGTAGAAAGAAAAAAAAAACCCAGCTAGTCGGTTTTAGCTTATTCAAACAATTCTTTTGAATCCAACAAAGTTGTCTTTTTGAACGGTTCACCCACATTTGAGTGACTGTGTGAGAGTTTCTTTAAAGTTTATCATAAAAAAGGAATTCAACCTTCAGACATTCATTTCAGGAATATAAAACTTTAGCTATGTGAAAAGTTTTCTTTTCAAAAAGACGCTCGGTCACGGCGCGAAATGAAATTTTAATTACTTTTGAAGTTTAACGCTGTGCATGTCTGATTCACGATTTGCAAGTATTTTAAGACGGTTTTTTGCTTTTCAAAAACAATGTGCGATGAAAAGAATTTACTGTTGTAACAAAAAACAAACATAAAACCAGTATTGGTACTCAAAAATTTTTGTCAGTCTAGGTTCTGCAACGATGCGTAATGTAATGTAACGTAATGTAATGTAATGTAATGTAATGTAATTTAATGTAATGTAATGTAATGTAATGTAATGTAATGTAATGTAATGTAATGTAATGTAATGTAATGTAATGTAATGTAATGTAATGTAATGTAATGTAATGTAATGTAGTGAAATGTGATTTGTTAACACAAAGGGTATCACAATGTTAATGCTTCTTACGCAATGCTACGTTTTGTTTTACTTTTCAAGAAATGTTTATAAGATATCTTGACGAGTAAACAACGCAAGAGAGGTTAGGGAAGCCACAAAAGAAAATGGGCGATCAAAACCGTTCGACATCAAAATCTTAAAAATTTGAGAGCCTTGAAGATGGCAGTGATACACATAATATGTAAATTAGCGTGCTGCGAGTAAAATCCTTCAACTTCCGGTTCCAAAAATGGGTTGGAGTCAAAACAGCATCAAATATGGAATAAAGGTTCTTAAATATTTCACATGACTCTGTTGAAGACATATGCAAGCAAAATGTAACGGACCCGATGGACGATGTCAAGAAATTTGCTTCAAATGTGGAAATTCTGATCACAAAAGTAGGAACATGCAATGTATTCCCAAAGTGCTATATTTATGCTCAACTGTCGAAAACCAAGCATGCGTCACGGCTCACAAATCTGGATTGAGAAAGTGCAAATTATTTTAGTGCTACCTCAAAATGACAACGACAATAAGCAAACGTCCACAGTAGACAACAGCGGATAGTCTCCTGTTTAAGCTTTTTAGTGAGCTCCAAGCGGATGCTATCATCGATGTTGAGCAAAACGCCAACAAAAACGTAAACGCCCGGATTTCTGACACACTTGAAACCTTAGTGTCCTCTTATGGATTCCAAGCCTGAGCGTTACTGTTTAAAAAAAGAACTGGAAATAGGCCTTACGTAATGTAACGTAATGCAAAGTGTTGTGATAAGATTTGATGTGATGTGTAGTGACATGTGAAGCAATGTTACGATAAGATCTGACATATGTATAATGATGTGATGTGCTAAGATGTGACAAGTGAGAAGTGAAGTAATGTGATGTGATGTGATGTGATGTGATGTGATATAATGTCCATCAGTTTCTTGTGAAGAATGAACCAGTCCTTAAATACTCGGAGCAAAGTGAAACACAAGAGAAATAAAAATTCATGGCTTGTCGTAACCTCGGAATCTGTTCGTACTCAAAGAAACTAGTAAACTGTTCGATCAACTCAAGTTATAATAATTTTTTTCTTTTTTACTTAAGAAATATACAATCAAATCTGTCAAAGGCGCTGTTGTCCTAACAGTTCTTTTGCTTATCGTTAAATTGATTCAACAATGGGATCTTACAACCGCAATCCCTTGGTATTTATTCCTTTACACACGTTTCACCCTTAGCCGCATTAATGTCTTTTTTCGGGGCTTGCAGTCCTACAAGGGCTGTTGAAAGTATGGATTTATTTTTAATTAACATAGTTAAATACCATGTTATCCTTCAAAAGTAACCTTTAAGCCCACTCGATGAATTTAAATGCAATAATATTCATAGTTGAGCATTATTGAAGCTGCAAGGCAGCGATGGTGCGGACTGACAATTGTTCTGGGTCGACGGCTGTGACTGAATAATTGACATGGCAAGCATTTAGTCCTTTTATGCTGTTATTTTTATTTTTTTTTTTTTTTGTGAGAACGTGTAAGTTATTTTGATGGTATGAATGATTTACTTAAAACAAAAAAATAAAAAGCACTCATCGACTTCAATTCCATGCTTTGATTGTTCTTTCCACGAATCGTACCATTTACATCACCTTTTTTGAAAATATTTTTAAAACTCAATTTTGTTTGGAATAAAGTAGAATTCAAAGCAATCACTTTTTTTTTGTTTTTTGTTCACTTTAAAGCAATTAGTGCATTTTGGTTATACGGTGTCTATAGCGACTTAAGCTCAATAGAGGTCAGGGGATGCGATGTTTTCTCACTCGAAAATAAATTAAAAAACAAATTGTGTTTGGGTTCACTCATTTCATATATTGTATTGTTTGTACAGCAATGTACAAAGACTGGAATTCAAATGGTATGCTTTGAAAACCTCTGCACCAAATGCCTCAACTCCATTAAACATGCGGGGCTTAAAAATGTGTACAACACAAGCACAATGCGAAAGTAAGACGAAAATAATATTTGTTTCATTTGTTTACCTCTTCGTTGTTTGATTTTGTTAGCTAAGAACGCATATAACGCATACCCCAAGTATTTGAGGATATAAATGTTCCACGAGATGCTTTCATGAAAAATTACATCAAATATGTTGAATGGTTACTATAAAAGGGAGCTCGTAACCAAGGAGCTTGCATATATGTGTGCATTTCAGTACGATAAAGTAGACAGAAACAGATTACATATTTAGAAAATTTGTCACCACTTGCGGAAAAATACATCCCTTAGGAGATACTAGGTCTGTGTTTGTGGAGTGTGGGACGAGTTTAAAGTTTCTTATTTAAAATTAATAAAATGAACAGGATTAGAGTATTTTCAAACTTATTTTGTCTTTATTAGTAAGCGCAAACACTCCAATTAGTTATGAAACCCAAAGTGCGTCGTTCAAATGGCTCCCTCCGCTAGCTTGGCAGTAGCCAGTAGTGCATCCTGTCGCTCTAATTATTCAAGACCTTGTTGGTGATTTCTGATTGTAGATAGCTCGCATGCTTCTTGAATGATATCGAATTTAAGTGCTTGAATAGTTTCCGGATTGTTGGCATATCATCGTTCCTTCAAGGCTCCTCACGAACAAGCCAAACGGATCCAACCGCAGCTCTCAGGCGGCCAACTCATATGGCCAAGACGGCTTATAACACAATTTGGTTGGCAAATGATCAATTGTGTTATGGGCTGTGTGGCATTATGTGAACCAAGCTTTAAGAACTACAACAGCAAATGCCTCAGGTCGTCTGAATCAATGTCATTATTTTCAGTAAAAAAAAGTCGGTTAACATGGCCTGTATTATCCCACGTTAGCCGAAACATTTTTACCTGTTTCATTTCGAAGGGAAAGGGAAAGGGGAAAGGTATGGGTCAGTTTTCGTTAATTTTGTTTATTAACGTAGCTTCGGAAATGAAAATGCGCCCGGTCAGATAACACTTTCGTTCTAACAAAATTCAAAATTGTTTTCGTCGAAAGCAGTTGCAAAAATTGAAATGCGATTCTAGTTTTTTGGAATTGAAAAAATGTAATGATTCAAAAGGAGAGTAAAGCAATCCGCAAACCTGGACGGCAAAATCGTCTATCGCCGATCCATTCTGCCTCGCAACGACCGAAACAAACGAAAAAAACAAGCTCATAGAAACACGTCTACCTAAACGGTGACTATTGAACTCTCCACACTCACTAAATTTTAAAATTCTCGTTATTCCTCCTACACAATTGGGCCGTTATTCAAAGGCTGAAACTGCCAAGTGATTACGAAGCGGATTCCTGCTCGTCTTCAATTTGCTGACTCAATGGAACCTTGTAAGTGAATAATCCGAGATCTTTGTGCCAAATTCTCATCAAACTACCGCGCCCAATGTTGAACTTCATGAATTGAGTCTCATACTCTCGGCTAAGTTGACCACATTTTCGTGTCTATGCACGACTCTACGACTGGGACTATAAATGTTGTCGACTAGCATTACACTCTCACAAACTTTTTTGCACAAACTTTTGACCATTGTTCCTTCACTTCGGTCAAAACGTCTTTTCAATCAATGAGTACTCTGTCTGTGTACCTGTATCATTGCGAATAGGACAACGATTGGTTACTGTGCCCATCAGTAATCTTAATGCCAATAGTTGGGCAACTCATGTGCAACTCAAAAGAAATACTTGTATATCTTATATGCACGATGAATATTATTAAAATAAATACAAATACAAATACAAAATACAAATTGTAAAATAGGAGCTTCAAAAACAAAATATTATTTGTCACTTTTTTCTAGGCAAATGAGTAACACTATAACGGTCCGACAATAGAGTACATTCCCAATCGCTGAAAAAATAAACGTGTGAAACTTTCACTAACAAAATTAATTGGGCTCATTTTTCGGCATTCGGCATAAATCACACTACTCCACTACTCAGCAAGAGTCGTAAATTTTTTGGTTTCTTTTTGAATAATTTCTTAGTTATTATTGAAGTGAAATCTTCTATAGGCGCGTTCAAACACTTTTGCGATGGGGGTAATGCATTGAATTCGTGACCGACACCATTTTTTGGCTCATCTCATATTTCCCAATATTAATAGGCAACGACTCCACCATTGAGCCAAGAGACACCTTAATTTTAATGATGATTAAGGCCTTAAAAGAATGCAATAGCATCATTACATAATAAATGCACTTACCGACTCGGAGAAAAACATAGAAGAAAGAAAGGAATTGAACAGAGAAAAATTTATGCAACGCAGAAAAAACAAAAATCACCAAATATTTAACTAGCATTACAATGAAAAGTGGCTGGATGGAAATTTCATCATTGCATAGTAGAAGACTGATGAACTTCGAACTTTTCAACAAATTTAAAGATATCAACAACTCATCGCGATGATTTATCGATGGAATTGAAACGGTTGCATGAAAACAATTACTCAAATATTAAATAATTTCGTTTCTACAATTAATGCATTCTCCTTTTTTTCACTTAATTGTCAAAATTTAAGAGCGAAGTTACAAGATCTATAGACACTATCGTTAAAAAAATAAATCTGTATTAATTTTAACAGAAACTAACTTATGGGTGATGAAGAAATATGTGATATTCCTGATTTCAATTTAGTTGCAACTTGCATGTTACAGAAGGCACGACCGTCCAGCTACAACCACCATTATGGATTTGCACACGAAGTATACCGTATACTGGTATGTTTAGTACTTATGTTTTTGATATCAACGATCTGTGTGTTTGTCGTTGCTACTCTGAAAATGGACAGCAAGTTATAACAGTTATCGTTTTTATTTCACCGAATACGTCTTTAAGTGTAATACGACATTTTTTATACAAAAACTAGCTAAGCCACCCGGCGCGGCGTTGCTCGGGTCTGTAGTTTTAAGGCTCCCGTTATCGTTCCTGGTGATGAAAGAATTTTTGAAACCTGTCCAGTAGTTTCTAAGTTTCCAGTTCCAATCCCGTTCCTGAGGGAATCTTCCGTCCCCGTGGAAATATTTGAATGAAATATAAGTCTATGTCAAATAGGCGTAAGTTCAATGAATTTAAATTGATAAACTCACAGGCGAAATTAATTCAGCAACAATCAGCAAATATAATTTTTCTCAAAGAACTCTTAAGCGTGAAGTATTGAAAGTAGCTACAATTTATTTGCAGATTAAAACTTAAAAAAAAATAAAAATAGTACGTATACGCCAGAGTCAATAGTATACACTTATGAAAATGTATCGAAAATGTTTTTTGTGTTCCGATAAATAAAAGGCCTAAACTTTTGTATAAATTTATTTTAAAACAAACAAAACGAATTCGTATTTAATAAAATAGCATTTTTTAATGAAGCATGAAATATTATTATTATTTTCGGCACATCATGTTGCTTACTTACAAAACAGAGTTTTCCTAAAATACTGGCTATTTATAAGGTTTAAATTTGATATTGACAGACACACACTGCTAGGATACAGTCTGTTTAAATGGATCACACTTACGCTATGGGAAACTTTTTCTCATCCAAAAAAAGAACGTAGACTCGTTTGTTTTTCCTTGTTTTCCTTATAATTTTATTTCGCACGTAGGATTTTTTTGTTCTTTAGTTTACAGTGAAGTTAATGTTTCTATATTTATGCCAAAGGTAAAATTTTATAATTTGGAAAATTTTAATACAAACAAAAAAAATACAAAAGAAATGGCGGAAGGCCCAAGAAAAGAATTTAATTAAATGTTGTATGGTTGGCTGTTGTATGACGAATGGCAAGTCGTCGCTATGCGACGAACTACTTTTCAAGCAAAAAGTACTAGATTTGTACATAGACTTATTAATTTAAGAGGGCGAACCATCAATTGGTACCAAACCCTAGATTTTTGAGAGTGGCACTGTTCACACTGGAGTCGTGTGAATATTACCGCCCCCCTTGGCGAGATACGCCAAAGAAAAAAATTGTTACTGAAAATAAAGTAAGTGAAAATTGATTAATTGGCAATTTAGTTAATAGGCAATAGGCACAGTTTTACTATGGGTCGGACTATTTCTCCGTTTTGGGTCTTTAGTGTTGCAATAACCCGGGTGTATATTTATAACACGCCCTAGACGCGATTCGGTAGATGGCAGATTTTCGTTTTTAATGACGAACAAATCATCCACTTTAATGTCGGTTTGAGGTGTTTTCCATTTGTGTCGTTGATGTAGTTCCTTGAGATATTCATCTTTCCATCTGTGGCAGAACTGTTGTTGGAGGCATTTTACTTTTTCCCACCGATTGATTAACGATAAATTTGCATCGGCCAGATTCGGTTCCGGAAAAGATAAAAGCGGACCGCCGCGTAAAAAATGCCCGGGGGTCAATGCCAACAGATCAGAAGGATCTGTGGACATGGACGATATTGGACGCGAGTTCAAACACGTTTCGAGTTCAACACGTTTCGTGCTAAAACCGTTGCAAATTCTTCGAACGTAAACTTGGCCTTGGTCCCCAGCCTTTTTGAATGGCCTTTGAAACTTTTAACGCCGGCTTCCCATAAACCTCCCATGTGAGGTGCCCCTGGCGGAATAAAATTCCATTTTAAACCCTGAACGCCATACTTAAGGCTCGTTTCTTTGGGAATGGTGACTACAAACTTCTTAAACTCCTTGCGTAAAATTGCATCGGCACCTGTAAAGTTCGTTCCATTGTCGGAAAACACTTCTTTGGGTAAGCCCCGTCTTGAGGTGAACTTGGCAAAGGCCGCGAGGAACGCTTCCGATGACAAATCACTTGCAGCTTCGAGGTGAATTGCCTTGGTGGAAAAGCAGATAAACACGCATGCATACCCTTTGGTCATACGACAATTTCGTGCATTGAAACTCTTGATTATGAAGGGACCCGTGAAGTCGATTCCAGTAAATGTGAACGGAGGAGAAAAGGTAACTCTTTCGGGCGGTAGGGCAGCCATCATCTGCTTGCTTAAGTCTCTTTTGTTGGTCGCGCATATGGTGCAACGACGAATGCAAGACTTAACCAGAATTTGGAGTTTTGGTACCCAGAAACTTTGTCTCGTTAGTCGCACCATTAAAGAGTTGCCACCGTGCATAGAAATCTCATGAATGAATTGAACCAGGAGACAAGCAAAACGGGATTCAAAGGGTAGTATTATAGGGTGACGTTCATTGTACGAAATGTCTGCGTTCGAGAGTCGCCCATTGACTCTAAGAAGCTTGTTTGAATCCAAAAATGGATTAAAGGACAAAATAGAACTTTTTGTTGACACTGGCTTGCCAGCTGCAAGCAGCGAATATTCTGTCGAAAAATGAGCTTCTTGAGCCAATCGGATTAGACGAATTTTCACAAACTCTATTTCTGGTTGCGAGATGTCACGAGACTTGTATTTGCTGGACTGTTGCTTTGAGATAGACCCGAAGAAGCGAAAAACATTAAGTTGACGTTAGGAACACACGTACATTGAATTCTCGATCCCGGTTCTTGTGGGAATTTCAGGATGAAATGTAGTCTATTGGGCAATAAATTAAAACAATTTAATTCTTTACTCTTACCAGTGAAAAAATTAAAAGATTTTTTGAAAACAAACAATCAAATAATATTATTATTTGTTATTTATTATTTTCAATTTTGTTGTCAAGCACGATTAAAAAAAAAACAGAAGTATGTTTGAATTTAATTTTTTTGTTCATTTCAGTTAAGAATAAAGAAGTTGTTACTTTTACTTTTTTTTCATATTTACTAACCTTTTGAACCTTTCACCTCCACGAACATTTCGAGATCAAGTTTAAATAAATCCGTTCAGCCGTTCTCGAGTTTTAGCCAGACTAACGACCAGCAATTCATTTTTATATATGTATATAGATTTATTTATTTAGTCTAAAGACGCTTCTGTATACCTTCACGATAAAATTGTGGAGAGATTTGATGACTTGCCAACGATTTTGAGTGGTGATTTCATCATCAACTTCGCCAATGCTACAAATTACCACTTTTTAATTCAGAATATAATTTAACAATGACGGATGACCACAGCTTTAGTACAACGAAATATAAGAAGACAATTGATGCAGTCTTTGCGATATATTTAAATAGATTCGAGTCAAAATTGTTCGTTTCCTATTTTAGTTACCATAGACCTGTTTTTTCAGTAGTAGAATACGATGATTATAGAGATAATAATGGAAGGGATAAAATTGGGAATGAAAACTCATAAGTTTGATTGATGTTCTTCCATGTGTACATGTACATCTACATATACACTGCCAACCATTAGGATGAAGCTACAAATTTTGCGATCGATTTTCGCTTTTTATACCTGGTGGAAGTTTTGTACCCGGAAAAGTTTACTACCAGTTCATAGAACAGAAAAAATAGATGCTTTCAAGGAAATTGAACTCTCAGGCCGTGAAATAGCAAGGAGACTTAACAGGAGCAAGACAGTTGTAAACAATTATCTTGCTGATCCACATAAGCCTATGGCAAAAATCAAAAAGGACACACGCGAAAAGCCACAACACCAAGAGAAAATCGAGTGATTCTTCAAACTGCCTCAAATTCCACTCTACCAGCGACTGTGATAAGGGCCAAAAGTGGAGTTTCAGCCAGCATAACAACGACTCGAAGAATAATCTAAGAAAATGATACTATTCAAAGGAGGAAACTGAAAAAGAAACCTGTTTTGAAGCCAGTACACTAGGAGCATCGTATGGACTTTGCAAAACAGCATGTTGCTTGGAGCAGTGAATGGAAACGCGTTGTCTTTTCGGGTAAAAAAAAGCTTAACCTTGTCGGCCTTGATGGTAACAACTTTTATTTCCATGATATTTGAAAGGATGAGCTTATTTTGGCAAGACATCATAGCCGTACATCAGGTGTAATGGTGTGGGAAGCTATTACCTACTATGGCACGAATAGTAGAATTGGAGTTGGAATTTTTGTCCACATCAATGAACGAAAATAGCTTCAAATGTTTACTGAAACGGTCATTTCCAAAAATTAAAAAACATTTTTGGACGTCTGACTTGGATTTTTCAACAAGATAATGCCCCAATCCACACTAGCAGGGCTGTCAGAAGCTGGATTCTATCAGAAGACGTGGAAATTTTGTCATGGCCGGAGCCGCCATATTCACCGGACGTTATTGTAAACCTTTGGTCATAACTATCTCGTAAAGTTTATGAAGGTGGCAGACAATTTGAAGACAAAGACACCTTAATTGATGTTACTCGTAGTGCCCGGGCCCAAATTCCATATGATTATTTAAAAAAAAACTCTATGTTTCTTTTCCAATCCCTCTAATAATAATTTTATCCAAAAACGGCGGACATCATCATTATAAATGTAGAAAAACGTTATTAAATAGCATTATTAAACCATAAACTGTAAGCATTTCACTCATTTTTGTTTTTTTTTGTAAAATTTTGCATGTGGCCTCATCCTAATGGAGCACCTTTGTATAAATATTTTCAGTAGTTTATTAATTGATTTTGAGAAATTCCAACGGTCATTTCGAATAAACCCTTTAATTCTATGAATTTGTTATGGGAAAATACGTACCTATGGTAATAAACTTTTCCGGGTACAAAACTTTCACCAGTTATAAAAAGCGAGAATCGAATGCAAAGTGTGTGGCCTCATCCTAGTGGTTGGCAGTGTATGTATTATAAGACATTGAATAAAATTTTGACAATATTTTCCGATTTTTATAATAAGCAATAAGAAAAAACATTTCAATCAAAAGATTTTCCTATACATTTAAAATATTTACCGAAAATTCAATTCAGTTTTCACTTCTGTCGGCACTTTCCGGAGTGCTTCATTTTAATATTCTTAGTTATTTTGAAATTGGCTGTCGTTTCCCGAGGAAAATCTGGAAATCTTGACAGAAAGTTAGTGTCACACCTCCGCTAAAAGAAAAAGTCGCGTTGCGCTTGAAAAACACTGGGAAGTATTGAAAACTTAAGTGTGGATTGTATGTGGAACGTGAATAAAGTTGGACATCTCGGACTCCACTTAAATTTAAATCATCACATTGCGGGGGAATCGCATAAGAGGAACGGTGCACAATCAAGTGGAAGAAGACCTCAACCGACTAAGAGTGCAAAACTGGAAAGTCTAACGAAGAATGTTGGTTGAGGCCTAGCTTCACCCTGAACTGTAATTCCCAACTAAGTTAGCGAGTAAGAGTTAAGTTACAGCTGATAAACCTCAGCTGAGGACCATCATTGCAAAGAGTGTTTATTGGGTATTGCGTATTGGCTTTGATTAGCGTGTGTTAGAATCCCAGAAACATTACGAAAATAAAGTGTTTTCCCACGAAAATTTTCGATTTTCTCGCGGAACTGACAATTTTTACGATAGTAGTTTCATGCCATGAAAAAATCCTTCTGGGTAATCCATTCGGAATCCGCAAACAATAGGTAATAGAAATGCTTTAGGGCCAAAGGTGTCCATAGCTCGAATGGCAATACCCGTGACAACGACTTTTATTTTTTTCTGCGATGATCGGTGCAGAATTCTTTGAAAGAAGTGGGTACCTTATCAGTATTAAATCGACTCAATATCTGCTATGCACTTTTCATTTTCTGATTCAGACATGCCTGTTCTTAACATTCCTGTTGTAGACAAACTTTTCACACTTGGACAGCATATTTCCAAATAAAATGTGCTGCTCATGTATGAAAAGTTTAAATGTCGGCAATTTTCGATCGAGAAAGGGAAAACACGTCATGACCAAATTAAAGTTGTCGATTAAAAGTAGGTGAGAAATCTCCGCTGTATTCTGTAATCAAAATAATTTAATCTCAACTCTTTTATACTTCAATTTCATTTCAAATGAGTAAGAACGAAGTGCCTTACGAGGATTTTTATTTCATTCATACACCAGTGAATCGTATTCGTGCACTTATATGACATCTTATGAAACACAAACCAAATTTATTAATGTGTCGTAAAGCTAAATGGCAGAACTTGACCAATTTCTCGAATCTAAATCTTCGTCTAAGGGCACTTTGCTTAAATTCAAAGAACCGCACATAATATCAACCCACTTGCCAATTTTCAAGTTCTCTCAAAGATTGTATTCCACCTCAAGCTACCAACTCAGCTTTTTTCTTTCAACTTTCCGAAAAACCCCATCGAAAAGACACCACAATAACAACATTCCAAATAACCTTATCTACAAAAAGCTTTGGTAATAAGTCAAAAGAATATCAGCAAAACACTTGAAACAAATATCCGAACACAGCCATCCTATACTGTTGCCTTATCTTCAGTAGTTCATAACAAACCCATTAACCCGTCTATAAACCCAATTTAATGAAGTCTCCTTCAAGTATAGCTACACACATATTATTCGTTGTAAATACTCGTTGGCCTGACAGGAATCATCTCATCAACAAAATCGTTATCGACCAACGTCAGCTACCAAAGATTAATGACAATCTGACCAACTCAGATATCATCTGGTGTTAACGTCATCATCATACCCACTTAAAATTGACTGCCCATAGTAAAAGCAATTAGTAAGAAAAGGTTGCTGGATTACCTCCCCATAGAAGGCCACATCACATGTTATAAGTGTGAAAGCTCATGAATCAGGACATCTGCTACATCGTAACGAAAGGTCGAATATCTATAGTGCCCCCCGGATATTTGCTTTTAGGTACGTGTAAAAAATTTAAACAAAACTGGGAGGCCAAAATTTATAGCATAAAACATACAACACACACAAGATACGCCGCCCTCTCTCTTGTAACATTTGGATTGTCTATTAATTAGAATACCCAAAAGATGTCAGAGAGAGGGACGTCGCACAGAATATTTAATGAAAGTGCTACTCAATGGGGCACAGATTGCGGAAGTCAGTCCTAATTAAAGGATTTTGTCAAAACCAAGCTGCCATAGACAGAAGTTACACAAGTTTGAGTCGGTAGTCAGTATAGTCGGCGGTTTAATTTATCTTTGATCTTTCAAGCTGCTTATGTAATGCTCAATTGTTATTCAATATACTGTCCTTCTTAATAGAACAATTTTGTGGCAGTCTATAGAAGCATTTTATTGAACCACATCTTCAAAGGATAGTAAAGTATATGTCATTCATAACCAAGGTATCTCAATTATACTCAATACTGAGGCTGGTCTTGTGGCGAATAAAAGACTAGCAAATAGTCGGTAAGTCGAAATTAGACCATCAACGGCGCATTGTCTTACAAAAAAAAAAAAACAAAGCTAATGAACATAATTAAAGTGAAACTTGATCAAAATCCAAAGTAATTAAATTTACAAAGTGTTTGCAAACCTAGAAAAGGCTTCTCAAACCTAGGGTTGGTATGTACCTAACCATCAGCGAATTTGTGTTTGATGAAGGAAGTCGTAAAAGGGAATTGTGTACCGAAGCCAAGAGCTATTTAAATATTTCTGGAATAAATCTCTTGAAAAAGTGAATCTATACCGGAATAGAAGAAGTCTTTTTCTGTCTTATTATGCAGAGATTTTTCGGTTTCTTCTTTTTTTTTTTAATTTAATAAATGGCGCAATGACGTTACTGGGAAGTTCCAGTCAACCTTTTATAATGCAACTTGAGATCGTTCAGAAGTTGAAACTTTTTAATTATCTCATAATATACCTACAGACACTGTATTGGCTACAGAGAAGCACTCACTCAGTTAAAGACAAAATAAGAGTCCGCGACGTTGCCGTTGCAAGAACAGGGATAATTATAACAACAATTTGTAACTTTTAATTCCCCGAATTATCACAAAGGGGTGGTGGTGGTGTAGGATCGATGAAGAATCTTAAAATTAATTCTTAGTTGAAAATGACACCGCACGAGAAAGTATACGCTGAGGTATTTTCGTTTTAAATTTTTCAGATTGAAATTTATTTCAAAGGATGTAATTTCAATGAGACAAGTGGGTGTTCCCTTCGAAAGAAAATCCATTCCTCGTTGTTGTCATTGACAGCAATGAGACACGATAGCTTCTGTTCCTTGAAAGGAGGTCTGACGTCGTAGTTTCATGGTCAAAGGAAACATAATGAACAATGAGAAAAAGGAATATAATGTCTATCGATTTATTACTTGTGATTAAATTGCACACCTGATCCAGGTTAGTTACACATAAACACAAACTCCAAGAATATTATATTATATAGACAGCTTGCAAAATTACAGACTGAGTTTATTGTTGTGGCAGTGAGGAGCATCTATTAGGTGCAATGAATAATTACTCTTATTGGCATAGACACAGTAGCGATATTCAAATGAAATCACAGCCATCGGTAATGTGCTGAAGTTGATCGGTGGTGAGTTATTAAATTCAATTAATGTGGATTAAGTGGTTAATAAGCAGAAGTGCTTCTTCAGTCAGTAGTGGCTTTCCAGTATCGTTATTAAACGGACTAAGTACACAAGCGGATGTTGATTTAGCTCTACGGAAAAGTATACAAAATGAATATCTACCGAAATCCTCCTCTCAATGGTGCTAGAGTTGGTTTCTTTAAAGGATAGACATTTAATTACCTTAAGTGGATCCCGTGGCGTAGTGGTACCTAAGCATTGCCGCATGTTATTGTGGGAGAACGAGGTTCCAATAACAGAAAAATCAAATTCTTCTGTCGTATCGTACAGCCGCATCTGATAGTTCTACTTGGAAAGTTTTCCGGGAGTTTTGAAAAAGTTTAGTTTCATAGACTTTGAGGTGTTCTCTTCGAGTTTCCGTTCTCGCGGCATAGAAGAAGTGAATCGTGCATCGTGCTTTATGCAAGTTTATATCAAACAACACTGCAGATGGCTTTGTCGTCAATTGGAGAGCAGTTGTAAAGGAGCATGCTTCAGCTGATTTACATGAAATGGTCGGAAAGAAGGCATGCCCGAAGAATGGAACCTCAGTATCGTTTGTCCAACCTCAAAAATAAGTGACACTCACAAATGCGCCAACTGAAAACGAATAAGTAGTCCTTGATGTCGCATATTGTATGGCCCTACTCTACTGTAATATTTAAACGTCTGAGACCCCATGTCAGTAACCTGATGTGTTCTTATGAGTGCAGTTTTAGACCAGAAAAGCCTACAATCGACTAAATTTTCACATTTCAACCAATCTTGGAAAAAAACATCACCATTTTATCGATTTCAAGGCCGTGTATGACAGTATTTACAGACACAACCTATACAGAGCAGGATTGACAGGATAGTTAGCTCAAAAAATCTACTCTCAGTACTCATCACAACCAACGACGGGGATGCTAAATCGAATCAGAAAAAGGCGTAAGGCATTTGCAAAACATTTCGAAAGCAACTTCGTGCCCACACCAACTTATTTTTTAGACGAAAATGAGACATCCATCGAACGGACCTTGGGGCCCAACACTTTAACTGTAACTTTTTTCAGGAACAATAATCCGTCGAGTGACCCAATCAACTGCTCAAAGCATTCCAATCCGGAAGAAATTGCGGAAATAATACACAGCTACAAGTACAAGAAATTAATAGGCCCAGACGGTGTCTCAAATTTCGTCCTGAAGAAGCTCCCACAGAGACAGTGATGATCTTCCTGGCTATCACCTTGAATAACTACAATGACTACAACTACTTTCCCGGGAAGTGGAAAACGGCCAAGATAGTGGCGATTCCGAAGAGAGGCAATTGGAACCTCATCGTCAACTGCAGGCCAATCTTCCTACTCTACAATCTAAGTAAGCTCCTAAAGGAACTAATAGTTAGGAAGTTGAAAAAGTTCTGCAGGGATAATAACATCATCCCAGACATGCAGTTCGGCTTCCGGGAGAAAACATTAAACACTGCCATCGATGATAAAACGATACAAAGACGTCACCAAAGCCTTTTTCAGCCATCTAAGCACCGTCGCAAGCTTTTTGGATGTCGGAAAAGCATTTGACAGCCCTCACAAGGCATGGTTGTGAGAAATGTGCTTGGCCCAGGGGCTCCTCGCTCTGTTGCGCCAACCTTATTATATATTTATAAACTAAATGCATACTATAGTATAAGTGGGGTATCCGGGTCAACTTAGCAAAGTCAGAGCTGTCAGCTTCAGAAGGCCTGGAGTCAATAGAGGCTGCCATACTGCTGGCAACTGCAGAGCCACATCTATTGCACTGCCTGATGGAACCAGAGTTGAAAATTTTACTAATCTTTCATTTATTAGATAAAAAACACGTGGATAATCTCAATTATAAAACTCATCATCTATCATTGTAGCTTGCGTTGTTTTGACGTATTTACACGGGAAATTTCCTGGTTTGTCGTCAGACCAAACGTCTACACGTTGTTTTATGCTCATTGGGGTTCGAATGTCCCTTTTTCGATCTAGCTCTTCGATCAGTTCAGCCTCAGTGAATTGATTCAACTTTATATACTTTTGCCGAATGCTGGAGGAGTAAACCACAGGCTGATGAAACCTAGGTTATCCGCAAATCTTCCTCTTTCTGCAGCCACATCAAAAACGAAGAAGGATCAAAGACGGAGAATGGATTCGTAGGATGAGTTTTTGTAGAGGTAAATTTTACATCGACATCATAAGAAAAACAACCTGTAATGAACGATTACATTCTCGAACTTCAACCCTACGTCAACAGCAAAATAAACTACAAACAACAGTGGAATTTTTCATATAACAAGGATGATAATGGTATTCAGTGACAATAACGCTGAGCAACAACACCATAACTAGCCGTTACCATCATCAAACCACTGGAGCTACCAAAATAAAGAGCAGTGGAATTTTCCACTGCCAGATTTAGTTGACCATTACAGTGCACTACCAGTTGACACCAAATTTTTTAAGCTGTTTGCTTACTATCGCTTTCAGTGTGGCTGTTGTGTAGTGTCTTTTTGCCAACAGCCACACTGGCTTTTTGACTTGGCTTTTTTATTTCTCGGCGATAGTTAAATCATCGAAGTTCTGTTCCCACTTGTGATGGACTTCTGGTATGAGATTTACGATCTGGCAATGAACGGCTTGATATTTTTCATACATCGGTGGAATCGTACGACATTGTCACCAGACAGTTTGACGTATTCACCTTCGAAATCTGATATATGGACAAAAATATCCACCCCAATGGGGTGTAAGAAAACCATGACCGTTGGATCGACTAAATGATTTTACAATGCCAATCTCAAAAGGATTCTCTGAGGCTCGAGCCAGATGTTGAGGCAGTTCTGGTTGGTTTGGTTTCATAATAATTAGACTTGGTAATTGAAGACTTGCGTTGAGACGGCTTGGGCTGTAGCTCAAGGACCGTGAGCACACTAGCGGTTTGTTCAGTGTTTTGTGCTGTGGAGTGTTTTGTGAAGACATTTTAGTAGTTTAGGACAAAGGAGGAGTAACACCAAATGTGTTGTTTGCTCCCGGCAGTGAGCGAACAAGGAGCTCGCTGGAAAAGGACGCTACCTCGTTGTGAATTTAGTGTCCAATGCTACTTCGCTGTGAATTTAGTGTCCAACGCTACCTCGTTGTAAATTTAGTGTCTGACGCTACCTCATTGTGAGTTTAGTGTACAACGCTACTTCGTTGTGAATTTAATGTCCAACGCTACCTTGTTGTGAATTTAGTGTCCAACGCTATCACTTTGTGAATTTAGTGGTCAACGCTACTTCGTTGTAAATTTAGTGATAAACGTTTCCGCGTCGTGAATTAAGTGTACAAAACTACTTCGTCGCGAATTTAGTGTCCAACGCTACCTCGTTGTGAATTTAGTGTCCAACGCTACCTCGTTGTGAATTTAGTGTTCAACGCTTCCTCCTGGTGAATTAAGTGTCCAACGCTGCTTCGTTGTGAATTTAGTGTCCAACGCTACCTCATTGTGAATTTAGTGTCCAACGCTACCTCGTTGTGAATTTAGTGTTCCAAGCTACCTCATTGTGAATTTAGTGTCCAACGCTACCTCGTCGTGAATCAAGTGTCCAACGCTCCCTTGTTGTGAATTTAGTGTCCAACGCTATCACTTTGTAAGTGCGAGTGTTGATAAGGGAATCCGGACCAAAGAATTGTGATCGGTCAACACTATTATTGCTCTGCGAACAATGACTGACTGCACGAATCTCAGTGGTCTACGAGAGCTTTCGTGTAAATGTCCCAGCGGATGAATTCGAAGGACAGAATCAACGGTGGACTTCAGCAGCCATATAAGCAGAAACCCCTGAAAGAGCTACTCCAACATATTTGGTTTAAAGGTCTTTTGGGGTCTTTCAATACAAGAACAGGGTATTGAAGTAGAGATGGTGGCGGATGAGCTCCTGGTGAGCTAACGGCAGCACTCACACCCCTGCAGCAGGGTACTGACTCTGGATACTCCAGCAATTTATGTCCAAAGGGATCCAAAAGGACCTGGCCCTCCAGGTTGGGGGTTGTGCGTCGGGTTAACTATACCCAACCACGTAAAAAAAGCCCAGTTCCGAAACAACTAACAGCCTCGGATAACGATAATGATTTCAAAGTTGACGACCCAAGCGACCAACTTTGTGAATTTAGTGTCCAACGCTGCCTCTTTGTGAATTAAGTGCCCAACGCAACTCCGTGGTGCTACCTCATTTTGAATTTAGGGTCCGACGCTTCCTCATTGTGAATTTAGTGCCCAATGCTACCTCGTTGTGAATTTAGTGTCCAACGCTACCTCGTTTTAAATTTAGTGTCCAACGCTACCTCATTGTGAATTTAGTGTCCAACGCTACCTCGCTGTGAGTTTGGTGTCCAACACTACCTCGTTGTGAATTGAGTGCACAAGGCTAACTCATTGTGAATTTAGTGTCTAACGCCACCTCGTTGTGAGTTTAGTGTCCAACGCTACCTCGTTGTGAATTTAGTGTCCAACGCTACCTCATTGTGAATTTAGTGTCCAACGCTACCTCGCTGTGAATTTGGTGTCCAACACTACCTCGTTGTGAATTGAGTGTACAAGGCTAACTCATTGTGAATTTAGTGTCTAACGCCACCTCGTTGTGAGTTTAGTGTCCAACGCTACCTCGTTGTGAATTTAGTGTCCAACGCTACCTCATTGTGAATTTAGTGTCCAACGCTACCTCGCTGTGAATTTGGTGTCCAACACTACCTCGTTGTGAATTGAGTGTACAAGGCTAACTCATTGTGAATTTAGTGTCTAACGCCACCTCGTTGTAAATTTAGTGTCCAACGCTACCTCGTTTTAAATTTAGTGTTCAACGCTACCTCGCTGTGAGTTTAGTGTCCAACACTACCTCGTTGTGAATCTAGTGTCCAACGCTACCTCATTTTGAATTTAGGGTCCGACGCTTCCTCATTGTGAATTTAGTGCCCAACGCTACCTCGTTGTGAATTTAGTGTCCAACGCTACCTCGTTTTAAATTTAGTGTCCAACGCTACCTCATTGTGAATTTAGTGTCCAACGCTACTTCGCTGTGAATTTGGTGTCCAACACTACCTCGTTGTGAATTGAGTGTACAAGGCTAACTCATTGTGAATTTAGTGTCTAACGCCACCTCGTTGTAAATTTAGTGTCCAACGCTACCTCGTTTTAAATTTAGTGTCCAACGCTACCTCGCTGTGAGTTTAGTGTCCAACGCTACCTCGTTGTGAATTTAGTGTCCTACACTACCTCGTTGTTAATCTAGTGTCCAACTCTACCTCATTTTGAATTTGGGGTCCGACGCTTCCTCATTGTGAATTTAGTGCCCAATGCTACCTCGTTGTGAATTTAGTGTCCAACGCTACCTCGTTTTAAATTTAGTGTCCAACGCTACCTCATTGTGAATTTAGTGTCCAACGCTACCTCGCTGTGAATTTGGTGTCCAACACTACCTCGTTGCGAATTGAGTGTACAAGGCTAACTCATTGTGAATTAAGTGTCTAACGCCACCTCGTTGTAAATTTAGTGTCCAACGCTACCTCGTTTTAAATCTAGTGTCCAACGCTACCTCGCTGTGAGTTTAGTGTCCAACGCTACCTCGTTGTGAATTTAGTGTCCAACGCTACCTCGTTTTAAAATTAGTGTCCATTGCTACTTAATTGTGAATTTAGTGTCCAACGCTACCTCATTGTGAATTAAGTGTCCAAGGCTACCTCACTGTGAATTTAGTGTGGTATTATCATAAGGATTGTATGGTAGGTACCGCTATCTCAAAACCTAGAGACGTAATTCAAAAATATCCTTACTCCAAATCTTGAAGAAAATCGGTTTAATAGTGGTTCAGCCAGTACATCCATAAATGGACAGCAGTCTTACAGATATATAGACCGCAGACAGAATTACAAGTAGGTTTTCTCTGTCATCGTAATGTCATGTTTCATTGTTATCTCAAAAAATGTTTTCGGCACAGTTGCAAGACTTGCCTCATAGTACCTATAATCAAATAAAATAAAAATAAAAACAAATAGGGTGGCGCAACAGCGCGAGGAGCCCCTGGGCCTAGCGCATTTCTCACAACCATGCCTTGTTGACGAATGGAAGCGACCTACAATTTTCTGCCGGTTCCAAACGGCTAATCGAGAAAGCCTTTTCATGGCAATGAATACTAACGGAGGACTTGCCAATTCCTCGCGAAAGGCGATACCCGTGGAAAAAACATTTTCGCCTCTGTTGGGATTCGAACCACGAACCTCTGGATTAACAGGCGGACATGCTATCCATCACACCACGGGTACCTATACTCGCAAGTAAAAAATACAATAAAATTTGGTTTTGTATGTATGTGAAGTGAAGACAATGTGTTGAGAACAACAAACTATATGAGCTGTACTGCTACGTCTGCGTGGACAGGGTGTATTAAGAAAATTGGACTGGGTAGAGCTGATGGACACTAACGCTCCGGCTTGACGGGAGCGCGACAAAGCACATTGCACGAATACTTTGTCTTTGGTGGTGCAATCAAATGGAAGAGGACCTCAACCGACCTAGTCTTCAAAGCTCAAGAAAGGTTACCCGAAATCGAAAGATATTGCTTGAAGCCCAAGTTCACCCCAAACTGAAATGACCAACTAAGTAAATAAAGCAGCCGTGGTGCAGTGGAAGGCTCAGCGAATACTTCCAACGCGTTGCTTAGAATCCCACTCCGGGTGTCTGCTTATCTTTCGTTCTTCTAGATTCATACGGACGCCGCTGGCGCTGTTGAGGTTAGTTTTGAAATTAAGAGCACCTAATTTCGATCTACTGCACAACAAAAAACTGGAGGCTGATGCTCTGGTAGAACAAGGAAAAGTCAAGTTTGAGCATTCCACATTATTATTAGCACCTTCTTTTTTTTTAAATTAGGTAGTAAGTCGCTAGAACTTAAACTCGAATTGATACTCATCGTTGTCGCTGTTCGACCATTTTGTCAAACAATCTTATTCTCAATCAAAATGTTTTGGGCGAACTTCTCTGTATTCGGTAGACAGCAACAAGCCAAGCTTAGCGATGAAAAAAAGAAGCTCAGCAAACCTTTTTTTAAAAAAATTAAATAAACCAAATTGCTTATTTAAGTCACGCATTCTTTGCTTAGCCGTTATGAACTGCGATCTGGGAGTGGCAGACAACACAATGCCTCTTCGAAAGATTATAATTCATAACTTTTTAACATTCTCTTATCAACAAACAACACTTTTTATTTCAAAAGCTATAAACTGTTTAAAAAAAGTATTCAAAGCTAAACTGACCTCCATAGAGATCAAGGGTGACAATTCGTTTGACCTGAATGCTGAATCCTCAAAATAGATAAATAAAAAAAAAAATTATTACAAAAATTACCAATTTCAAGCCTCACTCTCAATGTCACATACCAGGAAAAGAAGGCAGAATAACAAAACAATGCCGACAAAAAGAACCTATCAAGGTTACTTTTATCTAAAGAAGGACCGTGACTCGTTTGTGCGTAAACTGGAACTTCTCATCTATAATAAACTTTTTATTAGGAGCAGCTGTCTTTTCATAGGAACGGATGGGTAAGGGTATATGTATATGGTTTCGTTTGCTCTTCATAGAATTGTAAATGCGTATCTTCCTTTCTTTAACTTTATGGGGTTATGGGGTATCATAATTCTAGTTGTTAGGAATTAATTCTAACAAGGTCGGTTGATTCATTGCTTGCTATATTTTGATTTAACAGTAAAGCTTTAAAAAGGCCACACTTGAGACGATAAACATGTTGAACACACATATGTACCTTCGTATATTCATTTATGTATATTCTTTTTTAGTAGGTGCTTAAAAGAACACAGATAACAAGGAGCACAACTTTGGGTAAACAGAGGGTCTTTTCAAAATGAACACTCGGTTTTAGGACCTACATGCATATGGGTTGAGTGAGCATCAGTACCCCATACAACTCCACAAAGATTGTTAAGGACATATGTGCATGTTTTTCCTTTTGTTGATTAGTCCTTTTAAATATATTTTTGAAATAAATGCACAGGAAACATTATTATTCCAACTACAAATGTATCCTTTCCAGAGAAGATATATGTGGGTACCCCGGTACCTACTTCTATAAGATCCCGTTGACTTTTGTTGTTTGAACATCGTTAATATTTGATCTTCTGAGCTTAAATTCGAAATGATAAATGAGAATATCCTGCTTCCTTTCTATAGACACCACACCATAGACCGACCGGTACGTTATACATCGCCAACATATACAAGATTAAGGAAACGTTGAAAACTAAAAGAGAAACTATAAAAGCCGGGAATTTGCATTTGGATAAAATTCAGACAGAATACCAACCTCCTCCGCCTCCAATGTTTTGTACCATTTTTCAGGGTATTAGTTGTAGATGAAATAATAATAGGGAGGTGAATGGGCTCCTTCTTGTATTCAGTGTTTGGGTTTTCATCCCATTTATGCAAACTACAGAAGGGGATTACGTTTCTGAACGAAAAGGAATCACATGTGGGGATAAATTTTAATTATTTTTTGTTCATTCATTGCATGGAAAGGAAGAAAAAAAAACCATCTGCCTAAGCCATGGTGGTTGGTTGGTGATGGATAAAATTGAAAACTTATTTCGGGTCTTAATCATTTCGTGTGCCTATGAGGAAGAAAGATTACCACTGTTCTCCTTGCGAGAAAGGAGGCTGAGGCGTGAACCTAATAACGCTCAACAGGAATGAATTTAAAGTGTTGCTTTGAATAAATTACGACAGCGCTAAGGTCTTGGGTTCCTTATTACGATCTTCTGGCAAATTATTTTGTGATTAGAAAATGAGAATGAGTTTCACTGAATATTCAGCAAGAAATTTGAGAGGTAAATGAAAATACGCAATCAAATTAAGGAGGTTTGTATAAAATTACTACGTATTTTTGAAAAGGGATGGGAGGTTCGAGGTTCCATTGGTTAAAGGTAGGTATAGCTCATGGAAGATCATACGATTTAAAGAGGAAAAAGTATTGAAAACTTAAAGTCCTCCAATTAAAAACTTAATTCCGTATCCTGACTTTTTAAAATTTGTGAACGCTCACTTTCAATGAGACAATGAGCTCCTTATGTCATCTCCATCGACTAATCCAATTTGCTGGCAGCTCAGTTTGCTGCTAACCCGATACCTCCTGGTCATCTCATGATACAACTAATGAAGATGGCACCGATTTTCCACGTTTTCATTTTTCTCTCGATGCTAGCAAATACGTCATCGAGGCACACATTTGATGACAGCTACAAGCCCAGCCTGAGCTATATTGCTTATACAGAATTGTATCAAGCTTCTTGATAGCATATTGGCCCGATATGAACTTGGATAAATAAATTCTGTGACGAAGCAGACTATTTTTCACGGTCGGTCTGTGGTAAGTCCCAAAAGATCCCAATACCAAATGTTAAATCTGACGTTGTTCTGAAATGGTTTACATCTATACATTGCAAAAATTATAGCTTCTAAGGTCTTCGTGCAGATAAAAACAGCAATTTGTCCAGCTCGTCCTTAAAAAACGCCGAATCTTCCTCCAAGTAAGTTCCTCTCTTTTCAATTACTGTCAATCTGCGCTAAAGTCCCTTCTTTCCAAGGTCATGGAAACGTTGATAAAGCATTATTTTGGCGGTGAAAAGTTCGGAGCCCCCGGGTCTAGTGTATTGCTCACAACCACGCTGTGTGAGGGAATGGTGGGGACCTACAACTTTCTTCCGATTCCAAACGGCTAATCGAGAAAGTGCTCTTCATGGCAATGAATCTAAATACTATCGGAGCACTTGCAATCTCCTCTTAAAGAGCGATACCAGTGGAAATCATTTTTCGTTTTCTATAAGGATTTGAACCATGAACCTCTCTTAAAAAAGGCAAAACATGCTAACAATAACGCCGCGGGCACCAAAAGTCAGATACCCACTTTATGAATGCTGGTGTATCTTCGTATTTTCGTAAACGATCTCTTTTCGGGAACTTCTAATCTAGTTGAGCCGCCCGACGTTGCTCGCGTCTGTAATCTCAAGGATCCCGGTCTCGGCTCAGCTAGATTCGAAATTCACTGTTTTGCTGACAACTTAGCCCTTAGCTTTTGATATTCGTATCCAAGTTCATATTACTGCTCTTTGGATGTGGAGCTGGAATGGTTGCTTAGATTAAGCTGATTGGATTCTAAAATTGACAGAATTGCTTCAAAATTTTTCGAGTAGAATTTCATGCTTTGAAAACAGAATGCTACCTTATGTCATTAAAGCTAGACATAGAATGGTCTCTAAATCTAATAAACCGAAAAGCTGACAGTGCTTCGTGTATGTGTAAACCATGATATTCGTAGTAATAATGACACAATGTATGAAGTCGTCAAAAATGCTGGAAAATCTGAATGAACCTTATGATTTCTTTTTTTATCTCTTCAGATCTGGATAAAGCTAGAGCACAACTTCCATGTTTGGTCAGGTGCTTCTCAAACATCCTTGCGCCTACTTGACAAAACTTCACACACAAATCGAAGATCCATACATACAAACATTGCTGTAGTGAGATAGCTTGTTGCATACCTCCCTGACACAATTAAGTCGCCTGTCTTAAATGCTTATCAGTTTAACCTTGAGCCCAATTTCGGGCCTTCACGTATGTTCAATTAAGTACAGAGATTCATAATAAAGTTGCACTATACGCATATGCAATGCTTTACCTAATGTCTCTTTCCATTGGTTTCACTCGGGGAAGCACTCATTTTAAAAACCAATGGAAAACCTTAAATTGTTTCTATTCAGTTTTACGTAAATGCCTTTGTGTGAGTGAAACACCTATGGCTCTTAAAAAATATTCGTTGGAGAAAATTTTCTTTTTGACATTTGAGTAACATGTGTAACTTCAAATCGAGAAGCGGCTGTTACTCGTCAGAATCATGAGAAGCGATCTTTTTGCACCAATGGAACGGTTTGAGAATGCTTCTAGTTGCTCCTGGCCGGTTCTTTTCGTCCAATGAAAAGTGACATTAGTCTGTTTTCCCATGCATTGCAATTGTTAGGGCATTAACCGAAGTCGTCAGGGCATAATGATTATAAATGACACCATGGACTTTCCTCAACATACGTTCGACGTCGTCAGTTGCCTCAGATGGCAACATAAACAATTAAAACAAACAAAAAACAAAGTCATACAATGTTCATGGTGGGCCAATAGAAGTGAATCCATTGAAAGACACTCTCATTTTTGCAAATGGCGGGCAATGCCAAATCTTTTTTGACATTTGTAGACTAAACAGATGCAGACTACATATGGAGCAATACACTCCCCGCGGAATTATCAAGTCTATTTTTTTGTGTTACATTTCGTCTGAAGTGTTGGTGCAGCGCGAACTCCGTCGCTCATTCTCCAGACGTCCGACACAAACAGCGAAAACATTTCGCCGCGCCGTCTGGCCACCAATCTTAAAGAGTATGGGGCCACACGAGACGTTGCCTTTAGCACCCGTTCTGCGGAGAATATTGCCGCTGTTGCCGAGGATGTCAAGCTGTCGCCGGAAACATGCTATCAATCAGACGTCCTTTAGGCGAATTTCGCTCAAAGACCTGGGAAGGTTCCGTACAAAGTTAAGCCAGTGGGTTAGAAGCTGCCTTCGGACCGCCAAACGCGGGTAACCTACGCCCAAGCCATCATCTAAATCGAGGAAGAAGTGGATGACCAAAATCAAATTTAGCGATGATGCTCATTTCCACTTCAGCTGGTACGTGAACAAGCAAAACTATTGCTACTAGGGCACCGAAAGTTCACGAAGGATGCACGAGGAGCCATTGCACCCGTTCAATGTGTCTGCATGGTACGCTATTCACGCTGGAAGAGTCATCGGGCCATTTTTTTTTTTATCGAGAATGCCGCTGGCCAAACGACAACAGCGAGTTTTTTTTTTTTTTTTTTTTTTTTTTTTTTTTTTTTTTTTTTTTTTTTTTTATATATAAAACGCGCACATCAAGGGGTTATGAATACCCTTATAATGTTGTTAAACACAGTGCGAGCATTTAGGAAAATAGGAGAGGATTTCAAAGGAGACACCGATGCACGTTACTTTTGAATTTTTGCTAAAGGGCCATGTTGATCGAGTTTTTTCTGCTTATTATAATATAATTAGACGAATTTGGACTGAAGAACATGAGGTTCCAACAAAACGGAGCAACGGAACACACTGCGCGAGGCAAAACCGATATTCTGAAGGCGGCGGCGGCGGCGCGCGGTGGTGGACCTCCCGCGTCGCCTCATTTCAAGTTTTGGCGATCTGCGTTGGCCTACAAGATCGCCCAATTAAAGCGTTGCAGACATTTTTTGAGGATTTTTGAAGTCCCATTTTCTTAAGTGAACAAACCCGAGTCTCTAGAAGCCTTCGAGGACAACATTCGAAACGTGTGTGAAGATTTGTTGTCCAAAGTGTGCCAAAATGGGTTGGTTAAGCTTGGAGCTGGTGTCAGTTACTCAACTCCCTTTACGTGTGGGCGTAATGGAGACGCACATGGCTAAACTATAAGATGAATGAGAGTTGTAGTTGGCATCGAAACGTAGTTGTCCTGTAACACAAGGCTATAATGTAGAATTTTCTTACACTTGTCATACCTAATTCACTTGTATTGCAAGTACTTGTGTTGCAGGCCTTTGGTCGTTGTGTACAGTATCCTTTTTTTTACTAAAACGGTTGATTGCTTAATAAATGGGCTTTTAGATCTCCCTTCCCTGACTCTCATTCGGAAAAATCCTCTTTCTCATACAACGATTCATATAGAGACTTGAGCTCAATGTATGCATCGCTTACTCCTCCCCTACTTTTAAAATGGTCGCACTGTGTTTCATTACATTCTTATGGTGGTCATATCCCCTCGATGTGCGCGTGAATTATAAAGAAATTCCAGAAGCATTGGGGACTAGTGTACTTCTCACAACCATACCTTGATGGAGGCGACCTAAAAATTTTCATTTTCTGATGGGATTCGAAACTCGAACCTCCTACGTAACACGCAGACATGGTAACCATTACGCCACGGGCCAAGGAGTAAACACAGTCTGTCATGGAAAATCGATGGGTGAAAAATATGCAATAATTACAAATATTGATTCCTTGGTAAATGCTCCAAAAAATCAAATTAGTTTTATCTCACTACACTCTTCGTGTTCAGATTCTCTACAGGTTCAAAATCACCACAGATAGTTTGTTGGGGTAAATCCTTTTCATGCTTCCCTTAAGCTTTGTTATACATAGTTTCAAGGGTTTGTTCATACGTTGTTTCACCCAAACCAACGCCTTCAAAAAATAAAAAACATTTTGTTCCGATGACGCGTTTAGTTACTTTCATTTTAAGGACAGTAGAGCGAAATTTCTTCGAAAACTTTAAATACAACCCTACCATCCTCAGTAGTCTAATCGAAGTAAGAATGAGCCTCCAGGCCAATATCTTTATTACTTAACCCTCTTAAAATTGTTTGGAAAGTGTAGTCTTCACCGCTGCTACTTAACTTCCGTGAACCTTTCCTTACATTTTAGGAAAAGGGGTCAAATCTATGAAGGATAATTTTCTTGAAAGGATACTTAAATATGGCGAAGGGACTAATATTGACTTGTTAAATAATGTTTATTTAGTTTTGTAAAGATGAACTGATGACGAAGGCTTATAGTAAGTATGAGTATGGCTGGTCTCGACGATAACAATATTTCCGGTTTTGTTATTGGTATAGGAGTCTGTGTAGAATCTTTCTGCCACTTAACTGACCCCTTAGGCTAATGGAAAACGTACCTCAATGACGGATGGATAAAGATTACTTTTTACTTTGCGCTATCGCCAACATTCAAACGCACTTTATATCGGAAAAGGGAAAATGGCTAAAAGAAAATCACCAAAGACATTTCGAAATGGCTTGTGGCAGAATTTACCTCAATCAATGGAAAGATAAATTGTATCGAATGTTTTTAACGCAAATGGGAGGTGGGCATATGAGATCCTATTGTAGGGGTTAGGAAATTGATATTTTTTTCGGATGGAACCTATACATGGCAATGACAAATGCAAATTCAAAAGAGAATGGTTCTTTTAGAAAGTTTCACCATCATCAGGAACAGGTAATACGTTTTGGATGAAAGAAACGAGTTTTAAGTGTCTAAACCACCTTATCCTTTTTTTTAAGAGTAAGGAATTTTTAAAGAGAGGAAGGAGTATCAGCACTTGCGAAAAAACTTTGAGATCTTCTTCTTTTCACGTGCTAACTTTTTTGCGTCTGAGGAGTAGTCAATTCCTACTTATTCTTAACCTGATCATTACTTATGTACATTGTGTAGTATAGTAAAATGCGTTTACGTACATAGTATAAAACAAAGTTTGTCGGTCTGTCTGTTCGCTTAGATCTTTATAACTACAAAGATGATTTTGAAGCGTTTTTTGAAATAGATATAGAGTGATGCAAGAGGGTAGGTTTATATGCATGCCTTATGACCATATTCCCACGGCAACGGGAACCGAGACCGGGACGGGAACTATGTGTTTATTTTGAAAAGCCTCCAAAACTACTGAGCCAGTGAGTGAAATTTGGAACAGAAATGGTTTAGAACCTGAGAAAAGACATAGGCTATATTTGCTTTCGATATTTCCTCTTGAATGGAAACGGGAACTGAACAATAACCGAGAATTTGAGAAATATTGAACCCATTCCAAAAATTCTGTAACCGTTGAGAAATATTGAACCCATTCCAAAAATTCTGTAACCGTTAGAATAATGTCTCATTGCCCCTGAGTTTATAACGATCGGGTAAACGAATCAGGAAAAATTTTCAAACGGAATAAAAATTATGTTTTCGTTAGAATTGAGTAAAAAACGTTATACCTGTCGATGATAAAAACATTGCTAACTACGTGGACAAATTTTGTAACAAAACCACAGAAATCTCGTCGCTCTTCGTTATTCATATTTTATAATCTGCTATGTCAACAAGGCAGAGAGAAAAAAAATACTGGCTTAAAGTTCATACCCATCAATCTTCCAATAACATCTCTCAAAAAAATTAAAGGGCCAACTATAATGCACTTTGCCGAACTTACGTCTACTTACGCGAGCGAGCCAATACACTATTTTATATGACAGTAACTATAATAGACGTTCTACTCAGTTTCGTTAAATTTCGCTCACTTTCGCGCAATTAAGCAAGAGCCATTGGATTGGCTCGAACTTACGTAAATGTCAAATTTAAAGCGTATAGGCTATGGCCCAATCACTCCGTCACGCGTTCGACTTCAGCGGCCACAACTGACAACTCGATTAAAACACATGTATTCTTATGGGGAATGGCCCATAAGCAACGTACGTGACGTCCGTGGCGGCGTTGAGATTAAAACATTTTTAATATCAACGCACTTAACGACTTTGACATTTGCTATTGGTATTTTTTGTTGGTTGGTAGACACACATGCTCACACACATGGTGCTCTGTGTAACAAAAGCCCATTAACGCGACAGATTCATTGGGCCATCCAAAATTTTTACATATTTTAAAGTTGAAGTTGAAGTTGAAGTTGAAGTCTGACGGAGTCATTGGGCCATAGCCTTATCAACCATAGGGGAAGAAAAGAAGAGAGAAAACAAACACTTCTCTTGCTCCGCAACTGCCATTTGTCTACATTGTGTGGTGTGGTTTGCCTTTTTTTGTGTATCTCTTCTGTGGTATCAACTGAACCCAAATCAGCTCAACGCATGTTTACATGTTAAGTAGCCAGAATCCATTATAGTTTCTCTTTGTTTAACGAACACTTTCGGAAACTTTTCGTCTGGTTTTTGACACTAGCCTAAGCTGAGCTAAGTGCATTATAGTTGGCCCTTAAAGCTCCACGAAGGAATTGGTCTAAGCGCCTGAGATCACGTCTCTCCTCAGCTGGTGGCTATTCTTTCGACTTTTTAACTAAACGTTCGCAAAAAATTCTAAATGGTCACTGTCAATCTCGATCGAATGGATCTGGAAAAATTAGTTAAAATTTTTTCCATAGCCACTCAAATTTACCAGCCACTGACAAATACAAAAAAAAAAAAAAATCTGGTATAAGGTGGCACAATCGTGTGGAAGAGAAACTCAACCTGAACCGAGGAGCACTCTCTCCAGTTTAGCACTCTAAGTCGTAGAGCAGAGGTCTTCTTCCAATTGATTGTGCCACCTAGGACGAGGTCTTCCTCTTCCACGACTTCCCTTCAATGTGCTGTCGAAAACCCAACGTGCCGGAGTGTTGATGTCCATCCGCTTTACGGCTTTAAGACCAAAGATCATTCGAAGAATCTTACTTTCGAAACGACCAAGGGTTTTCTCATCCGCTTTGGATAGGTCCACGCATAAAGCAGGACTGGCACAATAAAGGCTTTATAAAGGGCCACTTTGGTTTTTCTAGAGAAGGTTTTGTTTTTTAGTTGCCATCTGAAACTAAAAAAGGAACATATGGCTAGAGTTATTCTCAATTTTATATCCGAATGTTGTTTTCCGTTTATGCAGCGGATCCTAGGTAGACGAAGTCCTGTACTACCTTGAAGTTATGCCTGTCTACCCGTTGTGACGTTTTGTCCAATTCGTCGATGATCTGTGTCCTTATTTTATGACAGCATATACTTCGTTTTAATCTCATTAATCGTGAAACCTATTTTCGCCGCTGCTTTTCCAATACTCATAAAAGCACATCACGCTTCCTTCTTCGCATAACGTTAATATCGTCTGCATATGCGAGTAATTGTACAGACTTTTGAATTGTTCCTCCGGTGTTGGCGTATGAGTTTTGTACAGTTTTGTTAGCATGAGCAGCTTAACCCTGCGGAAAAAAGGGTTAAAATAATGAGCTACGCGAAGCGGGTCATGCGGAAAGCTGTTGCATACGGAACGCGGTAGCGGGATGAAGAGAGGGAGGGGTAACAAGTCGGCTAGACCGTATTTATTACTTTGACTAACTTTGACAAGTTATTATGAATACTGTCCAGACAAAGTGATTAATTTATTACTTTGTCTAGTGAATTTGGCCATTATATATAATGACCAGTCATTATGTATAATAGCTATTTAATCACTTTGACTGTAACATATATATATAATTGGCGTGCACATCAAGGGGTTATGACTACCCTTATAATGTTATAAAACACAGTGCGAGCATTTAGGAAAATAAGAGAGGATTTGAAAGGAGACACCGATGCACTTTGCTTTTGAATCTTTTTAAATCGTAATGCAGGCGAAACACAGAGCCAGGTAAGACAATCCACATTCGGGTGGTGCGACTAAAATAAGAATCTCTATACTTGACTGTACGCCCGAAGTTGGGCTCAAGGCAGAACTGATGAACATTCCTAGCGAGGCGGGTGTTACGGCTAAATTGTTTCAGGGGAGGAATGCAGCTGGCTATTTCACTAGATCATTGTTTGTGAAAAAAGCGATAAAAGAGAGAGAGACAGGTGACGTTTCGACGATGTTCAAGAGAATCAATCGATTCTACGATTGAACTATCACCTATCAATCTTAACGCTCTATTTTGTACCCTATCAAGTAGGCGCAAAGATGTTTGAGAAGCACCTGACCAGATATGAGAGTTATACTCCAGTTTTGGGCGGATGAAGGCCTTATAAATTGTGGCCAGATCAGAAGGGGTGAAGAATTTCCTGCATCGTCTCAAGAAACCTAAGCATTTAGCAGCATTTTTGGCGACTTCAAATACGTGGTCGTTCCAACGAAGATCATCGTTTGCACACATACCAAGTACAGACAGCTTTTTGGTTTCCTCGATACAGGTACCATTCATGGATAATGGCAATGGGGGAATGTTAAGCTTCAACGACAAGAGACAGCATTGAGTTTTCGAAGAATTGAATTCTACTCGGTTCATAAGACCCCATGAAACAATGCTGTAATGGTCAGAATTCAATGAGCTTATCATACGCAACCGTTCCAGTTCCACATCCGAAGAGCAGGGACGTGAATTTGGAAACGAATATGAAAAGCTGAGGGTCGAGTCATTAATGAAAATAAGTAAGAGAGTCGGAGACAAAACGGAGCCCTGGGGCACACCAGCATTTATGAAGTGGGTATCAGACTTGAAGCCATCCAACACAACTTGTTTTGAACACTTCACAGCGTTATTTCGTGCTAGTCGTGAGCAAGATGTACTCTTTCGTACCTTTCTCTCTTTATGCACTTAGCCCTGTGGCAAAATCGATTAGTCTCAGTCCGTTTCCGGATGTTTTGTCATGCAGTCTATGTTTAGCAATAAAAAGACCCTGAAAGACCTTTAAATCAAATATATCGGAGAAGCTCAATCAGGGATACGTGCTTTTTTGACTGCTGAAGTCCACTGTTGATTTTTGATTCTGGAAGTCGAATTCATCCGGTGAGACATTCCCAAAAAGCTCTGGTAGCATTGGCCGAGCATTTTAGTGTAAATCTATTTTTCTTTGGCCTTTGTCAACAATCGCACTCACCGCAGGTCCTCTCCGGGATGAGCATCCGAGTTGTCAGTGATCACCGCGTGTATGTACTATAGGTTGCAACTTCTGGGCGCCGCAAGGATGACACGCCCAACCACCAACTCTGTACAACTCGTTTTTGTAAATACTGTTGTCATAAATGGCTTTGAAATCCATAAAAAGATGGTGTATAGCGAAGTTGGAATCCCGGTTTTTTTTCAAGACTTGCCGTTAAGTGAAAACTTTTTCGATTGTGAGCTTTTCTGGTCTAAGGCCACATCTTCCCAAAAAAATGTTGACGTGGGTTTTCAGGCATTTAGATATCACGGTTGACAAGATCCTATGTGTGACGTTCTTAAATCTAGAATCTGTTAAGGTCGTCCTTTTTAAGGATCGAATACTGAACGCTCATCTTATTCTCCTTATTCTTACTTTTCTGACGTTACGATGTTGGAGCGATCAGAGCACTTCTGTTTAACTTCTTCGCACAATAGATCCGCTTTTCGCTACTGCAAAAGCCAACCAATGCAATGTAAGTAAGTTTTTAAGAACCTCGAAACTTTTCTGTCAATTCTCACCTGCTCCCCACAAGTCCCTGCAGAACTTTTCAAAAATAGCAAAGTTTCAAGGAAGAATTTTTACGATGCTATAAAATAATTTAATTTAATTGAGTCTCTGAAATTCACATTTTATTCCATTTGTCTGCTTTTCAACATTACGGTACGACGTTAGTGTCAATAATGACATTTCGTAAGACTTCAGCATAATAATTCTGTCTTCGGTAAAAGTGAATGAAGATACTAGTTCTTCCCATGAGTGATGTTTGCGTCGAAAATGGTTATTATCTAAATAATAAATGGAACTTCATCTGAGTAGTTAGCTGTTGACTGTAGGTAGAGAAGCACTTTGTCAGTTTTTATTTGCTCAATAGAAGTAGGATAGGACTCGACATATTTGTATAATGTACAAGTATACCTCTGTCAATAGAAGTTAAAACAAAAAAGGTGTCTAATTTCTTCCTGCCACTTAAGAAAAAAAAAGCATTTATATACTTTCGCTTTTAGGACTTAACTTTGTTTGAGTAGGTCTTGTATTTCTTAATATTCTTAAAGTTGATGGCTGATGAAGGGAAGAAAAAAACCCGATAAACGACTTATGTATTCTCTTAACGCAAATGGTTTTTGACTATTTCATTTGTATTTGGATATGCTAAGGAGAATGCAAAATCAATGGAAGATCTCCATTTCCTAAAGGGACATTGGCACATGATGCCTTTTACATTTATAAGTGAATGACCCTTTTTGTTGGCTTTTATACTTCTAGTGGTTGGATTGGGCTAGTTTTTTTCTCTTTTTCTCTCCCTTTTGTGAAGGGGGAATCATCGAATGGTTTGATGTGATTGAAACTGACTTCATCCTTTTTTTTCGTTTTCTTATTCAAATGGTCCGCATGAGTAATTTTATAGGACCACGAAATTCCATTTGGTAGATAACCTTCGAAATGATCTTAAGGTTTTACCAGGATGCCACTTTGTGTCGTTCTTGTTAGCATTATGGATGCCAAAATACATTTTTTCTTTTGTTTGCAAGTTGAAGGAAATGTTCATCGTGTTCCTTGACATTACTTTTGTATTTTACTTGTGTGAATCCACATTGATATCCCCTTTTTTCCAGCTTTCAAAAACGGTTAACGGTAACTTTATCTGATTTGATTTCGTCAGCCTGTCTCGTTGGTTTGTTATTTAAGAGTGAGATGAAATGAGATGGAATGGAAAAATATTCATGGCCTTCCACCATATCCTTTGCAAAAATAAACAGAAAATTAAATAAAAGGAAAATATGAAGAACAAAAAGTGTGAGTGGTTGATGGTAGACATGATTATTTATAACTTATGCTTCCGTGAAAGACTCAAAGTGTCAGGTTTTTTGTCCTAGTTCGACGAAAAAGGGTAAGGTACCCAAATCAATTTGAATTTTTTTTTTAATGTTTAGGCGATATTCGAGTGGGAGTAAGCAAGGTGGGTTCTTTAAACTCTTTGATGATAAGGTGATGTGGCCTTTTGCTGGTCCTATGTAAGGCATCAAATGGAATAACATTTTGATGAAATGTTTTTCGTACTTTATTGAGTGGGACTTCGTTTTGAGTTTCGACACTTAGTACGAGACCACTTCTGTCAGTTTGAGTGACACTAGTCTATTTGGAAGAAATTTGAATTTATTTTCTGTCATAAGATATCCGCTTTTAGGGATAAGATTTCATTTCTACTGTCATTCACTGTCCAAAGATGTCTCATAGGTGAAGCATTTCGCAATTTCGAAATGGGATTCAGTACAGTGATATGACACGGGCGAATAACATTCTCATTGGATTTAAGAACATTTTTGAGTTTATCCAAAAACCAAAGTAAAGAGTGACGAATAAAAAAAAAACAAAGAGTCACGAAAGTGAAATCGGGTTACAAAATATTTGAACTGGAAGCATTCTCCAAAATAGACTTAAAAAAATAAATTAAAAAACAAAAAAGAAGAAGAAGAATACAACGAAATGTACATCAAGCGCCATTTTTTTATAATTCACGAGCACTTCAGGAGGTTGCGACAGCACTTATAATGTGTTGGGTAAAGCATTCCATATCTGGGTTGAGCAGCTAAAATATGAATCTCTGTACTTAACTGTACGATTGAAGTTGGGCTGAAAAGAGAACTGATGCACATTCCTAGCGAGGCGGGTGTTGCGGCTTAGTTGTTTCAGATGAGGAATGCAACTCACTATTTCACTATCACTAGAGCACTAAAAATAAAAAAAAAATTAAAATAGGGTGGCCCAACAGAGCGAGGAGTCCTTGGCCTATGCCTTGTGAGGGAATGGATGGAACCTACGATTTTATGCCGGATCCGAACAGCTAATTGAGAAAGCGCTTTTCATGGCAATGAATTTACTAATGGACCACTTGCCAATTTCTCACGGAAGGCGATACCAGTGAAAAAACATTTTTGCTTCTGCTGGGATTCGAACATCGAACTTATGGGTTAGCAGGTGGACATGCTAACCATCATACCACGGAACCACTAGAGCACTGAATGATGAGAAAGGGAGGAGGAACTCGGGCTAGCAGACCGAGTTGACTCGGGTTAGCAAACCGAGTTGACTTGGGCTAGCAAACCGAGTTGACTCGGGTAAGCAAACCGAGTTGACTCGGGTAAGCAAACCGAGTTGACTCGGGTTAGCAAACCGAGTTGACTTGGGCTAGCAAACCGAGTTGACTCGGGTAAGCAAACCGAGTTGACTCGGGTTAGCAAACCGAGTTGACTCGGGTTAGCAAACCGAGTTGACTCGGGTTAGCAAACCGAGTTGACTCGAGTTAGCAGACCGAGTTGACTCGGGTAAGCAAACCGATTTGACTCGGGTTAGCAAACCGAGTTGACTCGGGTTAGCAAACCGAGTTGACTCGGGTTAGCAAACCGAGTTGACTCGGGTTAGCAGACCGAGTTGACTCGGGTTAGCAAACCGATTTGACTCGGGTTAGCAAACCGAGTTGACTTGGGCTAGCAAACCGAGTTGACTCGGGTAAGCAAACCGAGTTGACTCGGGTAAGCAAACCGAGTTGACTCGGGTAAGCAAACCAAGTTGACTCGGGTAAGCAAACCGAGTTGACTCGGGTTAGCAAACCGAGTTGACTCGGGTTAGCAAACCGAGTTGACTCGGGTTAGCAAACCGAGTTGACTCGGGTTAGCAAACCGAGTTGACTCGAGTTAGCAGACCGAGCTGACTCGGGCTAGCAAACCGATTTGACTCGGGTTAGCAAACCGAGTTGACTCAGGTTAGCAAACCGAGTTGTCTCGGGTAGGCAAACCGAGTTGACTCGAGTTAGCAGACCGAGTTGACTCGGGCTAGCAAACCGAGTTGACTCGGGTAAGCAAACCGAGTTGACTCGGGTTAGCAAACCGAGTTGACTCGAGTTAGCAAACCGAGTTGACTCGGGTAGGCAAACCGAGTTGACTCGTGTAAGCAAACCGATTTGACTCGGGTAAGCAAACCAAGTTGACTCGGGTGAGCAAACTGAGTTGACTCGGGTTAGCAGACCGAGTTGACTCGGGTTAGCAAACCGAGTTGACTTGGGCTAGCAAACCGAGTTGACTCGGGCTAGCAAACCGATTTGACTCGGGTAAGCTAACCGAGTTGACTCGGGTAAGCAAACCGAGTTGACTCGGGTAAGCAAACCGATTTGACTCGGGTAAGCAAACCGAGTTGACTCGGGTTAGCCAACCGAGTTGACTCGGGTTAGCAAACCGAGTTGACTCGGGCTAGCAAACCGAGTTGACTCGGGCTAGCAAACCGAGTTGACTCGGGCTAGCAAACCGAGTTGACTCGGGCTAGCAAACCGAGTTGACTCGGGCTAGCAAACCGAGTTGACTCGGGTTATGAAACCGAGTTGACTCGGGTAAGCAAACCGAGTTGACTCGGGTTAGGAAAACGAGTTGACTCGGGCTAGCAAACCGAGTTGACTCGGGTTAGCAAACCGAGTTAGGAGAACACCTCTTCAGAATAATAGCAGGGATGATATCTGAACCATGGACTGAAACCGAAAAGAAAAGTAAGGTAGCGCAACAAAGCCTGGAGAACTTTGGGATCTAACGCATTTCAAAGATCTTAAATTTTTTACCGATTCCGAACGGCCAATTGAGAAAGTGATTTTAATGACTTACTACCAATTCCTCGCTGCGAAATTCGGTGACCATGGAAAATTAGTTTTATGTTCCTGGAGCTCGAATTTCGGACTTCCACATAGATGCATAAAGAAAATAAAGTTGACATGTAGAATTTCTTCAAAAATCGTTTTGGCGTACGAGAAAACATTCCAAACAAGACGTTACTCTCAGAGGGATCACTAGAATAGAAGAGACTAGCGAAAGAAATCATTTAAAAAAATGTCTGAATGGTAGAAAGATGCGACAGCTTCTACTAGTACTTCGAAGGCGATCCAGGGATGTGATCTAAACTAGAAAAAAGTCAAGGCCTCAACAAACATCTTTCGCCAACAATTTCGATTTCTAGTGAGTTCTACCTAGTTCTTCATTATGAGCCGGAAAATGTGCTCTTAAACTTGTTTGTGCCACCTAAGACGAGACTTAGTTTTGTACGACTTCCCTGCAAAATTCTATCGAAATCAGTCGAACCGGTTAGATTAGTCTCCAACCGCTCTGCACGTCTCAGCCATCGCAGTGTCGCGATGTGTAGTCTCTCTCTGCTAGCTGTGCCCATCATCATGTATCTTCTTCTCCACTCTTTGTTTTCGCTTATGCAACCATAGATAATTTGGAGTATTTTTCTTTCAAGTTGACAAAGGTAAGGTCCATGATTGCGCACCACTGAACTGGGATGGTAAAGTTCTTAGGGTTACCTTGGTTTTTGTACAGTTGGTTTGTTTCTCGATAGCCTTCTTAACCTAGAGAAGCAAGCATAGTTCTCGGTTTGATTTCGGCACAGATGTTTTTTTCATGTATTTAGCGTGTAGATAGACAAAATACCTTGAGGTTATCTTTGTCTATTGTAATATTTTGTTTAAATCTTCGATGTTTTATATCCTTGTTTGATGATACCATATTCTTCGTTTTACACTCATTAACCATGAAACCGCTTCTGTTTCAATGCTATTTCACGCTTATTTCTTCGCATTTCGATATTGACAATCGTCTGCATAAGTACGTAATGTTACATTCTTTTGAAAGATGATACCTCCTCCGATGTGGAACTCTAATGTGTAGGTCTGATGTTTTTGAGTAGTATGTATGATGTGACGACTTGTCGTAATTATATCTTTCATATAATTTCGGTGAGGTGTTTACAACTTAGAGCAGTGTGATTATTCCAAAATCAAAGTTGCACGTGTTTTGCAGTGGTACAAAAACAAGACACGGCTCCACCTATCTATTATACACGGCTTTGAAAACGATGAAATTATAATTGCATCGCCTCAGGTAGTACACATTTGTAGAGGCCGTGGCGTTACACAAGGTGGGCCAAAAGAAATCACCCTATTGGAAGATGCTGTCATTTTTGCAATTTGCTACCAATGTCAAATCTGTTTAGCATTTGTAGATAAGGCAGATTAAGAATACAAGTGAACAAGCTATAAAGCTATACACTCCCCAAGATCGCGGAATAGTCGTGCCTATTTTTTGCGTTACAATTCGTCTGTGGGGTTGGTGCAGATTCCCCGGATGTCTGACACCGATTGCGCAAACACTGCGCCGCACCGTCTGATGGTCACCCTCACCAGCCTCAAAGAGTATGAGGCCACACTAGACGTTGCCAAGAGTTGCCGGCCCGGAACGCCTGCTCTGCCGAGAACATCACTCGACCCGAGAATTTCCAGCTGTCGGTGCACTCTAGAGAACCATGTTGACCGAGTTTGAGATGGATAAATTAAGACCGAATGGCATGTAGTTAATACAGGATGGAGCAAAGGCACACACTGTGCGAGTCACAACCGATATTTTGAAGGCGGCGTTCCCAGGTCGCCTCATCTTTCATTTTCGCAATCTGCACTCGCCAGCAAGATCGCCCTATTTAAAGTTTTTTGAAGTCCCATGTTTACGTGAACAAGCCACAGTATCTGGAAGCCTTCAAAGGTAGCATTCGATACGAGTGTGAAAATCCTGTCGACCGAAGTTTTCGTCGAAGTGATGAGCCCTTGTGGTAAACAATCGTTACAGCGCCCATCTGGCCAATATAATCTTCTCGACTTCACAAATATAATTTTTAATTTCCAAATAAACATAATCGAGAAGCAGAATCAAAGTTTTTCACTTGTATAAGAAAAAGAGAGCCAAGTAATATCGGATGACTTCTTTTGGTCCACCTTCTTTCCACCTAACAGTTTGACAATCTAACTACATTGTCAACCTGTTAGGTGGAAAGTTCGAATCCCAGAAACATCAAAGATAAAAAAATGCTTCTCACGGGTATTGTCTTCCGCAAGAAATTGGCAAGTCCTCCTAGAGTACCAAAATACTAACGAAATGAGTACATAATGGCTGGTCCTGGAAATGTGTCAATGTGCGCCAAAATTATACGTCAGGTTGCAATCGAATCCATTTCATTCGGTTCGAGTTCTGGCTAGTTTTCGGTAAATGGGAAAGGCCGATGAGACGACTACACTATACTAATTCAAATTCCATTGGACATAGTATGGACGCACCCGAAATCCCGAGGCTTCCGTAGCTTTGTTGCGCTATCCTATTTATTTATTTTATTTAAGTTCCTACAAATTAGAAAATAAACTTGATGACAGCAATCATCCGGGCAACGCGGTTATTTTAAGACATTCTCATGAAATCATTTCTTTCCCTATCATTTTACCTTACGTTAGAAGTTCGAGGAAAGTCACCCAATTAGGCTGTGCCCGACAGGCACACAAACATAAATTTTACACCCACACTCACTTCTATCGGCAAATCGAAGTTCCCATGTTCATCGCTTGCCTTATTTTAATCAATCGCCAGTTTAAAAATAACACACAGTTTCCGTTTTTTGGGCCGAAACCCAAATTTGTTTGGGATTCAATGTGTAATCATAAGACTTTTAAAGTTTAATTAATTTATTCCGGCGTCTCACAGCCAAAAAACACTTCTATAGAAGGCAAAGCGGTTCAATTGGGTAAAAAAATGGCAAGAGATTTGCATTTATAATTTACAAGAAAAATTAAGAAGAAAATTATGTACTGCGTTTGTTGGCTTCATCCTATGATTGTTTTGAACTTAAAGTAAATCAATTAAGATTATGTAGGAAAACTCTCAGAGAGGGTTTTAGAAAAACAGCAAACTACATAATCACCAGCAAAATCTTACTTCTATCGACCATAAATAATTCTTCTAAGAATTAAAGTCACTTTTATGTATTTATTTATTATCTTTATTGTTTTTTTTTCGAAAAAATATAAACTTAAAGTTAAAAAAAGAATTACAAGCATGGCCCTAAGCCATCTGCCGGTTAATTGGATAAATAATGAGTCTATACAATTTGAGAGAAAATGTATCTATAAGCAAAAAATAAAAATACAAAGAAGTCGTTTTAAACAGGATTTTTGAAAAAAATATTCATTAAAAAAGCAAAAATAAAAAATGAATTAAACATAATCTATATAAAAAAAAAGAAAGAATTTAATCGGGCTTTTAGTTTAGCTAAAACAAAATAAAATATGGAAGCAGTAAGAGATTTGCATATTAGCTGATATCGCAGACTTTTAGTTTTGGTTAGATGAAATTTAATTGAATTGCATAATTAAAAAAAAAGAAAAAAAAGAATAGGCTTTTAGTTTTTCTAAAACAAAATTAAGTTAGGTTTTATTTACAAAAATCAGGCTTTTAGTTTAGCTAAAACAAATTAAATCAGATTTTATTTTCATGAGCATTTAAAAAAGATTCACGTATGTATTTCTATAATCAATCAAATGGGATATACACTTAATAAGCAGCTTCCAACCACCCTCCCCATTCAGAGCACCGAAACATTCCTCTAACGACAAGTAACTCTTAACTAAAGATTAAGTTTGTTATAAATTGTTCTCGACACAGACTCCCTTACCCTATCTAAAAATGCCTTAAAGATGTTTTCATCTATAATAGAGATGCAATCATAGAATGCAGCCCTCCACGTATCTAAGGCTTCCACATTTAAAGTCAGAGGATAGTTATGTGTCGAGGACAATTCGTACCAATCTTTAAAAGGAGTATACCGACATCTTAATGACACTAAAAGAATTCTTTTCTGCAGATTGGTGTTCTGCCTTTGCATGACTTTGATGATATTAGTCTGCGTTTGCTTTTAGGTTCCTGATAAGTATTGGAGGCAATCCCGATTTGACGTGTATTGCATAGTTAAGTGTGTTATATGGGAACCAAAACATCCGTTTAAAAAAGAATCTTTGGAAAGATTCAATTTCTTCCAATTGTTTGTATCCATAAACTTCATTACCATAGCAAAAACAGCTTTTAACGGTTGCATCAAATATTCTGAATTTTGAAGCCGGGTCTATACATTTGTTGTTAAAAAAATTTGACCACATACAATTAATTGCTGCCTTTGCTACAGCTAGTTTATATTTAATGTGCGCTCGCAGATTCAAATTATGTGTTATTAGATATCCTAAGTATTTGTACTCTGTCACTACTTTTAAATTGAAGCCCCTGAGGTTCCACGTATGTTCACTTCAAGCACAACGATTTTGAGATCTAAAAACCATTATTTTAGACTTAGCTGTATTTATTTTAAGGTCCCACATATCACAATACTGTTTAAGCTTGTTAATTTGAAGCTGAAGTGTGACCGTGTTATTTGTTAAAACAACAAGGTTATCCGCATAGAGCAAAACTTTGATTTGTAGATCCCCATAAGTAACACCACCAGGGATATGATCTTCAATATCATTTATAAAAAGTGAGAATATAAGTGGACTCAAAATGCAGCCCTGTGGAACACCTGCATCTGACCTAAACTGTTTAGACTGGTTACTACCGTTCGATACCATAGCAGTCGTATTTGTTAGAAGCTGTTCATACGTTCTTATGAATTTAGTCGATACCCCTATAGCTGCGAGCTTAAACAATAACGATCTCCTATTTACGGTGTCAAAAGCTGCCTTAAAATCTTCAAAGAATGCATGCAGATTCGATTTTTTCTCTATAAAACGTCTAGCTACACTAGTAAGAGTAAAGATCTGGGGGTCAATTCCCGATCTGTGAAGCTGTGAAGTGAAAACATTTATCACAGCTTCACCGAAAATTCGATTCTCCATTAGTGAAAATCCAACCTCAAATGTCAATATTTTTTTCATATGATAAATTACTTTTCATTGCCGTATGAGTCGGTGAAAAATTCAATTATGAAAAATGGCCGCTAAACTCAAACGATGAAAAATCCAATTGGAATCCAATTGAAATGAGAGAGAAAATGAGAGAATACTGTCAGAATTTATCATTTAGAACATTTTAGTACTTTTTAGATCCGGAATCGCTTAGAATGGATTCGTGAAGTGATAAAATGAAAAAACTGTATGAAAACTGAAATGATATATTTTTTTTCACTTCACAGCTTCACAGATCGGGAATTGACCCCCTGGTCGATTGTCGAGAGATTTGGTCGGAATCCAGCTTGACAGCAGCTTTTTTTGTTGTTACGTTCAACCCAGTTTACAAGCCTGAAGAAAAGAATTTGTGTAAAAAGTTTTCGAAAAGAACAGAGAACAGAAATTCCTCTATAATTTTCGGCAAGGTTAGGATCACCCTTTTTAAGAATTGCTGAGATAGGTGAAGACCGAAAAATATCTGGGTAACTTTCCTCATCGAACATTTTATTAAACAGAGTTAAAATGTGTTCTAAAAACTGGGAGGTTGCATTCTTATAAAACTCAGATCGAATGCCATCCGTCCCGGAGCTTTATTGTTTTTCAATTTTTAAAACAAAAGTTTTTCAAAATGCGATGTTATAGTAGGGGAGCCCGAGCCGCTAAATTTGCAGTTACTAAAGCGTCATGGGGACTTATTGGATTGTGAAGTTTACGTTCTAAAACGAAAAAAAGTGTATGGCAGTTTTTCATTTTAGTGGGGCGATGGGCGTGTATGAGCTTTTAAAAATGTAAAAAAAAACAGTTAAATTGAAATACTCGAGCGCGTCAGATTTTCATAGAGTATACGCGCTTTGTCTTTCTTATAACGGATATATATTAATCTGACGATTTACTGGGGGCAAATGGGCGTAAAGAGAGGTTAAAAAACAAAAAATAAAAAGTTATTCGAGCGTGTCAGATTTTCAAAGTGAATGATAAGTGTACTCTAAAAAGTGTATATTTCAATAATCTGACAATTTGAGTGTGGCGATCAGTCATGGCTGATTTTTAAAAATGTAAAAAAACACGTGACCTTGAAATACTCGAGCGCGTCAGATTTTTATACAGAGTGATCAACTTGATGTCTTCGTCCTCTAGGATGATAATCTGACAATTATATGGGGGCGTACTCTTAGTCTGACAATTTTAAAGTAACAATTCTTTGTTGTTTCTATTTTTTGTTACTGGATGCAATCAAAAAATATGTACACATATTATGTATTTAAAAATTTTGTATTGAAATTTTGTTGAAAATACTTTAAAAAAAAATCCTGAAAATTTGAGCCCTTAATATTAATTTTAATTGCTCGATCAAGAGGTGTGAAGATTTTCCATTGAAAATACACGGAAACTCTGATTTTTTATTTTTTAATTTCTATATCTCAGCGGCATTTCATGGGATCGCTTTAACCGAAGATGTTTTCTTCTCAAAATTGAAAGCTCTACAAAAATGTTCTTTTGGCAAAGTCGTTACTCATACCGGGAAGGTGGTACGGGCCACTAAACCAGATTTTTGCATAAAATTCACGTTTTGTCGCAGTTATCTCGTAAATAATAAAAGCTACAGAAAAATTGTAAATTACAAACTTGTAGAGAATTTAGTTTTCTACAAAAAAAGTCTTCTGGACCAATTGCTAATATCAATATTAACCGAGATATTAACCATCATATATTATACATTTCACTGACGATTTTACCTCAATCGGGGCGATTGATTGAATTTGAGCGGGGCCTTCGTAAGTAGGCGATATGTTTTCCGTAATCCTGATAAAATTACCTTCAAAATAAAAAATAAAATAATCGCGCTCGAGCATTTCGAAACATCGATTTTTTTTTACATCTTTGTGACTCGCCTACTTACGAAGGCCCCGCTCAAATTGTAAGATTATTGAAATATACACTCGTCTCGATGTAATCAACCTACCATCTTTTAATCTGACGCGCTCGAGTATTTCCGATGATCGACTTTTTTTTACTAATCTGACGGGCTGCTCTCAGCGAACGCCCCAACATTTAGGTTTAATATATGGTAGGAGTACATTACATGGTGCAAGGTTTCTCCCCATATGATTTTCTGACGCGCTCGAGTAACGCGCGAAGTCCCCTCTTGGGCTCCACTACTATTAGAATATCAACACTAATATAATTTGTTACTGTCGACTTATTACGATTTGCTTAAATTCGAACATTGTTCCAAAAAACTTTAGAATCCCTGCATTCAAGAAGATTCGATGCAGATTTTCTTAGAAATAGTTCCTTTTTTTTCTTGCAAAGTTCTTTGAAGGCATTGTTTGCTTGCAGGTACAGTGACTTAAAAGCTTCATTACCTGTATTTCTGAAAGTTTAAGCAACCGGAAAGATCTTTCTCTACTTTTTCTACATTGTTCATCATACCAACTTCATTTAAAAGTATTAAAAACATTACTTGAGCATGTGACTGCAGATTGTCTTACGATTTCAAGAACTAAAGCTGCTTCGTTTACTGTATCCGTAGTGATGATTTGATTAGAGAAGTTAATTGTATGGTTATTAAGATCTCTTCTATAAATATTTGCTTTTCGTTTAACCCAACGAATTTTGTTGCTGACATTTTCAGTTCGAGATCGGATATCACTTTCATAGTTTTCCAAATCACACGACACAACGATAGGTAGGTGCGTTGAATAATTAGCCGGAAGTACTTCGAAATTTTTGACTACTTGAAGCCACTCTCCCTTTGCAAGACAATAGTCAATAACAGAACATCCCTGAGCGGATATGATATTAAAATTACCGTTACTATCACTCATTGAAGAACCATTTAAGATGAAAAACCCAAAGTCGACTATCAAATCCATCAAACCTTTTCCATTTGCATTAATGCACTTATCTAAGGAGCTTCTTTCGGTTTAAAAATGTTCAATACTCGTAAAAGGAGAGTTCTGGAAGTCACCTATTCGACTGTTTAAGTCCCCTATTATTAAAATATTATCATTATTTTGAGTTAAAGAAAATTTTTAAGTTCTTCAAAGTCAGCACTCCATCCACTAAAATTGAGATAAATAGGTATTATAAAAAATGTTTCGCGTTTAGGATAAAATCTATTATAATTTTACTTCCATTAGTTTTAAGAGAAAGATTTTTGGAAATATTGTTTTTTATCCCACACAAGATGCCACCACTGGCTCGACCAAGTCTGCTATTTCTAGCTGCTGGTATCCATTTCAAACTAAAACCCTCAAAATATTTTAAATATTGCAACTCTCTACCTTCTTCCACAAACGTTTCTAATAATATACAAATATAAAAAGTCACTTTTATAAGCCACATAAATTCATTAAATTTGCGTGCAACACCATAAGCGTTGAAGTGGTTACAATTCCAGTTATCATAATTAAACAATTTCAAATCGATAATAGCCTTTACACAAAAAGCTAATAAAAGCTGGAATTACTGTTAACATAATATTTACCCAAGGCAATGTAATTTATTCAAACAATAATTTCTGTTTTGTGTTCTTTATTTTCAGATGTAAAACAATGAAACAAATCGGCAAAACAAACGCGACCATAAAACTCTCTGGTTTTAACAATTCCATGCCAAAGGGAGCCAACAAAAGAGCGGAAACATAAAGAAAAAAAAAAACCTCAATTTATTTCCCACTTTGTTATGCGCGACCATAAAAACAAAAGCAAAATGTCCTTTCCAGTTACGCTGTATGAAATTATATTTCAATAAACAACCTCCTCAGTGCATATGAACGCCCCCAAAAATAGTTATTAATTTTCTAGTAAAATTGTGTCCGTAAAAAAATAGAAACAATCAAACAACACAACCAAATGACACCTCGTCATCATAATTAAAATTCACAAAATTCAGTATTCCACTAGACAACCAATTAAATTTTTAAAGACAAAACCTACATAAATGTACCTGGCAAATTGAACAAAGCCTTTTGAATTTTGGAGAAAAAGAGGGACGAAAAACTTTATTGGTTATCTCTGTACAAAGTGACACATTCCACCCCCACAAATAAAATCAAATAAATTTAAAAAAATGCAAAAACTTTCAAATAATTAATTGAAAATTTAACTAAAAACTATGAACAAAAACTTTATAGTAAAAACAAGTGAAAAAAGAATTAGTTTTCCAAAGGCTCCTGCAATGAAATAGATAAAAAAAAACTTGAACCAATGAATTTGCTATTTAGAGAATATTTTCAACATCAAAGTGAAGTGTATAGTTTTTCCTTTGTGTCCTCATTTAACCGTTCGTGTTTTTTAGTAGATTGCAGTGTGAAGAAAGAAATGAAATATAACAAAAAATAGCTGAATATAAAATATTTGGATGTTCATAAAAAAATATTACGACTCGTCACATCCTGGCAAGAGAGGCACTTAACAAAAAAAAAAAAAAATAATAAATAGGAAAGAAAAGAACAAACATTGAATAACATTTCCTCCTATGAACAAAAAAAAAAAGAAGGAATAATCTAGATTACCCGTAAAAAAGTGACAGAGCAAAATTACGTTCATTCGTACTTCTAGGATTTTATATCTATGTGTGTGTGGGTTATGTGTGTCCTAGGAAGTTCTTTTTCTTTTGAATAAATAAAGTTCCACGCGAGAAGGCTTAAGTAAATTGAAAGGAGTATAAAGTGGCAAAGAGCAAAGAGCTCAATGCAAACCGAACGTGAGAAATGTGCAAACGAAATTAATACGAACACAACTCCGGCTTCATCGTCTTCTATACATACATAGTTGTAGCAAAGCAACATTATTTAATCCAGCCCGAACACTAGTACCTAGTACCTACTCCTTCTGCTAAATTCATCTATTAGTGTTATCTGTGAGATAATCTTTTCAGATATACCGCTTCTCAGTCGTGTACGTAAAAGGATTTATAAAAGCAAAAAGGAAGAAATAAACTGAATTGAGAGTACGGTGGCCATTTATCAGACTCTCACAGGATAGAAAAGGCTTCATACTATGGAAAGACACATTTTATTGCTGTTAGCTGGTGGCTTGATACTGGCCATCCTGATGGTACGCAATGTCGAGTGCGGAGAAAAACTGGGTAATTACATGATATAAATTAATTTTTCTTTTTTTGTTTTTGTCAACATTTTTGTACACATCTAGATTGGTAATTTGAAAAAGAAAAACTCCTTAATTGATCGAGATATAAGAAGAGGCGACATTTTTTTAAGGAGGTCCCTTATATCCTCATTATTCGAATCAATTAAAAGTTTTACTAACTAACTCAAGGAAGTTCTTCTTCTTTGCCATTTGTTCCAACTTCTAAATAAATATTTTTCTGTAGATTTCTTTTTTATTGTCGTTGTTGTTTTAGTTGTTGTTGTTTTTGTGTCGAAAGGAGTGATGCGGGAAATATTTTGGGGACCAATTATGTAATCAGGCATCAGGGTCTGCGGTAATTGGGTTTTGCAATGAGATTTGTTTTGTTAATGAAATTGGCTTTATCATACACAATTTTATTAAAAAAAAAAAAACTGTGTATCAAGTCAAAATTAGTATTCGTATATGAGAATGAGCATGAGGACGACACAATGAAACTCAATTACTCAGGGGGTGTAGTTCTGCTTATAAATATGGGAGTCTGGAGTCTGGACGAGTAATATTTGTTTGTTTGTTGCTGTAATTTAGCCCAAACCTCTAGATACATCTGGATTGCATGCATTTACATATGTTATTTATTTTGAATAATCACCAAAGCCAATTTGCAAGCTGTTTCCTTTATTAATATTTAAAAAATATAATCAACTAGCTGTGCCCGCGACTTCGTCTGCGTGGAATAATGATTTTGAGCAGCATTTTTAATTTTTAGGCTACTTATTTTGCAAATAAGACACGTGCACTTTGTTAAACTATTGCTTTATTATTTTATTTCAATACATTTTTGCACACGACGTTCTTACTTTTTCCATTTTATGTCAAATAAAAAGGTTTTGCGAGTTTGATACAATCTTTTAAACTAAAATGACAAATCAGTGGGAATTAAAGAAATACGGGGAATCAATAGTTTTCTTTTTTCTCCTATCGCTGTTTCAGTCATTATTAAGTCTTTTATAATGCCGCATCCCAAATGTGTAATTTGTAGCTGTGTACAATTCTAGATTACTCATTATTGGCACTGGAACACAAACTTGCAGCCACTTATGATAATTCGAATAAATTTAAGAAACTCTATAGGGTATGATGTGACTTGCTCAGTGTCTATGATATAGTCTAGTCTATAACTTATTAGTTTATATGGTTAACTATCTCATTAGTCGGCGCCGAAACCGACTTTTCAAACAGTCATTACCGATTGAAAATATTTATTTGAAGATCAAGATAGACATTTCTTCTCAGGTCAACTGTGTTATCGACAATTTGACAAAAATCACCTCACGGTGACAGAACTTTTGAAATCGCTCCAGTAGCTTCAAGGTTCCCGTTTACGTTGCCTTTCCCGTAGAAATATTGGGATAACAAATACAGCCCATGTCCTTCTTCAGGTTCAAAACTATCTCTGCACCAAAATTCGTTCAAAGGTTCAATAGTTTGGGCGGTAGATGGTAACAAAGAAAAACAGACAAACGGAGTTGATTTCGGATCTATAATGTAAGTAGGTACTTCCGTTCCCATGGGAATATGGGGATAAATTAAAGCTCATGTTACTTTGAGATAGTGTAACATTCTAACGGGGAAATAGTTCTTGAAATCAGTTCAGTAGTTTCCAGGTTCCCGTTTACGTTTGCGTTTCTTGTGTGAATACAGGGATAACATAAATAGCCTTATGTCCATCTTCAGGCTCAAGACTATATCTGTGTACCAATTCATATAAATAGGTTTAAAAGTTTGGGCGGTTTTTGATAACAAATAAAAATAGACAGACAGATTTCATTTCAGACTTATGATATTAGTAAAGACTCCCATTCCCGTGGGAATATGGTGACCGTTCCCATAGGAATATGGGGATAAATTAATGTTTATGTTACTCGGGGATAGTGTAGCATCTAACGGTAGAAGAATTTTTAAAATCGGGGCTGTAGCTTCTAATTTCCCGTATACGTTCCCGTTCCCGTGGAAATTTAGGGATAAAATATATAGCCTATGTCTTTCCTCAGGTTCTAGACTATCTCTATACAAAATTTCATATCAATCAGTTTAGTAGTTTGGGCGGGAGACGGTAACATAGAATGTTGGACAGACAGAGTTATTTTCACAATTATAATATTAGTTAGGATTAGGATTAAGAGCATTAAACATTTTTTTGAAACTTCTAGCCTTAAAAATGGCGGTATTTCCAAAAATATACATTCATCCCTTATTTCAACACCTTATAGCCCTGTTAAAAGTACTTTTGAGACCGTAGTTTTTGAATTCCCATTCCCGTGGGAATATAAGGATAAATATATAGCCTTTATCCTTCCGCATGTTCTAGACCATCTCTTTAGCTAGTTTAATAAAATCTGTTTAGCAAATTGAACGGCTGACATACGAAAAACATACTGACATAGCTAACATTCGCATTTTCAATATTAGTAAAAACTCCCGTTCCCGTGGGAATAGGGTGACCGTTTTCGTGGGAATATGTGGATGAGTTGAAGTTAATGCTACTCAGGGACTATGGAGCAAGCATTCCAACGGTGGAAGAATTTTTGAAATCGGTGCTGTAGTGTCAAAGTTCCCGTATACGTTCCTGCTCCCTAGGGAATATAGGGAAAAAATATATAGCCTATGTCCTCCCTCAGGTTCTGAACAATCTTTGTACAAAATTTCATTTAAATTGGTTTATTAGTTTGGGCGGGAGATGGTAACATAGAACGACGGACAGACTGAGCTACTTTCACACTTATTATATTAGTAAGGACTCCCGTTCCCGTAGGAATATGTGAATAAATTAAAGTTTATGTAATTCAGGGATAGTGTAGCATTCTAACGGTGGAAAAATTTTTTAAATCGGTGTTGGAGTTTCTAAGTTCCCGTATACGTTTCCGTTCCCGTGGGAATATAGGGAAAAAATATAAAGCCTATGTCCTTCCTCAGGTTCTGAGCAATCTTTGTACAAAAATTCATTTTAATCTGTTCATTAGTTTGAGCGGGAGATGGTAACATAGAAAGGTGAACAGACAGAGCTACTTTTGCATTTATAATTATAGTGAGGACCGGTTCCCGAGGGAATATTCGAATGAAATAAAGTCTATGTCCGTCCTTAAGTTCAGAACTATCTTTGTACAAAATTTCATTTAAATCGGTTTATTAGTTTGGGCGGGAGATGGTAACATAGAACGACGAACAGACAGAGCTTCTTTCACACATATGATATTAGTAAGGACTCCCGTTCCCGTAGGAATATGTGGATGAAATAAAGTTTATGTTACTCTGGGATAGAGAAGCATTCTATCGGTGGAAAAATTTTTGAAATCGGTGTTGTAGTTTCTAAATTCCCGTATACGTTCCCGTTCCCTAGGGAATTTAGGGATAAAATATATAGCCTATGTCCTTCCTCAAGTTTTAGACTATATCTGTATCAAATTTTATTTGAATCGGTTCAGTAGTTTGTGCGAGAGATGGTAACATAGAAAGCCGGACAGACAGAGGGACTTTCACATTTATAATATTAGTTAGGATGATGTTGTGAAGGTGGTTTTATTACGTGCAGAATTGGTTTGGTTTGTGCCACTTCTCGATTAGTTGTATGTAGGGATTGCAATCCCGAGTCTTTTTTCGGTCCCGAAAATCCCGGGATTTGAATCGTAGAATCCCGGGATTTTCGGGATTGATTTGTTGATTATTTTGTCAAACTTTTCCGATAAAAAAATTTGAAATTGGATTCAACTTGGTTTTGAATTAATAATAATAATTAATAACAATTTTTTCACTGTAAATCACTGTTTGGGTGTATTCCAAAACAAAGTTATAAAGTTTGCCGTTCCTGTGTGCATAGCTCTGTATATGAATAAATGAATAGAACACATGAAGAAAGTATTCAAATATTCAAAATGAAAATAATATTTAAAGGAAAAGAGAAACATCCAATCAGTTAAGGAGAAGTATTCAAAATGAATAGATTAGTTAAAAAATAAGCGAAAGTTTGCAATTCTTTCAAAAATCGACTCAACATTCACTTTTCTGTGGAGATCTAGGGTTAAATTGTACCAAAACTCAAAACTTTATTTTGTGATAATTGTAATTTCTTTTTATTCCAAAAAGCTACTTTAGCCCATATTGTGAATAAATATCTTGTTTTCATTTGTGAGAGCAGATTTTCGATTTATAAAAGGCTAAAGCATCCTAATTGCAAGAACATATTTTGAGTATCTACTAGACCTTTATCATTGGCTTAAAAATGGTTGAAAACTAGATTGTGTTTTGAGAACTTTCAAACTAGTTCGTATGTTTCGTCGTATGTTTTTCGAGACTTCCATTCTTTTCATTGTTTTTGATCTATTTGACTATTCTTAAAAGAAAAAAATTAGTAAACTAGTTTTTGGGTATCCTTTCTCTTTTTCTAAATCCCTTTGTACATTATTTTTTCTTTTGTATTTTTGAGTGCTATCTGTTTTCAAAGATGGTCTAAATTTAAACTTAATTTCAAAACAAAAACCACTTAGTTTATGTGCATTTCCTTCATAATGTTTTACGTTTTTTAACTATAAGAATTTCTCATAAAATGACGAGTTAAAAAACAGTTTGAAGCTAGTTAAATAACTACAAAATCTCTATGCAAGCTCTGCACAAAAGAGTTAAAATCATTAGAGAAAAGAAGCAAAAGGTTTTCACACCAATTTGTCATCGAAACACCACAAAAAATAGATTTAAATATAAATCAGCCATCAACCAAGTAATTTTTTTAACTGTCTAAAATATTAAGCTAATCCCGGGACTAGTCCCGGGATCCCGGGATTGACATATCTGAATCCCGAAATCCCGGGATTGAAAAAACCTCCCGGGATTGCAATCCCTAGTTGTATGGTACAAGCGGTGAACTAGTTTAATAACTAAATAGGGTTGCTCAATAGAGTAGGGAGCAGCGATTCTTCAAAATAGAGCATTTAATTTGAAAGTTGACAATTCAATTGTAGGCTTATATGTTTCCTTGGAATTGCAGACAGTGCTCTAGCGAAATAGCCAATTGCATTTTTCCCCTGAAACAATTATGAATTTACCCGCAAGTAATGAATTCCCGCAAGCGTGATCGAGTATAGAGTAATTCGTGACTGAACTATGTACTTTTGGCGTTACTTCTCGGGCTATCGAACACTTTGGGGAAGACAATTTGACGTTCTTTCGTTAGTATTTGAACGAATTGAAGTCAATAAATGAACAGCAGACTGATGTTATGTAATATAGAGCGAATTAAGAAAGAAATATTCATAGTACTCACTCAATCAAGGCGCTGCGCTGGTGCTTTTGTGGAGAAAGACCTGAAACGTCGATAGGTCTGCCAGCGTCCTCAGTGAGGGCTTCAATCAACGATTGAATCTGCTAATAACACAACCGTGGATAGCATGCTTCTGTTGGATGCAGACAGACCAAACGTATGCTCCCCAACGTTAATAAGAAGACTGCAACATTTTTGCAAGCATTTGAACGTGTTAGGCTTAAGTGATACCATGCTCTGTGAATCTTGTGGAGAAGATGGGGACACCGCAGAGCACTTCCTCTGTATATGTTCTGCTTTTCTCGCAACGGTGTACACACGATTAGAGCTAGTACCTTAGGCTCCTTATAATGGTAGCGCCCCTTGGCTTTGCTCCGAACATCTGGAAAGTTGCTAACTGGACCTGTACCGGTATTTATGTACGTCTGAGTGCTACAGCTGGTATTTAAAAAACCTCGAACAGAAAAAATAAACATCACTCAATCAATCACTAATGCGGTAATTGCACCCCAGTGCACCCTTCAGCCCAACTTCGGTCGTACAGTTAAGTATAGAGATTCTTATTTTAGCCGTTCAACACGGATGTTGAATGATTTACCCAATTTGATTTTCCCCACGCGTTGCAATGCACAGAAATTCAAAAATAGTATGCATCACCATCTCTTTTCTTGTTCTTTCCTTATTTCTTAACCCGCACTTTGTTTTCCATCTTTACAAGGGTAGTCACAAGTCCAAACAAAATTCTTAACGATTTCGAATTGATAAAACATGAAGTTATTGTCGAAAAAACTACAAATTCACCGAGAAAGGCAATAGGTACCCGTGGAAAATTCATTTTTTGTTTTCTGTTGGAAATTTAGACTTTTAACCTCCAAAGTAACAGGCAGACATGGTAGCCGTTATGTCATGGGATCCATTGAAGTCTTAAGTTTAATGAAGTGTCTATAATGCACCCAAAAATATGTAGGCTGGTGTTGGTTCAAGGGGTTGTGGATACCCTTACAATGTTATAAAACACAGTGCCAGCATTTAGGGAAACAGGAGAGGATTTAATAGAAGATACCGATGCACACTTGTTTTGAATTTTTGTGATCGGTAATGTTGGGGAAAAACAGAGTCTGGTATGGCATTCCACATTCGGGTGGTGTGACTATATTTGACTGTATTACCGTAGTTGGGCTCAAGTTAAAACTAATGAGCATTCCTGGTGAGGCGGGTGTTGAAGTTAAATTGTTTTAGAGAGGCATGCAACTGGCTTTTTCACTAGAACACTGTTTGTAGGAAAAACGATAAAAGAGACTGAGACAGGTTGAGAGATCGCCAATCCTGTCAGTGTTATACTCTCAAGAGAATTGCCAATAACTCGCTTTTTTTTCTTTTGGTGTGTTTGAAAATAAACTGGGGGATCACAATTACAATACAGTCAAAATCACTCACCACCACACATAATTTGCCATATTGAAGGCATGCCAACAGCCAAAAAATCGATATGAGGACGACAGAATGACAGCCAAAAAAACGATATTGTGAGGGTACACCGGCAGTTGCAAAGCGGAGTGGTGAAAGCACACTGACAGCCAAAATGCGATAGGTTTGAGGTAAATCAACAAAGAAAAATTGATATGATGAAGGCACGCTGACAGTTGCAAAGCGACATGATGAATGCACACCAACAGCTGAAAAACGATATGAGTAAGGAACAACGATAGCCGAAAAACGACATTATGATGGCACAACGTCAGTCGTAAAGTGACATAATGAAAACAGCGAAGTGGCATGATGAAGGGACACCGACAGCCAAAATGTGACATGGTTATGGTACATAAACGGCCAGAAATGACGAGGTGAAGGCACATCGACAGCCGAAAAACGACGTGTTGAAACAACCCGAAAATTCGAAAACACATCGACAGCCAAAAACCGACACAAAGAAGTAATCTGTGATTTTAGATTTATGGCGCTGAATGGAGGGGCGTCAGGACTGCAGTGGTGCAGTGTTAAGTGGATAAACCAGACGCCACGGCTTTAATCTTGAGGCATCTACTTTATCTCACAGTTACTTCGTAAGTGAAATTGAAACCACTTTTTCTCCGTCTACTGCGGAACGATGAAGTAAAGTTTGTTACTATAGTAGTGCAATGGATTGGCGATTGGTCTCAGCTGATTATGAGACTCCTCTTTTAGGAAAAGTGTTGCCTTGAATGATTTGGAAAGATATCGAAAAACCTTAAAAAACCAAGTCAAAAATACTCTGCGTAACGAACTGCGCTATATTACTTTACTTGCAAAGGAGGTTTGAAGCGATATTCTTCGTCATCTATCTTTTTGCGTTACCAGCGTCGTGAGCTCGAAGGGATCACAGATCCTCCATTTTATTGCTCTACACTAGTAATCTGCCCATGTTTTGAGCCATTTTTACTTCAAACAGCGTTGGCAAACCTCCCGGTCTTGGATTATTTTATCTATGAGGCCAACCAAATGCAGATCTCGTTGCTTTCGGCTTTACCAGGAATGTTTTGGTCTTTTGGTCTTTGCTCTTATTTTTCTTCGTAAAAGGGTCTTAAAGCTGTATGACGCTGCTTTTCTCACTATGGGTCTCTCCTTTGAACATGACAACCAACCAACTCAACATGTCGTGCTCTATTTTTGCCCAGATGATATTTTTGACGTGAAGACTTCCATGTTAGTCGTAATAGTTATGGATTTGAATATTTAATTTTTTTTTTGTTGCTTTTTCTTTTCTTTTTTTAAATAAATGCCTAATTTTTTAAAAATATTGTGTCAAAATTGTAAGTGGATTGGAGGAAAATTGACAAAGTTGCGAATATTCTTATACCTTTTGGTATAGTGTTTTCTTTGTGTATCAAAACTTTAAAACGTTTTCTCCACAACTCACTTTTCGAAAGACAGAGCCCATCATAACTTCAGAACTACTTTACCGATCCTTGTGAAATTTGGAACACTATTTCTGTGACTAATTTACAAGGTAGTGGCAAAAAGTTTTTCAAATTTTTAAGATAATTGTGTTTTTACAATAACAAATAAACCGATGTTTTTCACGAAAAATCGAGTTTTTCCCTTCAAAGTGTTCGAAAACAGTAAGAAATAAAAATTTTAAGAAATTCTTTTCAAAACTCTTTAATTAACAAATGAACTTTGACTTTGTCTAAAATGACGAGGGCAACCGGAATCGCGTGCATTTAAATCACCCGCAACTGCAATTTCAATTCAAAACAATTCTCAATTTGGGGTCAGATATCGCATCAAACTCGTAAGAAGTTGAATTGCTATCTAAATTGAGGCTTTTGTAAATAAAAGAATAATGAATGATTTGCTTAATGGATTTCAACCACATGACTTTAAAGTTCGTATTAGAACAGAAGCCCTATTGTGGCTTAAGTTAATAAGCTATATCATTACGAACAGACCATGGGTTGAAAAGAATAATTCTAAGCTACATTTAGTTGGGTCTCGGGCTTAACTCTGAGAAAATAGAATCAACACCCACCTTTGTTTCATTCAGGAAATCAATCTGAAGACAATTATATGATGTCCAGCTTGAGTCGTCAAACCATGATTCACTCATGTTCTAGAAGCTAGATTATAGGCTGTGGTTTCGGTCAAACACTAAAAAACTCACGATAAAGCACAAAAAGTATGATGCTAGATTGACGACAGCTGGGATGAAGATGCCCCGTGTAACAACTCAAGTATCAAACTTCGATTGTATAAGAAATAGAAAAATACCAACCTGCACAAAATCAAGTGTGTTTTTTAGACGAGTGATCTTCAATCTGGCAATACTTAATTCGGAGTTGGTTTTTTTGACCGCAGTAACTTGATTTGTGCTCAGTTTATGTTTCCATTTTATGTGGAAGAACTTAAACCGCAGTGATATACATACTTTCGAATTCTAAAGATCGGATCAGTTGATTATGCCGTGTTTAACCCTAGTTTACAAACTGGGGTTCATTTGGACCCCAGAGCATGTTTGAACACTCATAACTTTTTTGTTTTTTATTTTTTTTAAATGGGATTTTTACTCAGTGAACAAAATTCAATTTTTTATTCATTTCTTAAGTTGAAACGGTTATCAGATGTTTACAGATTTTTCTTCGATTTTTTTGTGAAAAGAACCCGTCCACCCGAACTGGGGTCCATTTGGACCCCAGTACTGAAATTCTATGAAAAATCATATTTTCTCTAATAAATAATTATTTTATTCCTAAAGCAGCATAGTTTATGTTTAGAAGGATTTAGTTTGAAGTTGTTGGCAGTTCCGGGAGACATTTAACACATAAGGTTCTAATGTGGCAAGGGCAACAACATCTGCCACATTCATCGCAGTTGGTTCTGGTTTTCTTGTCCTCTGCTCTTGGGCAAAGGTGACATCTGCTTCTTTTACAAGACAGCCTTTCGGGGACTGCTGGTAATTTTTCCTGAACTCTCCCCAAAATACAGAGAGCATCCAATGCAGATTTTCCAATGCCAGATTGTGTTGCAGGTTGTGAACGGTTATTCAATTCTGACTCAACCAGTTCCTCCACTAGTTCGATGAGTTTATTACTTCTCAGCAAATTTTTGTTTCTTCTAGGTGGATTGAGATGTCGGAAAATTATGACAGTTGCTAGGGCTGCTACGTCCAGTAAGTTGTAGAATACAACCATCGGCCAGCGATTTGTTTGACGTGTACATGAATATATGTATTGAGACCATTTGGTCGAATACATCGACTCCACCTTTGGTGCGGTTATAATCCAGTATCATAGCAGGTTTACTTTGATGACCGGAAGTGGCTTTCTCGCAGTTATGTTGTGTTGATAGCAATACCACTTGTTTGTTTGGATTCGGAACATAACTCACCAACGCCATTTTTCCAGAAAATCCAAAGATGAAAGAGTGGACTGGACGATACTGCTTTTTTTATTGACCTTTACAGGCTTATTCTGGTTATCAAGAACCTCCTTCGCTACAAAAAGTTTAGGCAAATCTCTTTTGTTTTTCCGAATCGTGCCAAGAATAGTGATCTCCTTATCCAGCAACCTCAATACCAAATCCACCGACGCGACGTAAGGAAATTATCAATAGTGAGGTTGCGTCCACAATTGAAATATGATGGCATCAACGACATCAGCACATCATCTCCACGACCAAGTCCTGTACTTTGGTCAGAGCTACCAGTTGACATATAAAAAGGGATGGAGGAAAATCCAGAAATAATTCCGATGAATTTGGTGAAGGCTTACAGAGAATTATGGCGAATTCAGTCCTTTTTGAGGTCATAAAATTATTTGATGACCTGGCCAAACTGAACTAATAACTATTTTTTTTGAGATAGGCATACCTGCCAGGAACAATTGATGGGGATGAATTTTACAATCAGTAATTACGTAAAAAAGACATATTGAAAAGGATACGCGGGTATCCCAGATTTGCGAAATTAGGCAATTTTCATCGTTTTTGAAATTGAAAAATTTTATTACTGACCTCCTACATACCTGCATAGTGACATCTCTGCTTAAATTTCTTTATCCCTGCTATATATAATACTTAGAAACAATTCATACAATAGCCAGAAGAACTATAACTGAACAATATAAGTCAGAAATCAGAAAAATTTCGAAGAAAAAATCGTGGGGCCCATTTGGACCCCAGTTCGGGTGGACACGACTTTTGCCGGTTTGTAAACGAGGGTTAAAGTAAAGATACGACTTTGCAGCAAGACTGCTACAAGAAATAATAAAAGTAACTTTAAAACGACCCTGGCACAGAAAACAGCACAAACTTCAAACAAGGAAGAATCCTAAACAAGGATATTTGTCATAGGATCCTCCTGAGTTCGACGTGGAGTGATGCTGCCAAATGTAAAAAGTATTGGCCTATTTAATACACAATACAATAAATTCAACTGATTCAAATCCCATGTAGAGAACTTCCTTCTCTTCAAGACTGACGTAAGTAAGTTTCTGAAATGTAAACAATATCTCCAATAAACTGCTATTTTGAAACTGAAATACAACCGCATAAAACAGATATTTATCCTTTACAGGCCATTGTATAAAACTGCACATGTCTCATGCGTCCGTTTTTTGGTTACAAAAGACCAAATATACATCCTTTCATCAGGTGTATGAGTGTTCCCATATAAAATAATTTTTCAGAAAATATCTCAAGCAAAAGGCCTATCAGAGTTGTGTGTATTGAAAGTAGGTACCTATCTGTAGAACACTCCACTGGCAAACATTTCAAAAAGTGAGATAACAAATTGGTTAAAAAGATTATTTTTGTCCCTTTTGAGCTCTTATGGAGATGTCCTTTTTTGTTTGCATATATACCTGTATCTTCTGAGATGTCCCTGATAGATATCAACTTAAGCTTAAACCCTTATAAATTTGTTCTTCGCCATTGGGTTCCTTTCAGCTTCATCTACTTTTAGGCTTTACAATAATTTCTTCCCTTAACCGTGTTATTATCATAAACAAGAATATCCCTATAAGATAGGATAGGATACCTTAAACAAGTAAATTGTATAAAACTGATAAAAAAAAAAAACAAATATACTCCCTCATCATACATAGGCACGTTCTTTTCAAGTTGAAACTCAAAGTCCAATAATTATTCTGCCACAAAAGTTTCCAGAGTAATATTTTCGGGTAAAACGATTCTATTTCGTCCTGTTAACAAAAAACTGATTAAAAAGGAACATTTTTCGAATTGGATGATTCGTTTTAGTCATTCTAGTGACCATTTGAGGATGAACATGAACATTGAACAATTTGTCAACTCTTCCACGTAAGTACGTGCAGACATTTAAATGAAACTTATTTAAGCTCTACATTTACTTTTAGTTTTTGACTTGTTAGACACCATGCTACACAAATATTTTCCTCTTCAACACCATGGAAAGTCCTTTTCCATGTTTAATTTAGGTAACCTAGATTTTTTTCCTTCTTCTTATGCAGTATATGATGTCCTTTGGGGAAATATAGAGAAGTGTATATGTAGTGATATAGTTTACTGTGATGTACATACACTGCACAGCCCATGAGACAGCTACAACAACTCCTTGTGTGTTTTTCTTGTAATTTCTCCAAGCGTATGGTATTTTTTCTCGAAAATACAAAATTCCCATTAAATACGACTTCTCTAATTGGAACAACTAAGTTGCAGATCTAACGAAGGAATCGCCTAAGGATACAATATTTTGCAGTTTATAACACAAATCGTCATTTTCTAATTTAGATTTTCCTCATTTGATGATTCAAGCCAATTAAGAGAGGTTTTGAGAGGAAACACCCAAGCCCCAGAGTGGAGTTTAAATAAAATTGAATTTGAGAATTGAGATCCTTTAACGAAGAAGAAATTGTTTAGCACTTGAACTTCGAACTTTCATTCGTTTAGTAAAAACGATTGCAGTGAAATACTACGGTTTTCGTTATATATTTTGAGGGTTGTGTAAAGAACAAAAGTTGAGGGTGTCATAAGCAACAGAAGACGTACCTAAGCTTGGTTGTATCGAACAAAGTTTAAATAAACCCTCGTACGTCAATTGAATTTTTGCCTTTGGATATGGCTTTCTACTAAATTCGAAATCACATACTTTGTGTAAACCACAGAGTAGAACCAGTCCGTCAACTAAGGCGAGGTGTGCCATGGGCAACATCACACAACGAATATGTAGACTCACTAAACACTAAACTTGTTATTGCCTGTGTTCTAGGGCGAGAGTTACCACCGAAAATTGAAGTAAACGTTCTTAAAGTCACTGACTGCCAATTTCAGTATAAAAATTTTGATATGTAATTCGCAAACGTGGCTCGTTCGTGTATTTTACCAAGATGAAAATCTTGAGTTAACTGAATAAATTGACAATGACATTTTGACGAGTAGTGAGAGGGTGTCTTCACAAATTAAATTCAAAGTTGCCAATTACTTTTTGAAAAAACCTTAACAATGAACCGTTGTTTTGGTCTGAGTGCTCCAGTTCGTAACTATTTTAAGAAACAAAAAGTAAACAACACCCTCTTCAATTTGAAGAAATTCTATTGTTGGAACTATTCTTTGTCATTTTGTAAAACTAAACCACCATCAAAAGCAGTTGAGTGGGAGAGCTGTGACCCTTTTGAAATCACCGTGCTCGTAATGCCGGAAAAAAGAGAAGGAGAAAGGACAAAAAGAAGCCACCATCAACCACTCCAATTGTAGATTTTCAAGAAACGAAAACTCAACTACGGTGATTAAGTTTTAAAATTTAATTTTTGCTTAACCACCAGAGTGACACGAACCCTAACATCAAAAATCAATCGTAAATATTTTATGAGCACAGAGTACACACTACCCAGTCCCAAATATCCCCTTCAAATTCATTAAATCTTTAACAAATAATGAGCTCTCAGTTGAATATATCCCAAAATATTATTATGTTTCAAGAATCTCCGTTTAATCAGCTCCTGATGCTTTCTATACGACCATCCTTCGATGAGTTCTTAATAAAAGACAAGTGAAAAACAAAAACAAAAAAAAAAAAACATTTCAGTCTTTGAATTGTTAATTAAGAACATTCACAATTTGTCCCCCTCGGCCCCTTGGGCGAGCCTTATGGGGCGTATTTTCAAGCACTACGGATGAATGAAATGAAAATACGAAACGCTTGCGGAAGAAGAGAAGAATACTTTGCGTGAACGAAAATAATAGGCTTTAAATTTGCCAATTCTTTATTCATTAACATGAACGCAAGAGAAATTCAAAACTTGTTGATACAGTTGTTGTTGTCAAGTAGGATATTTTAAAAATCCGCATCCGCCCCACCGCGTCGTCCGAAATAAAAGGTTCAATGTCAAACCTCACAACTAATTAATTTCTTAACAAATCATAACGGTGCCAAGGACACAGGGGGTAGCGAAAATTTAATCTGTAAAACCATTATCCCCATTTACGCTTACAAAGTATCGTATCGTATCCTTGTGCGACACAAACAAAGAACAAAAGAAGACAGAAAAAAACTTTATGCCATGTATTAATTTGAGGAATAATCTCCAAGGGTTCCCTCTATGATGCCTGCTGCCTGCTGCGAACTTGCGAAACTTTTGAACCCTGCAAATGATAGGTTCCTAGGTTCTTAGAAGTGGTTTCTTTGCTTTGTTTTCTTGGAGAAAGTCCATTCAGACAACACGTCAAAATAAAGAAAAAAGAAAACTGAAAATAAATGTTCAGCTGGATGGAAACGAATAACCTGTGTCTTTCTTTTGTGAAAATATCCATATCAAGGAAAAGTTTTTCGATTAACATTCGCTTTTACCTTTTCTTTCTTTTCTCGAATTATGTTTGCAGACGTACGTTTCAAACATTTTGATTTGCACAGGCAGTTCTCGAATTCCAATTTGAATTTAAATTGCATGGGGCATACTGGAGAAGAAAATAAACTTTCCAATAGTTCGTATCAGTTTTTCGTATCTACATACTTTAGTATCGAAATCAATTGAATTGACTGTTGCAGAGTCACTTATGGGACGATCAGTTTGGATAGCACAAAGGTTGCCAAAAACCAATACGGGCAGTTGGTTCGAGCAGAGATTTTGACTTTACTTGAACAAAACAAGGAACTAGCGAAGCATGCCTAAGGAAATAATCAGATATTCCATCAGCAATGATGGGGGTGTTGGTCTTTCCTTTTTTTCTTAAATGAAACGTCTATAAGTTGATTATGAAGTAATTGAATAGAGGCCCCTGAAATCAGTGGTATCTCCTGTTGTTATAAATTATAGCTTTCAAGGATATGTATATGTATATTTACTTATGTCCCGTAAATGCATTGGTGATTTAACTTTCACATCAACTAATTGACCAAAAAGGGCAGCTGAGATTCCAAAGTTCACCGTAAGGACCTTCTCTGAGCTAAATTTTAGATGCTGTCTCAATACATTTAGATCACCCGGGAAGTGCACTTTGATTTTGTCTTCCCACTATTTTTTATTATTCTTGTTGTGAATTGAAGACTGGCAAGAACAACTAAAATCTGGAGAGGCAATAAAAACTAAGAGGAAATGAATCGACTGATGCACTGGGGAAATTAGTGCTGGAACGTGAGATTGTTGTGCCACTCCTAATGACTTGTGTTGGTTTTTTGGGGTTCAATGCAAAGTCCTTTTTTTTTAACTAGAGAAACTCATCTACATGGAAGACTAAGTATTGAACACAGTTCTAAAGGAGCTCGAAGAATAGGCAATATAAAACTGGGTAGGAGTACTTCCTATACTTTCCTTTAAATACTTTTTCGTCTCGTTATTCCGCTGAAGACTTTTTCTATCCACTGCATCATAGGATAGTTCTCCAAATTATTGCTACGAATGGTTCGATTTTGTGCAGCCCGCAAGGAATATCAATAAATTTTCCAAACAGAACCATGAAATCCCGATAGAAAAATAATTTCGTGACAGGACTCGAAAGCAAACTGATTTGGGTGATGGCATCAATGCCCTGCAATTGGGTCACCAAGCGCATCGTGTTATGAACTTCTTGGAGCTTTGCACTTTGTGTGAACTAGGCATATGCTGAAATGTTTCACTTTTGGATTTGGTACAAGGTGCAAACGACTTTAAAATGATCCGCGGGCTGACGAGCGGCGAACTAAGCTTGGGTCGAAAAAAACAACTTTGAATGTGTGTTAATTAATCTTCGAGGTACTCGTAGAAAGCTTCTTTGGGAACATAATCCATAAAAACTTGAGAATATTTTCTTGCTTTTTGATTTTTTAATTTTGGTGTTGCAAAACCCTTACTTATTAGGCTTAATACAAGCCATTACTTAATCTAACTTACAAACTTAGAAACTTAATAGCTATGACCTAAGCTAGTTGGAAGGCTTAGGAGACGGAGCCTTAGCCATATTGAAGTCAAAACAAGAAGAGTGAGATTTGATATTCCTCAGCATTCGGGAGATGGGTTCATTGGAGCCGTAAGAGGTTGATTGGATGGGTGGGAAGATAGAAGAGACGGGGATTCCAAGTGTTAGGAGGGCTAGTATTTAGAAAAATGGATTCGTTAAGGGCTGTACCCTGGACAGTTAACGGTGCCTGTAAAAACTCGGTGAATGAAGAGAATGTCAAATATTTCTCTTAGATCTTTAAGCGTATTGAGGTTGAAGAGTTTGATTCGTTTGACCGCTTCTTGATAAGGAGGTAATATCAAAGGATTACTCCAATAAAGACCTCGAAGAACAAATCGGAGGAAACGGGGTTGTATTCTCTCAATTCTGGCTATGTGCACTTTTTGGAAAGGCGACCAAACTTGACAAGCGCACTCAAGAAGGGGACGAATAACTGAAATGTAAGGGGATCGGGTTACATAGGGGCCTGCAAATTCTTTGGACCATTGCTTCACGAAGCCAAGTGCTGAACTTGCCTTAAGGATTATATCGTCGATATGCTTGAGGAAATTCAGCTCACGTTCGCAAATAATCTCAAGGTCACGGATCACCTTAACAATGGAAATGATTTGACTGTTAAGTAGATAGATACGGGGAAGAGATTTGATGCGTTTACGTGAGAATGTCATTGATTGGCACTTGAAATCGTTAACATAACTCCAGCTTTTTTTGGAGCATATTATTGGAAAATTGTCGAGATCCTGTTGGAGGTGGGAAGAGTCTTCAAAAGAAGAAATGACGCGGTAAAACTTAGTGTCGTCCGCATAGAGAGAGATAGAGGAGTGTTTGATAATCATTTCAATGTCATTAATACTAAAAATGTAGCTCCGGATGTAGCTAAAAAGCGGCTGGATAAGGCGGATCTGAACCGAACGCTGTAAAAACGGTTTTCTAAATAAGAAAAAATCAACAGAATGGGTTCAAAGCCGAGGGTGGAAAGTTTAAAAAGACTAAGTTTGTGAGAGATTTTATCGAAAGCTTTACTTAAGTCAGTTGAAATTACCTCCTTTCCATTCTCCAAGGCTTAGAGGGAAAATGGGACAAGGTCAACGAGGTTTGTTTTTGTTAACGTGCCTTTGAGGAACCCATGTTGTCTAGGGGAAATGAGAGATTTGCAAAAAAAACTTAAAATTTCATACAATATGTTTTCGAAAAGTTTGGGTATATGCGATAGTTTAGGGATGGGACGATAATTTTTCACGTCGCACTTAGAACTTTTTTTGTGTATAGGGGTTAAAAACGCCGTTTTCCAAGCTTGGGGGAAAACTCCAAGGGATATGGACAAGCTAAAGATTTTTGAGAGGGGAAGGGAAAGAGTGGCGGAGCATTTCTTAAGAAATATGGCAGGTATACCATCGGGGCCAGGAATATACTCATCATTTAGTTGATTTAAATTTTCTTCAATTAGATAGGAGTCAAAGAATCGTGGAAGGAATGGATCAAAAGAAAAATTCGGTCAAAACGAGAAATAAGCTGAGTCAGGAACAAAAGAATCATCCGTAAAAAAGACTGTTTGATGTAACTTGCGAAATAGTTTGCTATGGCGAGTGCATCGGATGAGGTGTCGTTATTGAAGGAAAGGGAGGAAGGTACCCGTCAGATTTTCTTTTGTGGTTGACAAATTTATAGAAAGACTTAGGGTCATTTATAATGTTAGATTTAATCTCGATTAAATAGAGTTGGAAAAGGTTGTTGAAAAGCTCACAGAAGTGTATATAAGAACCAAGGAAAGCTGAATAGTCAGTAGGAGATCGAGTACCAAGTAAGATTGTCCACAATTTGCTCCTTTTATTTCTAAGAGTACGCGAGCCTATAGTTATACCAAGGAAGTTTTAAGTCTAGAAAGGCGAAGGAAGAGGTAGATAGACAAAAGAGCTTAGGTTAGCCTAGGTGAATCTCAACCAACATCTTTCGATAACAATTTCTCATATTTCGCCGATTCTTACCAGCGCAGCGGCTGGCAGACCCACTACTACTCGCCTTGTTCTCTCAGGTCTCAGCAAACAGCTACAGAAAATCATATAAAAATTTCTTTTGAACTTTATTTCTATTTTTTAATATTTGACACAAATTTTGAATGAAAAATTTACAAAAGAGAACGTTTAGCAGTATTTTTCTATTTTACCAGCCGCTGCTGGTAGCCAAAATTTGAACATGTTTAACTTTGCCAGCCGCTGCCAATCACACGCCGGCTGACAGTGTAGTGAGTTGTGAGTTTCATGGTCACGTAAAGCTGATCAGCGAACAGCGACTGGCAGTAGCAGCTACTCGATTCGCCGCTTACAACCATCAGCCGTATCCCATATGTGACCCGTGCTTAAGAAGAAGTCTCCGTTTTTTTTACTTTCCTATTGTGCTTACTTTTGAAAATATGCCGAAATTGAGAGTTGAAGTCCATCCGCTCTATTCAGCACGAAAACCCACGGAAAGTTGAGCGCTTATTTTGACACAGTTAGAGCTAATGTGTTATCGTATATCACCCGCTCACCACAAAGGCACCAGCGCCAGATCTTTCCTGGTCCAGAATCTAGAGTGAACCAGTTCTCAATCGAATGAATTGATCGCGTATTTTAGTAAGCAGTCTGAGCTTTGGAATCATTGCATCAGACGAAAACCCATTAGACGTGAGTAAAAAGGTATGCTGCTTTTAGATCTCAAAGCTCCAAAGCGAATATAGAGCCACAGACATCGTCGCTTTAAACGGGAAATGGTCTTGAGAGTACGTTCCATGATGCTGCCTACAAGATGAAGAAGATTGCGTTAAGAGCAGCACATCGAGTGCTGAGGAAGGCCCCAGTAGATGATTGGTTATATTATAGCTGTTTAAAATTTAAATCCAAAGTACCCTTTTTGGTGACAGATACGTCTTGCTGAAGGCTTCTTTATATTGCCAGTAGACTGACAGTCTTAGAAAGCAGTTTTCATCTAAACAAACTTTGTTATCTAGGAATACTTAATGATATCGTCTCTTGAATAGAAGAACCTTGGTTTTAGAAGAATGAACGGAGAGAACTTTTCCAACGCACCATGTGTCATCAAGTTTAGGCTATAAGAGTAAAACACACAATTTGGATATCCAACCGATAACACGGTGACGGACGTCACGTCGCGTCTTTGGTATATGCTTAGGCGTGCATTGCTTATCCACTGTGTATTTTAATTAATAAGTAGTGAGTCGCAAAGCGTGTACCGCAGAAGAGGAGATAGAACGCCACTTTATGCCGTTGCTCCTGTTGTAACACTTTTGTCCACAATCCGCTTCAACGATCGCTGTCCTATATTCATTGGCATTACTTTAATCTAGAAGACCAATTCGTTCACATCATTTATGTACTCTGAGACAGACGTTATATTTGGAGAGTGGTTTTGCGAAGAAAAAAGAAGGTAGGAGGTAGGAGGTAGGAGGTAGGAGCTATTAGGTAGAAAGGGGAAGAGAAAGCCGAGAGTAAAAAAATAAATTTAATAGACTAAAGTTTTTTAATAGCAATCGGGCAAAATGATATTTTTCAGAAAGTAAACGTACATTATGGACTTACTTCCAATTTTCACGACTTCCAATTTTCACTGTTCTGAATATGAATTACAACAACCTTATTTTACTAAGAAACAAGAAAATGGAAGACTACTACCTACTACTCTGATGGTAGTTCAATGGCCGATAAACTGGTCTGAGTGCTTAAGATAAATTTTAGACTCTTCTTAAAAAGAAGCTTTCGTTAAAAGATGTGTTGTTCTTTTTACAAAAGCTTTCTCATTATTGTGATTGTTAAATGCTTTAAATGATGAAAGGATCTGCACTATGTTTTAAGAAAATCCATTGTCTACCAGAAAATCAGACATTCCAAATTAAAATTCACAATAATACCGATTCCTGATTCCTGAACACGAAATTGCGATCTTTACGTAATTCAGCAGGTACAGCAGATTTATCTCACTCACTCTCTTTTTTCATTTCTCTATGTGGACTGTAGAGTGTAGACTTGTAGAGTGTCGAATGTCGATACTCGATAGTCGATCTCTTTCACTAGTGGTGTGTGTTGACTGCTGAGTGCGAGTGGTGGCTGGTGGGTGGTGGGTGGCTGATGGTCTCGTCTCGTGCATCATGCTATCCTCTCTTTGACTTTTGATTTGCATTTGCAAAGTCTGAGCTCTCGTCTCAGAAGAGCAAGCTGAGACAAGTTTGTGCTTTTTGCCACTTGGTTGCTTTTATTTCTTTTCATTTCGGCAATCGGCAGACAGAAGTATGATTCAGCTGAAACTGTGTGGTCGTGTTTAAGTGAATTTGTGTAATTTTTAAATATAAATTTTTTTAATTATACCTCAATGTGTTGTGATTTGTGAAGTTTTAGAACATGAGTGATAAGTGAATGTGGTAAGCTGAGTTACATTTTTGGAGAAACAAATGTCACGTAGACAGGAAAGAATAGCAACAACAAATGTATGCTTTTATCCGGTAAGTGAGATATTCATTACTTTACTTCTTCAGTTTTTGATTGCTAAACGAGATGCAATAAACTGCATTCAAATTGAATTCTATTGTATGAAATACAATTGATCTCCAGTTAGGATTGAAAGTTTGATGAAGAAAGAATACACCTCATAATCATCAGTAAATATTTTTTAGAAACAATGGAATATCAACGAAATAATAGACGTGAAGTTCAAAGGATTTACTGTTGTAGGGACTCTTCATAAATAGCTATGCAAATAATCTTAAGGGGCTCGTAAGCCAAACCAATTATGAAGGTGCCTCAGCGGCACAGAAACACTGTTGATGGGATTGGAATCTCTGTCGTCGCGAAAACTGCCAATGTATGAAAACACGGTGTCGTTCTTGTCACGTCAATGCAGGAACTGTCATACAACGCTAAGTAATTTGACAGCTAATTTTTTCGCTGCCGCAATTGCAAAATCGGTTTAGTTTGGGTGAGTCTTATATTGTATATTAAAACTTGGCAAAGAAATCTCGGTTTTCTATATGCAGCTAACTACTTCTTTCGCCAACAATTTTGATTAGGTCAGTTTTGCACTCTAAAACAATCGAGGTCTTCTTCCAACGTGACTTCACCACCTATGACAAGCTCTTTCCCTTCAATGGTTTCCCTACAATGGCCAGAAGACTATGCGTCGTTACAATGGCTGGACATGCCGAGCAAATGGTCATTTTTAGCCTGTCGAGCTGGGGCTTAAAAATGACCATTTGCTCGGCATGTCCAGCCATTGTAACGACGCATAGTCTTCTGGCTATATGCTCTGTCAGTGGTCATATCGCTCACACATTTCGTTGTTGAATCTTCTTCTCCACACAATCTCTTCACATACGGTACCATAGATCTTAAAGAGTATTAGTTCTTCCCTCATCATATAGAAGGACTGGACAGTGATTCTTTGTGTGCTTTCCGCACTGATGATATTTTCCGTGTCTAAAGCGGATCCTTGGTAGACGAAGTCTTATAGTACCGCAAAGTTATATCTGGTATATGTTGCCTTTTGCCTAATGCAGCGATGTTCTCCGTCCTTGTTCGATGATGCGATGAACTAAGGTAAGGTTAAGATGGATTCGATGGGGATGAAAAGCAAAGTATTGCGTTTTTGACTGAATCTTTAGGAGCCCTAAATGAATTTTAGGATGCTGTTCAATGGAAAGTCAGAGACGTATTTCAGGTTGTCGAAGACCTATAATCCGAGGAATTTTTTCCTAGTGCGGGCCAAGCTTGTGACGCCACTCTCAGAGGAGTGTGACCTGTGAGAATGCCAAGCAACAAAGAGAAAGTGACGGCCTGCTTAGCTGAACCAGAAATTCTATTTTTTCTTGGAAACATCTGTCCAAAGTTTTCTGGAAACCCGGCATGTCTGTCATTGGCGGTTTGAAAAAGATTCTGTATTTTTCTTGGTCTAGTAGAATGAAGACTTGGGTGTTGGTTTCGATGGTTTGGAGTGCTGACCCGATTTAAAGTTATGATTTTTGTTGAGCTGAGTAGTCTTGGGTTATAACGACAGCTTTCTACTAATTAAGATTTTGTAACAATGGATTAAAACTTTAATGGTTGCCTGGCAGTCTATTAAAGATGTCAGTATTTTTTTTTGATAAAACTTTCGGGTAGCTTTATTGATTCATTCGCAAGAGGTAGTTAGAGAAGATGCCTAATCCTACCCCCTCTTCCGCTTTGGAACCATCTGTAAAGGTTAGGTTAGGCGGAAGTGACTGTCAGCCAATGAGTACATTGCCTGACACACTTAGGTCGCAAGGGCCCATTTTGATACCACAGAGATCAGCAAGTTAATCACCTACTGATCTCAGAAACCCGATGTAAGATTAACGAGTTAGTCACTTATTAATCTTACATTACGGTACTAGCCAGTTAATCAACTGCTAGTCGAACCACTCGGAACTTTTAACGTATTTTAAAAGACTTTAAGGGTCTATGTAAGCTAAGTCGCTTGTATCATCGAAGAAGAATTCACCGAGATGAGTTTTCCTCCTATGAAGTAGTGCAGGGAATGAGCAAAGAAGGTGTTGAACGGTTTCTTCATTGGACAGCACACCAAGTCTTTTGGCGTGTCTCCTTATTAGACAGTGTCCCGTAAGAACACCTATGGTAGAACCTAGATACAGGTGGTTCGGGGCTTATAAACTCTTCGAGTGTTTTGAGTGTACACACGCCAAACTTTTTTGGTTGCAAGGCAGTTGTTACTCTCAGTCCATCTAGTGTTTGTTATCCTCGAAGCGTCTTGTCTAAGTAGGAGTTTACATGAAGCGATCGGTACACCTATGTTGTTCCATTTTGAGCGTAGGGAAGTGGCCGTGCCCTTTTTGGCTACTTCGTCTGCCATACAGTTGTCTGATATGTCTCTGTGCCCTGTCACCCATGAAAGTTGAATGTTGAACTGATTCGGCATCTCCCTCAGAGACATCTGACAATTTTGGACCGTGATGGATTTTGTAGACACAGAAGCAATAGATTTAAGGGCAGCTTGTATGTCCGAGAAGATTCGAATATCCGTAGAGGATATGACGTTTTCTTTGAGCCAAGACAGCACCTCCTTAAACGCCAGAATTTCCGCTTCGAACACACTACAATGATGGGGTAGGCGGAAGAAAAGACTGAGGTTCAGTTTTTCTGAGTAGATTCCACTTCCCACACATTCGCTGGTTTTTGAACCATCGGTGTAGAAGTGTATTGCTTCATTTTCCAAAAGAGTGCCATTTTCCCAAGCCTCTCTTGAAGGTATGGTTACTTGGAAATTATTGTCAAACACCAACTTGGGGGTGATGTAGTCGGATCGATTCGGTAAGAATCTAAAGTTATCTAGAATGGTAGTATGGCCGATTTGATTATTGGTCCACTGTGATGTAGCTCTGAGTCGAGTAGCTGAGCTAGCTGCGACTTATTTGCTGAAGATATCTAGGGGTGTGAGATCTAGTAGTACATTAAGGGGGTCCGATGGGATTGTCCTCAGTGCGCCACTAATACACAGACTAGCTGTTCTTTGAACTTTGGCCAGCTTGTTGTAGTTGATCATCTTGTCTAGTGCTGTCCACCAGACTATCACCCCGTATGTGAGTATCGGTCTAATTACCGAGGTAAACAGCCAATGGGTAATTTGGGGGGAGAAACCCCATTTCCCGCCTATGGCTTTTTACAGGAGAAGATTGCAACGTTGGCTTTATTTACTCTTTCATCAATATTGGTTTTCCAGGTCAGTTTTTTGTCAAAAATGAGACCTAGATATTTAGCCTGATTTGACAGTGTGAGAGTTACCCCTTTAATAGTTGGGGGTCTGAAGTCCGGAATTTTGTATTTCCTCGTAAAGAGAACTAATTCCGTTTTGTGTGGATTGTTGTTCAGACCACAATCTACAGCCCAATTATTGAGCTTGTTAAGTGCTGTTTGTAGCAGCTCAGCTTAGGGTTTGTGGGTGCTTGCCTGAAACGGCAATTGCTACATCATCGGCATAGGCTATGGTTTTGAAACCTTCGTCCTCTATGTCGATTAACAATTTGTTAACTATCAGGTTCCACAGTAGGGATGATAGAACTCCTCCATGCGGGGTTCCTCTATTGGCCATTCTGCTTGTTTTGTAGTTCCCCAATTCGGAACTTATGATTCTGCTGCTGAGCATTGTTGTTATCATGTTCTTCTATGAGCAGCCCATCAAGAGCATTAGTGATTGCTGTATTGTTAACATTGTTAAATGTACCCACCCTCTATGTCTAGGAATGCGACGAGAGAGTATTCTTTGTAGTGCAGAGATTTTTCAATGGTGCAAACCAGAGAGTGGAGTGCAGTTTTCACTGATTTACCTTGTGTGAAGTCATGTTGCGCCGTTGAGATCAGACTAGGTCTGTGAAGACGGCGACTTGAATTTCCTTTTAAGGCCGCCTACCACGGCAAGATGAATTTTCGTCTATAGGGAGATCCTCAAAGCTAATGAATAAAAATTAAGAAAAAAATTCTTTTCCCTGTAGAGTTTTGTTTAATTTTAATGGAAGAATCTAGGAAGTTTTGGAAAATATCAAGACTACTTTAATAAGCTCTTTTATCCCTTCGAATGGTCCATTTTCCTCCTTTTCTTTTCGGAGTGTGCGATTTGAACATTTTGATCTCGAAGGGATCAGTACTCTCTCACTTCTCAGCTTTGAAATAGGTAGTTAACACCTGCATTGCATTCCACGACTAACGACCTAACAAAATTTAGGTCGGCTTTATTTTTGTTTAGTATAAGATAACTGTCCAACCCTTACTTTCAGATTGCAGATAGCAGAGGTGTGTGCCTAGAATTGAGTGATTTCATTCAGTTCTACTCTCTTTCTTGCTAATCAGTAGATCCAAACTGACATTTTTAAAAATCTTCACAGTTTCAACCTTAACAAAGTCATATAAGTAGTGTGTATAAGTTCACACACACTCGATAACAAGGTCGGTATATGTACCAACTTATGTGACAATGTCAGCTTCAAAACTCTTACACGAGCTTACAGCTGTACTTATCCCACAGATTGTGTGTGTTTTTTTACATGTGCAAGCCTCCACTTGACAAAATCTATAAAAAAAACACACATCGATGATTGTTTTCTTAAGCAAAAAAAAAAAGAAAGGAAAAACGCCAGAACCGTCAGAAACGTGACACTATTGTCCTTCGTCTTGGTGTACATAATACAACTTACATGTGTACTAAACGAACAATTCACCCGGCAACAAAAAGAAACCCCAGAGTATAAAACCAACAAATAAAAAACACGTTCAATATTCAACACTGACTCACAGAATAAGGTAAGAATAAAATACAAAAAATATTTCAGCCTCGAATGGGGATAGTGAGCCCTTTTTTTACTATCACAATTCACAAAGAAGCTTTATTTTGTTTTTTTTTGTGTGTGCCGTTGCTTGTGTGCAAATTGCCCACTCTATCGAGCTGTGTGTTCGTACCAATTCAGTAGGCACACATTGAACAGAGCACCCAATTGTACGCTCATCTGTCACCTGTTGGTCTTGTGCTCCAATAACTAAATAATTAGCAGATGTTCATTGCATTCGAAAGAACAAAACGAACGTCCAACTATATTGCCATGACTATAAGTCATAGTCCTTCCGAAGCTCATCGCAATATTGTTTTACTCCATTGAGGCCAATGACACCCTGGACCTGCTGTTCTTGCATGAAAATCGTTCAAAACACAAAACTAACCCCCACCCCGAGGGCAAAGTGTGGAGCCAACAAAAATATACCAAGGGCCATACGTATAAACAAAGAACCAACTCGACGTCCGTCGCCCCAACCCATACCTACGTTACGTACTTCCTACAAATGGCCCACGGGAATGTGGAAAACTACGAAAGCTTTTTATAGAGAATCACATCTGCGGCAAAACTTCGTAACAAAAATTTGACGCCAGTCACCTTTTGCAGCCTCGGGCATACCCGGTTCGCAGAAATCCCATTCAAGTGGAAACCTTTATCGCCTGTTCAGGTGCGCTCATTGGAGCAACATGTTTTTTCTTTTATTTTTGTTTTTGTTTTATCTTTTATTGTTTATTCTCAACCGAACCACCCTTGCAGCAATATAGTAAAATAGGACTTCGCATGACTTCCCAATAGTTGCCATTGCCACCAGGTTGTATGGAAGTTGAGTAGAGCGGGAAATATAAGCTGCAGGAGAAAAACTTTTCAATTGAATGACCACGAAAGATAATGGCTTTCCCCATTTCCGGCTGAAAGTATTTTAATTAAATTTAACACCTCCTTCCCTGCCACACCTTTCGAACATAGGTCTGTATGTGTGGGATGTAGGTTTTCTTTTTTGTTACCTCAGGTATGTATCTTAAATGGGATTCTGGGAGAACCTGAATCCTGGATACGCATCGTTCAAAGGTTCACATATCATTCTGGATGAGAGCACATGCCTAATTACAAGGAACAAAAAGATAACCAGAAGGAGTTGCTATTGCTACACAAAAAGAAGTGCGAATCCTGCGATTACCACCTATACACAAAAATCTTCCATCAGGGGGAGTGTTTGCCGCCTTCATAGATGAGGAATTTTCTTGGCAACAGCTTCGATAGCAATTTTTTCTCGGAAGGATACATACCAACTGCTCATATCGCATTTTGTTGAAACAGTTGCCTTTGTTCTGACAGGATGTTCTGCAGAATTTTTTGGTTACTCGGCTGGCTTTAGGGCTAGAGCTGCATGTGTGTTTTGTGTTTTTCGTACGAGTGTGATATCCTCACTTGGCTCTCTTGCTAGTTAAAGTTGGCATGTCAAACAATAAAACGATCACTTTTGGCTCTCTTCCCCTTGTAATGGTGAACATATACGAGTATAAGAAGGAACCTGGAAATCAAGTTGGTGGTCAGAGCAGAGCCCTAAAAAACTTGTCGGTGGCGAAAGGTATTTGATGTTTTTGTGTACAGCGACGGAGAGGCCCACTTGGAAACATTTTTATTTCCGATTTATCAGCGGGGAAACCAATTCCAACCCAACACATTGCCAACGAACAGTGAGAATGGAGAGACAGAACAACACATTCCGACAGTCACAGTGGGGTGTTCTTATTCCTCGCTTAAAAACAAAAACAAGAGAAAAAACAATTAAATTAAATTAATATGACCGTTGTTTTTTGTGGAAGATTGCATCCAGGTCGGGTTTGGCAGAGTAGGATTGTATTGTTGTGGGGAAAGAGAAAAACAAATGTTGATGTTTTCGAGGCGTAAGATGATGGTGATATTCAGAACATTTTTTTATGAGGTTTGAATAATGAAAAATAACTTAATGTCGACATCATGAAATGAACAGGTGTCGGGGGATTTGATGCGTGAGGGAAAACAATAACTGACATGGGTGCATGGGGGTTGTGATTTATGTGTTTTTAGCCCCGTAAGTCTATCGTTGTGGCGAGGAATTCAGCAAAGTATCTCAATCACAAATGACAATGATTACAACTAAAGATGAATTTTTTTTTTCTTATTTCTGGGTTTCACGTCCCAAGAGAAGGCTGATCATTTGGTCACGGGCAGGAGAGTCGAAATCATTATCAAAACATTCAACTGCTATGTGATCGATATTTTTTAAGGTCACACATTTAATTTTCTTTCAAATGTCACCAAAAGGACAGCTACGTATTTATAGCGTGTATAGCAGAAGAGTATTTGGTTTGTTAGAAACAACAGAAGGAGGGCTTCTTAAGGTGCGTCCACACTATGCCGAGCGGAAATACCGACTCAGTGTGGACGTCCCGATCGGCCTTTCTCCTTACCAAAAGCCGAACCGAATTCGAAACAAATGAAACGGATCCGTGTGCCGGTCGGTATAGTGGGAACGCACCTTAAACAAGTAGGTACTTAGTAGTACTGCAGTAGTTGATATTATTATCGAGTAAAAGAATTGGCATGTCAAATTTCGGACTTTGAAAGTAACTCCACCAGTAGTTATCTGGTGGGCGGACATTGAATTTGGGCAAATCTTGGCTGCATCGAACTTTTGCTTCTTCTTCTGGCTTCCACAACGGTGCACTTTCAGTAATTATTTACTTCACAAGGTAGGGATTTCAGTTCGAAATGAACCTGAGCCTCAAGCAACATCGTTCATTTACAACTTCGATTTTTAATGAGCTCTCTCCAGTTGTAAAACCTAAGTCGGGTAAGGTCTTCTTCTATTTCATCATCATCAGTATCACCTAAGACAAGTTCTTCCACTTCCGCAACTGATCTGTCAACTGCTTTTGAAGATCCGTTCAGCAGGAGCGTGGATGTCCATCCTCTCTACAAGGCCCAACCATCGTAGCCCTGCGATGCGTATTCTGTGCTCAATGCTCATGTCGCGGTACAGCTTATACAGCTCGTTGTGGTATCTTCGCCTACACAGATTGTCTTCAATACGGGACCAAAGTTCATTCGGAGGATTTTTCTTTCGAAACGACCAAGGGTTTCCCCATCCGCTTTCGATAAGGTCGACTCTTTCGCGCCTTAAAGCAGGACTGGTATGATTGAGGTCTGCATTTATCTTTCTAGAGAAGGGTTTCTTTCTCAGTCGTCTTCTTAAAGCAAAGAAGCAGTGATTGTCAAGAGCTATTCTCCGTTTGATCTCCGCACTGATGTTGTTGTTCGTGTCTACAGCGGATCCTAGGTAGACGAAGTCCTGTACTACCTTGAAGTTATGTCCTTGTTTGATGACAACATAAACCTCGTTTTGCCCTCATTTACCATCAAACCCATTTTTGTCGCTTCTGTTTCAATACTCGCAAAAGCACCTATGACATCACACTTTTTTCTTCCCATTACGTCAATATCGTCTGCATAGGCGAGTAATTGTACAGACTTTTGAAAGGTTGTTCGTCTTGTGTTGACGTTTTAGTTTCTTACGATGCTTTCAAATATGATGTTGAAGAAATCGCCTGACAGTTTGTCGCCTTGCCTAAAGCCGAGACATCAAAGGCCTCGGTGAGTTCTTTACCGACCTTGACGGAGCAGCGTGAATTCTCCAAAGTCATCCTGCATAGTCGTACGAGTTTTGCAGGGATGCCGAAACTAGACATGGCTCTGTACACCTCGTCTCTGTAAATGCTGTCATACGCGGCCTTGAAATCGATAAAGAGATGGTGATTATCGATATAATGTTCTCGGGCTTTTTCCAAGATCTGCCGCAATGTGAAAATTTGGTCTATTGTGGACTTCTCTGGTCTAAACCCATATTAATAAGGACTTAGCAAGTTGTTGACTTAGGGTATCAGACGTTCATATATTACAGCAGACAAGATCTTATAGGCGACGTTAAGGAGGCTTATCCCACTATAATTGGCGCAATTGTGAGGGTCTCCTTTCTTTAAGATCGGGCATACAATACTGAGGTTCCATTCATCGAGCATGCTTTCTTCCGACCATATCATGCAGATCAGCTGATGCATGCTCCTTTCCAACTGGTCTCCAGCTACCTTCAAAAGTTCGGCATCAAGGCCATCTGCACCTGCAGTCTTATTTGATTTAAGTTTGCATATAGCAAGCTTAACTTCTTCTAGGTCGAGAGGACGGCATTCTTGATCATCGTCCAGGCTGAATGGGGCAGTCTGCCTGACAGCGGAATTTGTGTCCTCATCGCCGTTAAGCAGTCTGCAGAAAAGATCTTTCCAGATCCTCAGTAGCGACTGTGACTCTATAACTATGTTTTCCTGCTGGTCTTTACAGGCTTGAGTTCGGGGTTTGCCACCCTGGCAGGATCTTTTTACCTTTTGGTAAAACTTCCGAATCTCGTTCCTGTCATTGCACCTCTCTATTTCCTCAAACGAGCGCTTCTTAAGCTGCTTCTTTTTCTTTTTGAGAATTCGGTGTTCTTGCCTTCTTTTCTCCTTGTAGATCTCGTTATACTGATCGTAAGCAGCCCTTGTTCGATGTTGCATCAGCATTTCAGTTGCTTTTTGTTTGGCTGCAATTGCCTGCCTGCATTCTTCATCAAACCATGGGCTTCGTTTTGGTGGACGATTGGAACCCAGAACCTCAGAAGCAGCGGTTCTGATGGCTTCTTGGCATTGCTGCCACTGGTCTTCAATGCTTAATGCTGGCGGCATGGGATTCAAGGATAGTCGAAGGGATACTCGATTGGAAAAGGCATTGGCAGTCTCTTGCGATTGTAGCTTTCCGACGTCATATCTCTTCATAGCGTTAGTTCGTGCTGGTCGTGAACAAGATATCCTCATTCGTACCTTGGCTACAAGAAGGTATTGGTCCGAGTCAAAGTTGGCCCCTCGGAAAGTTCGGACATCTAACAACCTGGAAGAGTGCCTTGCGTCGATCGCAACATGGTCAAGTTGTTGAAGGTTATTTGATCTAGGGATCGCCAAGTACTTTAATGAATTTTGAGATGCGGGAAGCGTGTACTACAAACAACAAGATTTAGCCATGCAGCAGAATCGATTAGCTTTAGTTCGTTTTTGGAGGTTTTGTCATGGAGGCTATGCTTAGCGATTGTATTTCCAAAGATGTCCTCCTTCCCTAGTTAAAATCGTCCTCAACGATATTCAAGTCATGTCAAGGGCGCTGCTCTTAGGTTTCTTCGAAAAACCCGTTGATGTTTGGAGTTCTCGGCTTTCTCCTTCAAGGGTCTTGGGCGCATATTGGGCTAGTGTTAGCGAATTTTGCCCTTGTGTGGATTGTCATTACAGCTCATTAAACGAATTTTTGCTTATGATCTTATGACCTTAATCTTGAGTCTACCTCTAGCGACAGTCTACCTCTTACATCCAAATAAGCTTTGTTTTTGTTATCTGTAGCTGTCACCACAGTAAGTGTCGCAGTTTTCCAATCTTCTTTATGACCGTTGAATTTCTTCGCTCTGATAAGATGCCAGCTGTGTCTGTTTTTCAGAAGTCTAAGGCGTCCGCTTTTTGTTTCATCCGAAGTCCTTTGTCCTTTTCCCGTTTGCTTGAGTCCTCACCGTTGAAATCATAATTGTTATCCGAGGCTGTTGTTCGTTTTGGAACCGTATAGTTTTTAAGTTGTGATGGCATATTAAGCCCTAACCACTGCAATCAAACTTGAGGGCCCAGTTCGTTTTGGGATCCCTGTTGGACATAAATGCCAGGATAGTCAGACCCAAGGCACCAGTCAGTCATTTTTCAAAGCTATCACTTAGTAGTTTCGCTGGCCAACTCCGGTTGCAGGCGACCAGTACCCAGTGCTTACCTCATTGTTTGACCATGCGTGAACTTTGGAGAACTCAAACGATTATATTAATTAAAAAAACATCACATCACATTTTTAATAGGATACTAAAAGAAGCTTTACTCCAAAGCGATTATAATGGATTAAGATAACCTCCCTAAGGAAAAAAAAAGTAACACCATATGAGTATTTAGCTTAACTTTTTAGGGTACATCATAACGACCAGTGTTACTGACAGCCATCCCAATTGACATTCGTTATGAATTTACGTCATTTAATCCTCTTTAAGCTTATATTCAAAAACAGGGTATACTCAAATAAATCGCTCTATTTGTTAAGCCGTTTGTCGCCTCTCAGAGTTTAGCCGATTAATTTTCATGGACGATTTAATATTTGAATTGTTTTTGATAGGGTTTTCCCGGGTGAATTATACATACTCGTATTCAAATTCTGGGATAGAGATTAATGCATGGACGATAAAGCAATTATGTGAAAGGAAATCTTTATAAGTTCAAGTTAAAATCTGCAAACAGGATCTCATGGTAATTTTGTGTAAGTAATACCATCGAGGAAATGAATTTGAGATTGCTTCATTGAGACCCTGCATCATTCCCTTGAAGTTCAGCCCATAGGTTATTTTGAAAGCCAATTGCAGTGAGAGGCACGGAGGTTGCTTAAAGATTGTTCTGCGTCAAGTGTGCATTTTATTTTCGGTTATTAAGAGATCCGAGATAGACAGAGGCATGACAACTTATTGCCAAAAGGAACTACAACCTTTTTAATGGTCATCCAACTTCCTCATCCCTAATAAACTACCCGTATGTGGGGTTATACACCATGTTTGTGCTTTTAGACCACAAATTAACTTTCGTTATACGAGACCACTTCCCATGGAAGTTAAGCTATCAAAACTCTGTTTTGATGTTCGCTTTTATGCCATAGAACACACAAGAGGTAAATGAATAGAACACTTTGCTATGGTTTCAAGTAACGCTCTCAAACAGGAAAAACAAAAGGCAATGTGTTTTATCCATCGCTGTTTTGAATTGTTTATTTTGAAATTGCTCAATAGACTGCCTTGGGTATTTGTATATAGTCGTAGGTAGGTGGGAATAGGTAAGTTGTTCCTTAGTCCCTTTAAAAAATGCTCATCTATATTCAGTTACTGAAATTTAATATACTTAAGCTCATTTAAAGTTTTATAAAAGTTTTTAATTATAAGGACTTTACTTCCTAGCAACGCGTTCAATTTATGCCACGAGTTCTTTCATCGAATGTTTCATAATCTGTGTGTGGAGATGCGAAGTTCTCATCTATCGAGGAGCAAAGGCAGTGTTGTATGGCGAAAAGAGAAATTTAAACTGACACAACTTTTGTTATGTTCGGCTTTCATTTCAGAACTAATTTTAGTTGAGGAAAATACAATCTTTTGCAGCAGGCAAACGAATCGCTAATTGCTGATTGAAGGAAGTTGAAACAGGATTAATTCTGAAAGCTACATACACAAAAGCATAATGAGTTCAAATTGAAGTTGTACTCTGGTCTTTATGTTATAAAGCTTATATTACGCACTTAACAATTCAACGTTGGTTAGCTTAGGTTATCATGTCACAAGGTGGATGGCCAGGTTAGCCGTGTGAGTCGATACAAACCTGTAGCTGTGTTTTTTGGTTTGATATCTGGCTGTGGTTATATCATGGTTGCTATAATTAGCGAGTAAAAATACGTTAGTGCTATTTCTTATTCAATTTCATATAAGTATGACACATGCAAGAGTCTTGAGTCCTTGAATGATGGATCTAGCTATCCATGGTTCCTGGATCAAGATGATTTCTTCCACTCTGGTTTGTAGTTGGAGAGGAAGAGAGGCAGGGGCCTGCTTAGAATGTTAGAGATTAATCTGTGTTAACTACACTATCTTGGTTTAGGCCTACTGCACCATGGTTTAGTTTTGGTCATCTATACAAACTCACTACCTGAAGTTTATCGTTTATCGTAGCAGATCATCTTCCCCTAGGCTGATTTCAGAGATGGAGTCAGACGTTTCAGTAGATGAAAATAAGGTGGTTGTAGTCTCACATACAAGCTCCTGGGCGGCTTCCAGGTGAAAATGGAAGACTGAATGAAAAGTAGAATCCTGGAGTGGGATTCCATCTCCCACTTCCGGCTTATCTACTGACCACTCTCTATACCACTGAAGAATGTCCTTGCCACAACCTCGAATTTTGGACCTGATCAGAGTCCATCTAGACGGATGACGGCAAGCTTGTACAGATGCATGATCTGTCTCCATCAATGTCCATAAGTTCGTCCGTGGTACCAACTTGCATTTTTTTTTTAATTTAAAAAAACGGTTGCACTACCAGGATAGCTGCATTCCCTTTTTTCTCGTGCAGTAGATTGAAATAAAGTGGAAGTAATTTCATATACAACTTCAAGGTCCAGTAAAGTAAACTAAAGTAAAGTAAAGTAAAGTAAAGTAAAGTAAAGTAAAGTAAAGTAAAGAAAAATAAAGTAAAGTAAAGTAAAGTAAAGTAAAATAAAGTAAAGTAAAGTAAAGTAAAGTAAAGTAAAGTAAAGTAAAGTAAAGTAAAGTAAAGTAAAGTAAAGTAAAGTAAAGAAAAGTAAAGTAAAGTAAAGTAAAGTAAAGTAAAGTAAAGTAAAGTAAAGTAAAGTAAAGTAAAGTAAAGTAAAGTAAAGTAAAGTAAAGTAAAGTAAAGTAAAGTAAAGTAAAGTAAAGTAAAGTAAAGTAAAGTAAAGTAATGTAAGGTAAAGTAAAGTAAAGTAAAGTAAAGTAAAGTAAAGTAAAGTAAAGTAAAGTAAAGTAAAGTAAAGTAAAGTAAAGTAAAGTAAAGTAAAGTAAAGTAAAGTAAAGTTAAGTAAAGTAAAGTAAAGTAAAGTAAAGTAAAGTAAAGTAAAGTAAAGTAAAGTAAAGTAAAGTAAAGTAAAGTAAAGAAATGTAAAGAAATGTAAAGTAAAGTAAAGTAAAGTAAAGTAAAGTAAAGTAAAGTAAAGTAAAGTAAAGTAAAGTAAAGTAAAGTAAAGTAAAGTAAAGTAAAGTAAAGTAAAGTAAAGCAAAGTAAAGCAAAGTAAAGTAAAGTAAAGTAAAGTAAAGTAAATTAAAGTAAAGTAAAGTAAAGTAAAGTAAAGTAAAGTAAAGTAAAGTAAAGTAAAGTAAAGTAAAGTAAAGTAAAGTAAAGTAAAGTAAAGTAAAGTAAAGTAAAGTAAAGTAAAGTAAAGTAAAGTAAAGTAAAGTAAAGTAAAGTAAAGTAAAGTAAAGTAAAGTAAAGTAAAGTAAAGTAAAGTAAAGTAAAGTAAAGTAAAGTACCGGAATAATATGTTTGTCCTCAGCCCATGCAGACAGAGCTCTATTGAGAACTTTCTCGAATGCCTTGCTGATACTTGGAAGAAGACTAATTGACCGGAGATTTGCTGGATTGGAACCATACTTCCCTTTTTTAAGGAGAGGATGGACCACTGCCGTCTTCCAACGCACTTGATAATATGCATTATTCAGCGCATTGTTGAACAACGTGGTGTATATGTCCACCGCTTCTGAAGGGAGGTTTTGCAGCACAATATTTGGCATGCCGTCGACTACTGCTGACTTCTTTTCCTTTATTTTGTGGATGATGTCCAAGAGGTCCATCTTAGAAACGAAGAGGGTGTTATCCCCGTTTTGTTGGATGACTGATTAAGATAAAGATAGAAGTGTCCAACAAAGGCTCTGTTCACAAGGTCGTAATTCAGGCGAATGCACTCATTTGCCTTATATACTCACTCGAAAACAGCACCCACCGTCTCTACCTTCTCCTGAGCCTCTTCCACTATAAAGTAGTCATCATCCAAGATGGCCTCCTCCGGATCTATCCCTATCGTCTAAAGTTAGTTTTTGTTCTCTGTCGTCCTTTGGAGTTTAATACCCTCAAGGTCATTTTGATCTTTTCTCCTAAAAATTTTATTTATTTCCGGAAACATACTCGGGTTGTTAGACTGTACAGCCCGAATTTTGTTGTTCCAGAAAAGAGATATAGATATTCTGTAACTTTCATTAATTAACTGTTGGAGATTTCTGATCTGTGACTTCAGAGTTCTAATCTCCAAATCGTGTCGGTCAGTAAACCTCCTGTGCAAGAGTTTGACAGTTTGAGTCTTGACAGGAGTCTACTCTTTTGTTTGTAAAGTGCGTCTATTGTCGCGTTTTTGTACATATTCGTAGAGTCATGTTGCCTATATTTAGGAATTGTCCTGTCCATTGTACTTCGGATTGCATTCTCCATACGTTGCAGGTATCCATCGATCTCAACGTCTGATAGATTCCTGTTGCATGGCGGCGCAATATCGTTCGAACGAAGTTCCCTTTAGACGAAACCGGAAAAGCGCGGCCAACGTGTCGGCACGTACTCCTCCAGTTCCACAAGCTCGTTCGGAAGCAGTGTGACGGTGGCAAGTCCACAGTGGTCACTGTCGTACTCAACCGTCGTCAGACAATTTTTCGTTCGTCGAAGAATGTCGTCGGTCAGTTTATGTCTCGAGTCTAAAAGCAATATATCCAAATATGAGCCACTTCGAGGATATGAAGGCCTGTCAGTAGCCAGCAGGTAGACTTTACACTCAATATGGTGAAGCCCCAGCCAATTGTATAGCTGGGTCCCCCTTGGATTGGCTAATTGATTTCCTCAATCTTGGTGTTTAGCAATGTAATCACCGGCCATAAGGAAATAGTTTTCTTCTAAATTCAGTTTCAGAGTTCGAAAAAGTGACTCGAGCTCTGTTATAAAAAATGAGGGTTGAGAAGCCTAATGGTGTGAGTATGATGCTAGCAAACGATGTTGCGCGTGCTTAGAATGGCACCGGATCATGGTGATAAATATCTTGGATAGAAATCAGTGTAATGTTATCAGGGTCGGCATATTTATCATTAACTTGCATATTAACCCATTTTGATAAACACTGGACGGTTAGACAATTATTTTATTTACCCTATAATGATATATACCGAGTGCCTACCCATCATTACCTGTCACTTAACTCATTATTGTCAAAAGAACATTCAAATGATTTGAAGGACATTGGTACAAAATTCCATTTCGTATGCATAGACCTTGGCAAACATAGCAACAACCCACAAGCTCGTATCTACTTATTCGCTGAATCTACTTAAAAAAATGAGGATAAACAAAGTAACTTTGGACTTTTTTTCAATCACTGTCAAGACTTCAAATTAATTTTCTCTTTCGACTTATAAGCTTTTGACGTTTCGTATTTTCATTCGGTGTGTGTTGAATTTGTCAAATATCTTTGCTTTAAATTTTCGCAACATGTTCTTTGTGTAAGGATTTTGTTTTGGTTTTTATTTCGATTTTCATATCCAGAATAGAACAAAGACAATTTTTTTTCCAAGAAAGAACAAAAAAGAACAATTTCATACATAAAAATGTGCGATACGCTTTTTACCGATGTGAAGTCTAAGATGGAAGGATGATTCTAGAAAGCGCAACAGAAAAAAATCAGCTCTCAACGACTATGGTAGGTATTGGTTTCCTCTATTAACAAAGACAACATAATGAGCTCTTAAGAATGTGCAGGTACATTTTGAAATATCCTTGATTATTCATTTGTTATGTGCGTGGCTTAATTTTTGATTTTTCTCAAATCTGCATTGTGGTCCTTCCTTCTGGAAAATATTACTTTTGAAGTCAATGAACTGCTACTATTTACATACATAAGCTGCTTTTGATGAAACATCGCCTCTGAAGAGGGTGTCCGCGTGCAGATGTTTTTTAGTGACCCAGTTTCGTTTATTGTTCACAAAAATTGTGTTTGTGGTAAGTTTTCCCTTCCATGCCGTTCTATAAGAAGGTTCATTCGTTTCGCTGTTAAAATGGCAGGAACATAACAATACAAGAGCCTCATTTAATTGATAATTTAAATAGCATTACTGTACTTCGAGAACAAAATAATTCCTTCAAGAAGCCCATTAAAATGGAATTTCATAAATTAGTTCATGTTTCACGGAACAGTTGGTAGTTTGCATAAAATATAAAAGCATTATGCGGATTGTCTGCTCATTTTTTGGCTCCTTGTAAACAACTTGGTTTTGTTGTGCAACTTGGAATATGTTTGTCAAAGTTAAACAAAAAAAAAAAAAAAAACAAAAAAAAAAGTAAACACTCGCTACCTCGAATTGAGATTTACACACTTCTAAGCTCTACAAGTAGCTGAGACCTGAGAATTTTGTTTACTATGGGACCTAAGCATATGAAAAGAGGGGGACTTTAGCTTTTTTTCAATTTATCGCAAGAGAATGTTAGCGATTTTGTGAGATTATCTGGAGGAGGCTTTTCGAGGAACTAAATAGAAATTTGTTCCCCAAAAAGGCGGTAGGTATTTAGCTTTTTATTTGTTGATTGAAACTCAAGGAAAAGCGGTTGCTTTTGTCAAGAAATCAATTCGTGTAGATGTTTGCTTCCGGAGGTAAAAATGTCGCACACAACCTGTAGTTGAAGATTCACTGTGTCTGATTTTATCGATAGCATTTTAGTTCTGGATTTGAAAATCACTTCGAGGAAGTCCCTTAGAAGTATTTTTTCCTTCGTCTCGATTTTTTTTTTGTTTGCTTTTGTGATTTATGAAACTGATTATTTGTTGAGTGATTATTTATGGAAAAAGTGATAAACAGGAATAAGTCTACTTATTTCTCGATTATGACTTGTGTACAGCTTTTTTCGTAGACTTTCTAAGATAGATTTTGAATATTTAAAGGAGATGAATAGGTCTGCAAGAAGTTTTTTCACTCATAGTTTTTTTCAGTCTTGAGTACCATTAGATAGATGTTCCTTGAAACCCTGAGTTTGCCCTATGATTGCCACAGAGCGTTCTTTGAAAAACCTTAACTCCAACTGAATGTCAAACTGAGTATTTCTTGAGCACTAAGATTGTTTTCAACTGAAGTAGTACCTGCTAGGTTTTTAAAGGTAAGTTCAGGTAATGCCATGTGCTTATGTATGTGTTCTTCTTTGAGTTACAGGGAGTGTGGTAGTACGTCTAAGCGTTTTTTTTTTTTTTTTTTTTGAGTTGATGGTTAACTTTGGTCAACGCTGGAAAGTTCAATGAACAAATCAATTTTAAATTTGTCTTGGGAACAAAAATCCCAAATATTGCGGCTTACCCCACAGGCGGATCACTAGTGTGAAGCAGCAAAGTGGGAGAGTTGTGATCGCTTCAAGATCACTACTCGTAACGCCGAAAATGAAGAAGAAGAAGTCTTGGGAACAAAAATAGCAAATGTGTTCATTTGAATCCTCCTTGGGGAACGTGTTGAGAACAGATCAGACATAGTAACTGTTATTCTTATTGAATTCAGTCTCTTATCTGGATTTGGAAGACTACATAAAATATCATCATGATACTGCGAATGCCAATGGCTTAAGAGTTTCCTCAACGCAATCAGAGAGTTAATACACTATTTTCTTTACCTTTCTTCATCTACCACTGCCTGATTAGATTTTTGGTGATCAGTAATGATAGAATACGGGTGAGTACGTCGTACATATGCACATAGGTTCTGACATAAAGCTAGGTTTTTAGGGGTACTAAGCTCAACCGCACTATAAAACTGAGTATTAACCGAGAGCTCACTGCAATGTATAAACTTGCATACTTTATAGCATTTTCCTACTTTGTTTCAAAACTATTCGTTCTGAATATTTTTGTACTTACTCTACTTAGGTGGGTATTGCAGTTCGGGTTGAACCTAAGCCTCAACCGACATCTTACGCCAACAGCGAGATCTCTCCAGTTGGGCAATCTAAGTCGGTTGAGGTGTTCTTCTAAGACGTGGTTTTCCCCCTTTACGATTTCCCTGCAATGTGCTTTCGAAAACCCGTCAAGCCGGAGCGTTTGGGTCCATTCGATCAACATTGCCCAAGCATCGTAGCCTCGCGGTTCGTACTCTTCTGGCTATGCCCTTGTCGCGTACTTTTCTTTTGAAACGAAAGGTTATCCTCATTCGCTTTCGATAAAGTTCACGCCTTCGAGTCGTGTAGCAGGACTGGCATGCTCAAAATGGTTACCTTGGTTTTTCTTTAGAGGGTTTTGTTTCTCAATTGCCTTTTTAACCAAAAAAAGCAACAGTTGGCAATAGTTTTTCTCCGTTTGATCTCTGCACTGATGTTTTTTTCCGTGTCTATAACAGGTAGACGAAGTCAAACTCAGGTTTGTCTTTTGTGACGTTTTGTCCAATTCGTCAATGTTCTATGTCCTTGATTGAAATGGGCATTCTGCCTGACAGCGTTATAAGTGTCTTCATCTCCGTTGAGCTGCCTGCAGAAATGGTCTTTCTAGATCCTTAGTATTGACTGCAACTGTATTACTATTTTTCCCTGCTGGTGTTTATGGGCTTGAGTTTATCGTTTGAAACCCTGAAACGATTTTTTTTTTCCATTTTGTAAGACTTCCGAATCTTATTTCTGTCTTAGTCATGGCTTCTCTCGATTTCATTCAAACGAACGCTTTTCATGCTGCTTCTTTTTCTTTTTGAGAATTCGATGTTCCTCCCTTCTTTTCTCCTGACTGGCGGTGTTTAGTGGAAATCGCCAGGCAGAAAAGCAATTGCATATTCCTCCAAAACATTTTGAATCATTGTAAAAATGTTTTAATTTTGTGACAATTCTTTCAATACCCGTTTGTGTACCATGCGCATCAGTCGCATATATGATGGCTCCTTGTAGCTTGAAAGTTAAGCAACACATCTAGCGCTGTCTGTCTGTGTCTTTCTTTTATATATGTAGCTGTGCATTCTGTGTGAATGTCTAAATTAATGATTCATAATGGTTCTAAGGCCTGATATACCTTATACTCAGTTTATACATTTTCTTCAGCCCCAAATGCGCTTTTGACCGCCCGCCATACGACAAGAAAATTTACAGTATCTCCGTATGTGTCGCTCTTGTTGCACTGGTTGAGCCAATGTCTTGAGGATGAGGTTTGATGGGTTCCCTATTTAATTTTATCATTTCTTCCTAAGAACCCGATTTGAGCGATTTGAGCTTTTCCTTCGATGTACAAAAATATCTTCTGGCATGTTATTTGTTTCACTGGCCACATGGATTCCATTGAAAGCGTATGGAATTGATGATAGCAAATATAATGGGCGTACATTTATGTGACTTGAAGATTAAAAAATAACTAAGTAGGTACTTCAGCGATTGTCGTGTCTCAAAAGTATCCTTTTTGAGCGAATTGAGCTCTTCCCTTGAAGTGCGAAATGTTCGGCATACTCTTCCATTAACAGCTTCTAGTGACTGGAATGACGTTGCCTCACAAACTCTCACCAACACAGGATACAAATTCACCATATTTTGGATGAACTGTGTGATTACGTCCAAGACCATCATCAGAACGCATACAGATGGTGGAAAAACCTACTCTTTCAAATTCGCCATCTGCCTGTTTTTACTGTCCTTTTTGTTCTCATTTCTTTTGTTTTTCCTTTCAATTTATTTTTCCCCCATCATTCGAAAATGAACATCAGACACCACAGTAGTTTCAGAGAAAAATTAAACCTCATTTTCAAGCTCGTAATATGTTTTTAATATTCCTCGTTTAGAGAAGCATATTCCTTTTGATGGCTTAAACAGCAGGAACCATACAATTTTTGATCTTTCCATCACTTTTTTTAATTAAAATTAAAAACCAATTTTCTGTCAACAGGTGTCACATCTGCGAACCCAGCAACAGCAACGAAAGTTGGTTGAATTTCATTTCATTTCAGTCAACATTTTTCGCTGCTCATGAATTTCATTAAAAAAACTTTTTATTTGCTCCATTTCTTATAAAACACGATGACGGCTGCCGAAAAAAAAAAAAAAAATATTAACGCATTCCCTGAATCACATGCATATTTACCACAACAGACTGAAGCCAGAACCAAAGGCATTCTCTTTGATTTTATAATTTTGCAGTGTCAATAATGGTTTACAAGCCGTTACCTTACAAAAAACAAAGTCCTGATAGCCCGAAATGTTGAGTCGGTACCTACTATGGAAATTAATTCATGTACGTCGAGGCACACTGTGTTAGGATTGGAATTGTCTAAAAACGGGCGAGTGGAATGAGAAATCATTGAAAAAAGAGTGCACATCGTTTGAGACAAGAAATGACTATCTAATCAATTAGGGAAATTTGTATTCCAATTATCGAAATGGGACACATTTCGTACTTCGTCTTGGTCGAAATTTACATTCTTTTGACAGATTTTGCGACATGTATGTTAACCTTTGGAAATTGGTGATTTCTTTTTTGTTTCGCATATTTACTGAAAATAAGGATACCACAACTTAAACCCTTTTTTATATCTCGAGTAGGTACCTTGTTCTTTGGATCATATTCCAAGAAACTTAGATATATTGAAATAAGAAACACCCACCAGTATAGACACTAGGCTTTCCTCTTTTTTACTCTATTCTTGATTTACAATACTTTTTATGAAAATATATAAATTTTGTGTAAAATCAACTATCCAGTGTTTATTTCATGCAGATAATCTGACACATGTTTGCATACCGAGAAATCCAGAAAAGTCCCTGCAAAGCTCGTCAACATTTTGAGACTATTTTGTGTTTTTATGAAGAAAATAAGAGACATAACTATGAGTCTCACACATACATCACATTTCTTATTATTTTTCAAAGTAAATACCACACTTTCATGCCAATGGCACGTCCATCCTGTCAGCAACGTTGGGTTGGAGAAATTTCTCTGATATCGTACCTACCTACTCCTGGATTAAATTACTTTATCATCAAATGGAATGTCAAATACACATTCGCACACAGGATGTAAATAATAAAACTGAAATATCTCTAGGCATATATGTAGATTGCATAGGAGTGTATTGTATATTGAACAAGTAAGTGCTTGTAAGGGAATTTTAGGAATTCATAGATACAACTATATGTTGAGGACTTGTTTGAGAAGGTATTACATTTAGATGCACTCACTGCAATGCACAGATTGATATGCAAACGCAATTATGTTTTATGCATTCATGGAGAATATTAAAAGAAACTCATACGTCCGAATTGAGAAATCGAAAATAAGTTCATATTATTGTTTTATCAATATTCGCTTGAGTAAAATTCATTGGATCTATGTAACGGAAGTTTGAAAATAGGAAAGTTTGTTAAAAGTTGTCACTTCATTTACATCTATATAAATTCTTTCTTGACAACTTTTAACAAGCTTTCCTTCCTTTTCGATAGCAAATTGACGTTGTTGTAGACGATCCTGTGCTTGAAGCATAGGTCCCATTCTAAAAGAGACATGAAAATGTTCTCATGTATGAAGTTATACTTCTAGGGATATAACAACGAAAACTGATAAAGATTTCCTCACAAGTGCCAAAATGAAAATTGGAAGACGTGTAAAAATGACATCCATTCATTCGAGACCGAATAATCTTTTATTTCATGTTTTTATCATCCAGCTTTACTTACTGATCCCATCAAAAAGTTACGCTCAGAAATGAGGCATCAAACTTTCATCTACTCGTATAATCAGCTAGTTAGGGCTTTTTCAAACTGAATCGGCACCACATATAATTTTCAATCACATCTTACTTCGTCATTTCGCTTTTTGGCTGTCAGTACGCTCTCAACAAGACACGACTCGGTTATTAATATGCCTTTATCATGTTGCTTCTTGGTTGCAGGTTCACCTTCATCATGTTACTTTTTGGCTGTCACTTTTCTTCCATTATGTCGCTTCTTGGTCATCACTCATCAGTGTGCCGCCATTATGGCTCTTTTTAGATCGGTTTGCCTTCATAATGTTGTTTTTGGCTGTTGGGTATCTTCATTACGTCGATTTTCAACTGCCGGTTTACCCTTATTATGTCTCTTTTAGGATGTCCAGTTCACCATTATTTTGGGCTTTCGGTGTGCCATCATCATGTTGATTTTTGGATGTCGGTGTGTCTTAATTGTGTTAGATTTTGTCCATCAGTGTACCGTCATCATAATGCTTCTTTTATTTTTAAATTTTTGTTAAACTCAATCAGCACCATACATACATATTTGGAATCACAGCCTACTTTATCGTGACGCATTTTTGATTTCGTTTGATTGTGACACTGTTTGATTATTGGTATGCTTTTATCATTTCACTTTGTAGACTTCGTTGCATCTTCATAGTGCGCTATCTGACTATCGGCATATTTTAATGATGTCATTTTTTGGCTGTCGATTTGCCTTCATTATGTCGTTTTTTGGCTATGGCGCTTTTGGCTGTTGGGTATCTTCATTATGTGCAGGACTTCTCTGAGTGCGCAAAACTTATTTCTTTGAGCCTTTGCTAATTTTCCAAGCTACCACGGCATCACTGAAAATGAAATCGACGATGTGAACTTATAAAGCAAAGATCTCAGACTGCTTTTCGGGGCCTTAATTGGCGCTGATTCTGCTGAGGTCCTCAGTGAGGAGCTTCAGATTACCGATTGGATCAGTGTCAGGCAGATTATTGGAGGACAGACAATTTTGTACCTGCTCAAGGACTCCTTTCTCGAAGACTTAAAAGGAAGGGAAGAATCGCTATTGGTCGGAACTTTCAAAGCTTGTAGCTTTCTTAGGAATAGGGATCATTTATGCTTTCTTCCACTCCAAAAGAAATTCAGAGGCTGTCAAAATGGTACTGTTATGAAACGCAGGAGGTATGAGAGAAGGAGCTTAACAAACTTAGACCAATTAAATCAAATACATAATAAAACGTCCTCTTTCTGAACAGTACTTGTTTCGTCTTAGTTCATAATAACGCATTTTTGCTGATGTTGTCATTGCTACCACTTGATTTTGCAACCTGCCGTTAGCTTGGTCCTTGATGGTGAAGTATTCGACCCTATATCGTCTCCATTGGCTGTAGGCGGCATCTCTTCGTGACATCACAGCGGAAATGTCGCCAATCAAGAGAAATACGTATGTTTTACATGACAATTTTTTATAGGTGCATGCATGTGAAGCAAAAAATTGAGATTACGCTCAAGGAAACTTATTTGTCATTTTTGTTCGGCATAAAGTAAAATCAATGCCAGTCTATGTTCTTGAAATTTCGCATTAAGTGTGGTATATTTATGTTTTTTAAATCTTTCCTCAACAATTTGACAAACCATATCCAAGCAAGTAAGGATTATTAGATCGTGCCTAGAAAAACTGGAAGCTTGAAGCTCACTATATGTATGTAAAACAAAACCTTTTCAACTTGCTGGTAAGAAATAAATCTAATAAGGAATTGAACAAATTAGTAAAATGAGTGGGTAAGGAGCGGTTTATGGGACAAAGATTGAGGTCTTCAAAGGAACCTACAAAGTTTTTAGATAGGTGGTTTTCCAATTAGTTACAATTAAAGTCACCAGCACCACACAATATTGTGTGAGAACAACAACATGAAATCGACTCCAATAAACTCTTCAATGTCAATGGTCCTTTTATTCATAATTTTAATGTAGTAACATTTGATTGACTATTAAACCCTTTCGGACCTGTTGGGCTACATACGAGTTTGTCCTACTCAACTCATTCCCGGCTGGGTCATACATATATGTTCCACATTCGAGCGGCTCAGTCAAATCTTTTTCACAAAAGTTTATTGGCAGCATTCCGGTCCGAAAGGTTTAAGCATTACTTGATTCAAATTATTAAAAAGTATCACTTAAAGGATGCTCTTGTATCAAAAGTCGTCATGATGTGGAATCGCTTTCATGTCACGTCGTGATGAGTCAAAGTAAAATTATTAAGGCCTCCATAATCTACAAAAAAAAAAAAAAAAAAAACAAAGAGGCAAATACCTATCAGTCTTTCACTTTATACTCCTTTGATGTATTTTCTCATTTTATTAAGTGCTCGACGATTTCTATACAAATCCATATCCAAACTATTTTAATGAATACCTAAGCTACTTTAAGCACAATAAATCTTTGCTGCAAAAGCAGTCGTAAAATATATTCCATATGCCATGATTCAGGATATGAGGGCTTTTGGCATTGGCACAGGGTGAATCGCATTGAAATTTTAAATCCTCTTTTAGTCAATATGTGAAAGTGCTATAAAATACAAACATCTCTCTGACATGAAACATCGTTTCGATTCATGTGCCAAAACAAAAGTGAATAAAAAAATAAAAATAAAAATAAACAAAAAAAAAGAAAATAAATAAATAAATAAACGCTCAACTTATCACACAGTGATAAAAAACATTAAAACGCAACCCCGTCCCGCGGCATGAATTCATAATAAACGTTATGAGCGTTAATAGTCGTAAAAACTTATGTGTTGAGCCATCACCAACCAGCCACCGTCACACAAGTTACACAACCATTACTGAATTTCTCGCCTTTTACTCCAGCTCCAACTCCAACTTCTCTGTCTACCATCATCGATACACAAACGATTGTCACTGTTGATGTTCCAGCACACTCCACACTCGTGCATGCATTGTGGATTTCGGCAGGGCCGCATTCATGCTAACGCCTTCTTTGCTAATGTATTCTTCACAGGAACAAGAAATCTCTTTATAAATTGATGAAACCTTTTTGTATCTGCACTTATGCATATGTTGATCGCTTAAAATATTTATATCTAGGCTCATGTCATTGCGAAAGAGAGTGTCCTTCTGAAATGAAATCCAAAATATAAATGTGTTAAGAATAAATCCCACAAAATCTTATCATTTTCAAAACTGTAAGTTCGTTGGCAACGATTAGTGCCAAGGATTGTAGAAATATATCAGCATCTTCTTGCTGTTATTGGATCCTTTAAAACGAGATGGATGCAAGCTTTATGCAGTCCTGGTAAGTCCTACTTAATGCGTATCTTTTGGTAGCACTATTGGCAAATCTCTGGTGATTTTTAATTGATATTGTGAAATAAGAAACAAATCACGAGTCTTTAGTGGCCAAAAACATGGTAGATGTACATAAGTTGATCTGTGGCTTAGCGAACGAATCGCCTGTAACAAAACGCTAGCAGGACGCTCTTTGGTCTTCTATATCGATCGCAAACTTCAAAAAAATTTATAGGTTTGCACTCGGAGCAACTGGAAAGGATTATGGCATATATACCCTTGTTATAATAGGCGGTTTTGCTCGTGACATAATGGTTAGCTTGCCTTCCTGTGACGTAAGAGGTTCAAGTTTTGAATCGCAACAAAAAACAAAAAAAATTTCCACGATATTGCCTTTCGCGAGGAATGGCCAAAGGTTTCGTTTTATGCCCATGAAAAAAGCTTCCTTCCGGCTCCAGTATCGTTAGAAATTGTTTTAAAAAAAGGGCACAACGAAGAGGGAAAAAATGAATGGTAAAAAGTTCAAGACTATAAGGATTCAGAAGACGAAGAAAACAAAGAAGGAGTGGGAAAATAAGATAGAGTGAAAGACGAAGAAGAAATAATAGAATGAGAAGAAGAGAAAGGAGGAGAAGAAGTAGAAGACGATGTCGAAGAGGAAAACGAATTAGAAGTGGAAGGCAAAAGAAGGAATGGAAGATGATAAAGTGGAAGGAAGTGGAAGTCGGGGAAGAAGTGGATGACTAAGAAGAAGTGGAAGTCGAAGTAGAGAGGAAGAAAAATTGGAACACAGAAGGAGTAGAACACAGAGATGAATTGAAAGACGATATAGAAGTGGATAACGAAGAAGAAATGGAATACGAAAAAAAGAGAAAATAAGATAAAGCAGAAGGCGACGACGAAGTGGAGGACAAAGCAGAAATGAATGACAAAGAAGAAATGTAGGTATTTCAAAAAGGAAATGAATGAACCAGGAAGTGAAAGACGAAGAAGAAGTGGAAGACGAAGAGTAGGTGTGGAAAGAGGAAAAAGTTGATAATTAAGAAAAAGTAAAACACAAAAAGAACAGAAGGCAGAGAAAAAGTGGCAGACAAAAAAGAAGTGGACGACAGAGAAGAATTGGAACACGAGAAAAAAATGAAATAAGATAAAGTTGAAGACAATGGCGAAGTGGAGGACGAAAAAAAAGTTTAAGGCAGACAAAGAAGAAGTGGAAGAAGAATACGAAAAAGTAGAAGACGAAAAAGAGGAAGGAGGAGTGAAAGACGAAGATAAAGTGAAAGATGAAGAAGAAGGTAATGACATATGAAGAACAAAAAGAGTTTAGGTTGTTGTTTGCTGCAAGAGACACACCCTCTTATTTACAAAATTTGCTTCGGTTTTCTTATATTTTTTATTTAACCAATTGAAAAACATGATTCCATGTTTCTATTATCCTAAGCAACGAATCTGGTTCCAGAGCTTCTATCACTCGCTTACTCCAACCGTAACTTCTGATCTTTATTGCTTTTTTTTTAAGTTATAATTCTTTTGGTGCTGTTTGGGAAAATTATAGAGTAAAAGTATTTTAATTCTTTCAACATTAGGATGCTAATGTATTCCTCTATAACTCGGACTTTATTTTATCCCTGTATTCCCACTGAATTTGGAATGAAAATTTTAAAACTATTGAACCGATTCCAGAAACTATTTCACCACTAGTACTTAGAGGGTCCCTGGGCGCAAACCACAAACTTTCTAAAGGCCAATAGTTTGGTTGGGTTGGTAATCAGTATGGAGATGTTTGCAAGTCCGCATACTACAACGATATGGTATCGGCCGATCGGCGTTCAAACTGAACTATCTATCGGCTGAATGCTATTTATCAGTATAGAGCTCCTCGCAAGCGTGCACACAAACCGATTGTTTAGTTGTCTGATGATTCATCTCGCTTCGAGTTTTGGCGCAGGATAATCGTGCATATTTTTTTTCTGTTATGGCGCTGCCAAATTCTACTGAATCGCTAGTTGTAGAAACGTTAATCGTAAATGTAATTGAAGAAATAGCAAAAAGACCTACACTTTATAAAAACCCAAAACGGCTGATTCGTAGATTAATGCTCACGATATCGATTGTTACATTGGCTGTGTAGGTATGCCATAGCGGATTATCCCTTTTACTGAAACGTTGATCCTAATAGCTTTATTTTTGCTGAAACATTTTACAATGGTGCCACTACTTCACAATCCACACCAAAATGCCATACTCTGTGAATTCATTAACTTCTTTTCAATAGTGTGTGGGATGTGGGTCTTCTGAGGCCTGCGTGTTGCCCATGGCGTAATGGTTAGCATGCCTGCCTGTTTTGCGATTGGTTATGGTTGGAATAGTCCCAGCTGAAAACAAAAATGTTCTTCCACGGATTTCGCTTGCTCGAGGAATTGGCAAGAGTAATTTCATACCGTGAAAAGCGCTTTCGGGGTAGGTATAATATAATATTGTAGGTCCTCTCCATTCCCTCAAAAGTCGTAATTTAGAGAAATATGCTAGGTGCTGGGGCTCCCCGCTGCGCTGTGTAGCGCCACCCTATTTATTTAATTAAGCGTCAATGTGGTTTGCTACCGTCACCGCCGAAATGAACATGCACCTAGTCAGAAATTATGTTTTACACAAAATTGTTCTCTAATCAAAGCTGGTCCTGGGACTAGACTGTAGAAGTTCACGGTTCATGCTCTTTTTAAGTAGTTATTTAGTTTTGGAAGACTCACCTACATAGTGAGCTTCAATGTATGCCTCTTTCGCGCAGTATACCTTTTTGGGCTTTCAATTGTGATTGTATTTTCTATTCACATAAAAAACTTGAATTTTATAGTGAGTTTAAGTATTTTGTAATCTTCGTTTGAATGAACCATTTGTCTTCTGTGGTAAGAAGCCCCCTTTATTCCGTCACAGAGAAAGAGAATGGGCTAGCGGCACATGACTCTTTCGCTCAGTATACCTTTTTGGGCTTTCGGTCGTGATTGAATTTTCTATTCACATAAAAAACTTGAATTTAAGTGAGTTTAAGTGTTTTGTAATCTTCGTTTGAATGAACCATTTATCTTCTGTGGTAAGAAGCCATCTTCATTCCGTCACAGAGAAAGAGAATGGGCTTCCTTAACAGGTTTGTTGAAACAGAAGTCCAATACACGATAAAGGTGAAATGGATTACATTCTCGTAGTGTAATGCTTTTCGTATCGATCTATTGCCTTCTAGGTAGCTATTGGATTTCCAGTAAAACTCAAAATAACGAGGAACTTGCAAGTCGCTCAAAAGTAGTCCTACCATAAAAGGATCTTTGAAACATAGCCGTTGGATCTTTCCATTCCTCACAGGTTGAGAAAATGGTCAGGCCCTGGTCCATCCCGTGCTGTTGTGACCAAACATTTATTGACTTTTATTTTACTTTCAGTTTACCTACACACCCTGACTCTTTTTTAAAGTTTTTTGCAAAAAATACCATGTGATAACTTCTTTTTTATTGTGCTGTACTTGAATTTCACCTCGAGTATAGTCCTTTCCAATGCCAACAGTTTAATATGGTCAAGAAGTTGCTGAATTAATTGCAGAATTGAAGAGCTTTCGTAGCAATATCGTTACAATGTTCTGCTCTTGAACCCCTCTTAGAATTAGTCAACCTGCAGCTTCTTCACTATGAGTAGGTACACTCAGAGCAAATGCAGCCCTGTCCTTTTGCAAAGTGCTCGTCTCTTCTGAATTGGCATCAAATAACGTTTTTAATGCGAACGCAGAGGGATTCCAGTAATGCTCTCGACGAGCTTACTATTGAAGTACATTCAAGTGAAGAGAAGACTCGCTAAGTAGACCCTGTCGATACAATAACTGATATGAATGCTTCGCACACAAACAGTTGCGATTACAAAATTTTAAATTAATTTTTAAGGACACTCCACTCGTCTGCCGCATGTTAAACTGTGTTGTAGTGCTGTTAGCGGCACATCCCCCACTTCCATCGTCACCACTACACCACCCACATACAAACCAAACGACTGTCAATAAGCGTGAAAATTTATATTATAGACTATTGAATGGTAATTTGAATATCGATTTGCAAACGGATCAACTGTGTGCATGGAGAGCAAATCGAGGATATCTACAAAACGGAAAGAGTGTGGTTCTTTATTGTTGTCTTCCGCGTTTATTTTCCTTTCGTATATAAAATGGCAAAGGAAGTTTAGATGGTATCTGTTCTGTAATATACTCCCATCTGGTTAGGCAATTGTGAGGCATAGAGCTTAATAAATATGCTTATTCTAGAATTGCTCAAGCTCAAGCCTACTTTTGCTCTGCCTCAAGAATAGGCACATTCATACAGATATACATATGCGGCGATGTTATAAGACTAATCAAATCGATTTATGTAAAGTGATGATGCTGAATAAAATTTGAGGAAAAAGAAGAAAAAGAGAAAAACAAAATGAAATCCTTTCGTCTTGGTGTGTGGCATGGCTGCTATAATCCCTTAATCCACTTTGCTTTGAAGAGATGATTTGTTTTCAATTTCCTGTGAGTTTTGAAGAAAAACAACTTGAACTCGACATAACAGTGCCGCTAGCGGTTTTTCTGAATCAATGTTCATAGCGACAATTGGAAAAATTGTTCTTGATTCTCTTTTTTTTTTTCATCTAAACTTTATGTGATTTAAGATTTGAGATTTGACTGTGTGAAACTTGTCGAGTATATGGGCTTTAAGCTACTGCCTTGGGGTTTGAATTAGCTTTTGTGGAAGTTTTTGTTAAGAGTTGCTCTCAATAATTTTTTTTTGCTGATTTCGCTGGAAATTTTTTTCTTTTGGAGAGCTGGTTGTTTATTCTTGAGTGTCTGATGAAATGAAGTCGTTTGCGCTGTACGAAGTGCAATCATATTCGGCTTGTTAATCTTTGAAGTTCTTACTTTGATCTTGTTTGTTAATTCCATCCAGACAGTCTGGATATGCAGTGGCTAAGCAAGATTATACTCACTTGTCGAAAGCTGTAGACTTGTCAGTCATGCCTTCATCTTGCTTAAGGCCTTGGAAATTAAACATGGTGTGGGTGAATCATTAGTCTAGTGGTTAGGACAGTGACTAATGAAGCAGATTGCAGCTCATGTTAAAACAGAGTAAGGGATGCTCGCAAACTGTTTTTCTATCACCTCGGCATGCAATAGCTAGTTGATTCTCTGTTTAATGTGCTCAAAGGATTTAACGACCACGCCCAGTCATTTCCCGACGAAATCCGCGCTCTTTGCTGCATCCGGCCTCCAAGCTATTTGTTACAGAATAGGAACATGCTTCCATTTGTCATGTTGAAAAGCACTAAAGCAATGTCATTCTTCTGTCAGTGTATAGGAGGTCCTGTTAAAAGATGACGTCTTTCACCAAATAGTGTTCTTTTGCATCTATATAGCTATTGTAACGTGAGCCCAACATTTTATACCAATTTCCTAATCGAAAAACGTTCAACCGAAAACACAACTGGCAACACTTTAATGGAATGGTATAAATGACAGGCGTTGCTTGTAACCCAGTGTGTGTGAGTGTAGAGAGACAGACAGACAGAGAGTAGACAGCAAATGTGGCGACAATGTAGAAGTTACTGGAGAGTTCTAGATGGCGTGTCATTCGATATAAATAGCCCGCCCGAGGCAACCAGAAGTCAGTTTGGTTTATAGAGTGATAAAGTTAAGAGTAAATACAAGTGATAGTCCAAAAGTCGAGTTGAGTTCAAATAAAGTGTATATCGAAAGTAGATACTGAATAAAGTGGTAGAATTAAATTGAAAGGTAGAGTTTTATTTTTGCGAACTAAGCGCACGTTACATTGGTGTCAGAAGTGTAAATAAAACTTATTTGACTAGTAAAGTGTAAAAAAAAAAAAAAAAAAAAAAAAAAAAAAAAAAAAAAAAAAAAAAAAAGTAAAAAGAAAATAATAATTATATACAGTGAAAATGGGTAAGTTGTTAGAAGAGCTCACTTGCCTTGAGCTTAAAAGTGAGTTAGGTAAGCGAAATCTTTCTAGAGCGGGATCGAAAAATGAGCTCGTCCTGCGCTTGCGTAACTATTTGGAACAGCAAGGGGAAGACGTAAACACTTTTGTTTTTGAAATAGAAGTGGAAGAAGAGGAAGTAAGTGAAAGTGTAGATTTTTCTAGCATGATGAAACTTTTGTTAGAACAGCGAAACGAGCAAAAGAAGGAACAGCAGAATATTCTCGGACGTCTGGAAGAACAGCGAAACGATCAAAAGAAGGAACAGCAGAATGTTCTCGAACAACTTGAAGCACAACGAAATGAACAAAAGAAGCTGATTGAAGAGCAACGAAACGAGCAAAAGAAGGAACAGCAGAATGTTCTCGAACAACTGGAAGCGCAACGAAACGAACAAAAGAAAGAACAACAGAATATTCTCGAAAGACTTGAGGCGCAACAGAATGTTTTGGAAGGTCAGAAAAACATTCTAGAAGGCAAATTGGGCAACATTGAGAAAAATGTTTGTGGCCTAGAAAAACGCATTGAATGTGTTGAGAAACGATTTTCCAAGCTTGAGAGTCAATGCGAAAGTCAGCTTGCCACTTTGGAGAAACGAATCGAAAACATGGCTAAGGAACTAGACCAGATGCGGAAAATGGAGCTACGGAAAACTTGTGGAGATTGTCTAAAGCAAAGAGAAGTACAACCACCAACATTCGACGGACAGTCGTCTTGGTCAGTTTACAGGAGACAATTCGAGGCAGCTGCGACAGCAAATGGCTGGGATGACGAAGACAAATACATAGCACTGACTCTTGCTCTTAGAGGACCAGCAGCTGAATTACTTCAAACTGTTCCAGCTGGTAAGAGCTACGATTTCAGTGCTCTCGTGGCAGCTATAGATAAACGCTTTGGTGATAGCCACTTGAAAGAGGTCTTCCGAGTCCAACTCAATAGCAGAGCCCAGAAAAGGGGTGAAAGTCTACAGCAGCTCCAAGCAGACGTCGAAAGACTGGCTCACCTGGCATACCCGGATGCTGGAGAAGAAATCATCAACCATCTGGCTGTTGAGTCCTTCGTTCGTGCCATTTCTGACAAACATCTTCAGAGATCTGTGCGAACTGCTAGAACACGAACTCTTTCCGAAACTCTAGAGTTTGCATTAATGATGGAAGCATCTGAGCAAGCTTCTCAAATGGTACATTGTCAAAGAGAAGCCATATTCGAAGCTAGATCATGCCCAGGAATTAAGCTACAAAGGAACCAGCGGCACGGACTTGCCAGATGTTGGAATTGTAATAAGACGGGGCACTTACAGCGACAATGCCGGTTGCCACCAATCAAAACTGAAACTGCTTGTCGACGTTGTGAAGTCCAAGAAAATCAATCCGCGAGCTGTAGAGTAAGACCGCAGACTTATCAATACCGAATTGGACATCAGGTAGAAAACCCCCAATGGAATTGCTGGCGGAAAGTAGAGACCAAGACTCAGCGGATGAGAGTGGAACCCATATTCGGATGGAACAAGGAAGAATTGAGGTCTGCTCAAAAGAAGGATCCAGACATCGGACCGATTCTCAAATGGAAAGAGAACAACACGAAACCTGACTGGAACGAAATTTCGGACCAAAGCTCTGTTGTCAAAGCTTATTGGGCACAGTGGGACTCGCTTCGCGTGCAAGAAGGCGTACTCCAGCGCAAATGGGAATCTCCTGACGGTAAATCCTTTGTAATGCAGCTTATTGTTCCTCAATCGAAAATCAAAGAGGTTTTACAAAAGATGCATAGAAGCCCTACAGGAAGCCACCTGGGAGTCAACAAGACGCTGGAGAATGTGCGAAAACGCTTTTACTGGCTGCATGTTAGAGGTGACGTGGAGAAGTGGTTCCGAAATTGTTATGTCTGTGATTCAAACATAGAGGTGGGTAGGCTTACAGATGGACTTAAAAGAACAGGGACATGGGCCACAGAGTATGGCGACCGGATGAAGACTCGGTACGACACAAAAGCGACAACGGCAGGATTCCGAGCAGGAGATCGTGTGTGGCTTTATAATCCTCATCGTCAAAAGGGATTGTCACCGAAAGTTCAGCAAAACTGGGAAGGTCCTTATACTGTAGTCACGAGGATTAACGACGTGGTTTACCGCATCCAAAGAGGACTAAGAGGCAAGTTAAAAGTAGTACATTGTGACAGGCTGCATCGATATAGTGGCGAGGCTACAGATGGAATTATTCGGGTCGAACAATCCTAAGGAGGGGGCAGTGTAACGTGAGCCCAACATTTTATACCAATTTCCTAATCGAAAAACGTTCAACCGAAAACACAACTGGCAACACTTTAATGGAATGGTATAAATGACAGGCGTTGCTTGTAACCCAGTGTGTGTGAGTGTAGAGAGACAGACAGACAGAGAGTAGACAGCAAATGTGGCGACAATGTAGAAGTTACTGGAGAGTTCTAGATGGCGTGTCATTCGATATAAATAGCCCGCCCGAGGCAACCAGAAGTCAGTTTGGTTTATAGAGTGATAAAGTTAAGAGTAAATACAAGTGATAGTCCAAAAGTCGAGTTGAGTTCAAATAAAGTGTATATCGAAAGTAGATACTGAATAAAGTGGTAGAATTAAATTGAAAGGTAGAGTTTTATTTTTGCGAACTAAGCGCACGTTACACTATGATAAGAATAAAGTAATCTACTTTGCGTCAATTGTTTGGGGCACATTTCAAAGACCCGCATGTCTTGGCTTGGTGATGCTCGTAGTGTAGTGGTCAGCTTGTTACACGGGCGGTTTAAGGTGCCAATCCTCTCAGAAACTAAAATCTTTTTTCCAAGGGTATTATCTTCCGCGATGAATTGGTAAGTCATTCGATAGTAGTTCCATGCCATGAAAAGTGCTTTCTGGATAAGGAGTTTGGAACCGGAAAGCAATCGTAGGCCACTTCCATTTCCGCACAAGGCATGGTTGCTAAAAAGCTTTAGGCCATGGGGTTTACTATTGAAGCTATAAATCTTCCTTATTTAAATATCTTCATTATACGAGATACTCTTCAGACCATTTTCCATTTAAAAATATGAGGTCTGCGGCATATTTCAGATGGTAGCTTTGAGGAACTAGCTGGCAGTGTTTCTGTTGACTCACGTCAAATCTCTATGCTGTCCGATGTGATAGAGCCAAGACTCAAACTCGATCAAGCGTGCATAAATGGTCAAATTTCCCTCCATTAAGAAAGTGTTCACTGCAGAATTTGAACTCGGAAGAGGTTGTTATCTGATATTTACGCGACTGTTCTGCATTTTATCGAATCAGGCTCCTTATCATACAACATCTTCGGACTTTCTTACGAACGTCTGTTAAACTTTACCAAAAGAATCAAGCTATTAAGAAGTATGTATAGATCTCCTTTTCGAATTCGTTTGAAAAATAGAAGGAATCATTTAAAATTAAACCTCAAGGTGGGCTTCTTGAGATAGGCTGGACTGACCATATTTTGTACAGGGTAGAAAAGCTTATCCTGGTTTTGAACCTTTCGTTTTGAAAACGAGACAAAAGTAACAATTCATGCATTGTACCAGTTTTGGAGACTGCCACCAAAATCCTTATTCACTTTGGTGGGCAATTCAGTTCGGGATGAGCTTGGGCCTCAACAAACATCTTTTTGATTTCTGGTGATCTCTCTCCAGTTTTGCACTCTAAGTTAGTTGAGGTGTTTATCCTAAAACAAGGCCTTCCCCTTCCGCGGTTTCCCTGCAATGTGCAGTCGAAAACCCTCGTATACCAGGAACGTTGATACCCAGCCATCGTAGTTTTGAGATGCGTACTCTTCTAGCTACGCCTATGTCGAAGTACCTACTGCTCATGAAGTTCTTTGTTGAATCTCATCGATAAAATCACTGCTTCCGCGCTGTATTTCAAGACTGGGATGACAAAAGTTTTATAAAAATTTGCCCTGGTTCTTCTAGAGAGGTTTTTATATAAACGACTAGCTTTTTATCTTAAAGAAGCAATGATTATATCGCTTCTGTTGCAAGGCTCGCAAAAGCACTTGACGCCACAATTTTTTAAAAATTTTTTTTTTTAAAGAGGAGGCTTGTGCTAATTTGACCTAATTTCCGGTCCATATTACTACCAGGGTAGCAGCCTTCCCTTTCTTTTGTGGTGCTGTAAATGAAAATAAGATGTTAGTCGTTTCATATTATATAACCTCAAGGGAGGCGTTCAAATGAAACTAAGAGGCTAAAAGAAAAGTAGATGCCCAGAGCGAGATTTGAACCCACGCGTCCGACCTATCTACTCAATGCTCTACCTCTGCATCACGGCCGCCTTCAAAACGCCACAAAAGAAATATTGATTTCTGAAGTCGCTAGTAAAATGCTCTTCTAAGAAAACACGAACAAGCTAAAGACACCAAAAATCCTGGACCTTTTCTTAGATCGAGAATCAAATGTTACAAGCGCTTTTAGCTGAAAGTAAAGATAAGGATGATATTCGACCCAGTATGTTAACGTTTGGTTATGGAGAAAAAAAATCCATGGCTACGGTAAAGGCTCCTCTGTAGCGACTTTGATCTGGTAAAGAAGCTTAAAAATCTGTGTCAAATCTTGGCGCATTGATTGTTGTTTCTCTGCTAGTTGAGTATTTGAGTCAATCCATGAGAGACAGTATAAGAATGACTCCATCGAAGATTGGACAGCAAAAGCTGGGCATTAGCACATCCGACTTATGTGGAGGATGCCAAAACGAAGAAGCACTGCCTTCGCTTGCACTAGAAAAAAAGAAAAAAGCCTTCGGGGAATACTCCTTCGTCGAACTGGGTTCCATCTTTAGTATTCGACCCAACAGCATCCTTAAGCTCAATCGGGGCTCCAAATAGTTCTGTCCGGTTTCCCAACTCCAATAACCTAACTTCTCCTTCTTATCTCCTGCCAATTATTACCTCCTTACCCTTCTGCGACTTCGAGGAGGACAATATTTTCTTGAGATCCGAGTGAGATGTTGCCACTTGCGGCTACATTCCCCTTACATCGTAACTTTACCTAACCACCGAACCCAATTAGCTGGAAGAAACTACATAACGACGAGGCTGGGTGGAAACGCGAGTTGATTGAGGAGGTCATCTATTCTAGACTTTGAATGCCACCCTTAGAAATACACGAGTAAACAGAATATGTATATCAGTCTTTTACCTACACTGACAGTAAATAAATCATCACCAAAATGTTGATTATTTACCTGAATCAGTTTTTTTTTTTTTTTTTGTTATATGAATCTCTATATCAGTGTCTCCTTGGTAGTTAATTGGAACTCTCTTCATTCATTTAAAAGGGAGTTTTAAGACTACACTTCACGTGCACGTCTTCATAAAAAAGAAGCACCAAGAAAAGCGTGCAAATTAGACGTCATAATTTTTTGTTTGTTTAAAATGGCAATTTCGTTTGTAGAAAACTCATGAGTCAACTGCTCAACTGGAATGTGTTTTTTTATTCTTGAATAATTAAATTAGAGTAATTTGGGCTTGATTGATGGGAGCATAACGTGCAAACGAAGTATAGGTATTTTCATAACTTTTAAAATAAAACACCTTATTTTGATAACAGTGCCTTTAAAAACACGGAAACAGTTTCCATGGCAATAAACTTGACTGTTGAATGTCATATCACAAAATTAGGAATCGTTTACACATTGGTGGGTTCTTCTTTTCAGAGCACAGACCAATTATGGGTCCATTAAATTACTGCGTAGCAACATCTCCGGCAAAACAACCAACCAAACGTTCAGAAATATACATTCTTGGAAAGGAGGGGCCTGTAACACATAGCTACAAATTTATATGTCAAGTGCTACTTGGAGAATACTGTCCCTTACACTTGTATAAAAGCAACCGTCATAGTTCGCTTGTGTTACAAGTAGGTACTTGTACACTTGTGTTACAGGCTGCAGCACACAGTTTTTCCCTGGCTGCATTAGTGTGCCGGTGATCTAAATTTAAGCCACGCAGAGTCAAAGCCAGAAATTCCACCTTGAAACAGAGGAGATCTGGGTCCTGTAACCACAAAGTTACAATTCTACAAGTCACCAAACGAAATTGTATTATAACAATGTGTTATAACAATCTTTTACACTTTTATTACAAGTAGTTACTTGTTGTTTTGTGTTACAGCCGCCTAGCTATGGAACTTGTTGGAGTCATGTGTCAAGTGCCTTTATACTATGATAATAACCACGGTTAAAAACATGTCTTACCACGAAAAACATGTCCCTGTCCAGAGATATGTCATCTGAGAAACGATAAACAAGATGACGGCAACATCATACATATAGATGGTGGTATATTTACTTGTTGATGTCTGAAGCGGAGGGCAGATTAAAGCTTAAAAGATAGTTGCTTCTCATGTTTTGAGCGTAAGCATCGCAGAACATGACTAGCCCCAACTTCCGGATTTCACAGAACTCCATCAGCTCCGCAGCTTATTAAGAAAGAGAGGGCAAAATGGAGTTCCAAGGAAAGTAAACTGACCCAACGATGAAAGTTTGTCACTCTCCGTTCGTTTCGTTGTTTATCGTCGCCGCTACCAAACCTTGACTTTGTGGTCTTTGATCAAGTTTAGCTGACGAAAAAGAGCTCGATATGATGAACCAGGTCTGAGATAAGTCAGACCGTTCATCATAGAATATATTGAACCCTCGTAAGCCTCCAAGACCAAAAACTCAACCTTCCCAGGACCATTGTTCCTGAATGGCTACGGTGTGTGACTTTGTACTCTGCACTGAAAGTCTCTCGATCGGTGTTCGTTAACCGAATTTGCAAGCCTTGCGACTTACGGTTTCGGTTTTATTCACCAGTGTTTCGGGCCACCAGACATTTTAGCAGTGTCTCACAGAAAATGGGCAACATCGGTTGATAGAGAATGTCCTTTAGTTTAGGGTAGGATCTGTTCCGAGCTGTTCCTTTTTGCCTCCGCTGCCAAAGGATCACAGTATGACTAGGTGCATTTGGCCGCCCTAGTGCACTGAAGATTCACATCTAACCTTTCTTCCTTTCTCTGTGGGCGTTTTAAGCCATCTACCAGAGGACTTCACCACTGGATCAAGATCAACCTGTTCAGCGGTAGTACCTGCCACTATGTGATTAACATCTGGAAGCTGAAACATAACACACACCTGAAACGTCGGTAGTTTAGTTTGGGCTTTCTAAAAGCGTTCGGAAGACTTGATTCCTTGAGTCTTCTTTGGGCTTAAGGCCATCATGACATAACTGAAAATGAAATCGCCGGTGAACTGGCTGGGCAAGGATTTCATACAGCTTTTTTAGGACCTGAACCGCCGCGCCGCTGGGTCTACCAGGGTCCTCAGCGAGGGCTTCATTTAATTTTGTATAGAAAATGAGCTCACCGCGGAGCACTACCTCTCTGTATGTAGTGCATTTTCTCGTATCAGTTTACAGATACTCGGCGCAGACATGGTGAGAGCTGGTAACTTAGGCTCCATCCTTATCATGGCAGCGTCTTTTGGCTTTTTTCCGATCATCTGGAAAGCAATAACACGAAGAGTCGCTTTCAGGTCTGAGTGCTCCAGCTGGTATAATATAGAACTTCCAACAGACCAAAAAACCTACTTGAAGTGGATATTTGCAGTTTTGTCCGTGTCAATCAACCACATTTAGCGCTTTTTACTTGAATTTTTGCTATAAGCTTAAAGTACTAACTAAGCAAGAGAAATAAGTGACAGGATGAATCACATTCCGATCGGAGCTTAAACTCCAATGTAATTCACTCAAAAACAATTTGTATCTAACGATCGCCAGAGTGCAAACTGTTTACTTAATACCCTTATTGAACAATTAAATAAAGTTTTTACATAATCCTCTACTATCGACTGCACTCTAGTCTCTCTTGCCAATGTTAACTAAACAAATTGTCTATAGACAATGCAATGAAATGGAAATAATTTCCTACGAATCGAATTCATTTTAAAGATTTCGGTTAGTGTCTAGATTCAAGCAGAATTTGAGAGCAAGTCAAGTCAACTATAAAAGATTAATTCCTAGAATTTCAAAGCTCCTTTTCCGGTGAAACATAAAGTGCACAACATGGTACAGCAAAGCTCACAGTTTGAGTTTCAGGTAAATTAATGCTTTCCTTCAAATTACTAGTGGTCATTGAGTTCTTCACAAAGTTTGCCAACATTTGGAAAAGTTATCATCCACTTGTTGGGCTTTATTGCATATTTGAAACTATGAGAGTTTCAACGGAAAAGTTAAACCACAAAGGATGGTCAATTCAAAACGCAATATTAAAAGAAATTCGATAAGTTACGAGAGAACTTTTGAGTTGTATTAGAAAGAATTTGTGAGTTCTATTTTGTGAATTTGCAAATAGTTAAAATTTTTGGAATAAAGCTGTAAGAGATAATATTTTGGTGTGTTGTTGCAATGAGCTTGAATAGAAAATTGAACTAAGCTGAATAGAATTGAATCGAGTTATTCGAAGTCTGTAACACTAAAAGCTACGTTTATCTGCTAAAGCAATGAACTTCTTTAGAAATTTAAATAATGTCGAAACTCTTTGAGAAGAGGATGTGCGCAGGTTGTCCCACAATTCTTTGGGAAGTGATTCTTGCTTATGTTATAAGAAAAAAATTGTTTTACAGTAAATTTCGCTTTTTAAACTTTGATATCACTTTTTGATGATTTAAAAAATCCCTGTACCCTGACCCATGTTACCCTCGATTTCTCTGGTAGTATCCTGATGGTAAAAAAGAGACCTTATTTTAGTGAAAGAAAACCTCATTTTGAAATCTGTATTTATAAATTGGACTGATATTGTTAATTAAGGTGCTTTTTTTCAAAAAAAAACCTCTTTTTTCTGATGAACAAAGCAATAATAATACAGGTTAGAACTGCCTTAAAAAATCCCCTTCACTGAAAACAAATTCGGCGATGATGAAACGAAGCAGTCTTCTTCTTTGAGATTCTTTGCTTGGCTTGTTGACCTTTTTCATCAAATGCTTCTTGCAGGCAGAGCCCTGCTTGTTCTTAAGTTGAGTTGCTAACCTGCAAACATTGTAGTAATTGGTCTTTTCAGTTCCATTCTTCTTTTACAAACTCAATTCGAAAAATTACATTCCTCAAACCTTTGCCAAATTTGAAATTTTCGCACGAACTTGCGATTGTGTGGTTAGTACAATATCAAAATCTTGGGACTGAGTAAAAGGTTTGATTATTCGCTCTTGGCAGTATAGGGTTGCCAACTACATATTAGTTATATTTTATGTGGTTATGGATTGAACCACATAAAATATTAATAAAATATTTCCAAAGTCTCAAGCCGAAATATAAAAATGCCACCCCTTGGAGTTGCTAATACTTATCAACGTTAACAATTCAATCAATTACGTAAGAGCTGTTTTTTCCAGAACGCACATTTTTTTAACAAGTTTATAAAAAGTTAAGTACCTATGGAAGTTTTAAGACTTTGCCAGAAGATGTAGGAAATTAAAAAAAAATTAGAGATACTTTTTAAAAAACATTAAAAAAAAAATTATTAAAGATGTCAACAATTAATATTTTCCAAAATTTTATACTCAATATTGAGTAATCAATCTAGGACTTCTAAAATATAAAATTTAATCCAAATTGTAACAGTCATTAACAAGAAAGTGGTCGGTTTTGAAAAAAAACCTCCTGTAGGAGGTATCGTTGTTAGACTTCTTCCAAAAAATGTTTTTACATCATAAGAAAGACAGTATGGGAATAGTCATTCTTATATCGCTAGGACTAGGGTGTCCATCTTATCTCTTTAAAAGAGAACATGTTCTCTTTTTTAGGTCCGATCTATTTTACACTATCTTTTCTCGTTAGGTTCTTTTTTTATTCTCTTTTTTCTTTATATACATACAGTAATCCCCGGATAAATACCCCCCGCTTAGTTGCGTTACCCGTTTAATTGACCTGAATCCTAGGCAAAAAAAAGATCACATAAGGAATATACATAACATTTCCCGTTTAAATGCATTCCGCTTAATTGCGTTTCCCGGTTAAATGGTCCAAAAATCAAAACTCTTTTTTCAATTTGAAGCAAAATTGCCCGGTTAATTGAACGAAAAAAAAAATCATTGAAGTCACTTTTTGCTTACACCTTAAATGATTGATGATGAATTGGTCGCATTGTTGCGCGCCTACAAGTTAATAGTCAAATTGACATGACTTAAATCGTTGTGAGATTTTTTACTCTCTCGTGAGCACTCTCTTTTGTGCACTGCTACGAAAAATCGCTGTGCTGGAACAGGATTAGGCTGACTTTCACCGAATTTCGGTGCATTTCGTGCGAATTTTCAGTAAAGAAACACACCTATCTATTATTAAGTTTGTTCGTTAAAACCCTGGGGTCGCCACAAAGCGTTTTTTTGAGAAATCTAAAGTAGCCCTGAATGTCAAATTGAGTGTTTTTTATCCCTGGGGTTGACCTGGGTTTTCCCTCAACTCACCCTAGGTTTTTGCTGTGGCGAGTTGAGGGCTGTCAAATGGCATGTATTTTTATTCAAATGACAGGGATGTGTAGTGATTTTGTGGCTTTGCGTTTTTTGAGAATTGGAAAACCCAGGTTTTTTTGACAACTCATAAGATTGTCAAGAAAACTTGGGTCAACCCTGGGTAAAGTTCAACGAACGAGCCTATTTTTTTGCTGAAACATCAGAGTTTAGCGACTGCAAATTAAAATCTTGAAAATGTGTAAGGAAACAATGCAGGTGAAAATTACAGATTCTTACCGTGATATAATGTTCTAGCCAAATAAAAAGCAAATCTGACTAATTCCCTCTTGTACGCTTGCTAAAGATATACGCACGGATTATGCACCAATTCATAATTTATGTGTTGTGTACATTATGAAAAATTGTTCCTTTTCAATCATTCCTAGGCTGAAATTGTTTTGTTCATTTTTTATGTCTTACCATTATATGTTAATTTTCCGTTCAATAAAATTTTGATTTTCATTAAAAAGGTTTTTCTTGACTTTCTTGCCAAAGTCGTAAAAAAAATCGCTTTATTGCGTTTTCATTTCAATTAAGCGGGGTTTTTCTAAATGGGACAGCAGATCAATTAAGCGGGATTCTTTTAATTGCGTTCCCCTGTTAAATGCGTCTAAAGATGTGCATTTAAGGTGACGCAATTAACCGGGGAGCACTGTATTACTTTTTTTTATTCGAATTAATTTCATGAATTTTTTAACAGCTCATTTAAATGTAAACGTGGTGTAAAGAATTATTGCTGTTCTTTCGAATACATTGGCGTGATGAAATATATTTCTTCTTACTAAAAAAAACTTAAGATTCAGCTTTTCTTAAAGACGTCAGTAGTCAGTTTAACTACACTACTTCGAAATCATTCATCTCATTTTCTCGTGCTACATTTCCTGTAAGCTAGGAAGAGAAGCCACAAAGACATATGCAGAAAAAGCCCATTGCTACCACAAACTACATAAATACTCATGGTATGTAAAGTGAAAGCCGGTGGTCGTTGTTAAATAAAAAAGATCACTGTCTCTATTCCTCTTAAATTGCGCGTTGTGCGAACTGCGGCGACATTTTCACAATATGTAAGTTATTATTTAACAAGAAACCAGAGTTAAATATTCTTTTGAAAATGAATTAATGTATTCATGTACCTAAAAATTTTCGATTTCATAGAAAACAAATGCGATGATCACAAAAAGGCAAAGCACTTTTCCGACGAAATGCAAAAACACTGTACCTATCAAAAAATATTTCCTTATTTTCTCTTCTGTTCTCTTTTTGTTCTCTTTAGTATTTTTCGAATGTCTCTTTTTTTTTGGATTCTAGAGCAAAATGTTCTCTTTTTAGACAGACCTCAGATGGACACCCTAGCTAGGACCCTTTTCGAAAAAGAAGTATGTATCATCATATGGATTGTTTGGCAGGTACCGCTTACTCAAGACCTAGAAACCTAATTCAGCAAATTCCTCTGTGGGATGCCCTACAGACCCTAACTGCGGTTTTGGCTGTTGATCCTTATACGGACAGAAAGACAGAATTGCAGGTCGCATTTTTTTTTTTGTAATCTCTATCATCGTAATGTCATGTTTTATTGTCATCTGAAACTTTTTTTCTGCAAGATTGCAAAATTTGCCTTATGATATTTTCGACACCTCTCTCTGCATACTTTGTATTATATTTTTTTTTTTTAATAAGAAACTTAGTGCGATAAATTTGACAATTTTTGCTATCTATTTCTTTAGATTAAATTGTTTAAGCTGTCAAATAATAAAAATTTTTAAATTGTATCGTTGCCCTGTTTTGCAATGAAAATTATTAAAAATTTTTGCTGAAACGATCTTTGCTTTTTGGAATCTAACAAAGATAAATTAAGCGTTGAGATGTTCATTGTCACAGATACATCTGTGGACAACTAATTAGAAACAAAAATTGCGTGTACTTTCAGACCCGTTGCTTACTTCAATTATTTTTTAAATTCATTTGTTTTTTACAATAATTTTGAGTTTTTATTCATTAACTAGCTGACCTGCCCGGCGTAGCTCAGCCCCAAGTTTGCATTCTAGTGGCAGAGTGGAGATGAAATATAGTCTATGTAACCTGAGAATACTACCGTATTTTATAGTGAAAACCGTATTGAAATCAAATAGTGGTTTTTGAATTCTTGTTCCCGTTCCTAAGAGAAAACGGTGATGAAATTTAGTCTTTATTACTCAGGGACAATGAAGCACTCTTACAGTGAAAGAATTTTTGTAAATTGTTCAGAACTCTCCAAGTTCGCGCATGTTTTCTTTTCCTGTCCGTGCTCGTGCCTCGTGGGAATATGAGATAAAATACTGTTGAAGCTATTTGAGGATAACGTCGTATTGTAACAGAGACAAAAATCTGATATCGTTCCAGTGGTTTTTGAATTCGCGTTCCCGTTCCCGTTCCCATTTCCTATCCCGTTCTTTTGGGAGTTTAGGGATGAAATATAGTCCATGGTACTTAAGGGCAATGCAGCATTTAAGCGGCGAAAGAATTTTTAAAATCAGTCCAGCATTTTTCAAGTTCCCGGTTATGTTTCCGTTTCCGAGAGAATATGAGAAGGAAATCTATCACAAAATGTCATTTCTCAGGTTCTATGCCATATTTGTTTGTTTGGATTATTAGTTTTGATGGCTCTTCAATACAAAAACCAGGCACTCGTTAACGTTTCCATTCCCATTCCCGAGTACTTTTGAGGTTATGTAAATCGCACAATGAAATAGGAATAATTATAAATAAATAAATATGGTGGTGCAACACAGCGAGCAGCCTCTGGGCCTAGCGCAATTCTCACAACCATTCCTAGTGAGCGAATGGAGGAGACCTACAATTTTCTGCCGGTTCCGAACGGCTGATTGAAAATGCGCTTTTTGTATCAATGAATTTACTTACGGAGGACTTGCCAATTATAATAATTAAAGTCAGCGATTTATTGTAAAAAAAAAATTGCAATTATTAATTTTTAGGTCAAAGTAGAATGCTGCAAGGTTAAAGAATCACAGAAGCACTACGCTCAACTTCATTTTGTCGTGCTCGCAGTTGTTGTGTCTGATGCGCACGAACCTATCCACTCCATTTCCACTCACTACTTATACGACTATTTTCGTTTTACATATGTCCCTCGCTGCATGAGTACGGTTAGCACGTGATGTTTCTCTTCGCACGTTTAATTTTCTATCTACATACACATATAAAGCTACGCCGGGCGGGTCAGCTAGTAAGATTTTGAATTACTTGTGGAAGTCCAGGGAATATATAAAAAATTAAAGTTAAAGTAACACTTTAAATAAAAAAAAAATTAAATCTTTGTTCTTACCATACCAGTCAAAAACTAAATTAGAAGAATTTTTATAAACAAACGATGTAATAGTCATATTATTTGTTATTGTTTTTTTTTTTTTTTAATTTCTCGTTGTCAAAACAGAAAACAAAAGCATTTTTTTAATTAAATTTTTTGTTCATTACATTAAGATTACAGAAATTCTTACTTTAACTTTATTTCAATTCCTTCTTTTCATATAAAGTTACCTTTTAAACCTTCCCTAGACCTCCACGAACATTTCAAGACCAAGATAAGATGAATCCGTTCAGCCGTTCTCGAGTTTAAGCCAGACTAACAAACAGCAATTCATTTTTATATACATATATAGATATAGATTAGGATAAACAATAAAATATTTGGAAAACGTAGCACTTTTCTTCCTTTCCTCCAATTTTTGCAAGAAGGTTCTTTTTGTGGCGGACAACTAATTATAAAGAAAACGAAAAAATGTATTTTGTATCAATATTTTTCAATATTAAAATAACTTTACTTTACAAAACTTTTAGTATTTTGTTGCAAAGCCTCTTTGCTTTAAAACTTCTCGGCATCTTGCTGGAAGTTCCAGCAAGACAACGACCCCAAACATACCGCTGGTATCACGAAAGTGTTTTTTAAGAACAGCTCAATCACTGTTCTTCAATGGGTATCCGCAAGTCCCGACCTTAATCCCATTGAACATCTTTGGGCTGATATGAAAAAAGCTGTGGCGTCCAAAAATAACACAAACATTAATGTTTTATATCCCAATATTGAAGCCACCTGGAAAGCTATACCCGTAAAGCGCTGTGGGCGACTCATCGAATCAATGGAGCGAAAATGCCGAGAAGTTTTAAAGGCTTTGCAACAAAATACTAAAGTTTAGTAAAGTTATTTTAATATTGAAAAATATTGATACAAAATACACTTTTTCGTTTTGTTTCTAATTAGTTGTCCACAGCTGTACAGAGATCTATCTAAACGATAGACAGAATTCCAAAAGATGCCTTCAGTTGAGTTTTACTCTTGGATGAAAATGAGTACTTCTTATACCGAGACATTGGTAAAAAAGGGTTTTCTACAATATGACATTGTGGAAAAACTTATCATATTTTTACCACCAAAAAGGATGAGCTTAACTGCATACACCTAAAGATCGATTTCCACTTAAAATGCTTTGAGTATATGCGGTGCAGCTGTGATTCTAAATATGTTGGACAGACTAGAAGAAGCATTGCTATTCACCTGAAAGAACACATAAATGCCGTGAGAAAAAATTTGAAAGAAAAATCTGTAATATGCGAGCATCCCTGTTCCCTGATCCATTTTGACCAAGCTAGAGTTCTAGGTATGTACTGAGCATTTTACTCTTCGTTTAGTTCGTAAAGCTATTAAAGTCAAACACCACCACAATTCCAATCGGGACAACAGTTTCAAGCCGTCTCGCACGTGGGAACTGTTAGTTGAAGTTTCAGTGTCCAAACAAATGCTTCTTCACGAAAACAGTAATACGCTGAGTGGTGCAGCTTGCTTTCAAACCACCAAGTTCCCAACAGCAAAAAAGCTTACAACCAGCACCGCACCGCACCTCACCGCTCCAACTTGCGTAGCCAAAATCGCAACTAACATCTTACTGAAAGTTTTGAAGTGAAACGTTCGGGGTTAGTATGAAGCTAATCTAACTTTATATCTATAACGCGGCTTATCCGAAAACTTAAAACAGAAGTCAAATCATGAAAACTTTAAATGTTATAGAGAACAAAAACTGTTTATGCGCGGGAATCGCATTTTGCCGCTAATTGAAAAGTCCTTTGATAATAAATCCAATGTCATGTAAGGCATTCTTCAAATAGCCGTTCGAAATTGGCAGAAAACTGAAGGTCCCCTCCATTCCTTAACTAGACATGGTCGTTTGTTTTTGTTTTGAACATGGTCATTTCGATGAAATCATAGTCCACTTATCTGCTTTAAGTGATCTCTGCTCATGGAGTTTCTACTGATTTATCATAGCCCCAGTATTCATTCACGATACCATTAAGGTATGTCCATTATTATTTTTATTGATTCCTAAACCGGTAAAATTTTAGAATTTATTTCAATAACTTCTCATTAAACTGTATACAAATCAAAATCCCTTAGTTCTAAATGGAGGTAACCTTCATTTTACTTACCCATCTAGACTGCCTGGAGACCCTCAACGACACAAAGGGAAAATGGATTCTTTCAATGTCCTTGACAGGCTCGAAATAATCTAAGCCATCAGAGAACAGAAAAGAATCGACGCCGACGTGCATATTACAGAAAAGGAAAATACTTAATGTACCCAAATGGAAGCTAATATTTTATACTCTATATCAATCACTTCATATCCCTGTAACGATTCCCATTCACAGGTTAAATACCATCGTAAACAATAATCTCGGCTTTCCTCCCCCCAATACACACTCAAGTTTGACGTATCCTTTTATCACTCCAAGTTGACACATCATTCCAACAACACGAATATAAAATGAAACAAAGCGTTTCTCTAACCCAACCCCACCTTTAACACCACACACGATCCCTATATTCCACTTTTATAGTTCGAATAGTGCGAGGGCAATAAAAGTGTCAGGATTTTAATCCGCATGCCATCAGGCATTGGGTTGTGTTGCAAACAATGATTTAATAATTTAACCTTTCTCATTGTTACGGAAATGTGTAAATCATGATATTTGCTCCTGTTGTAGGTAGGTATACCCACTCATTCTTCATCCTTTTTATTATTTAGTGTTCTGGGAAATGTTAATATTCAATAATCGACAAATAGCCGAACTGAGATATCCTGCGGTTAACTACTTCCGCTTGATGTTTGCGTGCGTTCTATTTTTAAATAATTCATTTCGTTTTCGGTGTAAAAAGTTCTAGCTATAAATTTTGAGTAAAATAATCAAAAAGAAAAATAACAAAAAAGGGAAAATAAAAGAAAGCCAGCTGAGTATGGACGTGGTACTCGGTATCGGTATCGGTAATGGTTCTTTTTTTTTTTCATATTTTTCATTGAAATTGAATCTCTCCCAACAGTAAGACTAACTATAGTGTTATGGAGCAATGGAAGGGTTGCAGTTGCAAACCTTGCCGTGACCAATACAACATCGTTATAATCAGAGTTGCCACTTTGTGTTGCTAGTAGTCTTTCATTAGAAATTTGATCTTTCAGTTTCAAATCTGGTAAACTTCTGTTCCAATTCAATGACTTTAAACAATTTTTTGAGTTTTAATTCTGTGATCGTGCTTTGAATAGCGCTGCCACTCTAAGCCGTTCAAAATCGTCATACAATTGCAGGTCTTTAATATGCGTTGGAAACCTCAGGTTCTCCGAGTCTTCCTGTACCACCCTCTTTATATGTTCACGTATTTATGTGTGGTTTTTTCACACTTCAATGGTGAACCTTTAAACCAAAACAAATTGTTACAACTTTTATTCCCTTAAAAATATAAACAAAATATTGAAAGACAACTTTAATCCAAATTCTTTTTATTCCTTTTTCTTTTCAGGTGAGTCATTGGATATCTTTGGTATACAGCAAGTATTTAGAACTACTTTTTATATTTTAACAATTTGAACGCTATTGAATATCAGGAACATTTTTTTCTGAGAAATGAGAACGCGATCCATTTAATTTTAGTTACTCACTTATGGTTGATATTAACACGGGTACTGTAAGCCAAATATTGTCGTGTTGCAAGTTGAGAACTCTATTAACATCTTACTACTACATATTTTGAATGTGCTATGCTATTCCGTGGCCGACAAGCGTCAAGAGGCGGGAGTGTATATCTTATAACAGGACCATTATCTTGTTACTATTGGATCGCTAAAATCCGTCGAATAACAATGGAGAATGGAGTGAACCTCTACGAATCTAGTTGTAATTTACTCCGGTCTCCAGTAACCTTTCTTTCTTCTTTTTCTTTTCATTTCCGGCGATCACAACTCTCCCACTTTTCTGCTTCACACTAGTGATCCGCCTGTGGGGTACGCCGCGTTGACCTCAGAAAGCGTCGGCACGCCTCCCGGTTTGGGATTGTTCCATGTCTGAGGCCAACCAAATGCTGCTGTTTTTTCATTTGCTTGTACCAGGAGTGTTTTGGCCTGTCTTTTCTTTTTGGTCGCGAATTTGTTGAAACGTTGTACGATATTGCCTTTTGGACGGGGTTCTGCGGATCTCTTCTTTGAACATGACAATACCAACTGAGCCAGTCGTGCTGAATTTTGTCCAAGATGGTACTTTTGACATGAAGGCTTCCACGGATCTTAGTACTTCTAATTCGATCAAGCTTTGTTACTCCTGCTGTCATCCGAAGCATCTTCATTTCGGCTGCCGTCAATTTGCTCTCATACTTTTTGTACATTGTCCAACATTGTGAACCGTATGTCAGAGCTGGACGGACAACTGCTGTGTAGAGTCTTCCCTTCAGCTTAGAGCATTTTCCGATCACAGAAGATAAGGAGTTTTCTCGCCACTTCAGCCACCCTACGCTTATTCGATGATTGATGTCGTCATCACAAGTTGCTTCACTATTGATCATACAGATATTTAAACTTTTCACACTTGGGAAGCACATTTCCATTCAAATAAATGTCTGTAATAGGCTTGTCTGGATCAGAAAAAGGGCAGCACAGGTGTTCAGTCTTTTTAGCGCTAATACGGTACCCATTTCCTTCCAGAATATCAATCCAAACGTCAAGTGCTCGTTGCAGGGATGTAGGATCCTCGCTTATGATGGCTCCATCAACTCCAGTAACCTAATTTCGACAGGTTTTATCGAAGCGATAGTTACAAAACACTGGCATAGCTAGAAAAGTACTCATCCAGAGTCGACGATTTCTGGGCCATGTAGAGCGGTTGGACGGGTTCGTAAAAGCACATCCCTTGCTTAAGGTTGCGGAATCAAGTGGAAGAAGTCAATCGACTAGAGTACAAAACTAAGAAGAGCTCGCCCGAGATCAAAGTAGTTTTCGAAAGCTGTTAGTTGAGGTTCAGGTTCACTCTGAACTATGAGGCCCACCTAAGTAGGTCAAGAGCATAGTAACAAAGTACTATGAGTAACTAATTTGATCGATCTGATCCAACTTGCAATAAACAGGCCTTGCCACACGAGGAGAACTCTTATATCAGCTTATGAAATGTAATTTTTTAACATCTGTTGTTGCTCATCAGCTTAGGAAATATTTTTTGAACCACAAATCAGTGTGATTGTCTTGTACATTTTTACTGATACAAACAAATGAAAAGATTCTGGGACCAATAAGTTTGTTCGTTGAAGGACTAGGGTCACCCTGGGGTCACCACAAACGTTTTTTGAGAAACCTAAAGACGTCCTGAATGTCAAATTGAGTGTTTTTTGAGCGCTAGGGTTGACGTAGGCTTTCCATCAACTCGCCCTAGCTTTTTGCTGTGGAACCTATCAATTTGAACGCTCTATTTTGTACCCTATCAAGAAGGTGCAAAGATGTTTGAGGAGCACCTGACCAGATATGGGAGTTATACTCCAGTTTTGGGCGGATGAAGGCCTTATAAATTGAAGCCAGATCAGAAGGGGTGAAGAACTTCCTGCATCGTCTTAAGAAACCTAAGCATTTAGCAGCGTTTTTAGCGAAGATCATCGTTTACACACATATATGGTATGTGACAGACAGCTTTTCAGTTTCTTCGATGCAGGTACCATTCATGGATAATGGCAAAGGGGGAATGTTTTCAATGTTAAGCTTCAACAACAAACAACAATAGACAGCATTGAGTTTTCGAAGCATTGAATTCTACTCGGTTCATAAGACCCCATGAAACAATGCTGTCAAGGTCAGAATTCAATGAGCTTATCATACGCAACCGTTCCAGTTCCACATCCGAAGAGCAGGGACGTGAATTTGGAAACGAATATGAAAAACTGAGGGTCGAGTCGTCAGCAAAACAGTTGAGAGGATTAGAAGTTTCAGACAAGAGATCATTAATGAAAATGAGGAAGAGAGTCGGAGACAAAACGGAGCCCTGGGCCAAACATTGAACGGCCGGAAAGATAATTTCTAATCCAACGAAGAAGAGACTCATCGATACCAAAAGCACGCATTTTCGATAAAAGAGCCTGATGCCAAACTCTATTTATGTATGTTGAGATCTTTCAGGACTCTCGCAACCGAGCGAGTTCGAAAAAATATCTGCTTCATCAAAGAATTTGCAGACTGTAGCTCAGGTGGAGCCAATATGCTATGAGGAAATTCGAGTTGGCAGCAAATTGGCTTTGTCGATGGAGCTGACATACGGAAAGTCATTGAAGATGAGCGTTTGGACCGATGCGATGACGTTATTGAGTTCTTAACGTTCTTAAAAAAAGACCAAAAATGTATGCTTCCTTTTTGACACATCAGTATTTTTTGCCTTACTATTTGGTCATGCAAAAACTTTGTATCTGAGCATTACAGCTATTTCTGGCCCGTTTGAACAAATTTCGGTTTTCTACAGTAGGGTTATCTTTAAATTTACGAAAACTACTTTCGCCTCCTTACAGCTTGAATCAAACCACGAATTCTCTTTGGGGATGATGGTTTTTGTTTGTTGGAACAAAATTTCTCTTGCCGTTGAGAATTACGTTAGATATCATATCAGCTGATGCATCAACGTTTCCGTCGAGAAAGCACAATGACCAATTAAAATTTCGAAAGAAATTATTCAGGCCGTCCCAATTGGCTTTCTCATAGTTCTTTTAGGGACTTTATCTTTTTTAACAATGACGGAATACGTAAAATCTACCGATATGACACAATGGTCCGATTTGCCTAGGGGAGATGATACTAAAACCCTGTATTTTTCGGGATGAGAAGTGATAAATAGGTCAAGAGTGTTGGCCGCATAGCGTTCAATTTCTGGAACCCGAGTGGGCTCATCAACAAGTTGAGTTAGTTCGTTAAACTCAGCGATTTCTGTGATGCTGTGTGCCTCTGTGAAACGAAGTAACTGTCCTTGCTTAATAAGCCATCACAATGCTTTGCCACCTGTGCAAAAATCGTCCAAAAGAAGCTGTCTTAGAGCGTTGTTGATGAACTTCGCCGAAAAAACTTTCTGTGGGGTTCCCCTTATTTGAGCGGCTATTTGGAAAGTGACTGCCGTATTTCTTGAAAAGTGTGATTTTCATCAGAAGACGTCGAACAGTTTACTTACCGACCATGATACCTGCTTGTCATTTGTTCTCTTCGTTTTTATTTTTTCCACTGACTTTCTTCCTACTCACTGCTATAGCTTCATCGTTCAATCAAATGGTTATAAATTTGGTACTTGATGGACCGTGTGACCAACAAAATACTTGAAGTATATTCGTCACAAGAGTTCCTAGTTCCATTGCAGTTCTCGTCGTTTTTTCCCAGCCTTTTCATTGAAAACTTCCCCAATTAAACAGATACTTTTCTTCTGAAGTATCCGTGGTTCTTGGATCGTTTGTATTCCACACCTTTCTTTGCATCCTGGTCCCATTATCGGTGACCTAAACAATTTCTAGGCTTAAAAATGACCAACAATCAGTATCTTTCTAGAATGTAAAATTCCGATGCTGTTTTTATCCGCGTCGTGAGAAACTTTATTCGTCCTTCCTTTTGTATAGAAAACGGCTCCGTTTTCTTTTTAAAAATAATACCTTTTTAAAGTTCCATATGGGAACACTGGTGAGTACTAACCATTACATTGGCTGCCATCTTCTCCCATTGAGGCCATAAATCCTTGCAAAATTGGCAGCTTGTTTACTCTTATCTCGTATTATAGTTTCTCTTTATATAGATAAAAAAAATATATAGGAGCCAGTTATATTCCACCGAAACCTACAACTATCCAAGTATAGCACAGATACAAGCAGAAGGGAATCAGACTAAAAATTGCTCAAGATTATCCCTCAGATTTGAATTTAGCCCGACCGTTTGTGCATCGACCGTTTGATTGCGGCCGGTTAAAACAAGTGCAGCAAAAAAAATTTTACAGCAAGCTCTACGCCATGGCATATAAAAAATAGAGAAGCAGCATCGCTCCTGGTTCAAAAACCACTTTCAAATTGCTCAAGTGTGGTTTGTTATGTATGAAGCCCTCCTCTTCTCTCAGAAATGCAAAAGACAACGACCAACACCGGATGGATGGACGGACTATGACGAAGGCACTCAAAGTAATTTGTGTAAAATTTACTTCCTCTTACCTCCCCTTGTTCAAACCAATACCACATAACAAGTTTCTACCAACACAACAGGGGTTTCAGCGTACCGTAAGAACGAAGACCAACCAACACTGCGCTGAACTTTCAAATCAACAAAAAAAAGTTGGCAGCTAAACTAAAAAAAAAAAAAACAGCAAAACTGTTGGAAAAAATGAATTTATAAAAAGAGGATCTGAAAACAGTTCAAAACAAGAACAATGAAAAGAGAAGAAAAAAAATAAGCATTTGAGTGCAAAGGAACTTTCACCTGGGCACTTCGAGCGAGCGTTGCAGCAACCGCATTAGGTAGGTGAAGCTGGAGGTGCTTTGCCTTGCCAGACCTGCTGGGTAGCTGTTACTGCTTCAGATGTGTTTTCCTGTGTTTTTTTTACCTCTTTGCTTTTAATTTGCTTGGTATTTTCCTTTCAAAAGTCGTCGTGCGGTTTGGGGTGGTTGAATAGCGCGGGTTAGGTTGGCGGAAAAACTCTAGGATTCTCACTGCGCTGTAAATGGCTAAGGTGAGGCAATGAGAAGGAAGTGCTGTTATCCTGTCAGTCAGTCAATGGCAAAGGGGGTTTTCCACTTTAATTATATCCTTCGTCAATTGGGTGATCAATGAAAGGCTTATGCGCTCTGCAGGCACTCTCAAGACATCATTATGTAAATGGAGAGAGAGTTTTCTGATAAATTGATGTGGAATGAAATAAATGACTAGCTAAGGTAGGTACTTCAGATTTAGCAAAACTGACTACCTACCTACCGACCAGAGAATTTGATTAAAAGGAAAAGCTGCGCACAATGAACTGAGCTGTGAAAGTTTTTGCAACAAGAATTAAAAAAGGAGTCAGTTTGAAATATTGGAGTCTTCAGTGCTCAGTAATGAGACTTGGCAATATGGAGTTTAATTGAAAAGCACACATTAAGGGAAATTAAGCGTTATGCGTCGTTGGTTTGGCCACGATGGAGATGTTAGACATTTTGACGGTTAGACAAGGTGGTGCTGGTTAGGGAAGAGGTTGATGTGGCTGTTTGCTGGAATCGCATACTAAGGTTTGTGCAGTGTAGGTGGAAATGTGGTAAGACTGTGAAAGCAAAGGGGAAGATATCTGATTTGGAAAACTCAGAGTTCTCACCGAAGCGATAAGGAGTTTACTTGTCGACATGAGTAAAAAACAATGTATTGTTTTAAATCTCTGTTAGTTTTCAAAGCTTATTTAAACGCACCTCTCTACCCACAAATACTTGAAGATGCGTCAGATGTAACTTTAGCGAATGACTTGACGAATTTGAAATAGAATGCCAATTGAATGAACCCCGATTTCTTTTGAATTTCTAGTTGTTATATTTCACTTCCATCTTTTTATTTTAAGTCCTTCAGCAAGCCAACATTGGTTTTCGGAGGTGAAATGTCTGATTCGACATTGTCGCCGGGACCAATAGATTTTGTTTACTTAAGACTAATTTGAATAAAACGGTGCTTTCAATTGACTAAATGATGAAAATACTAGGTGATGTCATAATAAGAATGGCATAAAAAGTTCAAAATAAACAATCTGTGGAACTTAAAACAAACAACGCGACAACGTTACTTACAAAGCTTTCGAAAAAAGGACTACTAAGCAAACTTCAGCTTCAACGCGATAGCAAATGAATTCTTTGCAGTTCGGAATGTGGGCATCAACGAATCGATAAGGACTTCGATTTCGGGCGATTACTCTCCAGTTTGGCCCTCACAGTCGGTTGAGGACCTTTTTCTAATTGAATGCACCACCTATAAAACGAGGTTTTCCTTCCGTTATTTCCATGCTTTCGAAAGCCTGTCGAGCCAGAGTGCTGATGTCTATCTGCCCTACATGGCGAAGTCATCCTAGCCTGACGAAGCGCACTTTTATAGTTATGTCCATGTCGCGGTACAGCTCATACAGCTAGTTATTATTGCATCCACCAAAGGTTTCCTCATTAGATTTAGATAAGGTCCATGCTTCCGCGCTGTAAAGTTGGACTGGGATGATCAAGTTCTTATACAGGATTACCTTGCTTTTCTGGAGAGGGTTTTGTTTCTCAATTGCCTTCTTTGGGTTAAAAGAAGCAACGGTTGGCAAGAGTTATTCTCCGTTTGATCTCCGTACTAATGTTGTTTTCCGTGTCTATAGCGGATCCTAGGTAGACGAAGTCCTGTACTACCTCAAAGTTATGTCCCTGTCTATTGTGACGTTTTGTCCATTTTTTTGATGTTCGGTGTAATTGATTGATGACAGCATATACTTCGATTTCAAAACTTCTTCTTCTGTTTCAATACTCGCAAAAGCACCTATAACATCACGCTCCCTTCTTACCATTACGTCAATATCGTCTGCATAGACAGACTCCTCAAAGATTGTTCCTATGGTGTTGACGTTTGAGTTTCTTACAATCTGTTCAAGGTGAGGTTGAAGAAATCGCATGACAGTTTGTCGCCTTGCCTAAAACCTTTTTCGACATCAAAGGGCTCGGTGAGTTCTTTACCGACCTTGACGGAGCAGCGTGAATTCTCCAAAGTCATCCTGGATAGTCCTACGAGTTTTGCTAGGGTGCCAAAGCTAGACAAATAGCTCTGACAGCTCTTCTCTGTAAATACTGTCATACGCGGCCTTGAAATCGATAAAGAAATGGTGAATATCTATATTATACTATATATATGTAAAAATTTGGTCTATTGTGGACTTCTCTGGTCTAAAACCACATTGATAAGGACCTATCAAGTTGTTGACGTGGGGTCTCAGACGTCCACATATTACAACAGACAAGATTTTATAAGCGACGTTAAGGAGGCTTTAGCCTCTGTAATTGGCGCAATTATGTGGGTCTCCCTTATTTAGGATCGGGCATACGATACTGAGGTTCTATGCATCGGGCATGATTTCTTCTGACAATATCATGCAGATCAGCTGGGGCATGTTCCTTTCCAGCTGCCTTGAAAAGTTCGGCATCAACGCCATCTGCACCTGCAGTCATATTCGATTTAAGCTTTCATATGACAACCTTTGCTACTTCTAGTTCGGTAAGATGGCATCCTCGATTATCGTCCAGGTGTAATGGGCATTCTGCCAGTCTGCAGATGTGGTCTTTCCTTATCCTCAGTAGCGACTGCAAGTCTATCACTATGCTTCCCTGCTGATAGGCTTGAGTTCGGACTTTGACACCCTGGCCAGATCTTTTTACCTTTTGGTAAAAATTTCCGAATCTCGTAACTTGTCATGTCACCTCTCATTTTCCTCAAACGACCGCTTCTCATGCTGCTCCTTTTTCTGTTTGAGAACTCAGTGTTCTTCCCTTTCTTTTCTCCTTGTAGATCTCGTCATACTGATCGTAAGCGACCCTTGTTCTCTTTTGCATCAACATTTGTGCGCTTTTGTTTGGCTACATTTTTCATTTATCCATAGCCTTAGAGTCAGTAATTCTGATGAGGGCTTGTTGGTACTGCTATCACTGGTCTATAATGCTGAACGCTGGTGACATAGGATTCAAGGACAGTTATTGGCCTACTCTTGTGAAAAAGGCACTGGAAATGTCCTGTAATCTTCCCAGCGTTGGTTCGCACGAGTCGTGAACAGGATATCCTCATTCATATCTTGGCTACAACAAGGTAGTGGTCCGAGTCAAAGTTTGCCCCTCGGAAAGTGCGAACACTTGGCACACTGGAAGAGTGCCTTGCGTCGATCGCAACATGGTCAATTTGTCTGACGGTTGGTTGATCTGTTGATCACCATGTACCTTTAATAATTTTGAAATGCAGGAAGCGGGTACTATCACCAACAATGTTTAGCCCCGCACAATCGATTAGCTTGAGTCTGTTTTCTGAGTTTTTCTCAAAAGATGTCCTCCTTGACTCCTTCCCTTGTTTTGAGTTAAAAACGCCAATAACGATTTTCACGTCATGTCCTTGAAACTGCTCTTCGGTTTCTTCGAGGAGCTCGTTGAAACAATCTTTGGAGTTGTCGTCTTTCTTCTTTGTGGAGACGTGGACGCATATAAGACTAATGCTGGCAAGTTTTGTCCTGATGTGAATGGTCATAATGCGCTCATTTACTTTATTTTAGCTGATAACCTTATCCCTGAGTCTTCCTCTAGCGACAAGCCCCCACTCAAATAAGCCTTGTTTCTGTTGTCCCGGCCCATTCCATCGCACTTATTGGATTGTGGTTATATCTCCATTGTAACAGCCCAACGGTCTCCAGTTGAACGTTATCTGATAAGGGATTAAACTTTGCACGCCCAGATCCAGAGGTATTTTTTCACTTGCTTGGGTCGTCAACCTTGAAATCATAATTGCTAACCGAGGTTATTGGTTGCTTCGTAGCCATGTAGTTTTAACGTGGTTGGGTATTTAATCCCATTCACAACCACCAACCTGAAGATACAGGTGCTTTTGGTATATCCCTTTGTTCATAATGGGACGGGTAATTTAGTGTCAGTATACCCTACTACTTCAGAGGAGTTTTGAAAGACCCTGAAAGACCTTTAAACCAAGTAGTATGTCGAAGTAGTTCACTAAAGGGTTTCTGCTTTTTTGACAGCTGAAGTCCACCTTTGATTCTGTAAGCAGAATTCATCCGCTGAGACATTTTCAAAAGCTCTTTAAGGTTCGGACATTCGATCATTACTCGCAGAGCAAAAGTGATGATATATATCTTCTTCGGCCCTTTTCCAACACTCGCACTTAGTTGTTTAGCAAGCCATCTTTGGGTAAAGCATCCCAGTTCCCAGTGGATACCGCGAGGAGGTATAGTTAACAAGAAGCGTGCTTTAAGCTGCAACATATGCTATGCCGCAAAGTTGACACCAATCAGTGCCTTACCGAATAGTACACGCTCAACTACCATTCCTGCTTCTATTGATTAAAACAAGAAACTGAAGCCTATTGAAGGAATCGCTATAATTTTAATCCTTAAATCGGCTTATTACCTCAATTATTCAAATTAATCTGAACTCGAAAAGGAATAAATGAATAGAAAGCTGCAAACAAAGAGCTTTACTACCAACTCGATTTGTGTACGTAGACAGTTCACGTAACATGTAGTCTTAATTTATGGCAGCATAAGGGGAAGTCTTCCTGTATTCCAATTACATGACAAAAATAACTCTCTTAAATTGTTGTTCGTTAGATGAAATCAAATCAAATGAAAGATTGTCTTTTCATATTTGCCTCAAAGACGCCTCTTGTGTCTGGGTACACCCCACAAAAGAATTTTATGACGTCTATTCACAGAGCCTAGCAATATAGGACTTGCGTCTTTTTTTTTATCTTCTGTTCTAAAGCTTCTTTTAGCCACATGTTATCATTTATTATTGCTTTTGTTGTATCTTATTTAATGGTTGACGACACGTTTCCTCGTCAAAGCGTGTACTGTACAGTAAACTAATCAAAATGGAAAAAAGCAACATCATACACATAAAGCACTTTCAACATATAGTAAACTTGTGTGGGAAAATTACTTGTTAATTGAGACTCGGAGGCACAGCGGCATGATATAGATAATAACTTTTAAGAGCCTGCATACGGTGCTATAAATTGGACAGAAAATAACATCAAAATGTTAATTTCCTTCCCAAAAGTCTTGCGGAAACGGCTACGGTTACGGCTACGGCTACGACGACGATGACACACAAAACACTAAACCCCGTTCTACGCCATTAAGGATGTCATGTTGGAAAATTAATTTTCCAGCCTTGTCCAGTGATGTAGAGTGTGGGACTCAATTTCATGGACATAGACATTTGCTAACCGAATTTTAAACTTATTTAATACTGGGTGACACTGTTGCATAAAGTGCTTGCCGCATTAATACAACACCGCACTACGAGCGTAAAAGAAGAATACGCAAACAAATTCAATTGTCCTAAAAGTTGTTATCCCTGCACACTAATTCCACCCCATTTGACTAGGGAGTAAGACTTAACTGTAATAAATTCCCTTGATGGCGGCAACCGTTTAATGCTCTCCACTCTTTCATACCAAAATACAAAAACCACCCACTGAACTATTGGCCCACTCTAAAAACCGTCACTATCACCAGCACCAGAACCACTATACTACCGCTCCACCACCACACCACCATGCCCATTTTTGTTCGCCTCAGTGTGCTTTATCATTTTATATACCGTTACGTGAATATTCACCACATTCTATAGGGAAGGTTAAGCGTAGGATAAAGAAAACGGATGTGGCATGGTCTCCCAACCAAAAAAACATAGAAAACGGCTATGGTGGAAGGCAGGCCAAGAAGTCCAACGATAGAAAATCATATAATAAAGTTATAAATTTTAAGTGGATACAAGTCAAGTTTTATAGTTTGCCTTGAGCATTGAATGCGAAATTATTGGATTAGAGAGCGCGACCGTCGTCGCCGCTGCTGCGTTGTGTTTGGAACTAGTACATTGTGTCGTCCACAGCATTGCGGAATATTTTGTGTTAAGTGAACGGCATGGCTGCCAATTGTGTGTTTTTATTTTTTCTAGCTATTTTAACTCCGTTCGTTCAAAAAGTGTGCGTTTCGTTACGCTCAACAAAAGTGATGATAAGCTTGTGAAGTTGAAATTGTTCAACTTGAGAAATGATAACTCAGTGCTGTAGGCTAGAAGTAAAATGGAGGGGGCCTGTCAACCGATGCCCCAAAGAAAGCCAGACAAACCGGCGACGTGACGCGTTACGTAGCGTAGCGGTTTGCCCTCCCATAAGAAGTTAACGCTCCAGTACAATACCTTATGAGGGAATGGAAAGAACCTTACATTTTCCGCAGGTTCCGAGCGCGTAACAGGAACAGTGCTTCTCAGGAAAATTCCTCGTGAATGGTGATAGCAGTGAAAAATTTAGTTTTTTTGGGATTCCAACCACGAATCTTCTGCGTAGCAAACAGACACGCTAATCATTAGGCCACGGGCATCACCCAGCTTCTTATTATGTAACTAAAAATTTAACTAACAAATTCCAAAAAAAAAAATATCTCTGCGCTGTACTGGGACTTTCGTCATCAATCCAGATTCTGCTCTCCATGCACTGCATTGCTACTCGTACTTTGCACAGAATTGCTGGATGATTCAGGATTGCAAAACCTTTCTGAATGCAGTCGGAAGACTTAGTTCTCAGAGTCTCTTTCGGGTCTTAGGACATCACGGCATATCTGGATACAGGGACACCGATGAATTTGCAAGGCAAGGATCTAAAACAGCTTTCTCAGGACCTTAACTGACGCCTGGTCTGACGGAGTCCTCAGTTAGGTCTTCAATTAGCGATTGAATCTGTCATGGGGCACCATGACATATTTCCGTTGAATTAAGACATACCCAATGTGTCCTTCCCTACTTTAGTAAGGAGACTGCAACATTTTTACTATCACGTAGCAGAAAAGACTGCAGAAGGAAAGTTTATCGGCATTGCAGTGTGACACTTCCCTTTTGTCAAGCGTTTGAACATGTTAGACTTAAGTGATGCCACAATCTGTTAGTCCTATGCAGACGATGGATGAGACAGCAGACCACCTCCCATGTGAATATACTACATTTCCTCGAATCAGGGTTATAGATACTCGGCTCAGACCTGGTCAGAGCTGGTAACAAACGCTCCTTTTATCATGGTAGCGGCTTCTAGCTTTTCTATGAATATCTGAAAAGCAAGAGAAGGTTGCTATTTGGTAGAAGAATGTACCTGTCTACCTGTATTTAAGACTGATGTCTCCGGTTAGTAATTTGAAAAATATCCGACCGAAAAAAAAAACAAGGCAAACTCCGTAGCCGTTTTTTATAGTTGAACTTTACCCAGGGTTGATTCAGGTTTGCTTGACAACTCCATGAGTTGTCTCAAAAACTTAAGTGTTCGGTTCTCAAAAAATGCTTAACCACGAAAACACCCCACAGCCCAACCACTTGAAGAAGAATAGGTGCCATATGATGGCTTCGTTCGTTACCTGTACCTGAACCAGCAGAAACTTTTGATGGCCTACTTCCACTATTCCCAGGGGGAGTTTAGAGCGAGTTGGAGGGAAACCCAGGGGTAAAAAAACACTCAGTGTGACATTCTATGCGAGTTGAGGTTTTTCGAAAAACGTTTTGTGTCGCCCACAGGGCAAACCCAGTACTTTAACGAATAAAACTAATATTGGTGAAATGTTTGCCACTTACGATAAAATCGCTTAGCAATGGAACAAGGCGCTAAAATTGTGAAATTTAAAGAAAAAAACTAGAATTTTTAACATACCGCCCGAAATTTGCAAAAAAATTGTTCCAAAATTACCTTAAAGGAATCGCATGCTGTAAGTCTTTCCGAAGCTGCCATTTGTGTTCAATTTTGTTGACACTTTGTGACAAAGTTGAAACTGTTAAAAGAAAAAAATTTCATCGAAAGTCTGTCGCCGAGTATCTGCTTTATTTTGTTTCATTTCCGAAACCCAACAATTTTGTGAACCTTTATTAAACGCTAGACATCCGAAGTCGAATCTCTGAATCGCTGTGCAAAGCTTTTTTCAGCTCTTCATAATACTTGTGCGATTGATTTGAAGAGTATCTGTGCTCTGCAGATCGCTTTGATCTTTGATGATCGAAGAAAAAATCTCTTAGTTGAAGTTGCCCTTAGAGAGTGCAGGACATGAAAAGACGGGGTTGCGATTGTTTCTACTTTCTCCTCGACTAAAAAGTTTTTACCGAAGCCTTTTGATTTAACGCATGTGGAGTGTCTGGCTATGGGGCAATATTCGGCAATTGTATCGATTACCAAGCCAACCTCTAATCTGCTTATGAATAACTAGCGCACCCTTAGAATGAAAGTGACCTAACTCAAAACTCCTGTAATTTTTGATTTCGCAATAAATTGATCTACTATCCTTTTTTGAAGGCTTCATTGTTCTTTTCTCTCAAATGCAATTTTTAACTACCACTACTTTCATTCTTAGAGCACGACCACGTACTGACTGAGCCGCAAAGCGGCAAATTAGAACTAAATTGAAAGCAATTGAAAGCTTAACATAAGAAAAATTTTAAGTTAGGCCTTTCATTCTAAGGTTGTGAAGTGTCTTGTGCATTTTAGATTCAGTTTTAGCCAGACCTGTTTTTGGAGATTTGCATACCAATTTTCAGTCTTCTCGGTGAGATAAGTTTCCTGATTCGTTCAGAAAGTTCCACAAGAGATGTCAACATTTAAAGGGTGGTTATACTGAGTTCGTGGAAGCAGTGCCGAGTGATTTGAAGAATACTCACCAAGGATATAACGTTTTCTTATAGCCATGAAATGACTTCTTTGAGCGCCAGAACTTCCGCGCTTGGAAATGAAAGACGTTATTTTGAATAGCCCGCTATTCCGGTAGCTGTAGCTTTTATAGTTGTTGCCTTTTGTCATTAAAAAAATCGCCATAAAAAAATCGATCGAAACACGCTTCAACAACGAATAATAAAATACACAATGGTAAAAATTTTGTATGGTTTATAAGTGGATCGTCGTGAAGCACATTGTTGGAGCACAATACAGAGATTGGTAGAAAAGTTCGAACAGTGATGTGAAAAATAAAACCGGTGCACGTCGATCAAGAACAATTGCGAATATTGCTGCTGTAGCCCAAAATGTTGACAATAACCCAGGTTTGTTCATTCCCCGTCGTTCTTTGGAAATGGGCATTCCACTAACTTTATTACACCGTATAATGCATAAAGACTTAGGTCTAAAGGCATATAAAATCAGTTAGCAAAAGTGTACAAGCTCAAGCAAGACCATCAACAACTTCGTTTCTTTGCTGATTTCGTCCTTGAAATGCATGAAAATGATACGGAATTTCATCAAAAATTCATTTCGACTGATGATTCCTTTTTTCGCCTCGGTGGCTACGTCGCGTCGGCAAGCAAAATTGTGGCATCTGGTTCTTGGAAAACCTGAGATTTATTGTTGAAAAGCCTCTCCATCCTCAATATGTACCTGTTTGGTGTCCAGCACGGACATTGTACCTTGCTTTTTCGAAAAAAAATCTTGAGCAATAGTTATAGTGAATGGATTGCGCTATGGATACGCGAGGGAATAGTAATGATAATGAATGAAATAATGATGAAATATCACCTTTCATGAGGATTTCCAAGAGTTATAACTATGAAAAGCATCTTCTAACATAGGCTGTAGGTGTCGGTAAACATGTATAGATATCTTCCCATTTCTCCCAACTATGATTGACAAAATAGCTCTAAGCCCCGCACACCCGGAGTTTCCATTTTGTTACGTTTCCCTTCTGTTGTCCCACTCTATCTTTTGTATTTAATTGTTGAACAAAATTACTTTTTTGATTTACTCAAACAATCAGTTTCAAGACAAATCCATTGTGTCAGCAATGAGTGACGCATTTGCTATCTGCCTGTTCAAGAAAAGTGCTTACAGGGAAACAGTATAAGATAGAAATATTATCTATCAGCTATCCAGACTTCAAAGTTGATGTTCAAACAGACACTCAATGCATCTCCATTGCAACCTCTGGTTGGCGCCCATTTTAAAGTATTGAATCAAAATATGATTTACTTGCTCTTCCGATTCAAATTTTACCCAAGCTGGCAACCATATACACAATGCATAAGAGCTTCTTAAAACTATAAAAAGTTAAGAGACAAAAAAAAAATGGAAAATATGCAGAGAATGGGTAACAGATACATTACTATTATGACTCCCGCTGGCCAAAATAAGAAACCGCTGCTTTTTGAGCAACATTGTAAGTAGATAGTTCTTGATGCACTCAGACATTGCATGTGCTTCGAGCTGTGTCGGCCAACGGCGACATCGCCAGTGCCTTGGTAGCTGACATCTTCATTTTACTTGAATAAAGCGAACACGGCGGGAATGAAAATCCTGATTCATTTTTCTGATTTTTCGTGTTCCGTTCTATCTGAGATTCTATGGCGCTTTCGATGCACACAATTGCGGAGTTTTCATAAATTTTTAGGAAAAACCCCTAGTCGTGGGAATTGTTTTATGACTTGACGGAGCCCATATTTTCAACGGGCCAGATTACAATGGTCTAACCATGGGCCATGCATCATGCAAGATTTAGGTTTATGAATTGGAAAGTCCATGGAGGGGTTTTGAGCGTATACCTAAGCCTTTGCCAGCGCTAAAGTCTGCTAGGAATGCATTTTGTAGATGAAAACAAACAAATTCAGTGGCAGATGTGGGAGCGAAGAAAAAAAATTCAATGCATTTTTGTAGTGAAGCTTATATTGCTGTTCATTGTTTTCCAATCAACAAAGTGGCATCCGTTTTCGAAATATTCAGCAGGAATTTGATCGAAACAAAACTTCGCTGATGTGTTTGTCTGTTGTATGGGCAATTTTTCAGTGTGGGAAGTTTTCATAAGTTTGATGCCTGAAAGCATTTCTAAGGCTTAAGAATTTGTGTAGTAACTTTTTTTTTGAGAGTCGAAAAGTTTTCAACTTTGTAAGGCCCAGATTTGTAGGGTTTTATTGCAAATGCATTGATTTTTTTTTTCGTCTGGCAATCCAAGGCTCTTCTTGTTTGGGAAAAATATCCGAAAGTCCTTGTTCGTGGTGTGACATTGTTTCTCACTAAAAAGCAAATTCAATGTCTGTTTCAGATTTGTTTGAATCTGCAACTATGTTGTGTTTTATTCTGGCTTGGCGGAATATACACCAACCATATGAAAATATTTAACAGAAAGAGAAGACTATAAGTGCAAAACTTTGGTATCGCACGTACTTGTCCTGTGAGTAACCCGTGGGAAGGAAAAGATTTGAAAGAAGTTTTGTTTTACGTTATTCCTTGGTTATTCCTTAGAACTCTAAAAGGGAAATAGAATGAAGCACGTGCACAAGGAGTAGATGAATTCATCATGGCCGACCTCCAGAAGCTTCCTTTACTAACTTATTGTTTATATCGGTAGCAGCTACATTTTTGGTTTGACCTGAGCCTCAACCATCACTGAGGCAGTGAGTCCCAATTGCTTATCGCTCATTTCGTTGAAGTGAAAACCATCAAATTAACGATGATTCAGAAGCTAGTTAGACTTGGTTGAATTTTTTTAAACAAATTCGTAAAGTTAGTGAGTCCTCAATGAGTGATGCGTTTGCTAAGTGTCCTGTGCATGATAAGTGCTTACCGGAAAAAAGTTGAAGAGGAAACTCAGTTCTTAGACAAGGCGTTGACTGATAGCTAACAACAGCAGAGACTTTAAAGTTGTTATTCAAATAGACACTCAACGTTTACTTCATTGCCATCTCTTGTTGGTGCTCGTGATCTCCCTGTAGTTTATTTCCTTAGGCTGCCAGATTATGTGATTTTCGTTTCCCTGATATGCCTCAACCATCGTAATCTAGTGTCCTTTACTAAGAGGTCTATAAGTGCTCCATATGTGCTTTGATAGCGATTAATCCTCTGAATGTGGAGAAGTCTTGTTGAATTCCAGTTCATCGCACCATGCATTGCAAGAAAAGGATTCATTGATGCACTCGTTCGGTTAGGATTTTACACATCATTTTTGGGACCTCAAACAGCGATTGGTCCTTAGAGTTGACGAAAATCAATGATCAGATCTGTCAAATGCGTAATCGTAGACATGCCCGCTTTTCATGCAGACAGAGTGAACGTTAATTTGAAAGATAAACAATTCTCGCTGTTCCTTAGCAAGAATGATCGCTGGGGGGTCGTTCCACGGGGAACTTTTTTGTCAAGTTTGTTTTTAAGTGATGGCCAAAAGGTGGTGCGCGCACTCAAAATAAGGTGGCGCAACAGAGCGGGAAGGTCCGAGGCCTAGCTCGTTTTACTCAATTATAAGTTGTTAAGGAATCGAAGGTCCTTTGATTACAAATGGCTCATCGAGAAGTCACTTTTCATTACAATCAGCGGACTTGCTTACTCCTCATGAAAGGCGATACTCGTGAAAAACCTCAGCCTCAGCAGCATAACATCTTAAACCTGCGATGGTGTTGAAAGTGGAATTTTCTCGTAAGGGCAGAGTTTAAGGTTTTTTTTTCCGCCTACCTGACCATTGTCGTGTGTTACGAGCGGAAATTCTTGTTATAAAAGCAGTCTTGTCCAAGTTCAGAGAAAACGTTGTATCCTTCACTGATATTCCAATTTTCTCGGGCAGTCATTCACTGCTCGCAAATCTCTCGCAATTCTCTCGCATCTGTCTCAACAAAATCCACCACAGTTCAAACCTGTCACACGTCTCTAACGGAAAAGTCAGAACAGTTTAACGCTCTGAAGGAGATGTCAGAACAGTTTAACATTCACCTTTCATGGATGCCGGTTCACAGAGACATACCAGGCAACTGCATGGCAGACGAAGTTGCCAAGAAATTAAAAATTTCTCATCTTCGACCTGAAACCAACTGGAGATATACCCATCGCTATACAATACATGTAAACTTTTGTTAAAACAGGATGTTTCTCAAAAGATGATCACTAGAAAGATGCAGAGTTATTACTACGCCCATGATAGTAGGGGAGCCCAGGGTGCTGAATTTGCAGTTTCTAAAGTGTCATGCGGACTTATTGGATTGTGAAGTTTACGTTCTAAAACGAAAAAAAAGTGTATGGAGTTTTCTATTTTATTGGGTCTATGAGCGTGTATAAACTTTTCAAAATGTAAAAAAAGTCGTATTGACATAGTCGAGCGCGTCAGATATTCATAGAGTATACGCCCTTTGTCTTTCTGATAACCTATAGATATTAATCTGACGATTAGCTGGAGGTGGGCGTATAAAGAGGTTAAAAAATAGTTATTCGAGCGTGTCAGATTTTTAAAGTGAATCTAAAGTGTTCTCAAGAAAGTGTATATTCCATTAATTTGACAATTTGGGGCCATAAGTCATGGCTGATTTTTAAAAATGTAAAAAAACACGTGACCTGGAAACACGCTTGATGTCTTCGTCCTCCAGGATGATAATCTGACAATTATATTCAATTTGAAAGTAACAATTATTTTTTGTTTCTATTTTTTATTACTGTGTTACGTAGCAAAACCTGAAAAAAAGATACCCCAATGAATTATCATTTAATCCAATAACTTTAGACTACTTACCATAGGTCATACAAAAATTTCCTTCCCTTTTCCCTTCCCTGTTGTTCGGTGTGCTAATTTTAGTGTCGTCAATCAACCCTAAAAAAGAAATATAGTAAGGATAAACTAAACTGATCAAGAAACAAAAATGAGAGTTTGTTTACAAAATGCAAGTACATACGTAATGTATGTACCTATGAAAATATGTAAACAAACTCCCACCTGATGTCTTACAAAAACAAAAGAACTCAATACTTACCTGTGAAAGTCCAAAGAAAATAAAACCACCTAAATAAGAACAAAAAAAGAAATAGAAAAACAAAACAAAGAAACGAAAACAACTCGCGATATTTAATTAAGAAACAAAACAAAACAAAAAAAAAAAGGGAATACGAAATGTAAATTCGCGAAACACCTATGTACGTTATCAAATTATTGTTTTGACACTTAGATTACGCACTGGGTTGCGCACACTATCTATCTCCCTCTAACTCAAGGTAATGAGTATTGCAATTCAGCAATATAATAATGCATTACATTTGAGAGAGAGATTTATGTAAGTTTTTTTGTAGATTAGTGAATGTAGGTGTTATTGATTAGGTGATAGGTTATATATGCATAGAATTAGGTAATGTCATAGCTTAATAAAGAGTAAGGTAGGAGAAAGTATGTATGTATGTAAGTGTGTAAAGAAAGGGGGTGGACAGTTAGTGAGAAGTACAGATGGCAACATAGAAACATATGGTAAATTTTAAAGAATAATAGAAAAACGTTAATCAGCTGTCTACCGATCCAAATAGAGAGGTAATTATGTATTTTGATTTGACAACGGAATTCGAACCAAGTACTTATGTACCCGGGAGCAAAAGAGTTCACAAAGGAAAGAAAATTGTAGAACTTTCTTTTTGCAAACAAACAGCTGACAAAGGAAGTTCGGCTCTGATCTTTAATAGTATAAAGTCAAACACGAAGTCAAGCATAAAGTCAAGTATTAAAATAAAGTTTGCAATTTGGTTGTGAAACTAATACCTAAAGAAGAAATAAAATATAAAATAAAGAATAAAAAAAAAAAAAAAAAAGGTAAGGAAGTTTAGGTAGAGTTTATGAAATATCATATTTTATTGATTTCGATTTTATTTTAGATAGAAAGTTGAAGGTACGGAAGGAAAAACTTCGAGAAGCGAAGTAGGAGAAAATAAAAGAAAAAGCAGAGGTAGGTTAGCGAAAGTGAAGTAACTTTTGAACAATTATGAAGAATTTTTAAATTTATATAGGTTGGTAAGACAACCTCTGCAAAGTTTTTTTTTTTTGACCTACCCAAGGTCAAGGGCAACCATCGAGGACCCGTATAGGAAAATCTATGTAGATACATATGTGAGGAGCCTGAGGTGGAGAAGGAAGGAAGAAATTGAAATGATTAGATGAAAAGGAGGCTGAAAGTGAATCTAAAGAAGAAATTAAGAAAAGTGAATTTAAGGAATAAGATTGGAAGTGAAATTAAAGAATAAAGAACTGAAAGTGAATTTGAAAATTAATAGTAAATTTTAAGTGAACTAAAAGCATAAGAAGTGAATTGAAAGTGAATGTAAAGAAAGATTTGAAGAAAAAGAAATATAAAAGTATAGAGAATATTAAATAGAAAGAAAAAGTGTAAAGTAAAGAAAGAAAAAAAAAAAGAAAAAGGAGAAAAAAAATAGTATGAATTTTGTTTTAGTTAAGTTTTAAGAGGGTAGAAATAGAAAAACCCCATAAAGAAAAAAAAAGGAAGTTTGGTGAATGGTGATATATAATATATATATATGTATACATATTTAAATTAGTCTCACGAGTGCTGCCGGCAGGACAACGGGGGATATCAGCAAAGAAAACCGTAAGTTTGGTTTTTTTATTATTAAGAAAAAAAAAAATACTTTTGATATAGATCATATTGGATATACCTATATATACATATATAAAGGAACGAAGTTCTATATCACAAAAACTTCCATTTTTTTATCATATCTGAAGTAAATAGGGTAGCATGATTTATTGCAAACATTGCATTGAATTTTTTTTTCTTCTCTTTTTATTGAACAATAATAAATGTATATAGAATCTTTAAAAGACTATTTTTTTTGAAAGGTTCGGTTTTTTTTTTTTTGTTTGTTCAATATGGATTGCTAAAGTAAGCATAAAGGTGTGTGATGGCTGAACTAGGCCGTCCAATGTGAGCGTTGAGGGTTGGTTGGGAAGTTTTGTTTCATTTTTTTTTTATTATGACGATGTGACTGACAAGACATAATATGACAGACTAGGTTTCAGCTGGTAGGTCATTTCAGGGGCCATCTTCACAAACAAGGCCAAGAAGATGGCATTTGGTTGCATCGGACCGATGCAAGGGTGGGTTGGCCATGACCTCGTCACCAACATCTGACGAGCGCGTCGGAGCCTCCAGCAGAGTTCCGTCCGACGGTGAAAGGAGACAAGGGTGTTTTCGGTTCAAAAGGTAGTAGGTTAGTAGTGAATAGTATTAAGTAGGTAGTAGGTTAGTTTAGGGTATTTTGGTGTTGGGTTAGGTAGGTTAGATAGGGATTAAGTTTTTTTTTTTATTATTTTTTTTATTTTATTTTTTTTTCTTTTGAAAAAAAAAAATTCTTTTAGTAGAAATTGGAATTTTTTTTTGATTCGAAACACCATCTTCTTTTGTCCTTGGATGGAGCTCACGTCTCTAGGTTTCGCATTTCCTTTTTGTTCCTTTTCCTTTGTCCTATCCTTATATAGTAGCTTCCCTTCCTATTCCTTTTCCATTCCTTCCTAAATCCTAGGCACGATAATTTTGTTTAGTGAGTGGGAGGTACTATTGAAAGAGCAAGAATCCCCCCCATCCGACGAGCTAGATCCGAGTAACCGCAAACGTGCCACTGCTCCTTTCAATAGTACCAAAGTTCATCCCCTGTGGATTCCCAGCTCCTAACAACTGGATGCAATAAAAAAAAAATAATATGTACACATACGAGGGAGCGTTTTTATGTTCGCGGAATGAGGGGTTAGAGGGGGTGACTATGATCATTATAGTTTAGTTTAGTTTTTTTAGTTTAGTTTAGTTTATTTCTTAATAAAAATTCAGTTCTTACAATTTTGCATAAACAATAAAGATAGAATATAGTAAGAAATCTAAGTACATTTTATATTTTTAGAAAAAAAAATAGTCGTAACGAGTTCAGCTACTCATAATTAAAATAAATACGAGGTTTCATTGTTCTTACACAATTTGTCTTCGAGCTATCGTCAACCAAGCAACATAATCGGGAGTACAATGTGAAATTTGGAGAAAAAAAAAACAACGCGTAGAGTGTTCACGTGCATTTTTGGACCTCTGCAATGAAGACAAGGATCGTGTATTGCGTCGAACTGTTACTGGAGACGAAACTTGGGTTCATCATTATTAGCCTGAGTCTAAACAAGACTCCATGCTGTGGTACAAAAAAGGCACAGCACCTCCCAAAAAGTTTAAGCTATCACAGTCAGCGGGAAAACTCATGGCAACGGTCTTTTGGGACTCGGAAGGAATATTACTAATCGATTATAAAGATAAAAGTGTTTCTATAACTGGAGAATACTACGCTTCAATATTAGAGCGATGGAATGAAGCCTTTAAAAAGAAAAGACGGGGGAAATTGACGAAAGGTGTGCTGCTTTTGCCAGACAACGCGCCCGTGCATTGCGTTGTTTGCCCTGCATAAAGTGGGCTTCGATATTTTGGATCACCCACCCTACATTCCAGACCTGTCCCCAAGTGATTATTATCTGTTCCCAAAAATGAAAAAAGAGCTTCGGGGTAAGAAATTTAACAATGATGATGTAGTCAAAGAGGCAGTTTCGGCGTATTTCGAAGGTAAAGACAAAACATTTTTTTGTGAGGGTATAAATAAATTAATTCAAAGATCTGAAAAATGTATCCGTCTTGCAGGTTAATATATTGAAAAAGAAAAATATTTTGGTTATTTCCACCCTATACATATTCCCCATTCCGCGAATATAAAAACGCTCCCTCGTATGTATATAAAAATTTTGATTTCAAATTTTTTTGGAAAAACTAAAAAAAAACCCTGAAAGTTTGAGCCCTTAATATTAGTTTTTAGTCCTCGATCAAAAGGTGTGATGATGTCCCATTGAAAATAAACGGAAACTCTGACTATTATTTTTAAATTTCTATAGCTCAACGGCATTTCATGGGATCGCCTTAACCAAAATTGGTTGTTTCTCAAAATTGAAAGTTCTACAAAAGTGTTTTTTTTTTTTTTTGACAAAGTCGTTACTCATACCGGCCAGGTGGTACGGGCCACTAAACCAGATTTTCCATAAAATTCACGTTGTTTCACAGTTATCTCGTAAACAGCAAAAGCTACGGAAAATTTATAAAATACAAACTTGTAGAAAATTTAGTTTCCTACAAAAATGGTCTTTAAGACCAACTTGATATCAATATTAACCGAGATATTAACCATCATATATTGTACCTTTTATTGACGATTTTACCTTTACCAAGAAAAATGTCAGATTTTATGTTTTTCGTAATCCTGATAGATTACCTTAATAAAATAGCGCTCGAGTATTTCAAAATGTCGATTTTTTTTACATTTTTGTGACTCGCCTGTATGACTTACTTAGGCCCCGCTTAAATTGTCAGATTATTGAAATATAGACTCTTCTGGATGTAATCAACCTACCATCTCTTAGTCTGACGCCCTTTTGTTTTTCTGAGGATCGACTTTTTTTTACTAATCTGACGGGCTTTCTTCAACGAAAGCCAACATTAAGGTTTCATATATGGTTGGAGTATCTACATGACAGGGTACAAGGTTTCTCCCATATGATTTTCTGACGCGCTTGACCTCCCCTACTACCTAGCGTTCAAGAAGCTTATTGTATCTAAATCGATTGCATATTAGCTCCGTCATACAGGTGTTCTAATATGACACTGCCCAATAGGTAGACATCCCAAAATACTTGGTTCTAATTTCAATGATTTTTGAAGAAGCTACATGGATGAGGAGGAGGGGGAAACAGTTCAACATTTCCTTTGTTCATGCCCTGCGTTTGCTAACAGTTGGAAACTCACCTAAGTGAATACTATTTTGACCAGCAGTTCAACTTCAAAGACGCTAAAAGTCTCTCGCTTTAGATCAATTCTATTATCCTCTAGACTGTAGACTTTGACCACATGGTGGATAACTTTGTGGTCTCTGTGGTACCACAATCCACAATCGACCCCCTGTGGTCTAAGTGAAGTGCGCCAGACTGCGTATCTTGACAGCCACATCTAACCTAACCTATGCGCGATAAAAAAAAAAAAAAATCGCTCGTTGAGGTTTCTCTTGATAAATTGGTTGTTGCAATGGATTCAGCTTACTACTCACCATTGGTTTTCCGAAGAGACTCACTGATGGTTACACGAGGAGATACGAAGTGGAAAAACAAAAAATAAATAGGGTGGTACTACAGAGCGACGAGCCCCGTGCCTAGCGCACTTTCATTCCACCATTGTCTTTGTGAGGGAATAGAGTGAAGCTAAAATTTTCTGCCAATTCCGAACGTCTAATCGAGAAAGCGCTTTTCATTGTCACGAATGAATGAACTATCGTAGGCCTTGCCAATTTTAAGCACGGAGATTCAAAGTTGGGCGTATTGAAAAAGCATCAATGTGTTTATCTGCAAAGTCTTTTCCTATTTTGTAACCAGAAAAGTTGCTTCCGCAAGCTCTGCTGCTTTTGCCATTTTTATTTTTTTAACCTCTGACTGCCGCACTGTTTTGGGACTTCCTATCTCCTTTTGGTTTCTTAGCCTGTCCTCAATTTTGCAGAGTTCATATTTTTACTCTTTGGTGTTTAAGACTTGACTGTTGCTCCCGAAAAAATTTCTCGAAGCATTTTATATATAAGTCGATATGAAGTAATCACTGCTGGGAAAGTTAATTATGTACGTTTTTTACTAACCGCCATTATTTTTCTGTATAAACTCAGTGCTTATAACAAGCTTTTATGTAGGTACAAGTGTGTGTGTTTTCAAAATTAAACTTATCCACATCAACAGACTCGCCTGGGGCTAGTAGCAGTGAGTGAATGCCAACTCCCTTCTGAGAAATTTGAGGTTTAATTATTATCGCAGAAGTAAACACTTAAAAAACAAAAATGCGATATATACTCAAGTTCTTTGCACACATTGATCTGGCTGTCAGGATAATTTGATTACGAACCAAGGCATGCGTCAAACCTCAAATTGAAGTAGCAAATAGCCTAACTGCTGTTAGAACTGCCTCCTCTCCCAATCAATTTTTTCCCTTCATTTCCATGAACACAGACCATTGAAATCGAAAACACTCAGTCGTAGAAGTGTGTACAACCCAAACCCAACGTCATGTTTGTAGAATTTACTCGTATCAATTTCCTTGAAAACTATTTTTTGTGTATAAAATCATTGAATTGTAATGCTAAGAGAGCTTTAACAGAAAACAGAAGTTTGTCTGACTTAAAATCTAATAGACAATTGACCGAAATTTCCAAGGAAAAACCCTACTTACACATTCCCCAAAAACAAGAACTGAACCACTGGCAGAGAAAGGAAATGCTAGATTTTCTTGGCAAACATTCTTGATGGTATAGAAATTCAAAGGTAAATACTTGATGAAGGTGAACAAATAACCCAAAAACTCATTGTATGCATACCAGACAAGGCAAATATTCTCACTTGTGTAATGTGTACTTGTAGCCGCAATAATATTCTAACATACTATAGGCAGGGCGTATCTCTCACCCGCAGCACATGCACGTCTCGTATACTTTGCTTGCCTTTTTAATGTGTCCCTCAAGCATCTCTCATTTGGCAGGTGTAGAATTGGTCCTTTATTTCGTTTTAGTTGCTGACGATTCTGTGAGTGTGGTGTTTGTGTGTGTGGGTGGGTGGCAATGGCTCTCTATAGCAATTAACTTGCTCAAAATTTGAATTTCTAATTTCATGAGAAGAATAAGTAGACACGAGACCTATGAACCGACGACGACGACGACGACGACGACGATCCTCTGCCTACCAACATCCGGATGTAAACCATTCTCTTGTAAAGCTGTTCATTTATTAACACCACTCTATTCCCATGAATATATTATGCCACTTAATTTAAGAAAATACCGCCATAAACATGAGCCTCTTACAATTGTGTCTGCCCTTCTTCTTAGACTTCATGTCTTGCGAAGGAAATTCATTTAGAATATTTGCTATCCAGAGTCTAAAACTAAACTGATACAAAGCAAACTACGTCTGGTTTTATTCTGCATATGGCAAGGAATATCTTCTTCACTATATCTTTGAAATTATCTTCCAAGTCGCACTGTGGCAGTATGTAATCCTGAAGATAGTAGTCAACCCATGATTACAATATGTGTGCTTTGTGTGCTTGCTGCTGCAACCGATGAATAAAAGACCCACATGCACTTCCAAAGCACAGTTAATAGAAGTTGGAAAGTTTTGTACGCCTTCAGCTGCCTTTTGCCATTCCCTTGTGAGATAACGTCTCCAAAAGGATGATGGTTGATAAAAGGAAAGAGGGAAAATTTAGATTTTCTTGGAATAAACTTAGTGGAAATGTTCGTGTCGCCGAGTTGACACTCTGACATGCTGCACAGAGCCACAGCAGCAGTGTCGACTGTAAGATGCAAGCCAAACAGTTTCTCTTTGGATGGAAAAGTTCTTAAGTAAATGCTAACGTCTGTATTTGTTGATAAAAGCTGGGAAAAGGCGCTGTGATAGAATGATTTGTCCCATGCCGCAACTTGTGGACTCTTAAGTTGGCTCTCAGCCTAGAAGTGTCTTAAAGATTATCGAAACTTAAGATATCGCTACAGTCCGGGTCGGACCAGAGCCTCAACCAACATGCTTCTCCAGCCAGCTCGGTCCCTAGCTAGCTGCCTCCAATTTTGCACGCGAAGTTGGTTGAGGTCCTTTCCTACTTGCGTGCGCCACCTGAATCGCGGACTTCCTCTATACTGCGCCGTCCCTCGGGATTGGATTCGAAGACTTTCCGGCTGGAGCGTTGGTGTCCATTCGCTCTACATGACCCATCCATCTAAGCCGCTGGACCTTGACTCGTTTGACCAGGTTAGTGTCGCTGTACAGCCCGTAAAGTTGTCGGAACTGTTGCATTTGATTTTTGCTACCTTTTTGTTAAAGCGTGAGACAGTCCGTTAGCAGACTAATGGAGTTTTCACCCAGAGATCTGGAGCATGCTTCCCCCGAGGCTTATAAGAAGTTTCAGCGTCGGGCTGTTGCTTGGATGGTCGGGGCTGATCCCAGAACCCGTTTCTGTCTGTTCGTCACACCTCTCCAGACGTATCCCACTGGTACTGGTGTGAAGCAAAGAAGTAGAAGAGCTGCGATGACTTTAAGGTCATGATGCCCACAACGCCGAAAGGAAATCACCAGGATCTGCTACTGACTTTTCAAGAGTAATACCGGAATCGCTATTTCGGCTTTGTTTGGTGTATAAGAGCTCAATCACAGGAAAGTACTACATTTTATCACAATATCGCTGTCGATGAAACGTTGGATCGTGTACAAGATGACGTAAGGCAACTGCAATTATTAGCGGCTTGGTTGAACTTTTGTTCGTTTTGACAGTAAAAAACAACCACAGAATCATCAGATCAAAAGCGAACACAAATCGATCACACGAAGCCGAGTAGTGATTGTGATTCAACCACAATGACTAACTGAAAAATCGTGCGCTATGTTTGTTTTTCATCGCTCTTCAAAATGTCCAGCCGGAAAGTTACTAGTAGACGTGTAGCACAGTTAAGCAGATTGTAAGCAATTTAGTACTAGGTCTAAGTGCACAAGCAATGTGTTTGCTCATTACAACCATTTTAGTTGGGCCATGGAACAGGCAGATGTTTGTTGGACCCCTTTTTTCAACCAAGAGTGGTTGGAAGGTTGGCACGGAGATTGTTGTTATGCCTAAATAATTATTTGATTTGATTACTGCTGGCAATTTGGATACCTATGCGTCGTTAGGTTCCCTACCTTTATTTTTTAAGGACCAGGCTTCTATTTTCTGCCGGGCATTGGCCTGTCGCTTCACGTGGTTGCAGTTTGCTCGCCATTGAGCCTGGGATATTTGGTAACTCAGGCTAGGGAAATTTGAGAAGAAAGAAAGAAAGACCAGACAATAACACTCTGGGTACACAAAAAGATTCTTTAAAATTGCAATGAAACGAACAATTTTTTTTTATGCAACAACGTCGATCGTTCAAGTGACTAGGCCGACATTTGAAGTTTAAGTTCCCACATATGGCTCTAGTCCTTCTTTTTGGGAAGAGTTCATCAAGCCTCATTTCCCTAAGTCTTTTTCAGTCTATTCTTTTTGTGTGCCATAGCAAACACATGTAGCTTCCTGCTATTTTCGTAGCTTCCAATTTGGTTCTCCGACACGATCTTCCAGTTGCGGCAGCGGCAGAAACGCTGCTGATACGTGAAAAAGACATCATCTGCAAGAGTAATAGCTAGACCATTTAACAGAGGTGTGAGGCCTGAGTTGATTTGATTATAAAAAGCGTGGGCCCAAGAACGGAACCTTGTAGTACTCCTATTTTTAGAGTTCAATTGGCGCTGATTTTACTGTTGGTAGCTTTATAATCTGCCTTTCAAATATGACTTAAGCCATTCAAAAAGTGTGCCTCTATACAGAGTTTTGATGGGATTTTTGTCGTCACAATAACTGCAAATGTTTGAAAACCCGGCGTTGGTCGTAATAGTCACGTCAGCTTAGGCACTCTCATACAGCGCTATCTAAACATGATTTAACAGCCAAATTTGTCGCTGTCACAACTTCAAATTGATTGGGTTGGGTGTGAGACTTAACGCTAGTCATATGTTCTATGTTAAATAGGCCGTTCCTTCGTAACTTCAGTGAGAGTGCGACTTTAATCCACTCAAAATAACGATACAGTGATTATTTTTAGGGAAGCTAGGTTTTTAACAACGGACTATAACATCTTAATCATATAGTCACGTCACCGTCGTGTGACCGAAATACCTAACTCAGGCGAGTTCAACTCAAATGCGGACCTGTGCAAGACATTTGTCAAACTGCATGTCCCTACATAGGCAACTTAATCTGTTGCTAATTGCAATTAAGCTATATTGGCAACCATCAAGCATCATATACTCGTATACTCGTATATCTAAGCGAATTCATTCTCACACGGGGAATCCCTATTAACCACACCCCAACAATCACGTAGCGAAAGCAGCTTACGATTATTGCTTCGGTGAAGGTTGTTTACGAGCGCACCACTTATTTTATCCCCATCATTATTACCATTGTCGATAAAATTAGGGCTATCATTTATGATATAGAAAGCATGAGAAAGGACGGTCTGGTGGTGTTTGGGGTTCTGTGTATATGTTCGAGTATATATGAACGAATGCACGTTTGAGAGAGAGATATAGGGATGGTGGATAACACACTCAACTCAACTACGATAAGCATACTTCAGATGTTGGAAATTATTGCGATCCTAATGACAAGAGAGCGCGGCAAGTGTGGGTGGTGGGTTAAAGCAATGCAGAGGGTTAGGGTTGATCCTTACTTTCATAATATTATGTAGCTGGTAGTCTCTAAGCTGGATTTTATTAATTGAGAGTTACTGATATGACGATGGGTAAATTGAATCCGATAAACCCAACAGTTTGGTGTAGAAAATACCAACACACGCACACCCTGTATTGGAACTTTGGATATTGGATGTAATATTAATGGCGGTCTTGTTTGCGACAATATTGACATTTTAAGTGTTGAGATTTTATTTTGCTTTTTTGTTTATTCAGTGCGGCATATGGCCCGCTTGTGGAAGAACTCAAAGGCCATCGCAGTCGGGGGAGGTTTTCTTGTTTAAGCGAATTGAAGTTTATTAACTCCAATTTATTTTCCTTTTTTTAATGCCGCGGTCGATGGCGTGGTTTGCGAGTGTTTTGATCTCAAAAAGATCACAAGCCACTACATGTCTGGCACTATAGTGATCGCGGCGCTGTTCTGACCTCAAATGGCGTTAAGAGACCTCCAGTTTAGATAAGCCCATACTGCTATTTGGTAATGGCTTTAATTTGTACCCTGAGTTTTCTTCTTTCACTGGCTGCGATTTAAGAAGTAAAGCTTAAAGAATGCGGCTTGAAGTAAGGCTACAAGACTAACAAGGTCATAAATATAGCTTTTTATTCTATGCTTTCATTCAAAAGCATAGCGTCCGAGGAACTAGCAAATCTGAGTCTTTTGTATGCCAGCGACGAGCTTTGCCTTAGTAAATGTGCGAAAAGTGGTTGCTCGTATGAGTAATCTTAACGTAAATAAATTCATCCGTTAAAAGTTAATAGACCCAATTTATTTGCAAAGGAATATAAACAGAAGAAACGCAAAGCCTTACGCATTTGCAATTGATAAAAAACTGCCATTAGCTCAACGTTATTGACTATCATTATGTTGTCAAATTGACTACCACATGTTATTCAAAAGGATTCTTTTGAGATATTCCCACATTAAATCCGAAGTGTACCTTAAGACACTAAATTGGTGATGGGACCACAGATTTTATTAAAACTTATAGCTGAGGTTAGGAGTTTGACTATGAAAGTGATTTAAGGAATGGAGTTCTAGGCAAGGAGTATTGTGGTTGAAATCTGGAATCAATGCTTGAATTCATAACCCGTATAAAATTCGAGGGATAGGAGGCCTGATGAAGAAGGCACGGTAAGGTAGGGAGAAATTAGTTTGACTCCGGAGGTAGTAATACCGAGCAAATTACTCAAGAACAGAAAATTGAAAGAGAATATGCACGAGTGAAGCGTGCGCTTGTGCTGGTGAAATATCGCTCTCAATTCCATCGTGTCCTTAAAAGTTAATCTTGCTAAGCTTGCCATATGAGGGAATGTAGGGGACCTACTATTTTTTGCCGATTCCAAACAGTTAGTCGAGAAAGCGGTTTTCATGGCAATGGATAAGCTATCTCTTCTTTTCGGAACTGCCAATTAATTTCGAATAGGCGATATCCGTGGTAAAGTGTTTCTATTTTCTATTGAGATGTACATCAAACCAGGTAATGGGTAAGTTGGAACAGTGAAACGAAACGAATTAACATTAAAAAAAAAAAATGCCCAGCTTATCATATCACTTCTGGGATTCTGGTAATATCTATGTATTGTTGCAGTCTGGGGCGTCAGTCATTCCGGGTATCGCCCAGTATTTATTCTGAAAGAATTCGAGCAATTTGCACCTTTTTGATTTCAGAATTTTTTCCGTACTATCTTTGAGTTCCCTCCTTCCCTTTTTGCACAATCTTTATTCACTTATTTTTGAGAGAATTTCCAAGAACCAATTTGCAAAGCATTTGATTTTAGATCGACCCTGAGGTTGCCTCCTCCGATGTGATCCCTACTCACACAAAACCCACACAGAAACACGTAACGAATGCTTTTGGTAGATTATAAATTATCTTCAATATTACCTCCACTGTGGGAAGACTCGTTATTTGATTTAATAGTCCCTACGTGCTTTTCAATATCTGATGAATGTTTAAGTGGCAATATAAACACTTCATGAGCTTTCTACTTAATTGTTTTTTTTTTCCTATTTTCTTTAGTGCATAGTTTCGCTTGTTCTAATTAAAAACAGTGATTCATTGCTTAATATTTGATGTCAACAACTTAGGTTTTCTGCCTACGCAAACTTGTGAAGTGTGCCTGTTATGAGCACTCAAGAACAAGAAAGTGAAAAAATTACAACTAATTTGAATGAAAAATATCCAGCATCACTTATTTTTCATGAAAAAAACTGGAAATCCCTCATCAAAAAATGCCCTCACTTAAAATTAGCACTTAAAAATCCTTTTTCAGATAACCACAGAATATTTATTTACAATTCCCTCCTTATTTCCTCAAACAACATTCTTTTGCGCATATGTTGTTGAAGTGATTTATAATAGCTACCCCCAAACCATCATTGTGTGAACAAAAAATAAATAACTCCACTCTGTTCTAAATTGCCCATCATTTAAGAACAACACCGAATAGCTTAATATTTTTTTTGGTTTTTTTTTTCTTGGGTAGTTAAATTGCCAAGAAATAGAAAGGCTCCTTTTCGGCTGACTACACGTTGTCTTCAAAAAGATTTGCCATAAATATTCTACGCAATGGAAGTGTTAAAAAAAAAGTAAATTATTTCCTTACTTTTGCATCAACAGATGGGCTCGGTTTCGGTATTTATCTAACCACTTTTATTTAAGGCAGAAAATTCTGGTAATTTATGTCTCGAAATGCATAATATAAAATGAAAAAAAGGGGTAACATGGGAAAAAATATCCATTTCCTTCCGCTGTCTTAAGAATAATTAATGTGATGATAGCTCAGTGAAATCTGTTACATCAGGATGTCAGGTCTGCCACTTCATGTCGCCATGATACCATTTTTCCATCAGGAATATGTAACTCGATTCGCTTTAACGGTAGATACTTTTTCTGTTTATTGTCTGTCAAATTTATTATGAAAGAAAAAGAAATATTCCGAAAGAAGACACATTCACTACGCGGCACATGTTTGATTGAAAGCAATTAAAATGAATAACTTTGACCTTTTTTCGCTGTCTGAGTTTCATTGAAATTTAATTCACAGAACTCCCATTTGTAACATTGTAACCAAGCACCTGAATGCACTATTATAATTGTTCACACCCGCCCAACCTTTTCAACACAGGATCTTCGAATAGAAAGTTAAGAAAATCATCAAATAATTCCATCGCTTAAGAAAGGGGGGTATATGTTACCATTGATGGGAAAGAATATCAGTCAAATTGTCGTCACCATTACGCTTGCAGGACATTCCTTCAGTGAAACTTTCCACGATAACTGAACAAATTCCATCAATAAGGTCTTGAATCGTTTACTGCCCGATTGGCATTGGTCCAGACTTTGGCTAAGTTCGAAAGAAATGGATCTAAACGTGTTTAATAGCAATATCTCGATAGCCTATCATGATCGACTGTTCGCGTAATAACACTAGGAGTAGATTAATCACCCAAAACAGCGATAGTTCCGTTGTTTGTATGTGGCACGTAGCACAGCAAACGTCTTTCTCATCAATATCTTCTCATCCCGTTCCTACAAAGTAATTATTGATTGTTCAATAGCGCAATACGTTGCCAACACTTCGTTGGACTCACTTTCGAAATGAAATGCTTTAATGACCCCACCAGAGAAGAAACTGCCGAAAAAGTGACGTTGAGGATGAAGATGCTCTGCATCAATAACAAATTATTACTTTTTTCGAAATTCTTCAAATTTGGTATAAATGCATTTTAAGGTTGCATCTCGAACTGATTTTTCAAAGAAATTCCGAATATTTTGATGAATAGAAAGGATCCAGAGTCTTCCACTCTGCATTTACAGTCTTCCCTTCACCTTAGAGGTATTTGTAATGACGGAATATAGCGGAGTTCACATTGTACAATTAGTTGGACAGATTTCGTTTGATGGTCGGATAAAGTTTGTGTTCAAACTTATCAGATTTGTTGTCCAACCTCGCAACTTAAAAATTTTAAAAAATATTTCAAAATCATCCATAAAGTTGGACAAGCGGTCGTCTGAGTGTTCAGATTATCCATCATTGGTAGTACAAGCCAAAGGCTGTCCAACTAATTGTATAGTATGGGGAGCATTTTGCCACTTCATCCAACGTATGCTCACTCGTTGATTTCTGTCATCGTCACATATTGCCTCATTATTGATCATTGATCTCTGATAACTAATCTTTTTAAACACCGGAAGTACATTTCCATTCAAATAAAAGTCTTAGTCTTTTTTGGACTAGTACGATATCCACTTTCTTCCTTTTGGATACCCTGTTACGGTATATTTTACCACAACAAGTTAGACCTTTATTTTTCTTCCTTTTCCCATTTTCACCCCATCCTTTTTTTGTGGCCTCTTAGTGCTGGCAGAGTACAAAGCAACCCTAGTCCATCAGTTAGTGGTGTACTTCAAAGCATTTGGAAAAGCAACCCAGCAAGTAGGTACCCCTTCATTGAGCCAGTGGCTGGAGACTCAAGCAGCAGCGGTAGTAAGAACCAGGAAGGTTCTGAAAGAAGTCCATCAAAGAACAGCAGCTATTTATACAAAAGGTTGAGATATGGCTACCCATCTCTAACCCACTGATTAGATATCAGTCATTCGAAGCCTTTTCAATATAAACGGCCAAGAGCCCAACGTAATGGCTGAGCGCCCACAGTAAAAGCCTTGTGCCCAACCTAAAGTGCTTTACCTTAGGAAGGAAATGACTCTTTATAGAATTATCCCCATTCCCCCAAATCTGTGCAAAGGCTCACCGAAGTAATTTAGTAGTTTTCGTGAAAAATGACGAATCCTCTTAAACTGAATCCTAGCTTGAATAGTTTTCATGCGCAGTGTAACTTGGGTCGGTTGGGCCGAGGGAATTTGTTAAAAGTAATAGTTTTTCAATTTTCTGTTCTGGAATGGATTGAAATGGAACAGGTCTGGATTTATTCATTCAGGCAAGTTGTTGCGAATCTCTAACGAACGAGAAATTCAGCAACGAAATTGTTTGTTTAGAAAAGAGCGATGGATGCGTTTCGTCGTGCAGACTCCAGCGAATTTGCTGAGAGAACTGAAGATACCCCGTGACGAAACTCCACGACACTGATTGGTCGAAGCGAGTGGAATTTGCTGAATGCGCCGATGAACGAAGATGGCACTTCTTGGTTGACCTCTCAAAAGGACATAGTGCCAGAAAGTTTTAAGAAAATTGAAAAAGTGTGGGAAAGTTTACAAATCGAGTGATTTCATTAGTTGCAAGTAGTGAAAATTGAAATTGTGTTTGTGTTGGCAGAAAGGCCAGAAAAACTACTATTGTTTATTGTGTGCAGGCAAGCTTCAATCAGGCAGGAGTTTAGGAGAGTTAGTGCCAGGACGGGTAAGAAAACTCATAGGCAGGATTTGTCAGGAAAAAGCTAAGTATTTTCTAATTGTGAGAAAATGTGTTAGCTGTGCGTTTATTTTGGTTTTATTATTAAGTCATAGTGTTTGTATCGGTTACCCTTCGCATTTCGTAATTTATCCTGAGATTGCAATACGCGGGACCTTTCCTTGACCTTGTTGTCTGTTCGGAAAAATTCCCAAAGTGTCGTTTGTTTGCGGGTGCATTGTGCACATACTTTGTTGTTTCGCATTTTGACCTGGGTAAAAACCCACCTATGTTCTTTAATTGCATCCCATCCGAAATTGTTAACTGGCCCTCTGCCAGACTTTGCATACTTTGTACACCAATTTGTTTATGAAAAAATTTCAGGTTTTCTACCTATACCCGCAAAGGTTTACTGAATAAAATATATTTTATTCATTTTGGAAATCAACCGCGTTGTTTTCATTTCAATTGAAGGCCATCTTCAGCATTAAAGTTGGCTTGAAAATTCCCAGCAAAAATTTTCTGGCGCCCTTAACTTTGTGAAACACCCTGTTTGTGTTTTGATACAAAATTATCTATCTCATTAAATCTCTTTAATTCACCTTTTATTCCGCGATATTTACTAATCAAACTACCATTGAACCACCCCTTGCTGAGCAGCTGGCATTGGCAGCATATTATCTTGCTACCTGTTGCAATTTTTCTCATTGAAACCCACCCAGCTGTCATTTGACAGTTCATCATAAAATTAACTTCGACCAACACCGCCGCGGCACATCGGTGTGCATATTTTATCTTCCGGCGTTATAAATAAGTAATTAATCATTTGTTGCGACTAATTAACATGTTAGTTTGATATCATCCAAGTTGTGGATTCATTTAGATTCGTTTAGATTCGTTTCATCGGGAAAAAAGTGCAACAACCGAAACCATATTATGTAAAGCGCTACATGCACAGATCGTTGTTGACAAACAATATATACCTACTTTGCTGTTCTGTACTTTATCATACAGCAGTTACTCAATGAAAGTAATAAAAAGTTAAAGACTGATGACACTTCTTTGTGACTTGGAATGCTTCAATGACTCCAGCTGTATGCCTTGTCTTCGTCACTGCTCCTTCATACATATCCTCAATCTATGCTCAAACGCCTCTGGAACTCCTCGTTGCCTGAGGTCAACCTCAACTAGATCTTGCGGCTGTCGATTGAAAGCTTTTTTATAGCCAAACAGCGCAACATGCAAATCCTCTAAGGAATACCGATGTTTTTCAACTAGGATTTTTATATGATGGATTGCATTTGCTGTTGATATCTCCGCGATAAACCCGAATTGGTCATTAGATAGCTTAACTATTTAAAGCAGTCGACTACCCAAAATACTCTCTCGTTGACCTTCAAAGTATTAGACATCAACTTGATCTTATTATACAGGGTCTTGTACTGATACAATTTTGTCTTGTCTTAACCCAACCTATCTGTCAACCATTGTCGCATCTTGTGCAAAACACCCTGAAAACCTGTCGCAATCTCCCTTCTAGTTTTATATTTGTGGAAGATAGCTTTTGATCCATTACTTCGACAGATTATAACCCTTTATAAGCTTGGAGTCTTGGAGATGATTATCGTGAGCCATATATGTAAGTCCGATACCTCCCATCGTTTTCCAACCAGGCACCTTTGCCTTTTTGAGTTCTTAATTGCCTCACTGGTTTCACCGACTGTGCTGTCGGGTATTCTCGTTAAGTAAGGCTCAGCTCTAAGAAAGTGCTGTAGAATTTTGTAGTCATTCACAAAAGTGCAGTGACTTTAATATGCCATTTCACTTAAAAGGGCTTACATTAAATCAAGCATTATCACTTAGTTGTTCATTCTTTGTTCATTAGGCAAACTTGGGTAGGCCAAGGCTAGTTGAGCAAGTTTTAATCTAAGCGATTATAGCTCCTAAGCAATAAACCTTTACAGCTTGTGATGCACTCTATTCCTTTGCAAAAGTGTATTTAATTGCTTATTTCTAACGAGTTGAATTAAAGAGCTACAACTGTTTAAGTGCAGAAGGTAAGATGTGTTTCACTTACCCCATTGGTGAGGAAAGTGAGCAGCAACATGGGGTAAATTGAGCACTAAGAAAGCCTTGCCAAACCATTGGCTTAATATAAACTAGACATCAAATAAAACTGTTGTTTGGCAAAAAATTTTCGATTAATGGTTTTTTCGTGACAAAACACCAAAGCTAAACATAATTTAACTTTTGTTCTATTCCGAGTCAACTTTTGTAATCGCTCAATCAGTTTGCCTAACACAAATCCTTCTTTCTGCTGTTGAATGCTTTCACGTGCGGTGTATAATTTTCTAGATATCTCGATTGCTCTGTCATGACTTTACTTGACTTGCTTTACCCTATGCTCAACTAACTAGCCCCGCCTTACCCTATTTATTTTCAGAAAACAGAAAGTAAAACTCCTTCTTCGCTTTTGAGAACATGGGCACATATTCCCTTACTGTCCTTTCTCTACAATCAGACTGATAAACTGGAACAGGGTTTGATCCTCTCACAGAATTTCAAAGCTAATTTGAGAATAAAAGTTAAGTAAATTAATAAAAATTAATGGAGTACAATGAGAATCTGCGTTTTCTTCAAAAAAGTTTATTTAAGAAAAGGGTGGGCCATCTGATGGTGTATTTTTGGATTGAATGTTATTTTGTACCTTCAGCTGCTTCTCGTTCGAGCTTTTGACAGGTATCACACTTCAGCGAAACGAAATAAACCGCTCTTTGAAGAAGGTTGGAAAATATTTACATTGTGTGCCTCAACAGTGTGTTTTTGAAAGAATTTATGGCAAAACTGAAGCACCCAGCTCGAAGCCATAAGCAAGTTTGAACAAAGATTGATGCAAGTGGACATCTTCTAAGGTCCCGGTCGAACGCTCCGCTCAGATTGAAAATTACCTGATATAACCGAAAGTGTGAGACTAAATTCACAAATACGTTTCTTCGCTAAGTTTATCGCTGAACATAACAGATGTTGACCTTTTTTCTTTCAAGAAATTGATGATGTGGACCTAAGCAACTTCTGGTCCATGCAGAATGCCGTGCCGTGCCACACAACCTGTTCCACATTTATTGTTTTGCATTCCAAATTGCCAAATAATGTTATCTGCCATCAATCAGATCAATCAATTTACCTCGGTGCTACAATTTTGCCCCTTTTTTTGTAAGTACTGTAAATGACCGACGCGACGTTATGTCAAAATTTCGGAAACCATTCAAGCACGTATCGCCTATCGCGAGGAACTGGTAAGTGAAGACAGTAATACTGCCGAGAAAAACACCATCTCATTTAGCTTTTCAAATTTGGTATAAAATGTAGTTTCATTAAAAACTCTACACACCCCGAGGATCCCCGCTAATATCAGCTGCAGTGAAGAACTCACATGAAGTGAAATCCTTTCATACCTTGTGCTTGTGAACCGGAAGAAGATTATAAGTTTTTATGTATATCCGCTTGGAGAACAACTCCATGCCCATTTTTAAAAAAAACTTAATTTGAGAGTCAAAATCGAATGAAGAAAATTTAAATGATTTATTTTTATCGATACACTTGATTGCAAACTCATTTCATCGTTCGTTAATTTGTTTATTATTTCATTGATCAAATCCTTTGCTTCATTCGTTATTCCAACAATTTTTAAGTCATTGATTTTCCGACTTATTTCGGTTATGATCTCATATTTCACTACTCACTCACTCAGTTGCAATTACAACCAACTGATTAACCTGTATGGTACAAGTAATATTAATGAAAATGAACAAGTTTAATCAAATCGTATTTTAATCCTAACGAAGCATCGAAAACCCCCTGTGGCCAATGTACTGCAATTGCAATTTAACTTGATTTGACCGTAATGAGTTGAATTTGATTTAAATTCTTCATTCTGTAGTGAGTGATTTAAAATAATGCAACAATAACAAAGCATCATTAAAGAAATATCAAAATTGCGTCAATTCACTTCAACAACATCATAGCAAAAACTTTGCAATCATTACAATTCACACAAAACATTTAATTAAAAAAAAAATCTCTGTTTAAGGTTAAAACATTAAATTGATTTTTATTTTTATTAATTTAATCATCTCACCAACAAAGAAAAAAAAAATAATGAAACAAAAAAACACAAACAAAAATTTTATATAACTGACACTCTTACTTGTCTACTTAATGCGTTGGAAAAAAAGGAAATAATTTTAATTGAAATAACCATCACACACAATTTGTACATACTTTTCTGAATGGTTGTAAGAATATGAACATAATCGGATCCCATCAGAATTGGTTAATTACAAAGGATTGAATGGTTTTTGAACACTGCGATTGGTTCGAATGTTTTTAAATTTAAATGTCAGGCTCACATTTTGCCTTGCTGAAATTGTGTCAATTAAAATGGAATTTTGAATTGGTTTCATTTACTATCGCGGTCATTAAAAATGTTCTTAATGATTATGTTTTTTGTTTTCTTTTAAAATGTAGCATGGGTGTGAGATGATGAATCAGTTAGTTGCCTTTATATTGGAGAATTGGGAACATTTTGATTTAGAAATAATAATGGAAGCTAGTCACTGATTCAGTCTAAGTCTATCAGAGCTCACTTTGAACTATAATTGTTTTTAAATATCAATCGATCATTACATTGTTGAACATAATCAAGTGGAGAGATACTCTGAACAACGTGAAACATCTCGTCAGGAACTGTAATTTGTTGATTTAGGATAAAGTCCAATCAAAAACAGCACCTAAGGTAGGTAAACAAGTCAGTCTTCTTATAAAGTACTAATAACTTAAGAAAAAGGCTCCTCGTCCATCATTTGTAATTTCAAAAAGTAGAAGTGTTATCCGTGAGTAAGAACGTGGATTAAATTTTAATCTGTCTTCAGACTTTGATATCTCGTTCAAACAATCTTCTTCTTAATCGATTTTCAGTATTTTTTTTTTTAAGTGAAACACTTTTTGCTTTCACGATTCTCTATCCCTTACCTTACTATTGCCTATGGGTAATCCTTTTCCAAACGCTTTACCTTTCATAAGCCTTTAAAACTTATTTCGTTCCACTAAGTAAACTTTTAGAGTGCAATTACATTCAGCGGAACTTTTTTGAGACTTAAAAGGAAAAACTACGAAACTGCATAGGTACACCAGTATTTTTTTTGTGTGTGTGTTTTTTTTTTTTTTTTTTTTGTTGCAGATTTCTCTCTATCAGTGAAAGTTTGACAGAAACTCCGAGGGCACCTACAATGATGGCCATACTTTTGGATATTTCTTTTTCTCGCGGATATGACCCAAGAAAAAAGTTGTGCTGCAACGGGGGTCCACTTAACTCGGTTAAAGAGGAAAAGGATAGTAAAAAAAAAACAAGTTACACTAAAAGAAAAAAGGATTTACAAACAAGCTACCTAGATTATGCTTTAATGCGTTCTTGTGGAGCTGGGAATACGTTTTAAGTTTCTAGATTGAGAACTACCCCTTTCCAACCCAATTTGTTTATTTCAGAATAAAAAATTAGTATGGCAACTTAGAGAGCTTCGAAGCCAAGCGGCGAACTTGTGCGGAATCAAGGGGACCTACGTTTCTTTGTCGATTCCTAAAAAGGTTAAGTGGGAAAGCACTTTTTATGGTAGTGAAACTACTCTCGGCGGAGTTGATAACTTCCCTCGAAAGGAAATAGCCGTAGATTTGGTTGTTTCTGGAATTTGAATTTCGAATGAAAGACATACACGCTCACCACTACGCCTCCTACAATATTTTTTAACAATCTATCTACGAAAGCGTTTATTTCAAAATACAAAGTAAGTTTGACCTAATACAGTTTAAAGCCTTCCACTGAGCATAAGACCGTCTGAAGTACTCGCTGTCTAGCTGAGACCATGAATAGGGAATAAGCGCAATTGAATTGTCTATTCAATTAAAGAAGTACCAACCTGCTTACAATTTCAACAAAAAGAAAAATGTCCTTGAAACACCTTTGTGTAAATCGAAACAACATTTTCTTCTTCTTTTTCTTACTTCTATTTAAACCTAAGGGATTTTGAAACATTATCCTATTCACTCTTTGTCGCCTATTAAGAATAGCAATTTATTGCACAGTACACCAATTAAAAACACAACCCCTTCCTTAGCCCTTCCCCCTCAAAGGATAATATCCTGTGTAAAACAATACTATCACACAACACAAGGACTTAAAAGCAATGCAAACAATCACAAGAGTTTAATTCAAAAAAAATAAAAGGCTTTGAGGCTGGCCGCAAAGAATTCTATCAAACGCATTTTGTATGTCAGACATAAAAGGATGGGATGTTTCTACTTTTTATTCCCAAAGCGCAGTACTAGTCTTCAAAGTTTGCTTTTATACAATTTCACTTTTTGTTTCCTTTCCTTTCCATTTTTTTTTTTAACTCACCACTTTTGTGTAAGTCTGTCTGTTTACGCATCCCCTGATTCCAAGGTCCTACTCCTACTATAGTTGTTTCTTTTTGCCTTTTAATAGTTTTTTTTTTTCTTGAATCCTATGCTTCGTTTAATGAGGACACCTCCCAGTCTGGTTCTAATCTTGAAAAACATCACTGAATTCAATCAAAGGAAACCGAGTAGAAAAGAAAATAAACACAACGATTTACAGAAAAAAAGAAATTAACATCAGCAAAGGCTTTCACATATGTAGAGTACAAGTTTTCAAGGATCATATGTGTGGGCTAGGATGGGACGTCCTCGCGATGGAGATTACCCATTGATTTCTTACATTCGCCTTTAACAGAAAACATTACAAGCTTGAGAGGAGCTTGTGTGTTTACATAGATCCAGACGAAGACTACCACCGCACCGGCAGAATCGTTCTGGTGATGGTTGCTTAAGTTGAAAGGATGAAAAATGTATGGGGATCAATTTTTCCGCACCGAGATGATACCATACGGACGCGCCGGGATTATTTCGCTCAATAAGGGGATTAGTTATGGTTAATTAGAGCAGTAATGAGCGACGTGATACGGATGTTGTTGTCTTCTTATATAACCAATTTGGTTCATTTGATGCTGTTTCTGATCACGATGGATTCATTTTTGACGTCCTCTGAATGGGCATTGGAAAAAAGGGCTATTAGTTTTTTTTTTTTTTTTTTGCTCTATTCATGTTAATTGTCTTCTGGAGAGAATGGAGGTCATGCAGTTCGTTAATTCGACGATAATAGGAGTAGCATTTAAGAATTAAGTTCTTTTTGTTTCATTAATGGGTATGGAGCAGTTTTAGTTTAACGACAATAAAAACTTGCTATAGGAATTTTTTACCAAAAAAAATATTCGATTTATGCATTAGAGATAAGCATAACACTTGTGCCTGAGTGATCTTCTAGAATTTTCATTGAGCTTAGAAGAGGAGTCTTTATTTACGCAAATTATTCATTTAACATTAATAAATAACTGACAAAAAAATCGATGTTAAAAATATTGATTTTCTTATTTTTACGACACTTTAAAGATTACTGAAAATTTATGTCTCTAGACTAGAATATCCCCTTAAAAGGTTTAAGCTTTGCGTTCTTGGGTGTAAAGTGCGAACAAATCCAAAGTTTACGTAAACTACTATAAATCTGCCCAACAACGTGGTTAATGTGATCGTTTGCTGACATGGTGCGGTTTGTTTTGAACCCAAGGCTGTTTTTTTTTTTTTTTTTTTTCAAAAATTTAATTTGATTTTCTCTTAGAAAGATCGCTGGAAAAACCCCGGGTCATACACTTTCTTGGCAATGATAATGGACTTACATTTATTAGGGTTGAGAAGAAGTCCATTTTTATTAGACCAGTTCAAAATCGCTGACATGTCTTCGTTGATTCGTACTACAAGATCTTCAGTGAGCCTAAAAGGCCTAGATAGATAAATTTGCAAGTCATCTGCATTTAAGTGTAGCTTAACATTAGTGCATACACCGCCAAGGTCATTAATAAAGAAACAAAACAGTATCGGACTAATTATTGAGCCTTGGGGTACACCAGCTCAAATGTTTTTGAGCAACTTCTGCCAATGACAACTTTCAGCTTCTGATTTGTTAAATAGCTTTGTAGCTTTGTAGCGCGTAGCTCTGTCACTAAATCCAATATATGTTTTGAGCTTGAGGCACAGGACTTCAGATCAACATTATCAAACGCCTTTGAAAAATCTAAAAGATTTAGATTTTTTTTCCTTTGTAAGATATTTTGTAGTGTCTCCACTGTTGTCCACCAAGCATTGCCCGAAAGGTATATTCAAGAGACGTGTGTTTTCCAAGAGGAAATAGAACGCAAATCATTTAATGCTGTGACCAAGAACTGGTACCCGTGGTGTGATGGATAGCATGTCCGCCTATTAATCCAGAGGTTCGAGTTCGAATCTCAACATAGGCAAAAATGTTTTTTCCGCGGGTATCGCCTTTCGCGAGGAATTGGCAAGTCCTCCGTTAGCATTCATTGCCATGAAAAGCGCTTTCTCGATTAGCCGTTCGGAACCGGCAGAAAATTGTAGGTCCCTTCCATTCCCTCACAAGGCATGGTTGTGAGAAATGCGCTAGGCCCAAGGGCTCCTCGCTCTGTTGCGCCACCCTATTTATTTATTTATTTATTTTGACCAAGAACTTTGTTTTATTATAAAAGTAAGGGTTTGCCGATATGCTTTGAAAATAATTTCGGGGGAGTGGCATTTTTCCCACAGCTAAAACTTTTAAAAGTCGGTGCCCCTCATAACTTCAAAACTACTGCACCGATCCTTTTGAAATTTTGAACACTCTTTCTGTAAATAATTTTCAAGGTAGTGACTAAGAGCTTTTTCAAATTTACTGATAATTGTTATTTTACAATAACAATTTAGGCAATTTTTTTCACGAAATAGCTATCGCGTTTTCCCTTCAAAGTGTTCCAATAAAGTGAAAAATTAAAATTTCAAAAAATCCCCTCGAAATTACCTGGTAAAACTATTATCTAACGAATGAATTTAGAATTTTTTATTTCCGATGATCCAGCCCCAAGTTATGGGGGGCACCGCAACTCGCCTTTTTTTTGAGGCACGTCCGAATAATTGCTGCTATTGCCGTATTTGTTGAAATGTCAGTTTTCAGTGTGTAATGTTTGAACTGGTTTCTCACAAAAAATTCGCTAAACATGCCTTTTTTTAAAGGCATAACATAACCCCACAAAAAATTTTTGTTTTAATAAGGTTTGATACTAGTAACTAAGTAACTAAGACAGTTTACCAAACGTACGCAGAACTGTTGAAAATATTACTTAAATATTGAATAACTACTTTGTATGTATTTTGTCATAAACTTGTTTTTTTTTTTAATAGGGATCATAGTATCCATCGTTTTTTGTTTATTACAAATCAACAATGTTTTTCATTATTCATTAAATATCTTTTGCCATAGAGAGTTGTAGAAATCAGACAGAGGATCAAGAGATCCAGTGACCTTACTCCATTAAAAATTGTGCGTTTCGCCCAGGTACGACAATGGGCTCATCGGTTAGATGCGTCGTACCCTTCTAAGACGCAAATTTGTTTTTGGTTTAGTAAACAAATAACAAAAATCTTTTTTGTAATTGTAATTTTCTACAAGAGTTGTAGAGTCTTTTACTTTGGAGAACATTTCAATCAATGACTTTGGCATTCCTGAGGGCGCTCGTTTTGGTTCGATTCTTTTAATCATACTTTCTGACGATATTGGTATCAGTGTCAAGTTCTGTCAATTCCTGATATTCGTTGATACGATATCTACATATGTACCAGGTGGGAGAGTTGTGATTTTTTCGAGTTAAGAATATCAGGAAGTTGTGCATCATTAAGAATCTGTGAAAAAAGAATAAGGAATAAATTGCTAGTAGTTACGACGGGTACAACGGAAAACTTTGAAGAAAAAACTCTTAAAGTTTTTTGGACCGATAAACCAAGGTTCCTTAAGGATTTGTCCCTATGAAAAAACTATAATAATTCTTGAAATTAGTTACTATGCATCAATTTTACCCTCGAAAAAAAAAATATAAAATGTATTAATAAATCTTTAGAACAAATTAGTCATTGAGTTTTTGTTAAAACAACTCATTTTTCACATAAATTTTTCCGTTTTCGGCCACTTAGGTACTTAGTAACTGGCTGAAATTGGTTTTGGTTTCTAAATTGATGGCTAATCAATAGATTTAATTTATAATTTATTTATTAATTTTTATAGAACTCATAAATAATAAAAAGATAAGATTCACGTTGCTAGTTTTTTTTTTTAACTCAAAGGAGATTTTATCAAACTGAACTTTTGGAAATCCACTGAAATCTATAACAAATTGAGAAATAATAATCAAAAAAATAAACTGAGATCAAAGAATTTCTCAAATTAAATTAATCGATGTGTTTTTTAGTTGAGATATTCCACGTGTTTTTTAATCTAATAAATGAAGAGATTAGTAAAAATTTTAACAGTTAAAACACTTTTTATATTTCCTCAGAACTCAGAGGAAGGTACATTTCAGAAACAATGCTTCCATCGTCATGTCAGTTAGATTTATAAATCGATGGAAGCATTGCTTCTGAAATGTACCTTCATCTGAGGAAATATAAAAAGTGTTTTAACTGTTAAAATTCTTACTAATCTTTTCATTTATCAAAATAGTCCTAAAGTTTAATGCCAGTTCATAATTTTCATAAATTTTTTTTTCTATCTCGAATAAAATAATAAAAATAAAAAAGGCCGTTTATTGTTTTGTTTTGCTATCCAAACATCCACCTATTGTCTCAATTACTGAGAAAAAGTTTCTCCACGAATCTGCCTCCTTTCAAGTCAGAGCTCCTACTTTAAACTGGTATCAGCCTGTTTGGGGATCCATTATAAGGAAAAACATCCATCGTAGGAAGTGTGCTCTTATTTGCCGAAAAAGTCATCTCTGTTTCATCGGCGTTGAAAATTTGTGAAGAATATTCAAGGACGTCCAAAGCATATTATTGCATAAGATATTCTTCAAGGTCTCTTAGGGCCAGTTGCTCAAATCGAATCATAAATTTAAGTTCTACATAAAGTTCTATTTTAGTATGGGGATTTTATGTAGAACTTAAGAATTCCGGAACGTCCCATACAAAAATGAAAACTTTATGTAGAACTTAAATTTATGATTCGATTGAGCAACTGGCCCTTAACTATTTTCCTATTACTTGTTCTGTGATCTGCACTTGACTCTGCGAGACAGTTTTAGGCATTCGTAAGCTTTGATCTGGATGGCGTCGCACAAAGCTTTATTTCCACTTTTTGTCGGGTTTTCCATCTATGAGGTTGGCCTTGTTCTTTAATAATTTTTCCCCTGTTTGAAGAATATTTTGGCATGTTTGTGGAAATTCACATTTGGCAACGTTAACAGTTAACTAGCCAGTTTTTAATTTACAGCTTCAGTAGAGAGTACCGTACAGGGACCAAATTTGCCAATGCTGTCGGATGTTCTTTTGTAGATTCGGTTTTGAGAACTTGTCCTAGGTATTTTAAATCTTCTTGGAGCTTCTGAATTTGACATTTGGTTTCAAAGTGTCAAAGTGTTTACGTCTATGGGATAACGCGTTTTGTGGTAGGCATTTTTAAGCCGGCTACTGAGAAGGCCGCTAGTCTACACAATTTGTTTTGTTATTCGTAGTCCATTTCTTATAAAACTGCCACTCCTACCTAAAAAAAAAAAAAATGGAACCTTCTTTTAGGTCGCTAAACTGTATGTGCGAGACTTTTGCAGCGTCTTATAGGCAAAACGCCGGTTAGAATGAAATTAAATACAAATTAATTAAATTGATGACAGTAACATTTTTTTTATTTTGAACATTTTTGACAAATGGTCACACTGAATGGATCGTTTGTATAGTAGAAATATTAGGTCAATTTTCGATTATTTCGATGGAACAACGCTTCGAATGTTCTTTTGGTGGTCGTCAATTGTGTTTGACTATTGGTTTAGCCTTAGTGACTTCACAAACACCCAGATAATATTCTAGCCGTATTTAGTCGAAAATACTTGGGAGACACTACCATGTCCAAAATGCTTAATGAAAATCATAGCCAACGGCAAACTTTGATTTGAGCTCATGAACCGAAAATGCAATACCCGACGCCGCAGTGTGCCTATTGACTTGAATTCTTGTGAATTCAAAACAAAAGATAAATCAAATGATTGAAATGACATAATTGCTGTCAATGGAAACCAACCTACAGCTTTATGGCTCTAAAAAGGAATTTAAATTTAGTTTTATTCAAAAGGCTTACATATGAATTTTAATTTATTTCGCAGTGCATGCGTCATCAACAAGCCAATATCCTTATCGCATTCTCAGGATGTAACACTGTGTTTTTGGAATTTTCGTTCACAGAATTGACGAGGCTTTATGAACATACCTCCTATAAAATTGCTCGAATGGGTTTTTAATCCGACCGGTGAATGCGTGCTATGCTTTTACATGCAAACCATGCAAATTAAAGGAATTCCTTTTTTTCTTTCCTTGTTTATTAATAAAGCTGCAGTCTCAACAAGTTGCATGACAATTGCAGTCCTTTTCAATCTTTTGAAATCCCGCTTTTCGCTTGAATCGGTAGGTGGAAGGTACTATGACACAGTTCTGTTACACAAAGTTTTCACTGGAAATATTCCAGTCGATTTATCGAATATCACATATTTGTAATTCTGGGAAGCAATTTTAAGTTCCGTTAAATCATGTGGAGCATTGATTGCCATGGCTGCAATATTCACTAAAGTCAAAGACTTTTAAAAATCGTTTCAACCTTTAAAATCTTGCGCAATTAAAAATTTGTGTACCTTCTTGATGTCGGGACAGGATTTTGTTTGAATGTTAAGCTTTTCGCTTTGGCGTTCGGAATGGGTAAACAATACTGCGTTTCTGAAATGCGTTCAGCTCTGTGGCTCCCTGAGCTTAGTTATATCACCTTCCTATTTATTTTTATTTAATTTCTAATTGGACGAACAGCTCCTAAAATATGAGTCCTGTACTCGGCTTGCAAGTCTTCGAAAAAATTTGCAGTGAAAAGTATCTTCTTACTTTAATCGATCGGAATTCTAAAAAAGTCGTTGAAGAATGGAGGGAATCATTTTTCAAAAAGGGGAGTTAAGTTTGTATATGTGCTTAGCACCTTGTGTTGATGTATTAATTTCAGATGGCTTCATGACTAAAAAACAGCTCGGTTGAATCGGGTCATCTCAAAAGTCGTACGTACGGCAAGCTCGGACGAAATTCTATAAACTTCCGATGTTTTAAATGCCTTGTTTTTTGAAATCATAAAGTTTTCTTCCAGTTCTCGGTCTTCTTTGTTTCTGTTTCCGCATCTTATTTTCTTTCCTCTCCTGTGAAACTCTATTGAGAAAAAAACAAAAACATTTACCTCCGACAATAACAAAAAAGGACAAGTTTTCCAATGACTCCCAGATTCTTAAATTTTCTTTTGTCAACATGAAACTTATGCAAATTGTTTTTGAAATCTTCTCAACACATTTATGGTCTCTAAGGGCCAGTTGCTCAATCGAATCATAAATTTAAGTTCTACATAAAGTTTTCATTTTTGTATGAGACGTTCCGGAATTCTTAAGTTCTACATAAAATCCCCATACGAAAGTAGAACTTTATGTAGAACTTAAATTTATGATTCGATTGAGCAACTGGCCCTAAGTTTTTCTCATAATTTGTAATGGCTATAGAAAGTAAATGAAATCTGATTCATGGAGGTAATATGGTCAGGGTACAAATCGATTAGTGTGAATCAAATATTAGCCATGGCCCAAGACATTGTGAGTTAAAAAAAAAAAAAAAAAAATAAAAAGAAGCACTCCGGGAGTGCCGACAGAAGTGAAAACAGAATTGAATTTTCAGTAAATATTTTAATGTACAGGAAAATCTTTTATACTATATGTAGATGTACATATAGAAGAACATCAATGAAACTTATGAGTTTTCATTCACAATATCATATCTTCTATTATCATCTCTACAATCATCGTATTCTAATACTGAAATAATAGGTCTACGGTAACTTAAATAGGAAACGCACAATTTTGTCTCAAATCTATTTAAATATATCGCAAAGACTGCATCAGTTGTCGCTTTATATTTCGTTGTACTAAGGCTGCGGTCTTTCCTCATTGTTAAATAGTATTCTTTTTTTTTTTAAATTGAAAAAGTGGCAAATTTGTATAGCATCGGCGAAGTTGATGTTAAAATCACCACTCAAAATCATTAGGAAATCATCAAATCTCTCCCCAATTTTATCGTGAAGGTATGCAGAAGCGTCTTCAGACTAAATAAATAAATTTTTATATAAAAACTGTCGTATTAAACTTGAACACGTATTCGGTGAATTATAAACGCCTACTGTTATAACTTGCTGTCCATTTCCAGAGTGGCAACGACAAACACACAAATCGACGATATCAAAAACATTCGTACTAAACATACTAGTGTACCTCGTATGCAAATCCATATGATTTGAGCAAAATATGGCAGTTGTCAGACAACCTTTTATAGATAGCTACTCTTGCTGCTGGACGATCGTGCCTTCTGAAACTTGCAACTAAATTGAAATCTGAAATACCTCATATCTATATTTCTTCGTCACCCTTGTGAAATTCTGTTAAAATCAATACATTCAATTTTTTAACGATAGTATCTACAGATCTCGTAACTGCGCTCGTAAACTTTGACAATGAAATGAAAAAAGGACCATGCATTAAGTTTAGAAACGAAATTAATTAATATTTGAGTAATGGTTTTCAAACTATTTTCATGCAACCATTTCAATTCCATTGATAAATCATCGCGATGAGTTGTTGATCTCTTTTAATTTCTTGTAAAGTTCGAATCATCGACCAGTGCGTCTCCTACTCTGCCATGATGAAATTTCCAGCTTCACTCATCCACTTCATTGTAATGGTAGTAAAATATTTGGTGCTTTTTATTTTTTCTGCGTTGCATACATTTTTCTCTGTCCTTTAATTCCTTTCTTTCTTCTTTGTATTTCTCCGAGTCGGTAAATAATATTACTAGGTAATGTTCCCTTACATTGTTTTAAGTCATTTAGCAACATTTTTAAGGTCTTTCTTGGCTCAATGGCAGAGTCGTTGGCTATTAAACTCAGGGTCTCAGGTTCGAATCCCAGCCGCGGCAATAATTTTTATTTATGTTTTCACTTCAAATAAATAAAAAAATGCAAGTCATGGCTGGGAATCGAACCTGAGACGCTGGGCTATGACGACTTTAAATACGAAATACGATGAGCCAAAAAATGGTGTCGGTCGCGAATTCATTGCTTTACCCCCATCGCAAAAGTGCCAAACGCGCCTAAAGAAGTTTTCACTTCAAAAAACTTTCGAATGTATATTAGTTTTTATTACACCCAATAGAAAGTTGACCATTTGCACAATTTATGTAGTTGATGGAGGAAAATGAAATGAACTGAACATTGGTGTTTATTATGGACTTTCTGCCCTTTTCGAAGGATCTTTGTGGATACACATTAACAGAAAAAAATGGCGAAAACATGTAAGCATTAAAAATAATATAAAACTGTGATCAAATTTAACAACCTGTTATCGATCCAATGATGAGGTAAAGAAGGGTTATACGGCACCACGGGAGATATGACAACCCTTTTAATATTTGTCACTTAACGATTATTATTTTATGAAAATGTCATGTTGGCTTTCGTAAGCTCTCAACGCGTGCAGTTGTTCTGGTGGCCGCATGTGAAACATAAGAAAATGTAGGTTTTTGGTCAAATTTTATTGTGCGTAAGTAAAAAAAACCGTCAAATCTAAAACTACATCACTTTTTTGTCTTCTGAATACTTTTGGATGTCGTTGTGCTTTTATAATATCGCTATTTGTCATCGATGTACCTTCACTGTTCCGCTAATTGGTTTTCTATCTGCCTTCAATATGTCACATTTTGAAAGTCAGTGTGCCTTTGTTGTATAACTTTTTTTGCTTCCGGTGTGCCTCCACCATGTCGCTTTTAAGCGGTAGGTTTTATCTTCATTGTGACGATACGTCACACTTTTTCTTACCACCGCGCCGCCGAACCGACTACTATGGAAAACATATTTAAAATCCTAGACCCCTTCCAATTACTATTACTACCAACATGCCTCTTCTATCTTCTCCACTTTATGCCAATCATTATACTTAACCTATCTTGATAAAATGCAATTCTCTCTAATCACTGATCCAAAGCGTTTTTATCAATTTATTAACGTCAAGAGAAAATCTGACGGTCTTCCTTCAACACTTAATTTCCTTGACAAATCTACCGATGACCCCAAAGTAGTTGCTTATCTCTTTGCTACCCTTTTCAGACAATCATATGCCAATGATCTGAATGATCCTGACCTTGACTATCACAGGCTTCTGATGAATAGCCCGCAAACATCTCTTGTCTTTCTTAATGTTTGTCCCCAGACTGTTTGTCCTTAAAAAGTGCGCATCAGTGCTCTATCAACCCCTTGCTAATATTTTTCAACTTTCTCTTTCCCAGGCTGTTTTCCCCTCTCTCTGGAAAGAATCTTTTATCTTCCCAATTTTCAAAAAGGGCTGTAAAAACCAAATCTCGAACTATCGACCGATAGCTAAGCTCTCGGCCGTCCCTAAACTTTTCGAAAGCATTGTGTACGACTCTCTGTATTTTCATTGTAAACCAATTGTCTCTTCACTTCAACACGGATTCCTAAAAGGAAGGTCTACTACGACTTACCTTACCCAATTCGTATCAAAGACTCTCTTGGCCATGGAAAAGGGCAACGAGGTCGATGTTATTACTACAGACTTTAAAACCTTTAAATTATCTATCTCAAACTCAAAGCCTTTGGCTTCCCACCATCAATTATCGAGTGGGTCAAATCATACCTAGAGAACCGTATGTATAGAGCAGTTTTTAGAAAAGCAGTTTCTAACCCGATATTTGCCTCTTCTGGCGTTCCCCAAGGCAGCCATCTAGGTCCACTCCTGTTTGTGCTTTCAATAAATGACGTCGATAATATTATTTCTTTCTCTGATCTCTCTATTTAAGCAGATGACATTAAAATCGTAAAAGTCATATCCTCTTCTCACGATTCCTTTCTTCTAGCGAATGCAAACTTTTCTCTTGGGTTTATCAAACGCTGGTCTAGAGAATTCTCCGACCCCTACGTCACTTAATCATTATTCAACACTTATGTTAGACCAATCCTTGAATATGGTTGTCAGGTTTGGTCTCCCTACCAAATAACTCAATCCCGTAGCTGTGCAACGAAGATTTCTAAGATTCGCTTTGCGTAGGTTGTCTTGGTCTGATCCGTTCATTTTACCTCCATATGAAAGCCGTTTGCGACTAATTGACGTGGTCACTCTTTCGAAACGTCGTCATATCGCCGACATAATTTTCGTCCGTCAGATCATGACCGGTACCATAGACTCCCCGGACTTAGTCGAGCTGATTTACATGAACACTAATCCACGTAACCTATGTTCTGTCCCCTTCTTCCACCTCCCTACTCTCTACACAAATTACGCTTATTTCAACCCCATATGTAGAATGCTACGTTCTGCGAATGCTGCAGGAAATACCTTTGACTTTTCCCTTAGTTCCTCTTCTCTAAGAAAAAATCTATACTCCGCTTCCCCTTCCAACTTCTAAACCTTGCACTTCAAATTAGAATTAAGCATTGTATATTTGTAAATATATTTATTGATTTGTTTATATATTTTTTTTTTTTTTTTAAGTTTAAATATTTTTAAGTTTAAATCTACTGTTCAAATCGCTTGTAGTAAGCTTATTAAATCTTAATCTCCATTTTATCCTATGGCTTATACCAACTACCCGACTCGAAACACGAAGCAACATGGACACAGAGAAGCAACCAATGCAAAACGCAGAACTGCCCTAATCTAGCAGCGACCACCTAAAGCCAACTCCTATGCGCAGTCACGCTATTCAATTGGTATGCATCGTAATTTTGGCTCTATGCAAAAATTAAATCGAACAAGCAGCGGTAGCGGTAGCGGTAGGTACGCTGCCATCGACCGTCGAATTTATTTCTCCTGTGATAAGCTTACCGTGTATGGTATGTATGTACAATAGCCTTGAAACATAAACACGAGGTGCGAGCGTGTATGCACTTTTTCAGATGCAAAAATCTCACTCGCCCTTTACACCGCACAGTCAGTTACAATTGTAAAGACTTGTCTCTAGTCTCATTAGTCTAAGAATAAAGAATACTTGAAATTATTTTGCCGTGTCGGACTCCTTATTTTTAAAAGTTGGACCGCCGCTGTCCAAGTTTTCGAGCTTCCTTGGGAAAGATCCTGGACCCGCTGAGTCCTACCCCAACTGAGAACAAAGAAGCCTCAAATCATCATGTAGCTTCTCTACTATATCGCTTACTAGCTTTTTGTTTATCTTCATTTTGATTTTTGTTTATTAGTGTTTCTTAATCGTCCTTTTTTGGCTGTCTTTGTGCCTTCACCGAGTCGTTTTATAGGTGTGATAAATATCGGGTTGCTTTTTAGCTGTCTATGTACCTCAATTATGTTTTTGGAAATCGGTGGCCTTTACCAAGTCTCTTTTTGGTTGTCGGTGTTCTTTTATCATGTCGCTTCTCACGTAGTAGATACATAGTGTTAATTTATCATGCGTTCCTTATCACAGCGTTTTTTGGCTGTCAGTTTGCTTTCATTATGTAGCTATTTGTCATCGGTCTGGCTTCACTACATCGCTTTTTCGCAATCTTTTTGCATACATTTAGTGATTTTGACTCCCAAAGTGCCTCTACAATGTCGTTTTTTGTTGTGTCTTCTTATGTCGATTTTTGATCACCAGTGTGCCTTTATACCCGTGTACCTGTGGCGTGATGGTTAACATGTCTGATTGTTTACCTAGAGGCTCGTGGTTTGAATCTCAACAGAGGCAAACATGTTTTTCCACGGGTAGCGCCTTTCGCGAGGAATTGGCAAGTCCTCCGATAGTAAACTCATTGCCATGAAAAGCGCTTTCTCGATTAGACGTTCGAAAACGGCAGATATGATTGTAGGTCCCCTCCATTCCTTCACAAGGCATGGTTGTGAGAAATGCGCTAGGCCCAGGAGCTCCTCGCTCTGTTGCGCCGCCTTGCTAGTGCGTCTTCATTAAAAATAGCTTTTTGGCTGTATCTGTGTCATGCTGCTTATTGGCTATCGGTCTACACTTATTATGTCAATTTTTGAGTGTCGGTTTTTCTTCATCCTGTCATGTCGCTTTTTCCCTTGAATATGTTGCTTTTTGGCTGTTGCTTGTCTTCATTATGTTTTTGACTGTCAGTTTGCTTCTATCGTATCACTTTACAACTAGCGGTGTGCCATCATCATATTGCTTTTGGGCTGTCACTGCTCTTTCATTCCGTGACTTTGTGCCATCAGTGTGTCCTCACTTTGTCCCTTTTTGGCTCTCAGTGTTCGTTCGCCCTGAAGCTTTTTGTCATCGGTGTGCCTTCACTTCAACGCCTTGTTCAATACTTTTGCCTTCGTATTATTTCGCCTTTTAACTGTCATTGTGCTTTTGTCGTGTTGCTTCTTTGCTGTCAGTGTGTCTTCATCATGTCGCTTTTTGGCTGTATTTTTGTCTTCATCTTGTCTTCTCACACCATCGGTCATCGGTGTACCTTCAAGATATCACTTTTGGGCCATTTGTGCACCTTCAACATGTCGTGCTTTTTGTTTCTCAAAGTGTTTTTATTATGCCGCTTTTTAAGTTTATCTGTAAGTGATATACCTCTATCGTGTCGCTTTTTGGCTGTCGGTCTGTTTTTGAGTAGTCACTTTTTGACTGTCGCCATGTTGGTTTATGGCAGTCGCTGTGCATTTATAATGCCACTTTTTGACTGTTGGTGTGCCTTCATCTTATCGCTATGTGTTGTCGGAGTTCCTTAAAAACGTCACTTTTTGGCCATTAGTGTGCCGAAACCATGTCGCTTTTTGGCTTTCGGTTAATGTTCATCATGTCACTTTGCCTCTATCTGGAAATGTGCCTCTATTGTGCCGCTTTTGGGCTGTGGGCTCCGTCTATTTTCGTCATGTCGCTTCATGGTCTCTGTGCGTCCAGCAGGTCGGTTTTTATCTGTCGCTGCGTTATTAATTTTGGAGCTGTCTACCATATCGGTATGATTTCCTTATGTTCCTTATTGGCTGTCGGTTTGAACTCACTATGTCGCTTTTTTGGCTGTTCGTGTGCTTTCATCTTGGTGCTTATTAGCTGCCGCTCAAAAAGGTCCCCTTTATAATTATTTAATAAATAATTGCACGGTAAGAAATTGAACTTTTGTATCCACTCAAGCAAGTACGTTTTGCTATTTGCATGGTTTCATTTCAAAACTCAAACTTGTTTTGAATAATATTGGGCATTACTTAAAACAGAATGTTCTTGTTTTCATTTTGATGCCTATGAATGGCAAACTTTAAGTTTGATAGACTATATACAATGCGATTCTGTATAGCTCCCCAACAAATATCTTTGCCATACTCTCACCTACCCTGCAACTCTAACCAATTTTTCACACACATGAAGAATCCATTAGTTAACGAGCTTCCAGAACTAAACTTTGTTCTTTTATGAATTTCAAAGACATAATTTATTGATGTCTCCTCCTCCAATTCGTTCTGGTTGCTTGATTTTCTTTATAAAACCCTTTAACGTTCGCATTATTTTACCTTTGAAAAATGTTATCAAAAAAGTAAAAGTAAAAGAAAATTAACATAAAAGAAAACTTCGTATTTGTATAATGAATTTTCCCATTTATTCTGTTTTGTTTAGCCCTTGACTATCGAAAAAAAAAAATGTTCTAACCGGCAGACCGTAGCACGAGCAACTTAAACAAAGCCCCAGCTCCAATCAAAAAGGCAGAAAATTGCTAAGGAACATTTTAACAAATTGCTGAAGCTATCCAAGAGCGTAAAAACAACGAACAGATTTAAAACAACTTTGTCGAATGAACTTTCTCTAAGCAGAAAGGGGACCTATATAGTTTAACAGTAGCTTTCTTTGTTTCGGACAATATTGTGCATTGCTTAAGACAGCATGATGTTTTTGTGTTCGTTTTGATGCCGAGCAAAGTTGATAGAATGGAAAATGCAATGAGAAGCTGTAGGTAGATATAGCTCAACAAACTGTAAGCAAATTTCTTTGCTGTTAAAGTCCCAAAATATGGGGGCAATCGGCGTTGGCGGACGAAAGCAGGACACGGAAAAGTAAAATAAAACTTACCTTTACTTCGGAAAAGTTGCTTCTGGGCTCATGAATATCATTACAATAATAAAGATTTAATTTTCTTCATTTAAAGAAGTTGGGCTAATGCAAAAGTGTATTTTGAGTAGTTACTTTGGAAGTAGTTATTGTCTTAGGAACAATTTGTAGAGTTAGAGAACAAGTTGTTTCTGTCGAGTGAAATTTAATCGCTTTAATTATAAGTAAATTTCTTGGTAGACATTTCAATGCGATCTTTATTTGCTGCTTTCTATTTTCACACCTTGTGAAACTTGTTGTCACAATTTGGTAGCAGCAGAAGATGATTTTCCAAACAGTGATTATATTTATACAATGGTCGTTGAAATCCTTTATTAGAAATTAATTATAAAAGGTTACATTACTTAGTCTTCTGGTGCTTGGGATATCGAGACAAAATGCTGCTTCTGTAGTGTATACGGTTAGCTGGGCTTCTTTCTGCTGATGGATAATCGTTAAGAGATGTTGCTTTGACTGATGTGTCAGAGAGACTGTTTGTTGCAAATTTCACAGCCGTGTCACACACCTAAGCCGCTTGCCAATAAAGATGGCTGGTCGATTACTACGAAGGTAGTGCTGATGACGTGGCCAGTGGCAGTAACTTCGTTTATACGTCAGGCGGAAACTACCACCAATTAGGGTGACTTACACTTACTCTACTGAAATGCATTACCACCTGAAATACTGGCAAAAGAAGTTTAGTTTACGGCTTGCTTTTCAGTGAATCTAGTTGATTTTAAATGAATGATGACGATTCAGATTTAAAGGTTGTTTTGCATAATTTTCCGACACAAGCTCAAGGTGGATAGGTGGATGGGTCAAGAGAAGACCCTTAGGCAATGACCCTAGTGAATATTAGAAGACTCCTCTTTTGTGCTCACCCAGCGTGACTTAATCTCTGTTTTTCATTTGACTAACCTTTGTGCTCTAGACTCCATCTTCAAGCAAATCGTCAGAGACTGTGAAAAAAAAGTAAGGACATGTTGCAATCACTGCTTCTTCCTACATTCGAATATCACACACATACGCCTCCAGAACTTCTCGTTTTCTGAACATCACCCATATTTCACCTGGCGATTGCCGATCAAAAACTTTTTCGAAGTCAAGCAGCACAAAATGCAAATCCTTTTGGGAATCACGATGTGTTTTCATAAGGACCCTTTTACTTTGGAATTCATCTGTTGACTACCCAACGGAAACCCCACATTCTTTATCAACCAAGTTATTTAGTTTTTGCAATCAGCTATTAAATACGCCTTTAATGATCTTCAATTAAGTTTTTATCGCTACTTTCTTTATCTCTCTTCCTTCGAGCATTTAAAGACCACACGGCGAAACTAAAAATTCTACCACTGCACGGTAGAATGTTTAGTGGACATGCCGAACGAGTGGGCTTGACTCAAACACCGGGTGTCTACTTTTCTATCAGTCTCTGCCTTGAGGTTTTAACTGAATTAACAACCCTTTCGTTTCCATCCCCAGCACCGCAACAAAGGGGATGGTTGCTTTATCCTTGTTATTAAACGGAAATAGATCTGAGCACTTTAGCTAAGTAAAAACATTAAGTGTAACTAATTTTAAAAGAAAAAGAATACATTCCTTAACTTTCCACAGCAGACTTATTGCCTCCTAAATACTCGGACATAAAAACTGTAAGTCTCATCTATCCTATCCCTTCCAGTCTTTTCCAAAACTCGTATGATATATCGCCTGGCCCAAGACCATTCCGTTTTTCGAGTTTTCAAATGCTTAACTTATTGTTAAATGTACTTAAGTTGATACTTGGGGCGTGAACCTGGGCCTCAACCGATATGTTAAGATATCAATTTCGATTTCGGGGACTTCCAGTTTTGCATCCATAGTCGGTTTTTTTCTATAAGTAACGTGATGTGCGTGGTTATGACTTCCTTTATAATGTTATCGAACATAGTGCGAGTATTTAGGGAAGTACGAGAGGGTTTAACACCGATGCACGTTGCTTTTGAATTTTTGTGAATCGTAATGCAGAGGAAACACAGAGCCAGATGTAGCATTTCACATACGGGTGGTGCGACTAAAATATGAATCTCTATACTTGACTGTACGTCCGAAGTTGGGCTCAAAACGGATGAGCATTCCTAGCGAGGCAATACAATTGAACTATCACTTTTCAATTTTAACGCTCTATTTTGTACCCTTTGAAGTAGGCGCAAAGATGTTTGAGGAGCACCTGACCAGATATGGGAGTTATACTCCAGTTTTGGGCTGATGAAGGCCCCTTTAAATTATAGCCAAATCAGAGGGGGTGAAGAATTTACTTCATCATCTCAAGAGGCCTAAGAATTAAGCAGCGTTTTTGGTGACTTCAAATATGTGGCCATTACAACGAAGATCGTCGTTAACACACATACCTAGTACTGACAGCTTTTCGGTTTCTTGGATGCAGGTACCATTCATGGATAATGGCAATGGGGGAATGTTAAGCTTCAACGACAAGAGACAGCATTTAGTTTTCAAATGAATTCTACTCGGTTTTAAAAACCCCATGTAACAATGCTGTCAAGGTCAGAATTCAATGAGCTTATCATACGCAATCGTTCCAGTTCCACATCCGAAGAGCAGGGACGTGAATTTTGTAACGAATATGAATAGCTGAGGGCCGAGTCGTCAGCAAAAAATTTGAAAGGATTAGAAGTTTCAGAAAAGACATCATTTATGAAAATGAAAAAGAGAGTCGGAGACAAAACAGGGCCCTGGGGCACTAGAGCATTTGTGAAGTGGGTATCAAACTTGAAGCCATCCAACACAACTTATATTGAGCGGTTCGAAAGGTAGTTTCTAATCCAACGAAGAAGAGACTCATCGATACCAAAAGCACGCATTTTCGATAAAAGAGCCTGATGCCAAACTCTATCAAATGCTTTAGAAATATCAAGCGCAGTTTTCTCACTTTTTCCAAATCAGTGTAATTTTTTTTTTTCACTTTTCTTTTTGATATGCCATCAAATCACCACTGGACTTCTTACTACGAAAGCCATAGGTACTGAGGGTCGTTGGGAAGCTTTCAATCTTCAAGATATTTCTTAAGATGACGGTTTATCAACGTTTCCATGACCTTGGAAAGAAGGGACGTTAGTGCAATTGGACGGTAATTGACAAAAGTAGTTTTCCATCTGCTCGGGAAAATTCCAGCAGAAATTGTCGATGGAGCTAACAAATGGAGAGTCATTGAAGACGAGCGTTGGGACCGATGACGTGGTCGAGTTCTTATTGTTCTTCACAAAACACCAAAAGTTTTTGCTTCCTTCTAGACACAAAAGTATTTTTTTTACTTTTTGATCATGTAAAGACTTTTGCATTTGAGCATTGCAGATATTTCTGGCCTATTTGAACAGATTTCGGTTTTCTACTGTGGGGTTGTCTTTTAATTTTTGAAAACTACTTTCTCTATCCCTTATCGCATTTTTACAGCTTGAATCGAACCACGAATTATCTTTGGGGGTGATACTTTTTGTTCTGTAACGAACAAAAAAAGTGACGGAAAATGAAAAATCTACCGATATGACTCAACGGTCCGATTTACCTTGAGGAGATGATTCTATAACCCTGTATTTTTCGGGATGAGAAGTGAGAACTAGGCCAAGAGTGTTGGCCGCATGACCTTCAATATCTGGAACCCGAGTGAGCTTATCAACAAGCTGATTTTATTGGTTAAACTCCGCGAAGATCTCGACATATTCTTCTTGGGGTGTTGTCTGGCCAGAATGTCGAAGCTAACGAGAATTGTGTACATTGAAATTGCCCGCAATTGCGATTTCGGGGAGATTACGGTATCCGTGGTCCCGCGATATTATATCATTTCCATGCGGAAAGCTGTTGCTTATACGGAAAACAATTGCTATTTCCATATTAAGCATGAGCAGCTTAACCCTGCGGAAAAAGGGTTTAAATAATGAGCCCCGCAAAGCGGGCCATGCGGAAAGCTGTTGCATACGGAAATTATTTGCTATTTTCATATTTAGCATGAGCAGCCTAACCCTGCGGAAACAGGGTTCAAATAATGAGCCCCGCGAAGCGGGCCATGCGGAAAGCTGTTGCATACGGAAATTTTTTTTTTTTATATTATTTTTCCCCCAAAATTAAATTCTTGAAGATTTTATCTATCATTTGCAACCATTCCCATGCGATTTGAGCGTCTAGAACGCTTACAATAGCGGGACCACGGATACCGTAATCGTGCCGCGATTTCAGTGTAAGGCGGTCCTCTTCCACATGAGCACACCACCTATAGCGAGATCTTCCCCTTCCACTTGCTTCGCTGTGCAATGCGTCTTCGAAAACTCGCGAGTCAGATCGTTGAAGGAATGGAGGAACCTACAATTTTATGTTCCGTATGCTTATTGAGAAAGCGTTTTTCATGGCAATGAATTTACTAATGGAGGACTTGCCAAATCCTCGCGAAAGGCGATACGCGCGAAAAAACAGTGTTGCCTCTGCTGGGTTTCGAACCTCTATCCTCTGGGTTAGCAGGTGGACATGCTAACCATCCCGCCACGGGTACCACATTTATCTACCAATGCAATAAAATATAGTGATATACAACGATAAAGAGCATTAAAAAAACGCAATGTGAACTTTGTAATTGATGGTGAATCTGACATTTTTATCGAACTCTTAGAAACATAATTTCCAATCGACTCGTCTCCATTAAATGCTTTCAGCTTAGCTGCACCAAAATCTGGTTTCTGTTACAAACGGTGGATGACAAAGCCAAAAAGAAAAAATAATGGAAATTCAATCACTAAGCCTACGTGAAACGTGCCGTAAACACCACCCAACCTAGAATATTTAATTGAACCCCGTTATTTTGTTTTCGTTCTTTATGCGAAAAACGAAATATTCAACGTATTTCAAATGGTTTGTCTCTTGCCGAAAAAAAATCTAGGTGCTTTAATTTGATTCCAAACTAACAAACCACATCCGCTTCGGAAACTAAACTTGTTTTGCCAGAGGTATAAAATTAAATTATTTAATTTTCAAGGACTTGCAAAATCCTACACATAAAAAAACAATTCTCCTCTAACAGACATCTATCACACCCATGCCAACAAAAACAATTATTTCCACGCCGTATGTCCTGATATTTCCAAAGCAATGACAGTAGTTTTCCTGTCAAATTTAATAAAAAGCTGCAATTTCAATGGCGCCCCATAAATATTCACTAAAACATAAAAACATACACACAAACGCTGATGTATGAATGCACGCACACCGTTCAGCGATCACACAGTGTTCACTTAAAAAAAAATATTAAAACACCTACAATTTAACCGGCAGCTAAGTGATCAGTGATGCAGAACACGACTCCTGGTGACAGCTCACGTTGACTAATGCCATCTTAGTCGTAACCACATGTCGCACAAGTCATCCGGTGGCATTAATACAAGAAGTGCCAAAAACACGACGCAGCAGAGTCGGATGATATGTTTTTGTTGTGGTTATTTCAGAAAGCGCACAAGTGTCCTGTCCCGAGTTTAGCTTTGCCCCCTTTTTTGTATTGCGGGTCAGAAGCAATGCTGCGTGACACATCGAATACCTCACACATTCATCACACAAGCAAACAAACAAACAAACAAACATCAACCAAGCCATCCAAAGAACAAATGAAAAACTAAAGATGTAGTATGCAGGAGCAAAATCACTTCAAGCTGGCATTGCAAGAGACGTAACATGTCATTCTACAAAAAAGATTTTACCTAGCAAACACATTGAAGCATACGCACGAACACCTATTTGGCTCCAGTTGCGGCTCCTGTTTTTGGCAATTTATCACTCATACGCCCCAGTACACCGTATACCCTGTTTGTTTGCTTGCTTCGCCGGTCGGGTACACTATCTTCACTCAAATTCGGTCTGGACTTGCATTTCGCTGAGACTCTTTTCTCTCCTAGATTCGTACTAAAGATTAATTGTGTGGAAAGGGGAAAGGGAGTGATGGGATGAAAAAAAGGCTTTCCTGGCTTGAAAAACTAGAATTGTTAGGTAAAAACGAACAAGTAGAGGTAGTGTGGCTCAGTTACACTCTAAAAATTTCTCAATTAAAATTAAAATGATTATGAATTCATCGAGCAAGTCACAAAATTGTTGTTCATAGGGTTTTGACGGGGTAAAGGACAAGCCTCATTTAAATATCTGCAAAATATTTAAAGTACAATTGATAAAGCGTACAACTAATTCATTTAACTTTTTATATGTGAATTTTAACGCATCGCTGGATCAACTGATCCAATTTGACTGCGGGGTAAATTGGAAATGATGCTGAGTTTTTTCTTTTGCAGCCGCAATTTGTTCACTCCAGCCATAAGATATTATGCTTCGAATTCAATGTTTTTATAATATTGCACCACTGCAAGGGAATAGGGAGGTGTGTTGTGTAGAGTTCTCTCTGGAAACTCATAGTAATTAGATAACTGAGGTCTTTAGGTGTTCATCAATAATGAAATTGAATTCGTGAATCGGTTTTTGTGCTTTAGATATTCAATATTCAATTGGAGAGTAATTATAAGAAATATGTGTTGTGTGAAGCACTAGTCAAACGAGAACAGACAAAGTTGTTTCCCCGGAGCGGAGTACAGGGATGTTTCTACGACTGATAAAGGGAAAAGGGAAAATATTTTTAGATTTTCAAACTTTTTTATGAAGAGGAAACGTGTACCACATCACTTTGACCAATTACCGATTTATTGTAACACCTGGTCAGCAAATTGAAATTTCTCTTTTCTAGTTGCGGAGCAGATACAAATAAGGACTCTGTGTTTTACCTAAGACCTAAACGGTGGGTGATTCAATTATGAATTGTTTGAAAGTTTCAATTTGAATTCATTATTACAATTTATTATTACTAAGACGGTGCACAGGTAAAAAATAGTCTTTTATAGTACCTACTTTACAACGTTATAATTTGATACATTACAGCTTAATTTTTTTTTTGATATTAACATCGAAAAAAGATACAAAAATACTAAGAAGTAAAAAAAACATTTTTTTGTTTATCAATGAGACTGACTAAAATAGCAAAAAGTGGCATTTTTAAATTTGGAAATTTCTACTATCTCTTTTATCGAAGTTGGTAGGGAGTTCCAGAGGTTAGTAACATATACAAAAAAGTCTTTTCTACTACGAGATAACAAAAATGCTGCAATTTATCCCTCGTCGGTTTTGGAACCATCTGTGAAAACTCGGTAACAGTTTTTTCCAGACTAAGATTTTGGAGTGAACCAGTCCTAAACCGAAGGGAAGTTGACTGAATATTTTTGACGCAGTTTGAGCCTTTTGATCATGGTGTCAGATGGCATATCCATTAGACGCCTTCATACTCTAAGGGAGGTTCGTAAATAGCAGAGTTAAATGACTCCGTGATTTCTTTAACGAACATGACTAAGCAACGTGAATTCTCCTAAGTCATACTTCATAATGGTACAGGTTTTGCAAGGATGCCGAAACTAGACATGGCTCTGAACAACTCGTCTCTGTAAATATTTACAAACGCAGCCTTGAAATCGATAAAAAGATGGTGTATCGATATTATATTCCCGGATTTTTTCCAAGATCAGCGTGAAGATTTAGTCGAATGTGATTGATAATCACCTGTCAAATTGTTGACGTTGAGTTCCTGAACATGTTTTCCCAAACTCCATTTTTTCAAATTGCATTTTATATGATTCGACGAACGATATTGAGGTTCCATTCAAAGAGCAAGCTTTCTTCCGATCATGCAGATTAACGGGTCCATGCCCCGTTCAACTAATCTCTAGCTTGAATGAATGAACGGATTGTTTGGGTTTTGTGTAGCACTTCGACCTCGTAGATCCATGGTGCCGCCTTCTTTTTAAGTGATGTTCCTTACTTATAATGCTTCATCTCTTTGATGAAACTAAGGATCTGGGTAACGTTTAAAGATTTAAGTTCCCTTTTTTCTAGGTAGTCTGACTCGATGCACTTTTTTGCGTTTGAGAGTTTCGCAGTGATCTGGAAAATCTTTCTGCTCGTCGCTACCCCTAGTATTTTGAAATATTTTCTTAGCCTGCAATATCCAGTCAGGAAACCGGCTAGAATTCTTTTATTGTTCATGTTTAAGATTTTGTAAGTCGTTATATCGTTTTGAGTTAAACCACCAAGTAGAAGCTTTGCTTGACGGAAGTTCATTCCAGTGTATGTCCCTGTTGTCTTCCTCTGACTTTTGATTTCTCTTGTTGTTTCTCTCCGTTTCTCCACAAAACGGTTCCTGTTATATGAGAAGTGATTTGGCTCCTGTCTTTGCTTGTTCATATGATTGTTTATATTTTTTGATACCTACATGTCTTTGGTACCCAGTAGATGGAAACCTTGTTCTTGTACCTTTCGTTGTTTTTGAACCATTTGTATACCACTTTATTGTTGAAGTTGAATTTCTTGCTCCTTTAATATGCATCATATGCACGCAAGTCATTGTACTTTTCCCAGTGCTTTTATGGTGGTTACCTGGTCAGCTCATTTATTTCAGACTACCGCTTCGTAGGTAATTGTCGGTTTTCCCATCATTAAGAACATCCTACTATTGCTGAAACATTTCATCTCATGAGATGACTCCTCCTCTTTTCATTTTTAGGGTATCATCGATCTCTTTAAGAGTGCTTAAAGGTCTCTTTAAGACTTATATTATAAATCGTTACTTTTAAGAGTTTGTTTGTTTGTTTGTTTGTTTGTTTGTTTTTTTTTTTTACTTTTAAACGAGCAACGACTGAAAATTACTAAAATTTATTTCTGAAGAGAATATTGCAATCCAGTATAAATGAGACAGTGAAATGTGAATTCGTCGCCATCCGCAGCAATTGCGCATGTTTAACTCAACCACTTTAGTATGCTGTTTTGGTTTCGATCTGGATTTCTATTTCTGCAAGAATTGAAGCCGAATGACTTACCACAACGTCTAATTTTTGTTGAATGGCCCTTAGAACAGCTCAATGAAAACCCACTTCTATCGTAAGATTGTATTGTATTTTGTATCTTTATTCTATTCTCACTTAAAAATAAATAAATAATTACAATTTTAATAAGGATTAAGTATTTATAGTTGCGAAAATTAGAATATGTAGTGGCATCTTTAAATTAACAATAATTGTGATGATGCCACATTAATAAAAGATATACTTTATTTATAATTTGTGTTTACTTTGTGTGGGGTGAACAAAGTTTGAAAAAGATAAAGAAAAAACATTATTATTTAAAAGAAGGAAAAAATAATGAAGAATAAAGTTTAGGAATTAACAAACGGAAAAAGTAATAAATTGATAACGGATTTATGAAAAATATATGAACGTTAAACAAAAAGAAGAAAAGAAATAAATATTTAAGTTTACAAATTTTAGTTTACAAAATTTTCAAGTTTACAAATTTTCAAGTTGCAAAACATTATAATAAAACATTAAATTACACGGAAAAAACCAGAAAATAGTTCTAGTTCATGTAACGAATCAAATTTTGAATTTGTTGATGGTCAAAACTGAAAAGCCATTTCTTTGTAACATGTAAAAATAAGCGCAGACTTCTTATAAGCCGAGTTTCAACAGGCAGTAAATTAAATAACTTGCAAGACACAATGGAGTAGAAATTTCTGTAGCTTGTAGTGTAAAATGGAGGGATATTAACGAGAAACAAGGAATTACTTCTTAGGTTGCGGTAATTAGATATTGGGCTTTGGAGGTAACCCCCTCTTACAAAAAAAAACTTTTAGAACCTTGAAATAGTACAGGTGACGTACCGGTAGAATATCCAGTTTCCTAAAAAGATCCATTGAATGGGCATAACGGTGTGCTTTACATATCCTCCTAATTACAGATTTTTGTATAACTAAGAGCTGTTGAAGCTTGTTATAGTAAGCACCATACCCCAACGACACAAACCGTACTGAAGTTTCGATTGGAAAATACCATAATATATACTGTTTTCAGCAAGTTCATGGAGCAAAACTTTTGAAGATTATAAAAACAACGAGTAGATGAGAGGAAGTATTGTTTCAGATTTGAAATAAGGTGACACCAAGATACTTAAAGTCATCGACAACACCAATGTTAAAACAATTAGCATGACAGTTAATATCACAGTTAAAAGTTATTGAACGTTGTACATTGTAATTGGTTTTGACCAAATCATATCTGTAACAATCAGCTGAATGAAAAGTAATATCAATATCCGGATATTCCTGACCAGAAAGACTAAAAAACATTAATTTGGTTTTACTGCTTACTTACTGTAATTATGCTCGGGAAACCAGCATCTTAAAAGGTGCACATCATGGTTTATGTCCGCAATCAAATTGAGTTTGCTGCTAGAACAGTAAGCTATTCCCAGATCGTCTGCAAAGGCTTTAACTGTACCAGCAAATGGAAGTGAAAAAAGGGAATTGACATAGACCAAAAATAAAATTGGTCCGAGAACAGACCCTTGGGGAACACCCAAAGAGCTAGCAAAAGGACTACTTAAATTATTGTCAACTTTTACAAATGGGGTCCTATTTTTAAGGTAAGACTCGAACCAATTATAAATAAACCCACGGAAACCAGCTTTATGGAGTTTACTTAAAAGAATACTATGATTTACCATGTCGAATGCCTTAGTAATATCAACAAAAAGACCTGAGCAATAATTTTTAACATCTAATCCTTTTTGTAATACACTACAAAACTCCAATAGAGCATCTTCGGTGGAAAGCCCTGTTCTGAAACCAAACTGTGAGGGACTAACGAAGTTATTTTTATTCAAATATGCCAGAATCCTTACTTTCATGATTTTTTCAAAAACTTTGGATATAGAGGACAATAAAGATATAGGCCGGTAGTTGCTTGCGGTATATTTGTTCCCTATTTTGTGAAGAGGTACAATGAAGCACTCTTAAGATCATCTGGGAAACTTCCATACAAAACACTCAAGTTGAAAAGTTAAGACAATATGTCAACTATGTTCGGTCCAATACGTTTAAGAATTGTATTATAGACACCATCAATGCCAGTTGAATTAGAATTGTTTAATCTATTTATGACTTTTAACACTTCTAGACCAGTAATGGGCTCAAAGAAAAAACTATTTCTACTGTTTTCTTCCATATTTGATTCTCTGTAACAGGTACAAGAGGCATTAACACCGCTAGAAAGGGATTGCTGACCGATCGAAGCAAAGTATCTACTGAACTCATTTGCTATTTCACCAGGGTTAATAATAATTGTATCACCATTTTTCAGTACGATGGGCTCAACTTTCGCTATTTTTTCCGATTTAAAATGCAATTTACTACATCCCATTCTTTACGCAGGTTCCCATGGGCTGAATTCATTTTAGAATAATAAAAGGTATCTCTAGCACTCCTGATTTCCTTATTCAATTTTTTCGAATAGTTAATAAAACGATTCTTCAAGTTGGAGTTCACAGGGTGTGTCCGGCATTTTTTACTTAATGTTTGTTTTACTTTAATTTTTTTCAGTAAAGTACTCGTTATCCAAAGTTTCAAACTCATAAACGTATGTTTTTTGCTTTGCCTAAGAAGCTCAGTAGAATCAGATAGGTGATTTTTCAGAAGCACCAGAAAAACCTCAAAAGCTTTGCCAATTTCTTCTACATCATAATAAACATTTTCCCAGTTTTCAAAAAGAAGCAAATTATTTAGATTTTGAAAATTTATTTTGGTTTGAATTAATTTTTGACAGTTTTTTTTTGCGTTCACATCTACCTAAACCCTCAATCAATAGCCCCGTCATACAATGATCTGTTATCTGCAAATCACAGTTGATACCAGCAAATTGTTCAAGGAAAAACTAGCAAGTCTACCAAATAAGTGGTCAAGACAAATCCCAGAGATCGGTCTAGTAGGGTCATTTACAAAAGATATCAATCTCTGATGCCATCAACGCTAAATATAGGTCTGTAAAGGAGTTATTTACTAACAAATCAAAATTGATATCACCCAAAATAACAAGGTTTTTTGAATTCTCCACCAATAAATGCTTTGTGTTCAGCATCTAGATCCATTTCTGGGTCAACGGATTTGTAAATAAGCAGAACTGCCTCATCTGTGCCATGGCATTCAGGAATTACCGATGCATCTAGGGAAAACCTCAATTTGGTGTGGTTTATGGGCTGGTGGCATCATCGATGTATTTTTCTTCAAAGACGACCTTGGAAGAAACGTTTCCGTCAACGGCGAAGGATATCGATCCGAGATAAGCAATTTTTTTTTTTGCCCCAGTTGATTAAGTTGGAGTTGGTTGACATGTGGCTTCATCAAGACGGTGCCGCATGCCACACAGCTCGTCAAACAAAAGACATGTTGATCGATGACTTTGGTTAGCAGCTTAGCTGTGTGTTGACCGCCAAGATCATGCGATTTATCGCCTTTTGACTGTTTCATTTTCTCCAACAGTACCTAATTTCATGCTATGAAAAAGCTCGTGTCTCTGTTCTGCCATCATATTTATTTATTTAAAGAGCTTTCTAAGAGCTAAGAACTTTTCAATAACTTATGTGACTATGTTTTTTCTGTTCTTAGTCAGCTTTAAAGGGCTGCGGGGAAACTTGACTCATTTGCAATTTCACTTTCATCTCGAGACTTAGGAATTAATCGTTTTAAAAATTAGTATTCAATTACAAAACTGTAATCAGCTTTTAAATACGAGCGAGAAAGCTTCGTTGTTGAACACAGCAGACAAACTGGCTCTTGGGATTCACTTATCTTGTTTGTATATTGATTTATTATATTCTCCAAATTATGTTCGTACATCAATAAAACCAGAAAAATTCTCAAGACGGCAGAAAAAAAAAAAATTAACCTTACACCCTAAGGTTCATTTACATATTCAGTGCTTTCCTATTCATAATTCCAACAGAGCCTCAATCTTCCCTTTTTTCAACCCTCAGTCTGAATCATGTCCTTATTCTTCTCTTTTTTTTATATTGACTTCACTCTTTGGTTGGCTCGATTGAAGGAGGAAAACAAGAAGAAGAAGAAAAACATGAGAAAAAACCAATAAATTTGTTCTGTACAAAAATGTTCAAAATAGTTTAACCCATATTCGAGTGATTTAACATCACTCTCTGTAGGCAAAAGTAGTTTTCTATTTTTGTTCATGCAAAACTTTTTCCAAAGTGCAGTTCCATCAACATGACGCTCTCTCAACTCGTTTAGATCAGCTTCTCGAGAATTCCGTTTAGTGTAAGTGTAGATGGATGGACCGGTAGATATATCAACACGGATGTTAGCGAGGAAGGACACACCTACTACACCCACTACTCTCTAGTGGATTTCTGACCGGTACACCTATGTCCCTGTTGTCACAAAGTATTTGTGGGTGATATTTTGCATTTTTTGTTTTCATATTTCCTTCGTCCTTTAGAGCTTTTACATGGAAAGGTGATGGAGGACCATTATATATTGATATCACTACGGGAGGCTAACTCGGTTGGCAGCATGTTTGGATGTGTGTTCAGTTTTCAATCTTCTTTTTTTTTAGTTCTTTTTCAAATGCTTGATGGATAGGCTTCATCCCTTCCTATCTCTTTCTACTACTCTATTCCTTGTCTAAAGTTGTACGAGTTTTTTTTTTGGGTTCTCCTCGATGAGCACATTTCTATAACGGCAAAGTGTTTTTCGCTGGAATCAAGCTTTAGGTCATGTGAGTGGTGCTTATTTTTTCTATTCTTCTTCTTCTTAAATGTTTTCCCTTTTCACACTTCCTTAGGTACTCATTTCAGTCTCGAGTCAGATATGAGCAACGATGTGTTGATATTCATGCGAAAATGCTTGCGGTAGATGAGGGTTTGCCCACGGGGGAATTCAAACGTTTCGAAGCCATTGACTTAATAGGGGTTTCATGTTAAATGTATTGAAAGTTAGATTAATAGCAAAAAAAAAAAAAAAAAACAGGAAAAGTTGATTCACAATCTATCATCAAAGTGTAACTTTATCGGAAGAATATGCTTGTGTAATACTGTCGGAGCGGAAACATTTGTTGATTGTGTTAACTGATAAATTGAAGTGTCGATTAAAGAATGCGTTTGGCTCTTTTATGGTGAGTGTGTTCAGGAATTAAAATTGCCATCACACAGCCAGGGAAAACTTATTTATTTATTCCACACTCACAATGAGTGTGCCTTTGTATTTTTTGGTTGTCGTCGCTTGTGCTGGTATATCCACCGAAATGTTCTTGGTGAAAAGAACGGAATTCCGGTTTTTGAATTTTTTATTCCTACGCAGGTACACATACATACTTTTCATCAATAAATTCCTTACAATTCAACAATTTGGCAATTCAAATTACAAATAGATCCGAACTGTTGAGCAAACGTGCGTCTCAACTGACATGGCTTTTAGAGTCACTGTACATAGGCTTCTACTTAAAGCTTGATTGATGGTGTCTACGCAGTAGGTATTGAAGGTACAAAGGCTTATGTATTATGTTTGCATATTGTACACCAGATTGTTCAAACCCAGACGATTTTTACAATCATGTTTGTAATTTTATTTGACACGTCCTTCATGGCTTGAGCTTCTCAATGTTTTATGAAGATTAATTGATATCTCAGAGATGCGCTCTTTTTGATGGTGAATTTTGAAATGTTTTCGTTTTCTGTGACATTTTACAATACGGACACCTAGATTAAAAAAGGGGTGACTGCTGATGTAAGTTAGGTTCTATTTTATTGATTCATAGGCATTCGTGAGAGGCTCTCGGTACTGTATTGATGGACTAGGTTCAAAAAATAAACCTTTTTTTTACAAATTTACAGTCGTTTACAATACACCCACAGTGCAGGGCGCGTTAGGTTGTGTAAAACGACTTTAATCAAGTCATTAGAAAGAAAAAAAATGGGCACGACTGGGTCGCACGAACTTGCGATTGTGTTCTAAATACGATATCAAAATCTAAAGGCTGAGTTAAAGGTTCTGGTATTAGCTCTTCATAATATATTTTGTGGTACAGGGTTGCCAACTACACATTAATTATGAAAATTGAATCAAATCACGCAAAATGCAAAATAATGAAAAAATTAAATTAAATACTCCAAAGGTTTCAAGCAAAAATCTAAAAACACCATTCTTTTGCAATAGCTAATACATATGAATGATGAAAATTTAATCAAAATCGTTGGAGCAGTTTTTCCAAAAAACGGTTTTTTATTTTGCACCTTTTTTTAAAACTGTTTTTTAAAATTCGAGTATGCAAAGTTCTAGATCTTAACAGGAGTTATTTTGACAAAAAATTTGAAAAAAATTAAAGTTATAGTTTCGAAGTTACTTTCAAAAATCAAAATTTTTAAAAAAAAATTATAAAAATTTCCAAAACTAAGTTTTTTTTAAATATTGATGTGCAGTCTTTCTTTAACAACTTACAACTTCTTAAATCCAAAATTTCTTCAAGATCGTGTCAGCCAATAACGAGAAAGTCGGTTTAAAAAAAAAAACGGTACTATGGGAGGTACCGTTTTTAGGCCTTTTCCAAAAATTTTTTTTACATCATAAGAAAAACAATCCTAAATTAATCTTTCACACAAAATTTTATCGAAATCGTTGGAGCCGTTTTCGAGAAAAATAAGTATTATCATATCGGTTGTATGGCAGGTACCGTTATCTCAAGACCTAGAGACTCAATTCCAAAAACCCCTCTGTAGGATGCTCGACAGACCCTAACTGCAAATTTTGAAGAAAATCGGTCCATTGGTTCAGGCTGTAGATCCATATACAGACAGACAGACAGACAGACAGACAGACAGACAGACACACAGACACACAGACACACAGACAGACAGACAGAATTGCAGGACCCACTTTTTTCGTATTCTCTATCATCGTAATGTCATGTTTAATTGTTATCTCAAAATTTTTTTTCTGCACGATTGCAAGACTTGCCTTATAGTACCTATAATCGCAAGTAAAAAAACCAGTTGAGTAAATCACATTGTTCTTTTGAAACGAAATCATTTCAACGATGAAAATTTCCTATTGTTGAATCCAAACTGAGGTTATTGCATTCGTTTGAAGGAAAATCCAATGATGTTGCCAGTATTTGCGCGAGTTTCGAAGAGTTACTTGTTTTTTCTGTGATTAAAAAGAATATGCCTTGCTTATAGCACCTGGACGAAGAGTGGTGGCTTGGTGATCAATTCGCACAAGAATTTACTAAGCCAAACATCTAATAACAAAATGAGTAGACCGGCTTCAAGAATGTCATTAATAAAAGATTATTCACAAAAACTGTCTTACTACGCCTAAAAGTTGGACTAGCTTAGGAGAGGAAATATAATTGGCAGCTTTGTATGGCATAGTTGGATAATAGAGGGGCTGAAAACCTAGCTCTAAAACTATCACGAGCATGTTCATTGTACAAGCGTGCAAAGCTGTAGTCAAACCGATAACTAACTGTTGGATTACAGTTTGGGGAGGCAAACGTCAGGTTAAGATATCAACGAAACCCATCCATTAAACACGTACATTCTCAACATAGCTACACATTACACATGTATTAAAAAAGCTATTTAGACGTGTAGATGAGTAGTATTCAAAATACACATGCAAAAAAATTTTTTTTGTTAATATCTGATCAGGTTGTGATATATATAATCAAACATCATTATTATAATATTGAAATATACTTACATTGGAAGACTTGCCAACTCCTCACGAAAGGCAATACTAGTGGAAAACTATTTTTGGTTTTTATTGGGAGTCGAACAAAAAACGTCCCACATATCAGGCAGACATGCTAAGCATTAAGGCACAGGCCCCACAAAAAAAAACTTGCATCTCAGAAAAGACAATTTTCAGTATTTATTTTTAACGTCTTTAAACCATTATCAATTATTATCTCTTTCAAGAATCCAAAATTGTAATTCAAATCTTTCTGATATAAACTGTGGGGATGCTAATTACAAAAGTGATCTATCCTTGGATCTAATATCGCCACTTGATCTATTCAAAAACAGAAAAGTGTAAGTAAAAGTACCACAAGCTTATAATGAGCCAAAATCAAGGGCATATCAATCAGCCATATCTACAATATTCTACCTGCTCTGAAAAACAAGGTTAACTAGGAAGCACTTTGTGTGGTAGTATAACTCTCGAAGAATTTGTAGAAAGCTTCTACCGCGAATGATTTTAAAATACTAGAATGTTCTATCAGTTAATAGCTCAATTTTGAATTTACCATCATTAACAAGAAACTAAAGCCATAATATTATTAATATATATTATGTTCTTACTCCTCTTAAATTATATACCTTCAAAACAAAAACTATCGGCTTACTTCAAAAAACACCGATTATTATTGGATCAGAAAACGTCATAAGAAAATTTTAATATACGAGGGCGGCTTGATAAGTCAGTGATTTTTTGAATTTCTCGCTCAGTTACTCCAAATGCCACAGTGACAGTGCTGCCGTCAACTGTGATCTATTAGTGGGCAACTGTCAAATTTTGAGCAAGCTACGTCATGCAGTTGGTGTTTGATAGCAGCCATTCAGAGCAGACAAGCTCGTGAATTTTTACGAAAATGGAAAAAAGGGAATTTCGTGTTCTCATTAAACATTACTTTTTTCGTACAAAGTCCATCACTGAAACTAAGGAAAGGCTTGATAAATACTACGGGGACTCGGCACCATCAATTTCAATGGTAAAGCAGTGGTTTACAGAGTTCCGTTGTGGTCGTACCAGCACTAGTGACGACGAACGTTCAGGTAGCCCAAAAGAAGTGATCACGCCGGAAATCGTCGATAAATTCCATGAAATGATGTTGGACGAGCGGAGATTAAAGTGCTTGAGTTGGCTCATGCTGTAGGTATCTCAACTGAACGGGTACATCATATTTTACACGAATATTTGGACATGAGAAAACTCTCCGTGAGATGGGTGCCGCGATTGCTCACACTCGACCATAAGCGCAATCCAAAAAAAAGTTGCCAAAATCCACGAATTGAGATACGAACTGCTACCCCATCCAGCATATTCTCCAGATTAAGCCCAATGCGACTATTATATGTTTCCAAACCTAAAGAAATGGCTTGGTGGTAAGAGATTTGAGTCCAATGAAGAAGTCATTACCGAAACAAACGCGTATTTTGAGAACCTTGAGAAAGCCTATTATTTGGAGGGAATAAAAAAATTAGAAAAACGCTGGACTAAATGTATCGAGCTTAAAGGTGATTATGTAGAAAAATAAAATGTTTTTTTGCCGCAAAAAGTTTGTTTTATTCAAAAAGTCACGGACTTATCAAACCGCCCTCTTAATTACACGTGTAGTTCTAAATACGATTGTGGTATTTAATTAAATTGTTGTATTTAATACATGTGTAGGACTTGATACACGTGTAGTACTTAATACACGTGTATAGCACTAAATACACATGTAGTATCAAGTATACATGATCTAGGATGATTCATTTACATAACACTTGTATATGCACATGCACACACGTGAATTAGAAGACTCTACTATTGATCCTTAAACCATTACTATGTTTACAAAATGGCCTGGATTGACTTGGCTATACTAGTGTGATACCAACCGCCCCCACAGCGGTACTGGGACTTACACTTCAGTACTTAGTACGGCAATCAACAGTAAATAGGGATTTTCGACTAATAGCACAGCGATAAACTGAGCGGCAAAGTGGCAAAATTATAACGTTTAGTGTTCTAATTGAGCCATCGTTTTAACCGCTTAGCTATATCAATTTTGTTTTAATTTTCCACTGTAAGCCAAACTGAAAAATGGAAACACAGTTCATATGCAGATTCTCTAGAAATAGGTATAAAGTAAAGTCTCCGCAAGGGCTACGTCAAGACTTTAACTTTACAAGACCTTTCGATATCACTTTTCTAAGAATTGAAGAATGGGAATGCAATCAACCACCATCAATCCATAATTCATATTCGTATGGTACTTATGGTTCTTAAATGAATAACGATACTGATGTGAGGTTTTTTTTACTGGTATTTTCGCGAAGAATTTGCAAATTCTTCAATAGTAATTTCACGCCAAGAAAAGTGCTTTCTCGATTACCCGTTCGGAATCGGCAGAAATTGGAGGTCCCTTACATTATACCTCGCAATATATTGGGGAAGATCTCGGGGGCTTCCCGCTCTATTTCATCATTCTTTTTATTTTATTAATGAGCAAATACTACCCTGTAGCGTTAAAGAAAATTACGGACAAAAGTTTTGAGCGAAACCAACGACAGATGGAACTCGGTGAACTCCTGCGCCATAGCAAAGAATCATTGGCTTAAATTCAACAACCAGAAAACAGACAGCACGAATAGAAAAAAGCTGAAGTGTACTGCAAACAACATTATAACGAAAGGAAAACTAAGCCTTCTAAGTCGCTGCTCAGCATATCATCAAGCAGAATCTTGAGAAGACTTTTCTTTCAAGATTTAAAAGATCTTTTAGACACATCCGGAAGCAAACTGGAGAAGTTTATAGCTGCATCAGAATGTCTTGAAACGCCTTGACATATATCCATTTGCTCTTCTTACTTTCAATTTAAGCTTGAGTTACATTCTCTAGGGTATCAAAATGGATCTATGTAAAACGGAATTAAGTTAATTCATCAACCCATTAACCCAATTTAGACGAACCTTACCATATCTTTTAGATAGTTAGATAGATAGATAGATAGATTGTTTTACTTATTCCTTAAAAAAAGTTACATTTACATTTGCGCTTTATTAAATTGAATAACTTAGAGCATGGCAATTACTGCCGTCTGCCCGAGGGACTGTTCTCTAATTTTTTTAATCTATTACAGTGTTTTCTTTCATGATGATTCATACTAATTGTTATTTTACACATATTAAAATTTAATTTTTTTTTTTTTTTTTAATTTTTTAATTTAAATCTAGTAACTTTAAAAATTTTAGTTTAAATAAAATTTATTTGATTTTCACAATGACTTTTACTTTAGTTAAAACGGAATTTTTTCTTTTATTGACTTTTAGTTTAGTAACAGAACAAATACTTACTGTATTTTGGGTACAGAAAAAAAAGGAGTTGCGAGAGCTTTATGATTACAGCTTTTAGTTTATTAATGACTTTAAGTTTAGCTAAAACGAAAAATATATATTTTTATTTTCTTTTTGCTTTTATTTTGGTAATTCTATTTTTGATTCTTAGAACAAAGCGCTTTAATTTAAGTTTAAAAGTTTTCATACATAATTATGCTTCTGTGAGACATCGCTTCAGTTGTGAATTTGTAAAGCCGAACCCAATCTTCTCCATTTAGAATAAGTTCTTTTTCTTCTATGTGATTTTTCTCATAAAAAACTCTCCTAAGTTCCATTAGCATTAGGCATATTGCAATGAAATGGTATACGTTCTCCACAACATGCATATTGCAAACAGAGCAGATACCTTCTAAATCGTTCCTATGTGGTCTAAAGTTGAATTTTAAAAGTTCCTCCCTTACTTTGAAAATGCAACTCGCAAATTTTCTTGGGTTATTATTATTGAAGTATTTTTTTTTTTTTTCATTTAAATTGTACATAGTTAAGCCTAGCATATGCTATTCTTGCTCTTGATGACCTTGCTTGTTCTATGAATGTATATCTCTCGTTTTCGTCGATACATTGTATTATTTCATAAAGAGCCATTTTCCATTGTTGTGCATTTGCATCGGCTAAGTCTAGACTCCATCTACAGTTAGCTGCATTGTCAATCCAATCTTTGTAGAACATCGATTTTCTACGTACTGCATGCATAAGCACCAGTTTCGGCAATCGACTGTCTTCCATCTATTGAATTCGGATCAAGTAGTCTGTCTTTAACTTTAGAGTTGAAACGAAAAGCGTTTGTAGTCCTGTTTCCAAGTGATACCTGTATCCTGGAGTATTCATCGGTAAAAAAAGATTTTTCTCAAGAAAAAACGCAGCAATGTCTCCACAGTTTCAAATTTTTTTGATACCCCAGGTTTGAGCTTCATAAAAAAGAATAAATTTAGCGGTTGCATTAAAAACTTTGAATTTCGCATTTGTTGAAACGAGTTTGCTGTTGAATATTTTTTTCCAATTTGCTCAAATGGCGTTCCTGGTTACGTTAGCTCTAGTTTTCAAATGTTTTCCATGTTTAAATTATAAGTAATCGTCATTCCCAGGTTAGTGTATTCTTTCACCACTTCTAACTCGACCTCACCATATCTCCTGTGCTCCTCTCTAGAAAGTCGTCCTGCACCGTTCTAGAATACCATCACTTTGGACTTTTCAGTGTTTTCTTCTAGACACCATATTTTGCAGTACTCAAAAAGTCTATTCATATTCAGTTGAAGCGAAGAAGGAGAATCTGCCAATATCAAAATATCATCTGCATACATAATAAATTTGATTTTTATGTTTCCATATTCAACTCCATAAGGAAGGCTTTCTTGAATGTCATCCAGAAAAAGGGCAAATAACAACGGACTAAGATTACATCCCTGTCGAACTCCGCAATTTATTTTAATATCTTTCGATGAAAATATATTTATCTTTTAAAGTCGGCCGTGGTGCAGTGATAAAGTGTTCAATAAGGGTGCCCTGACATAAGGCCATACGACATAAGGCCATATTCGAATATATGGCGTTAAGACGCTTTGACTTGTGACTTAAGGCCATATTCGAACATATGGTCTAATGACGCTTTGTCAAAGGGTCGTAAAGACATATTTTTTTGCGACTTTAGGCCATACATTGAAATGCCCTAATGACGCTTTCTTAATTATTTTGTTAATAGTTGACCTTGAAACATTATACAGTTTTTAGAAAGCAACACAATGTGCAATCTCACAAAAAAAGCAACAGTTACGAGCTTGACGAAAAATTTTCATTGATCAGTGAAAACTTGCATTCATTCATTCATTCATGCCTTCATCAAATCATTGGATACTTCTTAATCAGTTGCACAAGTTGTCGTTACAATTGAGAAAAAAACAAGAGGAATTAAAAGACCTTATACATATACATATATGTATATATATAGTTTTTGCGAAGGGTTTCGAAAAGGCAGCAAATGGTTTTATATTCCGGATTTCAAATAAGTTTATAAATGTAAATATGAATCCAAGTATTGAAAATACCAAATTTTAACACAGTCACTTTCTTTATCGCATGAATTTTGCATTCATAGAAAAAAACAATTTGTTCGTTTCTGGATAACCGTACGATGGCAAATTTATGCAAAATTATGTTCGTTTGGCTTTTTACTCACGATAGAATAATGAAGATAAGAGCGAAGCGGAAAAAATTTTCCCAGAGGAGTATGGATGTGTGGTGTAAAAATAAAAATTCGCGCGAATTTTTATTTTTACACCACACATCCATACTCCTCTGGGAAAATTTTTTCCGCTTCGCTCTTATCTTCATTATTCTATCGTGAGTAAAAAGCCAAACGATAAAAATTCGTTCGAATTTTTAGTTTTACAGCACACATCCATACTCCTCTGGGAAACTTTTTTCATTTATAAACTTGTTTAAAATCCGGAATGTAAAGCAATTTGCTGCCTTTTTGAAACCCTTCGCAAAAATGATAATTATATATAAGCTCTTTTAATTCCATTTTTTTCTAAATTGAAACGACCGCTTGTGCAACTGATTAAAAAGTAAGGATTTGATGGAGGTATGAATGAATGAATGAATGCAAGTTTTCTCTGATCAATGAAAATTTTTCGTACAGCTCATAACTGTTCCACTTTAAATTGTATTTAGAATGTCTTCCTCGGCCAACCGAAAACTACAATAAAAACAAAAATCCAACCCTCTGCTCTTTTTGCAGAAGAATAGTGGAAAATAGTTTAACTATATATTCTAAAAACACTTTCTTGAAATTTAAGCTGTTAATTTGATTATTTATCAAAGATTTATCTTTGCAAATAATGTGATGTTTTTATTATTTGGAAAGAAAAATTCAGTTTCGTTGTTATAATGTTTGGTGTTTATTTTTTTAACTGGGATACGGAAGAATGGGTCATAAGGCCATGATGGCATTAAGACGCTTTGGAAAGCGTCATTAGACCATATGTTCGAATATGGCCTTAAGTCACAAGTCAAAGCGTCTTAACGCCATATATTCGAATATGGCCTTATGTCGTATGGTCTTATGTCAGGGCACCTTCAATAAGTAGAGCAGACGCGTGGGTTCGGATCAAGCTTTGCAAATTTTCTTTAAGCTGGGAGGCTTCTGTCTGGACGCCGTTTCGGATCTTATATACGAAATTACAACCACCTTATTTCAATCTACTGCACCACAAAAAAAAAGGGTAGGCTCCTACCCTGTTAGTACAATGGACCGGCAATTAGGTCTGAGTGGTCTAAATTAGCATTATTAAAAAAATACCTATTCACGGTTGTCGTCCTTTGATTGCAATTGGTAAGTTACACGCTACTATCATGAGGAACGCTTTCAAACTAAGCCCTTTGGAACCGGTATTGAATTGTAGGTGTTTGAAATGCATTAGGCCTCGAAATTTTCCACAGCTTTGTTGCCCCACCTCATTAAGGTATTTCCTTTATTTTAGTTTTATCCTATCATTAAGTTTGACTGCAGATGTTTTAGTTACCTCCGCCAAGACTCACTGCTTTAAATTTGTTAATTTGTATAAAAAAAAAATTGAAAAGAAAAATTAAGATCAGGGATAAAAGAACACAGTCGATTAACTTTACTTCAGGACAATAGCTCCAAGGTAAGTCTCTTATTAGCTCGCTGCTCAAAAATTTGTATCTCTCCGTTTTAAATGGAAAGATGGAAATTTATAAACAGGTTGCTAACAAGAGATATAAACGTCAATATTCTTAAAGTATGAATAATTTAGAAAACCCAAAAGACAAAGATTTAATAAACATAATCCCACTTTGAAAAGAAAAAAATCATACTTTTTCGATGCTGATTTTGTATGGTTATTTGGGGAAAGGTAAAATTTTCCATTTTCGAGGCCCTTGAAGTGAGTTGCAGAACTCATCCTTCATTGCTGATGTTTTTTCAATTAGTCGTTCTTTTCAAAAAGAAAATATGTACACATACAAACTTTCCACCGAATTTCGCCTTCAATTTATTTTATTACCAATCGCACGCTTGAGGTTTTCGACATATTTCCAATTACTCAAGCTTCCACACATTCCCAGTGTATATACTTTATTTTCGATCAGCAATCTCCAAACCTATCAAATCATACGTTGTATTTATTAAAGAAACAAAAAACAAAAATCTCATTTTCCAAACACGCAATAGACCAAAAATGCCATCTGTCATTCAAGTTGTTCCATAGACTTGCAAGGAATCAGTGTCAAGAAACATTTCAAAAGATTTTCTAAATCTTCTTGAATTTATATGTTGAATAAAGTGATTGCTGTTTTTTAAGTGCTATAAAGGGAATTTTTTTTTATTTATTATAAAATTAATACAAACAAAAAGCAAGCTTGTCTTCATTTTCGAAAACAAAATAATAAGAAAAAAGAAAAACAATTTGTGTGTACATGTGTGGGTGTGAGTGTGCGAGCAGAAAAATGTTTTATGTGTTCAGCACATTCGTTTTGGGTGAATTTATATAGGAAAAAATCTTGCAATAAATTCTACTCTGCTAAGTCCTGGAAACCTTTTTACTGTATACAAGCAATATGGTCAAGGCTGATGCTTGATGCATGATATGAATACCGATTCCGTTTAATGGATTCGATATATATGAATCGGAAGATACAAAGTTGATTTATAAATGACATAAAAAGCTAAATTTAGAGCATAAAGCAAAGAATGGTGAGTAAGTGAACGACGTCGCAGTAGTCATCGGGGTATCATTTTTCGAAGAGATATTATTTTTCTTATTTTTTTGGTTTGGATTATTTTAAGGGTGAAAGGGAAGTGATTAGAGGACTTGATTTATGTTAATTTAGATTTGTGTTGAGAGGTCAATTAATTGTTGTTATTGCGCTGGTTGAAGTTTTTTGTTCTTTGTTTGGGTATGTGGAAGTCCTTTGAGACTAAGGAGCGTTAATCAAAAGGAGAAGCAGTTCTTAGAGCAAAGATAGTGAGGTGATAGGCGTGAAACAGGTGAACTTGGTGAAGGATCATTGCCCATTTTCATCGACCATAAAAATATAACGAGGAAACAGAAAAGGATAGGTGAAAGGAAAAGAGTGCGATTGGAAGAGAAATGTGCTACTAGAGCATCCTTCCCAAAAATATATAAATTATGGTTTTCGTAGACAACAAGTTCAGGATATGCGGCACTGAGGCTTAGTAAGTAGATCAGTATTTGCCTATTCGTCGACTAATTTCCATTTTTCCTGTATGTTAGTGTGAATGCTAATCTTTTAATCTTATGGTTTTAATCCTAGACGGATAGTTCCACAATCGTTGAAACTGTGAAAAGACATAACGTTGGAGTTCATGAATCGCAAAAGATTGTCAATGCCTTTTCCAATCGAGTGTCCCGCAAGCTATCCTTAAAGCATTTATGCCTGGAGCATTAAACTTTACAGACCCGTGACAGCAATGCCAACAAGCCAACAGAGCTGCAGCCACAAATGCTCTGGGTTTCACTCTGCTTCCATAAAAGAATAGAAAGGAAGAAGACCGAATTCTCAAAAAGAAAAAGAAGCAGCGTTCGATTGAGGAAATTGAGAGATGCCATGGCAGGAAAGAGGATCGAAAGTTTTACCAAAAGGTAAAAATGTCTTGACAGGTTGACAAATCCCAAACTCAAGCCTGTTAAGTCCAGCAGAGAGACATAGTAGTACAATCGCAGTCACAACTGAGGATCTCGAAAATTCAATTCTAAGTAGATAGCTTAGCAGCGATGAAGACACTTCTTAGTCCGCTGTCAGGCAAAATACCCCATTCAATTTGGACGGTCTTTAAGAATGCCATCTGCCCGACTTAGAAGAAGTTCAAATTGCCAGTGGCGTAGATAAAGGGGTATCAGAGGGATAATTCCCCTCCCATTGGTATCGATAATTGTTCAAGTCCTGAATCAAATAAGTCAAGAAAAAACACTCGGTAATTAAGTATGTACCTACTTCCTGCGTGAATTAGTGAATTATGAATTTGTGATTTGGACATTTCTTTTCTGATTGGCCAAAGGAACGACGCGACGGAGCAAGCAATATGTCTGGTTGATACAATGGTGTTCAAGCAATTATTCGCCAAAAATTTGCCTGATCTGTACTTCCAATGTGCAGCACATTCTTTGAACCTTGCTATATCTGTTTCCAGCAAAGTACCAGTCATTAGAGATTGCCTAACCACAATTGACGCAATTATTACAATTACAATTACAATTATTTTAATACACCGAAAAGAAAAGACATGCTGCAAAAAACAATAAACGAAAACGAAGAGACTCCCTAAAAAAAGACATTAAAAAAGCTGAAACTGACGCGATGGATCTCAAAATATCAAGCAGTAGAAGATTTTGATTAGCTTTTTCCGTTTGTACTCGAGACTTTTGACCAAATAAGAACATTGACACTGACACAAAGAACTTGAAAAAACGCTAGGATTTCTTCTTGATTAGCTTGAAGGTTATAAGTATGGTTTACCAACTCTCGTTGCCGTTAAGTTGTGAGTTTCAAAGAGTGAATCAAGACTTGGTCTAGCTTTGGATCTCGCCAAAGATTTAAAGAATCAACTAAGAATTCAACGAGCAGAAGACGACTCATTTTCGAGTGTTTGAAATTGCAAAAATATTATCTGAAGTCCTTGACATTGGCGTTAAACATAAGAGAGTAGTGAACCAACAAAAGAATCGTTGGAAATAGAAGGGGTTTCGGTTCTTTTCAAGGATTCTTCGTCAGAAATAGACAAATTAGCAAACAAAAATTAACGAAATTGTTGAGTTTTACCAAACAAATTTGGCTGCCGGAACACCTTCTGATCTTGTAGAATTTAAGACTTGGAAGAGATATTTTATCCGAAGGAATAATACTTCCTCTAAGAACTCATTGGAAGCGCTCGATAGCTGTCCCGAAGAAAGCTTTCTTAATACATATTATATTAAAGATATTAGCCGGTTTAAACGTCAACTCTTGAAAGAACTTTCTCCGGTTTAAAGGGAATAAAAACAGTACAAAAGTATGACCAAAAAAAAGAGAGTTTTGAAAATACATATATCTATTTTAGTGATAGTGTGGAAATCTTTGAATGTTTACCTACTTATTTGCAGAATCGTTTGACTTGCTTAGCTATATTCATCGCGAAATACCAATAACAGCAGACGAGGTCGTAAGTGTTTTATCTTAAAAGAACAGAAAAATGGATTTTATTTTGTGACCTATTTTTTAAATTATTATTATTTTACTTATTACATCAATATTTATTTTAGTTCATATTCAAACTAATCCGTAAAATATATTATCTTTAAGAAATATAATTTTTTTACGGCATACATTCAATGAAGTCTTGTCATTTGTTCTTAATTATTAAAACTTTGAAAAAAATGAGCGAACTAGAACTATCCCCCCCCCCCTTGCGAAAAGCTATCTACGCCACTGCAACTTGCCATATGCCAACCTAAATTAAACAAGAAGGAAGGTGCTGATAGCTGTGATGCCGGACTTACAAAGGCAGCTGGAGATGAGTAAGAAAGAACCGTGGATCAATTGATCTGCATGATATGGTCGACAACCGGAGCTGAGCACTCTGCAAAAAGGAGTAAAACCGCCAGCACATAATCACTACACATACTAAAAATAATAAATACAAATTAAGCCAATGTACAATTAAGGGCCCTTTTGTGCCAATTGAATATTATAGGTCGGAAAAATTTTTTTGTAATTTTTTTTTTTTTTTGTACAAAAAGTATGAAATGGATTTAAAAGAAATTTAGTACACATATTAACACATGTTTAAACAATATTTTGTAATTTTTTCACTACAATTGAACTTTCATGTAGGTATATAAGCAAGGGCATTTTTTTTTTTAACGACTGCTTGTGGCTGTCGAAGCAAAACGCTACGTTTTTATATTTTCAATGATTCATTCTCGAGTCAAAGTTATACTAGGTATGCCATGGTTTATTCAGGTTTCGTTTTTTTGCCTGGCGCTTCGTATGTTTATTATGGGCCCTGAGGGTTATGCGGTCAAATCAGCCTTATAGCCTTTAACAGCAAACTTTCGAATATAGATACGGTTAACCGTTAACCTGATACCTTGGATTAGCAAATGATAGTTTTTGCTTCGCAACTCATCATATACCGAAGTCCATGTACCACGACAAGCTGACTGTCATCGCAGGTAAAATGGAATTAGATCAGAATAATATTTAAATTTTCATCTCGTTACGTAGCGGAATTACCATAGGTGAATTTTGTCTACAAAAGTACACAACTCATTGCGTAAAATGACCTTCTATATAGCTTTCTTTTTAATCCACACCGAAACTGACACACCGACCTGAAAACATTATTAATCCTATTGATGATATGAAACATGGACTTTATATGTGATGACAAGAGAAATAACAATTCAACACCTTCAAATATTGTTAATGATGACAACAATGATGCAGCAGCCTATTTCTAAATTTTTTTTATTGTAAAAATGAGGTATTGTTATTGTTAATTCAATTCCTGTCAAAATAATCTTGTTCCGTTTAATCTTTTTGATAAGCACCTTTGATGGACTGAAGTAACCTCACTATGTGGCACTGCGGTCACAATTTCGCATATAAATTCACCGACTCTCGTAAGTAGATTTGCTTAATTCAGAGGATTTAATCCTGAATATTTTATGTATGCCTTCTCTTCAAAAAGAAAATGTGTGTACGGAATTCAAACGCGGCAGAAGTGAATTTTCTGAAAAGAAAATGGGACTTCGAATGAAAGGAGGCAAAGTGTATAGAGAATACTTGTATTCTAACTCATTCTCTTGCTCCTTGTGAAAATTTTTGACTTTGTGTGTCGATTTTTCGTTTCATTCATTGCCCGGGGCATAATGGTCAAAATGTCTGCTTGTTACATAAGGGACTCGTAGTCCGGGTCCTTTTCGGGAGGAATTGAGAGTTCTTCGAGAGTAATAACACACTGCCATGAAAAGCGCGTGAGTTTGTTTCTTTTTTGTGACGCATTTTCGTTTCATGTAGTTTCAAATCACAAGGATTCTAAAAATAAGATCTCATTCTCTCTCCGACTAAATCATCTACGTGTGTGTTTCTCTATCGTGACGCATTTTCGATTCATCGTGTTTCAAATCACAATAATTCAAAAGAAGTTTCTATTAAAAAATTCCTTCTCGGTCAGGACTTAGCGCGTATTGATCTTTTGATGATCAAGTATTTAAAGCCGAAGAAATTGAATTAATTAAGAAATTGAAGCAGTTTTCCGAAAGCCCTAACGGCTTAGAGAGATACCTAAGCAAGATAACGGCTAAGACAGTAATTACTCCTGAATACTTGTCATATCCTTGCTAGAGAATGTCTGTTGTCCTTGTCCCTCATCGACTCATAATCAATTTCACGTTTTCTCTCGCTGCCCTTTTGGATAGAATTCAATCTGAGTTGTATCGTCCCGAGTAAATAAGTAATCAAAATTTCCATTTAGCTATTGGTTCCATATTTGTGCTGCGTATACCAACACAGAGACTACAGATCTCTTATCCGTGTTGATGTTTGAGGCTTAAGGACACTAAAAGCTAGCAAATGATGCGGTTTCAGAACGTTTGTGGTTTGAAGTGTCTTAAAATTTATTGCAAACCGATTCAATCATTTGTAATAGTCGCTTTCCAATGTGGCGTGTATTAATAACTCAAGTCGTTCGCTGGACTAATGGAAGACAAAAATACTGCCACTTGGCTTAAAATAAGCTTTAACGACCACTGCCCTGCTTCGAACGCAAACACGTCGCGTCCATCTAATACAATCAATTGTAAAAGCTAATTCATAAATTTCAAATGAAGCTGTATATATCCTTTAAAGTCTCACTCCACCATCATATTTTTTCTAGAC